>OY288285.1:69899556-70574073 GCA_958450335.1 Hibiscus tridactylites | reverse complement strand
ACAAAGGGCTCTTCACTTGTTGCCGCATCAAAAGTTTGCTGCTGCTCTTTTTCAGTCTCCTCTTCAGACTCTTATATTAACTGCCCAGAGTTTCACTAAAAAATCTCTCTATTTCACCATGTAATCATCTACATGTAGCTCTGTGGGTTATTCAATAGTATAAATTGAAAAACCATCATCTAGTTAAGGGATCAAAGTAACTTAAGCCTCCCATTTTCTTTGTTTTGACTCAAGAATTTCAAATTTCATGTTGATTGGGAAACTAATGCAATAGTATAAGATGCTGTGCATGTACATGCATGTTTGTTTGTCCGTGTGTGTGTGTGTGTGTGTGCATGCATGCTAGACTTCCAAAAGCACAATTTCTTCCAATAAATCCGACATGGAATTATCAATTTTCTTTATATAAAGAACGCATAATCAGAATGCTACAGATAACAGATCTATTTACATAAGAACTATTTATGCAAGAGTCTCATAGCAACCAGAATATTACCTCTTCCTTGTTCCCCCATTCATCGTAAGAGACAAGATACCCATTTGGTGTAATAGCCTCAATAGTTGCATCATACCTAAATATAAAACAAATCCAACAGAAAAGTAGGTAAAAGATATGGGAGGGAAGAAACTATTGGCTAAAACAAAAAATAGCCTCGTTTCTAAGCGTACCACTCTCCATCTTCACTCCAGACAGCCTGAACTTTCGTGCCAACAGGAAATTTATCCTCATAATCTGATGTTTTCACAGTTCCCTAGATAAAAGAAAAGCATTCATCAGATGTTAGTGACTAAATGAATAAAGAGAACTCATGCACAAGCAAGAATATATATTTAAAGAATGTTTCAGGTTCCCTGCTTGACCAAAATGAATTTTCCAATGCAGGTAATGAACTAAAACAAAGGAAATGGTTGGAGATTAGGAAGTTCAATTCCAGTAAAAAAATGTTTTTCAATCAGTTGTCCCAACAACACAATCGTATGCTACCACAGTTGTGACATCCAAGAACTGCTTACATTAAATACATTCATATGACAGGACTGGTTATGTGACAAAACTGGGTAGTAAACTAATCTGTGACATCTCACACATACAATTACAAAATTTGTATAAAAAAAGGAAATAAAGTTTACATTTCAATTCAGAATCATTCCTTTGTGAATAAAGCACTGCTTCTGACAAACAAAATTAACTACAAAAGTAAATCAACAATTCATTAGGTAATTTAATCACCTTCGATTGTGCAGCGGGTGCATTAATACTAGCCCCAATATCTGATCCAGGAATCTCATTTTCCTTCGCAGTTGCAAGCAGTTCCTCTGTAAGAGCAATCACCTGCATGCCAAAGTTTCAGCACAAGCATACATCTAAACAAGCCTGTATATTTACTAAAACAATGAAGGGTGAATTTTATCATATTTCAAACTTAGAATCTCAAGATGAACATCGCAAATCAGGTGAATGAGAAGCAGGCTGGCCATCACGACACATAGCACACCTGCAAAGGAATCAATATAAAAGTGATGGGCATCTTGCCGAAGGCATATATTTCAGAAATTTCTTTTTCTCACTAGAGTTCACATTCTGCAGCTGTGAACTCTTTTAATATATGAACCACCCTCACCTTTTCAGCACTCAAATGAAAACAAACCTCCAGCAGTGCCATTACCATTAGCAGTTAATTGATGTTGCTTCTTTGAGCAACATGTTGATTCCTTCAAAAGAGGGAAGGAAGAGAAATGATATTTTCATCACTTTATCAAAAAAAAAAACTTCACATCTAAAAAACACCCACAATCTAAAACTGATATTTGATCACTTTTTTGGCGACGGTAAGTGTTGGATCCATTTCCACACAGAATAACCGTATTGTAACCATGACATGACAAAACAGGGCAAAGAAACAAACAAGAAAGAAGATAAAGCTACAATAAAAATAAAATGCAATAACAAACAAAAAGAAAATAATCATAAGAAAGAATCACCTCAGCGAGTTCCTTTTCCATGTCCGCATATTCAACATTTCCAGGATCATCTGCGAGAAGCTGTCTAACCTGATTTTTACCAATATCAGCTAATTAGTCGGGTCTTGCAAGTCCCGTTGAATAAAATTAACCAGAACACATAAAATTCTTCCAATTATTCAACAAGCAAAGTTAATCATGAAATGCCTCTTTTTACATACTACACCCTAAAACACAAATTATTCATTCGGAAACAAGAATCTAGTCCAAACACATGCATGGATCGTAACATGCTTAATTCGGCAGAAACTTTTTTTGCAAATTAAAGCTTATTGCGAGTATTGAGTCGAAAATTTGAAAAGAAAAAATTCGAAACCTGCTGAAGCTGTTCCTTATACTTAGAGAGATTTGAGGCCAACTCATCTATGCTTAGCTCATCGGTTCCGTGCATTATATGGTTTTTTTCCCTAAAATTTTCAATTTGTCGATGATTTCCTCTACTTTTTTAGGGTTTTAATTTAAATTTGGCTATTCGCGAATTGGGACTCAAGTTTGGGATTGGAATTTGGAACCCTTCATTTAAATACTCAATTTTTTTGGAAAAAAAAAAAAGAAAACTATGATGTCTATATTTTAGGGTAAACTACACTGGTAGTCACCGAACTTTTAAGGCACTTTCAATAAGGTTACCGAACTTTTAAAAGTTTTATTACAGTAATCTAACTTTTAATTCGCTTTCAATAAGATCACTGCCGTCAACCACCGTTTAAAAAGCTGACGTGGCATGTTAAATGTAAGGGTAAAATACACTGTTAGTCACTGAACTTTTAAGAAGCTTTCAATATGGTCACCGAACTTTTAAAACTTTCATTACCATCACTCAACTTTTAATTCGCTTTCATTACCGTTAAAAAAAGCTGATGTGACACGTTAAGTTTAAAAATAAACTTTTTCCCATCCTATTTTTATCTCCATGTCTTATTTTTTTCCATCCAAACATGTCTATCTTTTAGATACATTAATATTTTCCTTTGAACTCCGCATTATCCAGTGCATGACTCAGTAAATGTCGAGTCTGAAGCATAAAGAGGATTTTTATGAGCAAATTTTTAGTTATTTCTTTATCATTCCAGCATCGGATGTCTCCCAATATTTTTCTTATTCTCACACATGTTGCATGCATGTCTAGATACATTAATATTTTCCTTGATGTGTTACTAGAGAAGTAACGACCTTCACCAAAAAATTACAATTTGATTCATATGGAAAAAGGAGACATATTTAGGTGGAAGAAAATAAGATGAGAGAGAAAATATGGTGGGAAAACGTTTATTTTTAAACTTAACATGTCACATCAGCTTTTTTTTAACGGTAATGAAAGCGAATTAAAAGTTGAGTGATAGTAATGAAATTTTTAAAAGTTCGGTGACCATATTGAAAGCCTCTTAAAAGTTTAGTGATTAACAGTGTATTTTACCCTTACATTTAACATGCCACGTCAGCTTTTTTAACGGTGGTTGACGGCAGTGACCTTATTGAAAGCGAATTAAAAGTTGGATGACTGTAATGAAAGTTTTAAAAATTCGGTGACCTTATTGAAAGCACCCTAAAAGTTCAGTGACTACTAGTGTAGTTTACCCTATATTTTATTATCAAGTAATTAATTAGTATTTTTTTGCTAAGCAAAATAATTAGTAATATAATATATTTATATTAAATTTAATGTAACCAATTAACTTAAACACTAACTCAATTAAAAATTATAATTTTTATTAAAAAATATGTAACATGTAATGCATTCATTAGATAACAATTTTTTTAACGGACGTAAGTATTTCGATCTTAAAATAATAACAAAATAAATAATTACACTTGTCATCTGGAGTATTTGGTAAAGTAGAAATGGCATCATATTCCCCTTTTGCAGTTAAAAAAATCCATATCCTGATAAAGTGATTATACAAGTTCACAGGTATTCTATGTTAATCTTTGAGGCATATGAAATGGAGTACTGTGGTAATAGGGTCAGACAGTGAAATTCTAAAAGAAGCAAAAATCATTTAGTTTATGAATTAGACCTTAAACAAAAGTCAGTTATTAGCAAATAACATTCAATAACAATAGAAGAATTCTTTCAGACAACCGAATATTGCGGTTTTCTTAGTCGGCCTTCCAACGAATGATTTTGCCACCACATTGGTCGGTCCCGAAAACAAAGCAGAAGCACACGGATGAAACTAAAAAAAACTGCAACATTCATTCACCAACTAAAAGAGCTACTCTGTTTTACTTCCAAACTGTGACAACAAAGCTATGAACCTTGCCTGCTTCGTTTCAACTGGTTATAAGTCCAGTTTCGGACCTACTTTCAAACTCTAGCCCTTTTGCTACTGCAACTAGGGCACTTATAATGCTTGATATGTTCAGCCTTTGCAGGTGTAATCTTCACGCATTTTCCATGGAACCATCTCTCGCAGATATCGCAGCAAATCCAGAATTCATCAGTGCCGTAGCTATCCCCACATGCACCACAAGTGGCGCCCTGTTCATCATCCTCTTCATCTTCTTCCCCACTCTCATCCTCGTCCTTTGATGGTGGAGACATCTTTACCATCTTAGTCTGGGGTTCAGATTGGCGAGACTGCAAGCAGCAAGTTATCAATGTGACATTAAATAAGAGAGGAACATATAAAAGGAAAACAGACAGGGAACAATCAATACCGCCTTAGCACTTGATTTGCTTTTGCCGCTGCCATTGTGATTGGCAGATTGGTCTTTTGGTTGCTTGGCATTTCCTGTGACAACTTCAAATATGGATGGAAGGTCATTTATCATCTGGAAGAGTCTTTTCCTGCAAAATAAGACAAAATCAAGAACACTATTAGCTTTATCTAATTCAGATTACACCGGATAAGATAATATGAGGAGTTATTGGTTGATATTATGGAAATATCATTTAAGAGATAGCAAGTGAACTGGTATTGTTCTACATATCCCCAGCAAACAGAGTCTTTCCTTTTCAAGCACAACAGTCTTGTTCCTTACTGTTTTATCTTTCAGTCATATATGCTTCCTCACTGTTACCCCCAGACCACTGCAACTATGGAACTGAGGACTCAATTTGCTTCTTTAAAATTTAAATTCCAAATCCCTGAGAGAAATCCATGTGTAAGATATCCTCCTAAGCAAGTCCTGTCCTATTAATCATTAAGGCTCAGTTTGCTTAGCCGTTTGCTTTTCAACTCTTGCCATTTGCGCCTTGTTTTCAGTTCATTTTTCTATTTTTTCACCTTTCACTTCTCTATTACAAAAGAAAAGAAAAGAACAAGCACCCACCAGTGTTATCAAGGGCGCCAGGCAAACTCAAGGCACTAAGACCTCCATATAACCCGAGGCATAAGGTGCAAAAAAAAAAGCACTCACCCGAGCAAAATGAGGCACACATATAAATAACTATATATATAAAAATGTATATGGAAAATTATGGAATTTATGTAAATAAGAAATAAAATAAACAAGATAATAAATAAATAATAAAACAAATGAAGTATTTTTAATTAAAACAACATAAAATTGTGATAGTAATAATAGTTTCAAATTTATTTTTTTAAAATTTTAAAATAATAATTTCAATTTTAACATGAGTCATAAATTTAAATATAAACATTCATAAAACTCACATTACAGACAAATAATAATTTTAATAAAATATTTTCTTTTTTTAGAGAAATAAACATCACTCATTAGTAAAACAGCATAGTATCAGTGAAGACAGCTTTTTTCTTGCCTTGCTTTGAAGCCCAAGGCACACCCCCACCTAAGCATGTCTGAAGTCTAATCCCCATTTTACACTGCACCTTAGGCCCACCTTGACAACACTGGCACCAACCAAATGGACAAGCCTAAACAATGTATATTCACGTGCCTATGTGCATTTATTGAGCTAACTTCAATTAGATTTAGAGCTATGTTTGAGCATAGCTTAGCTATATTGAACATACACATGCAAGTAAGCAATTATGTGTAAGCATTACGATAGACTTTATTCAGCACTACATGATAGCAGTGTTGTCAAGGGCACAAGATGCACTCTAGGTGTTAGAATCCTTATATTTCCCAAGGTGAAGGGCAAAAGAAAATGTCCGTCAGAGTAAAGGAGCAATATGTACATGCATGTAGTTTTCATCTGTGTTTGTGTATATATTTAGAAAATAAGCTTAAGATGTATGATACTAAAAAGAGTTGTCCAATTTATCCTACAAAACATAGAGAGTTTTCTTTTTCTGTTGGCAGAAATACATGATTTCCCAATGATCCCATGTTTGTTATTGAAAGATTAATTATTATGAACTAGAGAGTTCTCTTACTGGTAAACGAACAACTAATATTAAAATAAGTATACTTATAAGCATCAAGTGTGTGCCTAATAAAATGCGCCTCACCCCAAAGGGTTTGAGGGACCTTTATTATCTGGTGCTAGAAGCGCAGAACTTGACAACATTGCATAACAATATTCAAGAAGTAAACGGGAAAAGAGCATGTCATTTAGCATTTTCGCATCCAGAATTCCCTTGCAGGGCCCAAACTGTGTTCTCAAACTGAGCAAAATGTATTTATACAAAACGAAAAAGACAATCACTTTCCCAGATAATTAAAAATAAGGCAGAATATTTCGAAAGTTGGTTATTACCAAACCCAAAACAAAAGGATAAAAAAACATTAAAGCTAGAAATGAAGAACAAACAGGCTTTCCACAATTTTGTAAATGTAGAATTGCATCATGCCATCATCCATAAACTTAGTGCTTTGAATGATTGACCAATCAAATGGTAACCATGCAAATAAAATGTTAATACTCATTTGAAGAGAACTTTCTCAAAATCTGAATTTTAAGATCCAACAATAGTCAACCTAAGAACATAGAACTAGTATTTAACTATGGTAGACAGAGAGGGAAATGCAGTTAGCATGAATTGAAAAAATAAACTTTGTAAGCGATATTTGACAAAGAAAAAGCAAACATACCTCTCATTCTTGCCAAACCCAAACCGAGCGCCAAAATAGAAAGAAACACTAAGCAACCACGAATCACTGTGAACTGCAACCAATGACAGCCAGTCCTTTTCCTGCATTCCATCTCTAGCAAAGTTTATGCCCAATGCAGGCTCAGGAAGCTCAGGAGGCACCTCCTCAACAGGCAAGTTAACTTCCCATGTCTCATTTGGAAGTCCATATAGGCATAAGTTCTCCTTCTCTGAAAATAAATTTAATACATTCAGGAAAAAAAATGTAAACCCAGAAATTTGAAAGTATAAGCTAGCTGAAATGAATTATATAACAAACATCTAAGACATTATCAAGTCTTAAGTCATAAAGAACGAATCAGGATAGACATATTCAATTATTAGACTCAATTTTCTAGTAAAACATAATCATAATCAGGTAGAAAAATAAATATTCAATTTAACCAAATAGCTAATAGCACCACATTCAGTTGTGATTTGTTAAACAGAATCAGAACCCAAACTGCTCCCTGGAAATAGAAGTTAAGGTACATTCATTGAAAGCAAATCTAAAGCCATGATAAGTAGTTCTGACTTCTGAGTGCGACATTAAATAAGACAAGCAGTTCAAATACACAAGCGCAGTCAACGCTGCCACACCTTTAACAAGCAGAACGATGGAATATAGGGGGAAAGAAAAGAGCAAAAGTAAACCTACCAGGATCACACTGTTGGTAGAACTTGTCAACATCTGCCATAAGAAAAACCCAAATAAATTAATTCAATTTCTTTGTAATTTCCAAAACCAAATTAAAAAATAAAGGAATCGAACCGGTGGTGAGAGCCTTAATCAAGCCAGAGCGTCTGCCCTTGAAGTCATTGAAGACCTCTTCTACCGTTCTGGGTATTGGGTGTGGTATAGCTTCCATTCGCTTCTCAATTTCTCTTCAAAAGAAAAACTATATGAAGGTAGCGCGTTGAGGAAATGCAAAATATAGGGGGTCTTTGTTTTGAAAACAAACAGAGAGCTGCAAATCAGAATTAAAGCAGAAACTGAATTAGGGTTTTCGCTGTAGGGTTTGGCGGGGATTGGGGGAAATTGGGGATTTGCTTTAATTCATAATATTATAATATACTTTGTGAAAGAGGGGAGGAGTCGGATAACGGAAAGCAAAAGCCAATTTAGAAGAAACAAATAGGGTAAAATACATTACAAGTCACTTAATTATAGATTTAGTAATAAAAAGTCATTTTTCTTCTAATAGAAATAATTTAGTCACTCAATCATAAATTTGATAATAAACATGTCAATTTTCTTCTAAAAGTAACAATTTTGTCACTCACTTAAATTTTTGTGAACAAACAAGTCATTTGATCGCAAGTAATTTAATTATAAATTTGGAAACAAACAAGTCATTTTCTTCTAAAAATAACAATTTAGTCATTCAATTAAAATTTTGTAACAATTATGTCACTCTGCATTAAAATTAAAACAAACCACTTAAACATAATGACAATTTTAGTCTTCAAAAAATATACATTCTATTAATCTAGTTTTAATTCAAGATAATTCAATAAAATTAACCCTTCGTGTTTAAAAAATTCTTTAGTGAAGTGACCATGTCTACTAGCATGCGATATTAAAGTCATAAATGGGTATGTTTCGTTAGTATGTTAATTGTCCAATAGTGAAGTGATTGTGATTGTTTAGCTATCACATTTGTCGATTATTGAGCTGAGAGACAATAGCATGGAGTGCAACAAGTGGTCGGAGGGTGTGTCTGTAAGGTGCAGTGTCATAATTTTTAAATATAAAGTATTAAATTTATTGAATTATGAACAAGTTAATAGAATATATAATTTTTAGAACTAAAACTAATTATAAATGCTCATGCCAACTTAACAAACAAAACAAGCAACGTTGTGAATCAATTGCAGAAAAGAAAAACAGAAAAAATCCCTGCTCATAGTAAATCAACCCAAGGAATTATTTTAATCTATATTTGTATAGATTTTTTTTAACTGATACTAAATATATGCTCGTATGATATATTAAACCCTTTATCCCTAACTTTATCAAATTATAAAAATAAAAGGGGTTAAAAAAGGAAATTAAAAATATATAAACTTCAACGTGGAGCCTTGAATTGTTAAAATTGAATCGGGAATCTAGGGAACAAGAATCCTCTTGCTCCCTATTTATTGACACGTGTGTTAAATTATTTCATGATTACCACTTTCTTGTCGTTAAACGTTCCCTTCAACTTCTTGTTAAACCAAAGAGAAGAAATTTGCAGGCTGCTGGGTTATGAGTTTTCCGAACCGTCTCGTGTTCGTAAGACAAACATACATATTATCAGAATAAATAAACTGTCTCGTGTCCGTCGTCGATAGGTTCTTGGTCTGGTCGGCTGAAATTAATCGTTGCAAGTTGGCACCGTCGAGATAAAAATCAATTGGTCGATCACGACGGTTACGCCCACCTCCATGCCCATGCATGCAAACCAACCAATGGATTTGAAATGGGAATTTTGTGCATGGCTCTACATCTGATTGCACTAGGGACGGAACCAGAATAGCAACTTGTGGGAATAAAACATAATTTTTTAAAAAATTAGGGGGCAAATGATAATATAGCTCCGTCCGTGACCACAACAACAAAACAAACAAGAACAACAGAACAGACTCATACATCACCAAAAATGTATTTTGACCCACCATATTAGATTGTTGTATCCTTTTCTTTGTGTCATTGTTAAAAAAATCAGCAAACAAAAATTTATGATACGTGCATGGAAAGGTCTTCATTCGATTACGAGCACGCGTCACTTTTAACATCTACACCAAACATCCTCATGTTTTTCTGTAGTCAATAAACATCTGAAAACACTCTAGCTGTAGCAGTCAAACAACTTTCAAGTTTCTTCAATTACGTGACACATATATTTTCGTATTTTTTTGTATATATCACATATAATATGGAACTAACCAAAAAAATTCGCTTCGGAACTCAAAACACGTAAATTTCGGAAAATAGAAAGACTAAATCTACCAAAAACATATAGTATAGTGACCTTGCATAGAATTTGACCTAGAATGTAAAATAAGCAAGTATAAGAGAGAAATAAGTATAAAATACACATAGCTAGCTTTACGAAAAGCATTTCAGACAAAACTATAAATGGAAAAACAGTTTAAACTTCCCTAACCTATAGTGTTCAAACCGGATTAGAATTCAAAGGTTAGCCTTATATCTCTCCAATGCGTATGACTCGATGTTTAAACCACAATATCTTCCTTTAGGTTTGAATATAGAATTGCTCACTCCAATCCAACAACTCTTTGATCATCTAATTTCATCACTTCTTTGTAATTAGAAAACATTTCCTCACCAATTTCTTCTGTTTTTTTTAGCATTTTACGTCGAAAAACGTACCTTCGTAGCCTTGTTCCTTGTTTATTCTTACCGTTTTGATCGTCTTTTTCCGACAAAGAAACAAAATCAAAGGATTCTAGATTATCAAGAGAAATAATAGACATTGCTGCGAAACTCTAGCCCCGTGACAATATACTCTATCGATTGTTTAGCCACCGTTTTTCATGTTGTATAGATGGTGATGGGCACGCACATAGCTAGGCTTGTGCGCACACCGAACATATCGTTACTTCTTGTGCTTCTGTGTTTATTACAATTGGTGTTCATGTCGAATGGCGAAGATTCGGATATTTTGAATCTTTTAACGTTTAAGGATTCATTAACAAACCCTTCATCCCTTAGCAATTGGAATGCTTCGGTTCAACCATGTAACGGGGACCGAGCGAATTGGATCGGCGTGCTCTGCGTCGGGAGCAAAATATGGGGTTTGCAGCTTGAAAACATGGGGCTAGGAGGGATGGTGAATATCGAAATTCTCGATGCGGTGCCGACGTTGCGCATTATAAGCCTGATGAACAATAATTTCGAAGGCGAAATTCCTGAAATAAAGAAATTAGGTGAGTTGAAGGCTTTGTATCTGTCGAATAATCGGTTCACCGGGGACATTCCCGATAATGCATTCCAAGGCATGAGATCCTTGAGGAACCTGTTTCTAGCAAACAATGCTTTTACCGGTACGATTCCGACATCGCTCGCGACATTGCCTAAGCTTTCTGTCGTAAAATTGGAGGGGAACCGGTTTGTTGGTCGGATACCTGAGTTTAAGCAAAATGTGAAGGTGGTTAACCTTGCTAACAATTTTTTAGAAGGTCCAATTCCTGCAAGTTTAAGCCGCATGACTGCAAGCATGTTTGAAGGTAGTTGTTGCATTCATGCATTTACAAATTACAATACATTGAGAAGTCGTCGGAAACTATTTCCGACGACTTCGAAAGGAAATTTTAAGAAAAATTGTCATATCTTTCATATGTTATTGCAGGCAATAAGAATTTATGTGGACCGCCTCTGCAAAACTGCACCATGTCCATGGCCAGTCCTGCACCTAGTCCGTCACCCGTCCCCTCGGTCTCGGCCTCGGCCTCGGCTAGCCCCCAACTTCCGCCCGTGTATAAAAAGACAACATCTGCTTTACAAATCGCATTGATCGTGATGTCTATATTGTTATTCCTAGTACTTATTGCAGTAGCCATTTTCATTTTCTCCAAGAGGAAACGAAAATGTGGTAAGGGGTCATACGGGGACGACTCGTACAAGTTGCGAACTTCGAATGTCGACCAAGACAAAGTTAAGGCTTCGGACAGCGGACGAGGCGTGACGAAGAGGCCCGTCGACTACTCGAAATTGATATTCATGAAAGGTGATGCCGATAGGTTCGATTTGCATGATCTGTTGAGAGCCTCGGCGGAGGTACTCGGGAGTGGGAATTTCGGAGCTTCGTACAAGGCGGTGTTAGCGAACGGGGAAGCCGTAGTGGTGAAGAGGTATAAACAGATGAACAACGTGGGGAGGGAGGAGTTTCATGAGCACATGAGAAGATTAGGAAGGTTGAACCATGACAATTTGCTGCCACTTGAGGCTTATTACTATAGGAAAGAAGAGAAATTATTGGTTTCCCATTTCTTGGAGGATGGCAGCTTGGCAAGTCATCTTCATGGTAAGTAAATTTTAGAGATAATTTTCTCGATTTAATGACGTGACACTTTTAAAATCATGTCATCTTATTAAGAAGACTAAAGGTGATTGAGATTCGAATTAAAAAAGGTAGACCAAAAATATTAAGAACCAAGTCTAGAAAAATTGACTAATTAACTGATTAAAAGTCACTTTATATTTTTAAAACTATAAGATAAATTCTGGTTGATGCCATGTAAAATTGTTTGTTTGATATTGTACCTAGTAGGGTTGAGTATAGCACATTGCCATCATCAAAGTTGAAAATGCTATCTTGTTCATCGCAAAAAACATATTGGTCAAATTTTATAAAAGGTTCTTGTATTATGTATTTCTTTTGAATTTAGTCCCTCTAATACATTTTGGTCAATTATGGTCCTACATTTTCAGTCATAAGGTTAATTACTAGGATAAAAATCCTCCGCCTCTTTTCGGTGCCCCTACTTATGCCCCAACATTAAAAAGTATTACAAAATTAAGTTTCAAGCTCTAACCCTAAATTCTAAATTATAAACCCTACACCCTACTAAATTCCTTAAACCTTAAACCATAAACTTAATTTTGAGCGTGGGGGCATAAGTAGGGGCACCGAAAAGAGGCTGATGATTTCCATCCTAATTTGGATAAAAATCTTCTGCCCCTTTTCGGTGCCCCTACTTATGCCCAAACATTAAAAAAACATTACAAAATTAAATTCCAAGCCATAACCCTAAATTTTAAATTATAAACTCTACACCCTATACCCTAAAAATACAACATACCCTAAATTCCCTAAACTCTAACCTAAAATCCTAAACCCTAAACTTAATTTTGAGCGCGGAGCATAAGTAGAAACACCGAAAAGTAACATAATTATACTATTTTTAAGTCCGTTAAATAATTGGGTGTTGCTTTTTTTTACTCGTGGTAATGTGACATATAAACCTTGACATTTCTTGTACGGGTGGCCAAATGTTTTCTGTTTTTTTATT
The DNA here is from genome assembly GCA_958450335.1 of Hibiscus tridactylites. Lineage (NCBI taxonomy): Eukaryota > Viridiplantae > Streptophyta > Magnoliopsida > Malvales > Malvaceae > Hibiscus > Hibiscus tridactylites. Next base: position 70,561,030 of record OY288285.1, on the reverse strand, counting down.
TTTATTTTTTTAATATATTGGTGCGATTATATGGTAACATCTGTTCATATTTTGGAAGAATTTTTTTTAAGATACTGACTGAAATTATTTACAACATGTTTTGTTCAGGCAACCATTCCTTAGATAAACCCAGTCTTAATTGGCGAACTCGATTGAAGATCGTGAAGGGTATGGCCAAAGGTTTAACTTATCTCTACCACGAACTCCCCACCCTAATCGTGCCGCACGGCCATTTGAAATCTTCCAATGTGCTTCTAAATGAGAATTTTGAGGCAGTGTTGTGCGATTATGCTTTAAGACCGGTGATCAACCAGGAACAAGCTCACATGCACATGACCGCTTACAAATCACCGGAGCAAGCCATAAACGGTCGCATCAATCGGAAGACGGACGTGTGGTGCCTGGGGATAGTGATACTCGAGATCTTAACCGGTAAGTTCCCCGAGAACTATCTGACACCGAGTTACGATAGTAACACGAATTTAGCCACATGGGTGAATGAGATGGTGAAGGAGAAGAGAACGAGTGAAGTTTTCGACGTCGAGATGTCGGGGACCAAGAATAGCAAGGGGGAGATGATAAATCTTTTGAAGATTGGGTTGAGTTGTTGCGAAGACGATCCCGAAACGAGACCGGAGTTGAAAGAAGCGGTACGGGAGATTGAGGAGTTGAAAGATAGAGACAAGCAAGAGTCGGCTATAGGCGAAGTAAATGCAATTATCTCCGGTAGGAGGAGGACGAGGAGCGGATCGTTTTCGTCCTTTAATCGTTGAAGGGATCAAATTAGTTTTCTTCGTATGGAAAAATCACTTTGTTGGATTGAAAAAGTAGCCATGGGGTTCACATTTTGATGTTGAGACCTAATGTGGCTTTAGTTGGTAACAATTTCTTAAGAAGGTAACGGGGAAGGGGAAAAAAAGAAAAAAAATGTTATTACCTATTTGATTTTAGTAATTATCTCATTTTTTCGAGTTAGTTTCTATTTTTTATAACCACAAGTATTTAATTTATTAATTTGAATCGAACACTACAAAACTCTAACTTTATTAAGTGACTTAATGTCTCATCATGCTGGACCAAGAATAAATTACATGCTACTATATAAAGATCGCATCCGTGCAGCTCAGCTGCCGCCTTCTCTTTTGAATAACCATGCTAGCACGGTGCTAGCGTTGATTGAGATTTGAGATAGCTTCAGACCAGGCCTTGCGAGTGCCATACTAGTTGCTGATGCCCTCCCGATGACGAGTTTTGAATAACCATGCTAGCTCGGCGCTAGAGTGGATTGAGATTTGAGATGGCTTCGGACCAGGCCTTGCGAGTGCCATACTAGTTGTCGATGTCCTCCCGATAATGAGTTTTGAATAACCATGCTAGCTCGATGCCGAACCCTTGGATCCTAAGGGTATCATCAAGATCAACGTGGAGGATTGAGCCTTTGATAAGTCGAATATTTGCAATAATTTTTATGTATAAATTCTTATGTTTTAACACATTAATCTATCTCTAAGTCTTTGTTTTAGCATACTAAACTTTTTCATCTCGTAAGTCAAGTACCCGATTGGATGCAAACATTTGCCAACGTCAATCTTATTGAGTGGAAATTCACCAAGTTTGATGTAATAAACGAACAAGCAAAATAGTTCTTTTAAGACAAATCAGTCTCTAAATCTAATTGTAGTTCCTCTTCCTCGTCGTTGTGGATTGTGAGCCCCGCTAATTCATCCACAATACTTGGTCGTGTCAAAACTTTAAAAATTTAAAGAAACGAGAAGAGAAAAAGATACATCTTATACGAGTAAAGGAAAACATATTAAAAAGTGTAAAAATTTTCTGCCCCTAACTATGATCTTTTATATGTCCCTTATTAAAAATTATCTAAAAATTAAATTTTAAGTCCTAACTCTAATTTTTATATCCTAAACCTTAAATCTTAAACCCTACAAAATACAACATACTCTTAATTCTCTAAATATTAACCCTAAACCTCAAACTCTAAATTCTAGACCTGCTATTTTAAAATAGAGGCACCAATAGGGGCATAGTTAGGGGTACGCGATTTCTATCTGTTAAAAGATAGATTAATTTAAATGATAGAAATCGTTTGTCCTCAAACTATCTTCTTTTGGTGCCTCCACTTAAAAAAAAAAGTGGGTTTAAGGCTAGGGGTGGTGGTTAGGGTTTAGGGAATTAGGGGTAATATGTATTTTTTAGAGTTTAGGATTTAAAATGTAGAAATTAGGGTTAGAGTATAGAATTTAATTTTTAAGTGTTTTTTAGTGTGAGACATAGAATGATGCATAGTTAAGGGGCATATAATTTTTGTTCTAATTTAAAGATATATAGTGAAAAAAGAAAACTCCGACATTAAATTGAATTGTTACTTTGACTTTTATTTTTTTTAAAAGCATTTTAATTATTAACGTTTTATTTTAGTTAAAATAATCGTTTTTTATGGAAAATGTTAATTGGCTGACGATCAATGCTTGTTGTTAATATGACACATTTACATGCACTTAAGTGCTGACATGACATAGTGTCACAATGACATTTTTTAGATAGGACACATCAACAAAAAAATAATTTATTTTATTTAATTATTATTTTAATTAACTCCAACCAATCAAATCATGAAATACGTAATTATACGATTGATATAAGAATTAAAAGCAAGGAAAATAAAGAACTCTATAGGTATCCCAATAGAAAGGCAGATGAAGTTCATCATATGAGATACAAGTTCAAATTGATTTGTCTATAAAATGTATGAACATTGTCAAAGGGTTAAGAATATATAAGAATAATACTACCTTATAACCACCTTTAAACCATTAAAAAAATAAGAAAAACAAGGATTTGGGGAAGGGGATTGGAATTCAAGCTTAAATATTTTTTTTTTGGTCAGCTCAAAATTATCATCCATAACAATTTTCCTAAACTCAAAATAAAGTATCGATAATAAAAAAAGTATTAAGTTAAAAAATACTCTAAACATATGACTGAATAATCACTTCGGCCCCTATTTTTTTTTCTGGAGTAATTCAACCCTCGGTGTTTTATTTTGGGTCAAAATAGTCCCACTGCAGACCATTCAGTCAAAACATTGGGGTATTTTATTAACTTTATGCCAAAAGAACCGATCATTTTAACCCGTCGTTATATTTGGTTTTGTGAGAATTGAAGTGCTTTTTAAGAAATAATCCGATAAAACACTAAAGAAGATCAATCACTCCAATTCGATGGTGTTTATTGATTGAACGGTGAGAGAAATCGACAGCGGCGATCACAACGGCATGATTTTGTTCTTGAAGAAAAAGAGTTGGAAAGAAGAAGAAGCGCAACAGATGAAGAAAAACTTTAAAGAAAATTGTTAAATTGTTTTCATATCCTTTATTTTATGTAATATTTATTTTTTGTCATGAAAAAAAGGAAAAAAAAAGGATAAATTGTGTCCAACTCTTTTCTTTTTATTTTATTTTATTTTTATAAAAAAATGACCCATGACATTATATGAGAATGCCGTGTGTCCCTACCACATCATTATTTAACGTTGTTAGCCTCATGAAATATTTTAGAATACGAAAACAAAGTATAAGAACACACACTGCACAATGTAAAAGTAACACACTACATTGACAAAAATAACAAAGTACTGGGGCATTTGTGCCATTATCCCTATAAAAATTATAGTTGAAGAACCATATTGAATAAAATGCAAGGTTAATAGACTGAATTGAAAAAGTATATTTTTTTATTAAAAATATGAATGGAAACTAAATAAGTATTCTACAATGATTTAGGAGCATTTGATTCAAATTTAGTCAAAATAGACTTAAAATGAAAGAGAAATTAAAGAAATGAAGAAATCATTCAAAGTTGAGAGGCTAAATTGTAAAAATAAAAAATATATTTTAAAAAATATAAATTGAAGCTGAATAAGCATTCTACCATGGTTTAGGAGCATTTGGTTAAAAAATGGACTTAAAACGAAAGAATAATTGTAGAAATGAGAAAATAATACAAAGTTGAGAGGCTGAATTGTAAAAAGAGAAAAAATATTTTTAAAAATATAAATTGAATTTAAATAGATATTCTATATTGATTTAGGAATATGTAGTTTAAATTTAGTCAAAATAGACTTGAAATGAAGGGCGAATTGAAGAAAAAAGAAATCAAAAACTAAATTACATACTTATAAAATTTGATTTTTCAAATTGGACAAACTCGTACTTGAGATTAAAAAAATATTTTTTTCAAGTCGAGTTTTATCGAATCTTAATTTTAACTGAGAATAATGTTGATGATTGAAATGTTAAAAATATATAGACTAAAATAACAATACAGTCCAACGTTAAACATTTTTTTTAAATTATGCCTTTAAAGATACACATCTATGATAGTTTTTTAATTTGATATTTAATTTTATTTAGATTTATTATTTTTACTCAGGTTTGGAGGCACCGGTCCGGGACAAGACAACCCACCAATTGTCGCGGCTCTCTCAAGTGACAGCTGAAACTCAAACAAAAAAAGAAAAAAAGAAAAAAAGAAAACTGTAATATTCCAAATAAATAAAATTTGTATTATCATATATATCTTTACACACAGAATGAATATCAACCTCTAAGACTTTCTTTTTTTACAGAGAGAGGAATGGGATTCCCAAAAACTCTTCCTCTTCTTCTCTTCCTCTAACTATCATTTCCTCTTCTTCTCTCACTTCAGGTATGTTTTTACTTTTTACTCTGCCTTTTTCCATTACATTTTCTTCCCACTCTTGTCTTCTACTCCCACCCAGCATCACAAATCTCTGCTTTTTCCCTCAGATCTTCCCCACTTTCTTGTTGTTTACTCCAAATGTCGATCTGGGTGTTTTTGTTTTTATGATTTTAGCCCCTAAATCTGCTTCTTTAGTTGCTGCTGTTAAAAAACTGGATGGTTTTGATTCATGGTGCCAAAAAGTTTACTCTTTTATTGGTTTGTTTTTGACAAAATCAGTGCATATATTCAAAGGGATAAACTTTAAGTGAGGTTATTAAGCTTGGGAATATGTTTGTTTATTTGTACGGATCTCCTTCATTTTATCTATCTCCTGTGAAAATGGGAAGATGCATGCTTTGTTTCTGTGTGATTTGGATTGTAAATTTGATTATTTAGGCGTTAGGTGAAAATATTAGTTGTCTTTTTTGTATGATACCTTTCTTAATTAGAAAGTTGTTATGGTATTCATCTTTTGGTTATTAGGCATTCCAATTTTGGATTTTGTTTTCTTTTAATGTAAAAATGCTGTAAAAAGAAATGGCTTGCAAATATTGAATCTAAATTTTCCCATAACTTGGAGCATTTGATCACTAAGTATTGGATTGGATCTCCCCTCCTTTCCTTGATTTCGGTGATTTTCTTTTTGAAAAAAAATACATTTATAGAAAATGATTCTCTTAGTTCCTAAGAAACTGTGATCAAATACTGAGTTTTCTGGCTCTCTGCTTGCATCTTCAGATCTTTGATTTTGCTTTTCACTCAAAACCAATATATGGCTAGTTTGTGAACTAGATACACCAAGTATTTTATGTTGTTTTCCTATTGTCTTGGACTCTTTCAGATTGTGCTCGGTAAGAATTTGATACACCAAGTATATTATGGATTCACTTTCATTTTTTAGTGAATAACTTTTCCTTTTTGTTTGATTAATTAAGCTATGGCATTTTTTTCTCCGGTTAGTGTCTCACAACTTTGTATTAGTTATGTTTTCTTGAATAACTTCCAACTTTTTTATTGAGATTTTATATTTTCTTGCTCTTCTAACAGTTTTTATCAGCTAAGTTAAACAAGGGGTTGAATCTTCAAAGCTATGCTACTCCAACTCTTTATTTTCCTTCTAGTACATGTGTCAAACACACATATCCTATACATATTCAGACATGGCAGTAGTTTCGATAAATCAAATACGACACTATTAGGGATATTTTTAGAACCTTTGGATCATATAGCGTCAAATTATTTGTTAACTTTTAGGTTTGTTTATTCGTCGTTTTAGAAAACATGGTATATCTATTAATCCATGCTCGCAAGAGACATTTAACGTTGTTCGACCCTTTTGGCCTACATCCACTATTAAAAAAGGATAAATATCATTAAAGTAACAAAATATTCCAACTTGTAACTTAAGCGAGACATTTATCTGACTGTTATATTTGCGCTTATAGTTTTCGTCATTTGTGCTTCAATTAGCTCTTTACCTCTTTGCTACTTAGTTTATGATATGTCCACTATATATTCTATAGTTATTTGAATAAACCATATTTCTGATGGCTAAGATGCTATTTCTTCTCAGGGTGCCTTTGAGTTTCTTGTGCACATATAGTTGCTAGCAGTTGTTGTCGTGTGATATCTTTGTGCATTCGGTTTGGAAAGCTTGATGGGTTCCAGATTCCCATCTCATAAGCTCGGCAATGGGCTTTATGTGTCAGGCAGGCCAGAGCAGCCTAAAGAAAGGACTCCCACCATGAGCTCTGTAGCAATGCCGTATACTGGTGGAGATATTAAAAAGTCGGGAGAACTGGGGAAAATGTTCGATATTCCTATGGATGGTTCTAAGTCAAGGAAATCCGGTCCTATAAGTGGTGCTCCTTCAAGGACTGGATCTTATGGGGGTGCTGCTTCACATTCTGGACAAATGATGCCTAATGCAGCACCTCGGGCAGGCTATACGACATCAGGTCCTGTTGCCACTGGAGGCATGACTGGTTCAGCCTCATTAAAGAAGTCAAACTCTGGATTGCTGAATAGGCATGGGGATCCTGTTAAGAGATCATCTGGTCCACAATCTGGTGGTTTTGCACCAGGTGGACGTCAAAACTCTGGTCCTATTCCTCCTGTTCTCCCTGCAACTGGCCTTATTACATCTGGACCCATCACTTCAGGTCCATTGAGTTCCTCTGGGGCTCCTCGAAAAGTGTCTGGTCCTTTGGACTCTATGGGATCGATGAAAGTAAAAGGTTCTGCTGTTAATAGTCAAGCTGTGAATGTTCTTAGCCAAGATGATGACTTTTCTTTCAAGAGGAACTTCCCAAAACCAATATTATGGGCACTGATACTGCTCTTCATAATGGGGTTTATTGCCGGTGGTTTTATTCTTGGAGCAGTTCACAATGCCATTCTCCTTATCGTCGTCGTGGTTCTTTTTGGTGCTGTTGCTTCATTATTTGCCTGGAACTCCTTTTGGGGGAGAACAGCTATTATGGGCTTCATTGCTCGTTATCCAAATGCAGAGCTTAGAAATGCAAAGAATGGGCAATTTGTGAAAATTTCTGGGGTACGTGATTTGTTTTCATGATTTAGATGATTGTTTCATATTTGCTATTTGCCACTGGCATTTATCTACTTTCACATGAACATCCAACCTTTTTGTATTGATTTTTGCTTCAATCCCCCAACTCTTTGCCTTGGTTTTGTTGAGGGTCCCTTGTTATGGCTGGTCCTACGTCCGGATTAAGGATGAGGGTCTCATTATGTAGTTGTCAGCTATCATGAAACTTTCTTAAATCTTTATTTTTGGATCTTATTCGAAATTGAATTTACTCACTGGAAGAAGGCTTTGGTCTGTTTGACAGTTTTGCTTTCTATTATTTGTATATGGTTGTTCATTTTTCTCTATATTTTGGTATTTTGTTTCTTTTCACATTTTTCTCCAAAAAACAAAAGCATTTTGCCATCTGCTTTCTTCAAATTCTAATGTGTTTGCAGCATCTGCTTGTTAGTCTGCCAAAGACATTGATGAAGTGTTTGTTATTTTTTAGGTTGTAACATGTGGAAATGTGCCTCTCGAGTCATCCTACCAGAGAGTTCCACGATGTGTTTACACATCTACTAGTTTGTTTGAGTATCGAGGATGGGATTCTAAAGCTGCCAATCCTAAGCATCGTCGTTTTACTTGGGGACTCCGATTGATGGAAGTGAGTAATTGGATTGTTAATATTTATTCTCTTTCCTCGGTTTTTCTGCAACTTGTCATGGCATACCCTTATTTTAAAATTTCAAGTAGCTGAGAAGTTTTTGCTCCATAATGTAAAAAAGAAAGGAGGCTTTATTAGCACAGGTACCTGATGAACTTGTACATTGCTATATGCTTTGGTGTTCTGTGCATATGTGCCAAAACTTGTGTTTATATGTTGGCGTGATGACAAATTTAGCCCTCAAAGTTTACATCTTTTTGTCAACTTGTCCCTTAATTCTTTTTTTACTAATTTGGCCATCAATCTTTCTTTTCTTAGTCAAATTGGTGTGGTTTTAAGGTAAAGATTATTAGACTGTTAAATTTTCGCGATGCTGATGTGACAACTTGCATGATAGTCCTATCTATACTTTATTGCTGATGTAACAGCTTCCATCACCTTACACCACTTTTAAAGTATATATTTTTATAATTTTAAAATTATTCACTATGTCACATCATCAATGAAATACATGTAGATTGTCACATTAGTTATGTTAGACATTTAACGGCTTAATCATCATATCCGTTAAAATCACACCAATTTAACTAAAAAAGTTTAGGACTATATTTGTCACTGTGCCTTATTTTAATTCCCTTTTGACGGGTTTTATGACCCTTTTCCCGTTTGTTTAGTATTGTACCATTCTCTAGCCTTCTTTCTTGTTTCTAAGTATCAAATTATTGAAATGATTCACCAAGTAGTCCGAAAACTGACTACTGTTTAGTATGTTTTCCCAGAAATTGGATAAATTTTGATCAGGTTCTCTTTTCTGCTATCCAAAACTCAAATATCTAAGTGTTATGCAAGAGGGTTCTTCTTTTCACACTATCACCCTTTTTAACTGAGCTTGACATTTCATGTGTCCAATGTAACTTTGTACGTTTCATTCTGACAGAGGCGCGCGGTAGACTTCTACATCTCGGATTTCCAGTCTGGGTTGAGAGCGTTAGTAAAAATGGGCCCTGGAGCAAGGGTGACACCATATGTGGATGATTCAATTGTTATCGATTTCAACCCTGCCAAAGAAGCTCTGTCTCCGGAATTTGTGAGGTGGTTGAGAGAAAGGAACCTTTCGAGTGATGACCGTGTTATGCAGATGAAAGAAGGGTAAATGTTCTCCCTATTCATATTCTCACCATTATATTATGTGCTTATGTTGCAGGAACACAATAAACAGTAGCCTGAAGGTCACCCTCTCTCTATATATTTTCTTTTAGTGCAATGAGGGTCTCTCTATTTCGATGATGGCCTGAATCTGTCATTGTCCAAACCTGAAGTGGTTTGGTACCTGAAATTGTCTAAATAGGCGACAGACTTGAATCCAAAATAGTTTGAACTTGAAGATGGACCGACCAGCCTGAATCTGCTGAATTTCTACCTCTAACCCTAGCATAAAATGTACATTTAGATATGGTTTTGTAAATTATCCCCATATGAGTTGCAGTTGTTGTTGCATTGTAGATAAGGGTAGAATGAGTTCGATATTAAAACCGTTTAAGCTCTTATTTCTATCCCGAATCTTAGAATAAGTTGGTTTGATGTTGCTCTAAAGATTGACAATACAATTTTATGTTTATAGGTATATCAAGGAAGGAAGCACAGTTAGTGTAATGGGAGTTCTTCAGAGAAATGACAATGTGATTATGATTGTTCCTCCACCCGAGCCAATTACAACCGGATGCCAGTGGGCAAAATGTATCTTCCCAGCAAGTCTCGAGGGTATTGTATTGAGATGTGAAGACACATCGAATACTGATGCCATACCTGTTTAGTAGCATGTTCATTGTAAACTTTTTCGTACGGTTAATTTTTTATTTTCTTCTATCCCCCCTTTTCTATTAGTATTCGGCTGATGAACATGAGCCTGCTGGTGTTTCTTATCCTTTTAGCTGTGTATAGCTTTTCCGAGGATCTTTGCCGCCAGTCTTTGCCTTGCAGGTTTTGGAGGGTGCTTTTGTTGTAGGGTCGGGTTTTACTTGTTTGCCAAGGAAGGATTCAAGATATTGTTACTAAGAAATGGGAAAAAAAATAATAACACAAGCAAGGTATTGAGTATATTTGTGTTTACATCACAGTTTTTGGATTGACTTCAATGTTGGCAATGGCAAGGTCTCCCTTTGATTTTGATCATCGGTGACTTATTGTTACGCATCGTTTTAGAAGTAATAAAAACGAACACTGTAACTAAGTTTAATTGGCAGTACAACGGAGGTAAAATGGTTGTAATCGGTTACGATTTGTTTTAAAGAATGAATTGGAGGAATTTTTTTTGAACTGTTCTTTTCCCTCTGCCTCTCATCTGTGTTCTGCTACTCAATGTCCTCTATTTTCGTATTCGTTTGATTTCTGTCTACGTACATATCAAAGGTATAAGAGACGGTCGATTATCCGTCAATGGGTGATGATTACCGGTTGTTTCGGTCTGTGTTCCGAGAGAACCGAAGGCTTCTGTTTGAACATTATTTGGTGCCACTGCCAGTTCATGGAACTGAGCTTGTTTCGATTGTGACTAGGGGTATGAAAAACTGACCCGACCTGGTAACCTGCCTGAAACCCGATCGAGTCAGAACCTGGTTTAACCCGAGAATTTAAAGACCGAACCCGACCTGCACCCGACCGAAACGAACCCGAACCCGAATTTGACCTGTAACTGTAGAAACCGAACCCGAACTGCACCCGACCGAAGTGAACCCGAACCCGAATTTGACTTGTTATTGTAGTAACCGAACTCGACCTGCACCCGACCGAAACGAACCCGAACCCGAGACTAACCTGCCAGATAACCGATTTAACCCGACCTGTTTGGACCCGACCTGTTTTGAACCCGACCTGTTTTGAACCCGACCTGTTATTGACCTGAACTGTTATTGACCTGAACTGTTTTTGACCTGAACTGATACTGACCTGAACTGTTATTGACCTGAACTGTTCTTGACCTGAACTGATATTAACCTGAACTAATACTATTATTTGATTTGCTGATAATGATAATTATATGACATTTGAAGAAGTTATATTTAATGAATATAAAATAATGTCAAGTATTGATAAATTTTAAAATTAATAATAATATCAAGTATTAATAAATTAACTAACTTAACTTCAATTAAAAGATAAATTGAATTAATAATAATGTCTAAGTATTAATAAATTGTTTTTCTAATTAACTTAACTTTTATTTTAAAATAATTTCAAAGATAAATTATTATACTTAATTAACTTAAGTGGAATGAATAATCATTATTAAATTAAATTTTTATACTTAATTAAATTAAGTTAAATGAATAAAGATTATTAAATTAAATCTGTATTCTTAATTAAGATAAGATGACTTAAATTTTTTATTATATGAATAAATTAATGCTAAATTAACTTAACTTAAGATTAAAAATAAGTTTAATTAACTTGCATTCATTTTAAGTTAAATAATTAAACATTATTAAATCAAATTGTCTTTCTAATTAACTTAACTTTTATTTTAAAATAACTTCAAAGATAAATTATTATACTTAATTTACTTAAGTTGAATGAATAACCATTATTAAATTAAATTTTTATACTTAATTAAATTTAGTTGAATGAATAAAGATTATTAAACTAAATCTGTATACTTAATTAACATAAGATGACTAAATTTTTTTATTAACTTAACATACTTAAATGACTTAATAAAAACCCGAATAACTTAAATGACTTAATTAAGTTAAGTTGTTTAAAACATTACAATTAACAGTGAATATATAAAAAACTTACATAACTTTTACAAGAACTTAAATGACTTAATTAAGTTATGTCGTTTAAATCATTATAATAAGCTAATTAACTTACAAAATAGCAATAATGTTTGAGTTTAACTTTGGATGGAATTAGGCATACTTCCAATTTTTTTATAAGTATAAAAGATATACTTTGCTACCAGAAATATCATCATCGAGCTCTTAAGGACAACCAAGTTTAAATTATGGGCAACTTTGTAATCACTAATTTTATCCCGATTTTAAACTTATCGTTCTTTATGCTCATGGGCTTATATCGGGCTGCTACGTAATTAAAAAAACAAAAAACAGAAAAGAAAAAAAAACAGAAAGAGAGAAAAAAATAGGTATATATATGTGTCATAATATTATCATATTAAGTGCCGTTAGTATTAGTATCTAATATATATTGTCCTATTTATATTATTATCTTTATTATTTTGTGTCACTATTATTATTGTGGTATTATTACATATATTATTATTATTAGTATTAACACCCGTTATTATTACCTAATTGTTACTATTACTCTCATTACTTTATTGATATTTTGACGTTTTATTATTATTAAAACACAAATAAATCAGCCCATAAGTGATAAATAATTGTTAAAAGCCCACTTTTATTTTACCAAGTTCACATACAAATCCAAAAAATTGATTACATACTCAGCCCAATAAGAGCCCAAATAATTCTAAAACAATGGTCTGATAATAAAAACCCTAACATCTTGTTTTCTTTGTGCAGCCGCCGCACGCAATGAGGATCGTCTGATCGAAATATGATCAATGGACCAGGTCAGCCCTCAGCCAGCAAAACCCTAATGCCCATGTTTTCAGCTGCAGTCGCCACTCTTCACAATCGTCAGATCTAACGAGATCTGACGGTCCAGATCTCCCCAGATCGAGAAACCCTAGCACACCTCTCTGCATTCTCCACGCGCGCATGCCCGTTCTGCCACCACCACGCCGTGTCTCCCCCGTTTGAGTGTACCGGCAAAACACAGACAACACAACAAGAGCATCAGACACCAAAAACGAAAAAAAAAACAAAATTAAAGCAAAAAAGTCAACCACGACAGATTCAGAGCAACTCAGAAGCAAAGTGTCAACAAATGTTTTCTTTGTACCAATCTCGGTTATAAAAACCGAGAAAATTGTAAAGCAGAGGAGGAGAATTTTCGGGGGGATTCGATTAAAAAAAAGGCCCCAAAATCGTTGTAACCAGTTCACAAATCAATACAAGAAAATATTCAGAGGCACTTGGATCTTATTTGTTTACTTTCGTTTTCATTTCGAATATTAAAAAAAAAACTTTTATTTACCTTCTGTTTCAACCTCGCCGGCGTTTGGAGCGTATTTTCGACGATCCCAACGGTGAAGGGCTTCATCTCGTTGAGGCGAACGCCATATCAAAAGATTGCGGCGATCTGACGTTAGACGGCGGCTCATCGAAGCTTTGAAACGTCGGGACTTTCATCTTCCATTCGTAGCGTTTCGGTCATCTCCGGCGAGATCCACTTGGATCAAAAGATAGAAGAGGACGAGAAGGTCACGCCGGTGGCGTTGCATGTCGGAAAATCTGGTCGGAGCGGCTGGAACGGCGGCTCCAACGTTTGAGAAAAAAAGGCAAAATGACAAAAGATGCACCCAATGTTTGCATGTTTTGTCATTTGGCCCCCTATTCTTTTTTTTGGTCCAAATATACCCCCAATGTTTGCTTGTTTTGTCATTTGGCCCCCTATTCTTTCTTTTGGTCCAAATATGCCCCCAACGTTTCATTCATAGTCCAAATATGCCCTTGTTGGATGTAAACTGTCAATCAACTGACGATCAACGGCTTATAAAAAAAATTTTGACGTGGCATCAGCAGATCTTAATACGTGACAAGTCCAGTCAGCATCAGCTGTTGAACGTTAGTTGACTGACAGTTTCTATCTAACGGGGGCATATTTGGACCAAATTGAAACGTTGAGGGCATATTTGGACTACGAATGAAACGTTGGGGGCATATTTGGACCAAAAGAAAGAATAGGGGGCCAAATGACAAAACAGACAAACGTTGGGGGCATATTTGGACCAAAAAAAAGAATAGGGGGCTAAATGACAAAACATGCAAACGTTGGGAGCATCTTTTGTCATTTTGCCGAAAAAAAAGGCAAAAGTGAAGTGAAAAGTACCCCTAAAACTAAATCTGACTCTCCCTTTTTCTTTTTTCTTTTTCAAGCGTTTTTTAATTAATGCCCCCATTAATAACTAATTTTATGCTTTTAATACCGGTTGATGGTCTATTTATAGGCCGAGTCCGGGTTAAAAAATCCGCGCGTCATTATACGGGTCGCACGGGTCTTGCTCCGCAAGCACTCTTAGTTTCATTTCTTTCATTTTCGTCCTTTTTTATTTGAAATTGAGCTGATAATTTTGTTTTAATTTCAATTTGGTCATTAATGCAGTTTTAAGGTTTAGTGTATGTGTTTAATTTAGGGTTTGTGGTTGTAGTTTAGGGTTTTCTTTTTCAATGTTTAAATTTTATATTTTAGTTATAGGGTTTAGACTTGTGTAATTATTTTTAGGTTTAAGGGTTAGTCTTTGAATTAAGGTTTGGGGGTTTAGGGTTTACTAATTAATTTTTAAGTTTAATGTTTCATTTAATTAATTTAGAGTTTTGGGTTTCTTTTAATTAATTTAGGGTTTATGAGTTAATAATACTTTGAATCACTAACCCTAAAACCCTAAAACCTAAGCCCTAAACATGAATCCCTAAAAATAAAAATCCTAAGTCACCAATATATATATGAATATAATGCATGTAAGTTGTGGTTTAGAGTTTAAACGCTAAACCCTAATCTTTAATCTATAACCCATAGTCCCAAATCCTAGATTAGGGGTTTAGTGCTTAGGGTTAATTACTTATGCTTTAGGGTTTAATGCTTAAGGTCAATAATTAGAGATTAGGGGTTTAAACACCAAAACCCAATATTTAATCTTTAATCCATAGTCCCTAATCTTAAACCCTAAACAATAACCACTACTCTCTAAACCGTAATCCTAGATCGAGGGTTTAGTGGTTAGGGTTAATTACTTATGCTTTAGGGTTTAATGCTTAGGGTTTAGAATTAGACATTAGGGGTTTAAACCCTAAACCCTAATATTTAATCAATGAACCATACTCCCTAATCCTAAACCCTAAACAATAACCACTACCCTCTAAACCATAAAACCCTAATATTTAATCTATAGCTCATAGTCCGTAATCCTAGATGGAGGGTTTAGTGGTTAGAGTTAATTACTTATGCTTTAGGGTTTAATGCTTAGGGTTTAGAATTAGACATTAGGGGTTTACACACCAAACCCTAATATTTAATCAATAAACCATAATTCGTAAACCCTAAACCCTATACATTTAATTACAAATAATAATAATAATAATAATAATAATAATAATAATAATAATCATCATCATCATCATCATAAAACTAATAATAATAATAAGCATAGTAAATATAATAATAATAATAATAATAATTGTATTTAAGTATATAATAATAATAATAATAGTAGTAGTAATAATAATAATATTAATAATAATAATAATAATAATAATAATAATAATAATAATAATAATGAAAACTAATAATAATAATAAGCATAGTAAATATATAATAATAATAATAATAATAATTGTATTTAAGTATATAATAATAATAATAATAATAATAATCCCTAAAGCCCTAACCACTAAACCCTAAACCCTAAACACTAAACACTAAAAACAAAAACCATAATCCATCAATATATATTACATGTACGTATGTACGTATCATTTTATGAACAGTAAACCCTAAACTCTAAACCCTAAAAACCATAATCCACCAATATATATATATAATACATGTAGGTATGTTTGTATTAATTTAAGATCAGTAAACCCTAAACCCTAAACCCTAAAAACCATAATCCATCAATATATATATAATACATGTAGGTATGTTTGTATTAATTTAAGACCAGTAAACCCTAAACCCTAAACCCTAAAAACCATAATCCATCAATATATATATAATACATGTAGGCATGTTTGTATTAATTTAAGATCAGTAAACCCTAAACCCTAAACCATAAACCCTAAACCCTAAAAACCATAATCCATCAATATATATATATAATTAATGTAGGCATGCTTGTATTAATTTAAGATCAGTAAACCCTAAACCCTAAACCCGAAACCCGAAACCTTAAAAATCATAATCCATCAATATATATATAGTTAATGTAGGCATGTTTGTATTAATTTAAGATCAGTAAACCCTAAACCCCAAATCATAAACCCTAAACCCTAAACCCTAAACCCTAGACCCTAAACCCTAAAAATAAATCCAATAGTCCCAACTATATATATATATATCACATATACGTAATCCCCTAACCCTAAACCCTAAACCGTAAAAATAAAAATCATAATCCGTCAATATATATAATACACATAACACAATAAACCATAAACCCGAAAGAACCCGACCTGAAATGAACCCGACCTGAAACGAAACCGACCTGAAATGAACCCGACCTGAAACAAAACCGACATGAAAAGAACCCGACCTGAAACGAAACCGACCTGAAACGAACCCGACCTGAAACGAAACCGACCTGAAATGAACCCGACCTGAAACGAAACCGACCTGAAATCAGCCTGTCAATTAACCGTTTTGGCCCGACCTGAAATGAACCGACCTGAAATGAACCCGACCTGAAATGAACCCGACCCGAAATGAACCCGACCTGAATTGAACCCGACCTGAAATGAACCCGACCCGAAATGAACCCGAACCCGAACCGAATCGAGTCAAAACAAAAAATGACCCGAAATGACCTGTAACCGATTTGACCCGACCTGACAGAGCCCGACCTGAAACCCAACTGTTGACCTATTTTTACATCCCTAATTGTGACGACACAGGTGAAGGCGAGTTAACAGATGTTGCTAAGCTGAAACTCAAATTGCGATTGGAAGACATGAGTGAACTCAAGGTGTTCGAATTGCGAGGGTTTATGGAGGAAGACAACAACCCAAGGGCCTCAAATTGAAGAAATTCATCGAAGGACCATAAATTTGGTATTACATTTAATATTAAGATTAGAGTCGGGTCAGGAAGTCGGTTACGAAAATTTTGTAAGAAAAAACTATTGCTGCAAAATAGGATGTTAGTAATGACAAGCAAAATAAATAAAACAACTACACAGAAAATAAATCGGTTTATTGTGCCGTGGTAAAAACTATTATTTTAGAAGCATTTTTTTCCGGATGGTGTAACCATAATAATGGACGTTGCATCCCAAGGTTTACACAGTTTTCCAAATATTATATACTCGAAGTGAGGAAGTGGAATCCGTTTAGCGTTGCTCTCTTCAAATTCGAAGAAAACTTGAAGGATCAAATGTTTTAAGTGTATAGAACAATGAATTTGAGCTCTCTATTTATAAAGCAAAAATAGGAACAAATCAATAAATATTAGAGTAATCGGTTATCGTAAAAATCTCAACTGTCCCTCAAATATTTACTATATTTAGAAATAAAATGTTATTTAAAATATATAACATTATTTATTTGCATTATCCAACAATTTCTCACTAATGCAAAGAAATAGAGAAAAAAAAAAGCAAGAAAGTACTAGTGAACGTATCTAAAAATAATACATAGTGGAATAAGTAATTCTTCACTTAACAAGTGAACGAATCTAAAACTAGTTAAAATAATAGTAAACTCACAACACACACTAATTATTTCTCCAAATAAACTATGCGATAGATCAACAATTTAGCTAATATAACTCGAGATGCTGGTAAGTGCTCTAGAAAGACAACCTAAAGTCTTTCATGAAAGGTGGTTAGTTCTTCACATGTACGTAAGTTAATTTATCAAGTCTATTTTAATATAGACTACCCGAATTAGGGCTATGAAATCATTAATATCATAAGTATGTGCCTTATATTAGTCGGGCAAGGGCTTTTTTTGCACCTTGCGCCTCAAGCCATATAGAGGTCTTGGTGCCTCAAGTGAACCTGGCACGCTTAACAACCCAGGTTTCAACAAAACAAACCTAAAAAAAACCTTGATCAAATTTGCTTAGAATCTTAAGATTCAGCAAAACTATTTCCTTGCCTCATGATAGTTCTGCAAATCCTTCCAACCCAACCAAGAGTCGTATTTACTATGTAAAATCACAGCATGCATTTACATTAATATGCACATATTTATACCTGTCCCAGTCCTTGCATCGTAGACTGCCTGAACTGTTGTTGAGCAATGAGTTGCTGTTGATGCAGGGGTAATTGCATCATTTTTTGCCTTTTCCGCTGTTGCTGTGATTGTCGCTGAGGAGATGTGTGTTCATCATAGTCGTTCCAGAACTTGGCGAATCGGCATATGGAAGTGAAGTTGTGGTGTTATTGAAGGAGGTAGCACTAATAGCAGCGGCGGGAGATGCAGCTGGTCTATCGATAAGTTGTGCTCCAGTAGCCTGACATAAGAAGAATAGAAGAGTAAAGCTATTGCAGCACTATCAACTTTGAACTTCAGAAAATAAGATGTATAACCGGAAATGATACAGAACAGTTGCCATTGGATTGGAACCGATTGATAGGTCTAATCAAATTATAATGATTAAAATCGAATAGAACTGTTGGTGTCTCCCATGAATGGAGAAGATGAAGCATTAATCAAGAACAGGATCCTACTCCTAGAACCATCAGTTTAAGTAACAACAAATAGCAGCCTAGAACATGTTCAAAGAGAGTCCAAAATTGAGACCATACATACTTAGGCATCAATGTTGCTCTTTCAAGATCAGATATTCAATGAGATGACAATAATAACAAGAACACAAATCGCCTTTTCACCGTACGGTTCAACAAAAACCTACAGGTTTACTTGCATGTAGGTTTAGGGAAAAGACCAATTAAAGAAAACTCAATGACTAACCTGTAACAAAGACCCTTGACTGCCAATGTTGTTTGACATAAGAGGAGTGTTCTTCATGTACATGCCTATAAGAATTTTTTTAAATGCTACTAGTCAGTACAAGAAACTTTCTAATATTGTAATAGAATCAATAAATGGCAATACTTGTACGAAAATTACCGGATGAATCGGTAAAAGAATGCGCTCCATCAGCTGCAGGCATAATATCCACCAGACGCGGTGGAAGCGAAGGTGTAATCTGCTTCTGATCTGCTGGCAGACGCAGACCTGCATCCAAAGGGCATTCCCATTAAACCTTAGAAGCTTAGAAGCTAATTCTAAAGAGATCATCTACATACAATTCCATTAAACTTCAACTAATCATAGAAATCAAAGCAGAAAACATTCATCTACCATTCTGTATCAAAGGGCATTCCCATAAAATCATCTAAATTTAGACTTATTTTCAATGAGAGAAAAATAAACTGAACCAACAAGCATTCCATATGTCATAAATTAGCATCCCAGTGGTCATGAGCAGCTCAATCAGGTTTTTGATTGCAGGAAAACAGTAAGGGCATAGATTGGCCACTTCAAATTATCGATTGAAAACCATCCGGTTGGCCTAAATAAAGTTGCTACATTAACAGCTAAAGACTATCACCTTCACCAAAATTAACAGCAGCACGGAGTAAGTTCTCTTGTTCTTTAATTTTAGCAGCATGCTCCTTATCAAGAGTGGGAAGAATGGCCGGCCCTTGACGAGAGCGAAAACAGTATGCTTTGCGGGCATCAGCTAATACTTTCTCAGCACTTTCACAGACATCTGCGATCATATCGATCCGAGCCTGTAAAACTAGAAAAATCACATGCCTGAAAATAACCAGATTCAACAAGAAAAGAAAAGAAAAGAGAAAAGATTGTATGACACTAGCTCACCTTTAACTTCTCAATCTGTGAAGGTATTGGCAGGTTTTGTATTCCTAAAAGCAACTGCTCTCGCTTCAAATTATCCTGCACTTCCATTTCTGGAATTAGCTTTGAGGATAACATAACTGGTAATTCTGCAGCCAAAGAACTAGATTTAATTACTAAGAATAAAGATAAGGCATTATTTTCAATCCAAATTAACATAACTTGAAGTAACGTACTGCGAGCATTTTCGGCATTAACATTTTTGGGATGAATAACGTAATACTTTGAAACCTGTTTTATATCATTCGCAATGTTGAAAAGCTCGAGATTCACCATTGAATATTTCCCCAAAATGTCCTGCCTGGTTAAGAACAAACAAAAAAAGGAAAACCTTAATCATATGTAATACAAAAAATCTAAAGATTCAAGGCTAGAAAAGAAGAATGAGAAGAGAGAGGACCATTTCGGGTTGGTATTTGAGCGAGAATGGGCGTAGAGCTCTTCAAGGATGCGAGTTATGATCTTGGAAAGGGAAATTGCTCTGGTCTTTAGAGATTCCAAATTGAGCTGTTGTTGAAGTGCCTGATTCAGCCTCTCCGCCCCTGCAACCGCCTGATTCTGCTGTAGTGGTGGCGGCGGCGGCGGCGGCGGTGATAGTTCCTGAATCCTTCCCTCCATTTCTCTTTAGCTGACAATCTTCTCCTGCTCGGCGATGGTTAATTGCTGCGGCAGTTCTGTTTGTTAACGCGGATTTCAAGTCTTCGATTTAGTTAGGAGTCGGTTATTAAAACTTTACGCGGGAGTTTTTAAATTGGTGGAATAACACGTTTAGTCCTCAAGGTTTACGCATTCTATCATATTATCTTTATTCTTAAAACATCAATAAATTTAATCTTTCTCATTTACAAAGTCTATCAATTTAATCATAATTCTAAAATATCAAAATATTATAATTACAAAATTATAAAAATTAAAATAAATACATAATATTACTGATTTTTTTTAATATAACAAAATGAAACTTTAAACACATATTTTGTCAGGAAAAAAACACTTAAAATATAAAAAATGCACAATTTAGACACTTTTTTCAATTAAGTCCAATAAATTGAAAGTTTTATGGTGATTAGTGGCCGTTGGTGAGGGCTTCTATGAAGATGGGGAAGATGAAGGTTTTGTAAATGTTTAGAGTTAAATTTTATGCTTTATTTAGAATTGGGACTAATTCAATAAAGTGAATAATTCCGAAGATGTAGGTGACGAAATTGAGTTTTTTTTTAGTTTGGTTATCAAAATCTATTTGTGACTATATACACGTACTATATACATAATACATGTGAGAATTTGTATTGAGGAATCTTATGATTCTTCAACTGATTTTCAAGTAAATTCTCAACAATTTCCCTATCATTAATTATTGAGAAAATTTGGGTAATTATTTTATGTATAAACGTTTGCAAAAATTTTACTTAAACAAGCGCCTTAGATTTAGAGTTTATGTGTTTATGTATAGTAGTTTTAAATTTAAGAGCTATCGATCGAATTTCAAGTTTATAGTTAAAATTTAGGGTTTATAGGTTAAAACCTTACGACTATCCGTTGCAGCGGCACCGTGAGTGCATCGTGTGTAGCATTGCTTGATGCACCGTTGCATCCACTGCGGTGGTACATCGCAACCGTACAAGCAGCTATCAAAGCACTACTGGTTCAACACTGCATTTGCCGGACCTGCCGCAAACAGAAGCACCAGCAACAGCCCCGTTATCACGACCGCCGCCTCGCAAGTCTTACCTTTGCCTTTGATCACCTCCATGCCTGTAAGATCTTAATATTTCTAAAAATTTAATTGTTCGTATATTATAGTGCTGCGGTATATATGGAAAGTTATCACATATGGAATGTGTGAATTTCCTTACCATTTGAAAGAAAACCCGTAAATAATTGTACGTTAAAATTTTTAATTTAAAATTCTGGGAATCAATATGTTGATGATAATGAAGATGTGGAGGAAGAAGATGATGAAGAGTTGGGAGAGGAGGAGGAAGATCGTAAACAAAGTATAGGTGTTCAATATGATACGAATGATGTTGATGATGGTGGCAGTGGCAGTGGCGGTGACAATGATGAGCTTGATGATGGGGATGATGATTCCGATATCGGTTTCATTACTTACAACAGAATACGCCGGAATGATCGGTTTCGTTACTTGCAGCTAACAATGCATATCAGACCGCTGCAGGTGAAAAAAACTAAAGCATATAAGCATTAATGCACATATAATAACTAACAGAGTTGAGTGCTTGTTTAGTAGCATCGAAAACCAGCAAAGGAAAAACGTTACCACATGCCATGGACCGATAGTCTCGAACAGATCCTGCTTAAACCATCGCATCCGTCGTATGTTCACTTCCCCCGGAATCTTCAGAAAGCAACCGTATCCGCTGGAAAAAAATAATGTTGCCATTACTTGTTGACAAAATGGGGTTGAAGAATATTTTTAAAGTTGGGATCATCCCACTCCAAGGACTCCCACCATTCTATCCTTGAGCTGATATTGAGAGAAGGTGGAACATATGAGTATGGCTGCCCATTGCCAACATGCGGAACAAATGGAGGAATCTTCAGTTTATAACACCCATGAACTTGGATAAGCTGCAGAGAATCACAAACCATTACTCCACTTTTACTGCAGATGCTCTTCAATTCTGGTAATGACTCTAGGCCAATCTTTTTCAGTTTGGGAAGATTGAATTTGATTAGTGCATCACTCCCTTGCCCTTCAGCATCTTCTGGTTTTAGTTCTGCAATTATTTCTATTAGTTGAACACAATACTGGACCCAAATTTCTTCCAGGTTTTGAAGGTTGGGAAGCAACCAATGCGGAAACAATGTCTTCATATTCGAGCAACTCATTATTGTCATAACTTTAAGATGGGAAAAGGCCATTATTGAACCAAATCTTTCAACTCTGATAAGTTCACTCAACTTTGGCAGACTATGAAGATACAAACTCTCAAGTCTCTGCAATGGATGACTGCAAGAAGAGGAAACAACACACTCCATCCTTTGGCAATAGGAAATTTTACAGACCCTCAAGTCGATCGCATTTTCTAAGGAAGAAACACCATCGTTTAAGCTTCTCAAATAGTGGCAGTTTGCAATCTCCAACTCTTGTATATCAACTGGGAGCATAATCAACTCACCTTCACAAAATTTGAATGTATTGATTCTTACACTCTTGTCTCTTTCAAGACTAAAATCCCAATTTAAAATCCCAATTAGACGAGCCTACAATCTTTGAATAAATTCCTATTCGGGCACTCTTTTCCCCCTACCTAGGTTTAGAGGGGGTTTTTAATGAGGCCCGGTCTACCTTTCAAAAAAAAAAAAATCCCAATTAGACGAGCCTACTTGTAATCTATACTTGATGAGATTTTTCTTAGATTTCTTCATGGAGGAGACGAACTTATTCAATTCATGCATATCTTGTAACCATCCTTCAAAGCATTCCAACTTCTCCAGTGGCACTAGCTCCTCTGCCTTTAGGCTTGTTCTTGCATTAGCCAAATCAAACCTCAAGTGCTGAAGTTGAGAGAGTTTTGGTAAAATTCCAGCAGGTATAACTTTTATATAGTGCACATCAAGATTAAGATACCTTAAATTCACCAACATATCCATGCCTTTAGGGACTTCCCTAATTTCAGTCCGACGAAGGTCTAACTTCTTCAGTATTCGAAGCTTCGAAAGACAAGGCAAATCTCTTAATTGTTGACAGAAACCAAGCAACAATGCTGTGAGATTCTTTAGTTCAGAGATGGAATTTGGTAAATGATTGATATCTGTATAGGACAAATTAAGAACACTAAGACAAGGCATGTTTGCAAAGAAATTATCTGGGATCTTCTTTATAGGATTCTCTTGTAGTAACAAGGTTGTGAGCAGTTGATAATTTGGAGGCCACATATCTATGGGAATCTCTGATATGGAGTTCTTCATAAGTGATACTTTCCCGATATCCGCCTTCCATTCCTCCTCTTTGGGTAACTTTTTTAACTGCAATCCTGCTTGTATCATATATCGAGGACTCGTACTTGTGATGGACAACGCCATGTCTCTTAAAGCATCATGAATCTTCGAACAAGGCATGCCGTATCGATTAGTAGCGTTTTCCAACAAGCAGATATCTTCCAACCTTTTCAAAATAGCATGGCCCTTATGTTCCATTTCTTGTCTTGTATCCATTTCATCTATGAACCCCTCGTCAATCCAACACTCGATTAGATTACACTTGAGAATTTCGAAATCTTCGGGATATAATGCACAATACAAGAAGCAGTGTTTCACTTTCTCGTCTTTTAAGTGATGGTAACTAAATTTCAAGCGCTCAATCACTTCAGCTTCCACTCCTTCCACCATCCCTATTCGCTCTTTCAACTCCTTGAGTGCATTTTTCCAAATACGAGGGTCGTGTTCTCCTTTTAGGGTACTAGCTACCACAGCAATGGTAAGAGGTAGACCAGCACATTCATGGACAACAAGCCTCAAAGTTGACATTAAAGTCGGACTTTGCACTATGTGAGGTCCAACTTTATTCAAGAATAGTAGCAATGCCTCTTCTTCTGAAAGAGGCCTCACTAGTATCACCATACAACCCATATACTTACAGATTTGCTCCGAACGGGTTGTCAACACCAGCTTGCATCTGTTGTTGCTAGTTGGCTCAGGGATCCCAATTTCCTCTAGAGAACATTTGTCCCACACATCATCTAGGATTAGAACATACTTTCCTGTTTTCTTCAGCATTTCGGACAAGATCGCTGCTCGCCTGACCGTGTCTCCTCCTCGGGCCAAATCTTCCTTCAAATTCAATGCACTTGCAATATCATCTTGTAGCTTTATAACATTGAAGTCCTTTGATATGGTAACCCAAATTACTCTATCAAATTTGCTTTCTTTCAGAAGTTCATTGTGGATGTGCTTCATGATAGTGGTTTTACCCACACCGCCCATCCCCCAAACCCCAATCTTGCTCACCTCCTCTTGCATCAAACATGTCCAAATCTCATCTCTAGCATTCTTTTCGCCGACTAGTTCCGATGTCGGTAGCGCCAACCCAACACTCGGACAATCGACGATAAGGCCTTCAGAGAGATTAGGAGCATCGTCAAGAAATGTCTGCATTTGTTTAGTCATCTCATCGACCAGCTTTCCGTTGCAAGCACGACAGAGATATCTCACATTACTGACTTTACTGTCAACATCTTGTGCTTCCCCGATCATCACTTTCACTTTTGCCAACCAGTTTTCAACTCCCTTCTTCGGTATCTTCCCCACATGAAGAAGCTCTGCTTTCAATTGCAGCTCTATATCTTCCATTTTGCTATTCAATTTATCTCCCATTCTCTTGAAGTTTCTCACATAATCATTGAGCTTTCGGTGATATTGTAAGTATTTACAAACTGGACTTCCGAGACAATTTGCAATCCCAACTACAGGCTCTACGTACTCCATTGATTTTGTCCCTGCAATCATACATGTTTTAACTTGGTTAATCTAAGTGTCAATAAAACTCAGAATCGGAAAAAAAAAGTTTGAGTTATAAAATTGAAATTCGAATAACTTAAACTTTTAGTGATCAGTGGATCGATTTTCAAGTTCGAATCGAGTCCTTCAATTCTAAATGATATATATAACATATGAAAAAATAAAGAATATTTATATATATATAAATATATACATGTATTCTATATGGGTATCGAAAACAGTTTAAATTGAAACTAATTAGTATCTTACCATTGTAATTGTTTATATTTAAACCTGAACGGAAACTCGAACAACTCGACTCGAATTCTATATACTCGAGTCAAAAAAATTTAAAATAAAATTTAAGTTATAAAATAGAACTTCTGACTCGATTAAGTCGAAATTTGTTCTCTACTAGATCGGATGCTCGCCCCTATAAAAGAAGAAATTGAGAAAACCAAATATGAAAAAGAAACATGTGTGCTACTTTACAAACATTTGGAAGTCGATAATCTATGTGAAGGATGGGAAAAACTACACAATCCATCCTTTCTAAAGAATTGATAACTTCAATTTCAGACGGTTTCAATGAGCAAAGAAAAGCAATATTACCTCGACCGGCTGGTTGTGGACAGCTTGTGAAGATGTCGGAGATAGAGAAGGAAGAAGGCCATTGACTTGGTTTCCATTTCTTTTAAGCCTCCTCCAGGCACCACCTTGAAGACTTTTCATATTTTTTATATTAAGGGTAAACTACTGTGGTGGTCACTTATGTTTTCCCCCAGTACAAAGTTAGTCACCGATTTTGAAAAACGACCAGTAAAGTCACTTACGTTTTCGGGACGTAAACTTTTGGTCACCCAACCATTTGATGCCGTTAAATTTTGACGAATTTCTGATCTGGCAGTTAAAAAAATCCCTAAATTTTTAAAATTCACAAAATAACCCCATATTCAAAATCCCCAACTCACCAAAACTTAAATCGCGATTTAAGTCGATTCCGTCGCCGATTGTAACGCCGCCGCCCACCACATCAGTCGCCGGACCACCATGATAGTTTACCCCACCACGCCGCTGCCAAAAATTAATCGGAGTCGTGCAAAATGTCGGATGAAGGTTGAAATATTTTAAAATTTTATTCGATCGATTTGCAACAAGCGACGATTAAACGACGACGATTGGTGCATGGGTATTTGGGAGAAAGGAGGACGCTCCATTCTGTCGCCGAAATCGTGGACAACGACGGCAAGAGTGACCGGATTGAGGGATTTAGGTATTTAAGGATTTAAGAATTTATGAATTTGAGGATTTTCTGAAATTTCAGGAATTTTGGAGCCATTGTAGTAGTTTACCCTTATTTTTTTCAATTGTCAGATCAAAAAATCGTTAAAGTTTAACGGCATTAAACGGTTGGTGACCAAAAGTTTACGCCCCGAAAACATAAGTGACCTGGTCATTTTTCAAACTTGGTGACCAACTCTGTACTAAAGAGAAACATAAGTGACCACCGCAGTAGTTTACCCTTATATTAAATAATCATTCAATTATTCATGGTGGGCGTAAACATATTAGATTAGGTAAATGTTTAATCACCAAGCAGGCATAATTTTATGTATAGCGTAAAAAAATTGTAAGTAATATTAAATTTATTTTTTGAATCTGAATTATATTCAATATCGAAAGGAATATAAAAGAATCACACATTTTATAAGATAAATACAATGCAGAACAAAATAATAAAATTTTAAAAGTGTGAAAAACGTTAAAATACCAGACCTAACACTGCCAGAAGAAATCTTCTGAAATAAAAATCCAGAAAAACTATAACTTTGCCTTGAGTGCTCTTTGAATATAGCAAAAATTCTTCTACTACTTGTTATTGGCATGTCAGCACAACCACAAAAGAGAATCATATCATGTATAGAACGACCTCTTTCGTTGAAAAACGCTCGTTGATACTCGTCACTCGAACGCGTAACTGTAAAAAAACATACTACTGTCATGAAATAGACAAAAAACTGCTAAAAAGCAGACGAAAGAACTGCCACCAAGCAGACAAAAGAACTGTCATAAAAGCATATTTGAATAAGAATCCGACAAAGAAGAAGAAAAACAAAAAAACAAACTTGAAAAACGAAATATTCATCGAAAAAGATGAATTTTATTTATGTACAGAATCAACAGAACGGCCAAAGGCCGCCGCCGATAAAGAAAAACGATGAAAAAAAAAATTTTGTAACCGCCTTAGAAAAAATGAAAAAATGGAGAAGTTGTTTATAGTAATATTAAAAATTTAGAGTTATAGAATTACAATAATTACAGTACGTGTAAAATTATATTTTATATAGAAAATATATAAATAAAAATGGGTTTTATTTTGATGCACAAGCTGTGTAAATTTTTTTTACACAATCCTTTTATAAAATTTAAAATCTAAATCACAAACCCTAGCAACCTAAACCCTAAGCCCTAAACTCTAAACTCTAAATTCTAATCATAAACCTTAAATTATATACCCTACATACTAAACCCCTAAACCCTAACATAAAACCCTAAACCCTAAACCCTAAAATTAAAGGGCTTGTGTAAACTAAAGTTTACACAGCTTGTGCATCAAAGTATTTTCCAATAAAAATTTAACTATATAATCTAACACTCATCAATACATTCGGTCACCGAAGTATAAATAATTTTCAAATTCAATAAAAGTCAAACTTGTGTATGTTCAAATGAAATTTAAAGAAGAGAAAGGTTTAATCGAATTAGAAAAACTAAATTATAAAAAAAAAATACTTTGATGCACAAGCTGTGTAAACTTTAGTTTACACAAGCCTCTTAATTTTAGGGTTTAGGGTTTTATGTTAGGGTTTAGGGGTTTAGTATGTAGGGTATATAATTTAAGGTTTATGGTTAGAATTTAGAGTTTATAGTTTAGGGCTTAGGGTTTAGGGCTTACGTTGCTAGGGTTTGTGATTTAGATTTTAAATTTTATAAAAGGATTGTGTAAAAAAAAATTACACAGCTTGTGCATCAAAATAAAACCCATTATAAAAAGCACCATAATAGTTAGGCCACTAATTGGATAGTTTACCTTTTTTATATGCATTTGCACATAAATTATTTAAAACCTGAATATTATAATATTTTATAATAAATTTGAATATTTTGCAACTATGCGGTGTAATATGAAATTGAGAATATTTATGAAATATATATATATATAGTTTTTTTTTATAAATCTTAAATCTAAACTTAATTTTACCCAGTGAAAAGTGGAAGGGAGATTTTAAGGGAAGGAAAAGGCGTGCTCTTAATGAATTTAGAACTCATAGCCTAAGGGAATACGAGGAACAAAGATGAGCAATTTGGCCAACTGGTCAAATGTGCTTGCTCATATATGAATATTTACTATTACAACTATAAAATTAAATAGGTGAAAGTATTTTTTTTTGTTCCTCAACATTATCAATTTAGTCACTTTAATTCTTAAATTTTTATTGTGTCTCTTAAAATTTCTTGTCCAATTGATTCAAATGTAATGGAACAATAAAAGTGACATTAAGCTAACATCAATTATTTTGTTATTTCCTACTACGTTATTAAAAAAAGTGAAAAAATTAATTTTAGTTGGACACTCTTTTTTTCCATCCGCTACCAAATATTGAGATTTGACTTAATACTTGATATTAATTGGGAGTTTTTAACAAGGCTCATTCCCCTTAAAAAAATTCAGTCAAATTCTTACTTGATCATTATCTGATTCGATAGGATTGATTTAAGTTAGAAATAAATCTATTTTAAGCACTTATATTGCTTTATGAAACAACCCAAAAATTATAAATCAGGAATTGGTTAAATTCCCTTATTTCTTTGACCCTTTCTTCATGTAAAATCAAATTGTTTATTTTCCTTTCATCTCCTTTTCTCCTCCTAGCTCGCATGCTATACACAACCCTCTTCGAGTTTGAGACACATGCGCACATAACGAAATTTTTTTTTACAAAGATTTTAGACTTAAAGAGACCACACAAAGCTCAGTAAAATCCATGAAAAATCTAAAAGACCCGCATACTTGTACTATGTAAACACACATTTGTTCATAGATAGATGCAACAGATATTGCATTTTATCAAACATTTTTTATTTTTGTAACCCTTAAACCCGTCTATAAGTTACAACAGATCCTAGGAAGTTACATTAGGGTCACAAGAGCGACCCACATAAAAAATACATATAAAAACATTTTTTCTTCAAAGACTTATTAAACTGTAAAATCAACTTCGGTTTTAAATACCATTTTAGGAAGTCATTTAAACACATAACAAAAATTTCAGAAAGTGTTTTACAGACACTATCATAAAACAATACATGACATACATGCCCACTAACTATATAATACCGTACTCCAGAGGCAACGCCGAGAAAACTCCGAACACTGATGTCAAACATTATACCATGATATATTCTTTTAACCTGCGATGGTAAAAGCAACGTGAGCTTGGAAAAACTCAATAATACAGAACTACAAAAAGATGTTATAAGTTCATGCAGATATATGGTAGGCATAACATTTTCACGATGTTCTATGTAGTAACAGTCTCCATTTCTGTTCTGCTATTTCGAGGTAGCATCATACTCGAGAATAACGATATTTGTTCTTTATTCGAACATCGAGAATTAGACAGGAATTATATAGGCTGGTAGCATACGAAGGTGGAATCAGAGAGTTTAACGTCTAGTGTGTTCCAACAGTGCAACGTTAATGTATGAAATGTAACAATGCAGTAAACCTTTTTATTTCAAAAAAACATTTGTTTCAAGTAGCGGTAAAGTTCATTTTAATTCTTTATTTACCCTCCAACCACACTCCAATATATAGTTTCCCTAGTGTGGTATCATGTACAGGCATTAACCCGAGCCCATTAGGTGTGGGTACCATCCTAAGAGAATACCTTAGAATACGGGTGGCCCTAGCCGAAGCATAGGAACCGAATACGGGCGGACCTAGTCGAAACATAGGAACCGAAACGGGCGGACCCAACCGAAGCATAGAAACCGTGTAATCACCTATTTTGTCTGGGGCGTTAACCCATTTTCTTTTTCTTAATAATGGGCTTTAATACTTTTGATTAATTATATATGTATATCACATGATTAAAAATAAGAAAGAAAAAGAAAGAAAAAAACAGTATATGTATATATATTATTATTACTATTAGAGTTATTAATATAATTAATATAATATAGTGTTATCTATTATTATTACTTATTACCCATTATCATTATCATAATTATTATTACTATTATTATCTTATACTTATTATTATTATTGTGTGCGTGCTAATATTACCTACTATTGTATGTGCTATTGATATTATTATTGTGTGTTATTATTATATTATTATTATTATTTATGTATTATTGTACATACTATATCATATTACTCTTATACCTATTAATATTATTATTAGCATTATTATCATAACAAAAAATAAATAAATATAAAACATAGGTAAATGAAGGCCCGGTTCTATTGAAAGAAATAATAACAAGTCCATACTTTAAATAAATATACATGCAGCCCGTAGGCCCAAAACAATACATAGCCCAACTAAAAACAAAAACCATAATCCCCTCTGTCTTATGTGCAGCCGCCGCACCATCTAAGACCGTTGGATCGAGGGCTTGATCAACGGCTCAGATCTACCGCGTCAAAAACCCTAGAGAGGGTCTCTCCTTGCCCTAGCGCCGCATCCTTCCCCACCGTCGGATCACGCGAAGATCCAAGGGCCCAGATCGCGTCTGAAGAAAACCCTAGTTAGGGTGTCATCAAGCCTTTCGCGCCGCACAACGTCGGCCGTTAGATCAAATCGATCTAACGGTCCCGGTTCGATGCGGAAACCTCCAGAAGCCCCACGCCCCACGCGCGACCTTTCGTTGCTCGACGCGCCTGAGCCGTCTGGCCTCTGCACCGGCACGCCTTGCTGCCTCTCCCGATCGGGCAAGCCCGGCAACAACAGAAAAGAAAGCAACAGTCATCAGTGACCCAAAAACAGCAAAAAAAAAAGACAACAACGCAGAGGCAATTAAAACTCAACCAAACAAGATCAGAGAAGAATTCAGCTTTATGTTCCTTTTGAAATACATCTCGGTTATATAGGAAACCGAAAAACAAGATAAGGAGAGGAGATCAATAGCAAAACAGAGAGAGAGCATGAGATTGTAAACAAAAAAACCATTCGGTTTCTTTTACACAGAAAATCAATAAAAAGAAAACCTTCAGAGGTATCCTTTTTTCCAGTTTTCATTCATTGCATGCAAATCCAAAACCAAAAGAAAGGGAAAATAGAGGAGAGTCTAGGGTTTACCGTCGCGTCTCTTCACCTTCTTCGTCCGTCCGCCTTTCCTCGCCGGTGATAAGCCTCGTGGTCTCCTCCGAGACCATGCATGGTGAATCGGAGAGGAGAAGGGCTTGAGAGGATTGTCAAAACTTTTTGGGGTTTTCGATTTGGTTTTTTAAAGCAAAGAACAAAAGGTTTTGTTTTTTTAGTTTCGGGCTCTTAGGTTTTACAAAAAAGGGGTTTCAAAAAGGAAAAAAAAAGTTTTTTTTTTAAAAGACTCCGGCGCCGGCAACGGCGGCCGGAGTGGCTTGCGGCGCCGGAGAGGAAACAAAGGAGAAGGGGAAGAGCTCTGCGTCTTTTAGGGTTAGGTTTTTGTGAAAAGGGGGCTGAAATGGTTTTAAATTAGGTTTTATATTGTTTTAGATTTATAAAATTGGTCTAATTCATTTTTAAACCCCTCCGTGTCGTCTTAATTACGCGAGGGAGGGCTTCCGCTTTTTAAAATTCTTCCCGAAGTCCCTATGCTTTTTAAACGTTTTTCAATTCCGTCACCATTTTCATTTCGATTGGCATCCGGATGGTAAAATCACCGTTTTAGTCCCCCTGGTTTTCCGCATCCTTTTAATTTAGCCCCTATTTCGTGTTTTAATAGTTTTTTTATGGTTTATTTACTTAGTCCATCCCTGGAAACAGTCCCGAATTAATTTTTAGCCACTTTCAGATTTACTTTTATTTTGTATATCTTTGTTCATGCATTTAAATGCCTTTGTTCATATGCTTGATTTTTTTTATATATGCAATATCTATTTCATGCATTTATTTTGTATATTTGTTCATGCATTTAAATACCTTTGTTTATACGCTTGTTTTTTTATGCTACATTTATTTCATGCTATATTTATGTCTACTCATTCTTGATATATATGTGGTCATATGTTTTGCTAAGTTGCATTTCGGTTTATAAATTGCAATGCGAATGCCTTTTTATTCGGGAGTGAACGAGGCCAGTACCAGTCTTAGTGGTGGTGGTTCGGACGTTCTCTCTCGAATATTAAGGCTTTTAAAATTTACTCGATCATATAACCAAATTTCGATACGATTCGTCACTTTAATTCGCAAAATTTAATATTAATTAAGCGGTAATGTTTTTGGTACCGATTTTCGGGCACGTCGGGGGTGCTAATCCTTCCTCGCGTGTAACCGACTCCCGAACCCTTTTTAAAATCTCTGGTTTTATTTCGGTGTCCGGTCTACCATTTTTAAATGGCCGGTGGCGACTCCCCTATTTTTTACAAACCCGATTAAAGTTTTCAAAAACCATTTAAAACCCGGTTCTTCTAAGTGACACCGAGGTATTTTTAGTCGCAACAAACCGAAAACGGACAGGCTTATCAGCTGGATCAGGGTTGAGTCGTTAGTAACTTCATATCATATCCCACGTACCCAAGTGAATCAGTTCATCAGTAGTTCATAATCATTAGTAGTATTTTTAGTAATACATTATCCACATAGCATGTTTGTCATTTAGGGTACTAATGTCTATATCAAACATATATTACAATCATGTTTAAATTCTAAAACATGTCATGTTCATGCGAAAACTACATATCAGTCGTGTGCACATGATCAGTATGATAAAACATGTAAAATCGTATGCAAAAACAGTCGTGTAACACTCGTGGAACACACAAGATGGAATAGGTTATTTCTTGAAGATACTCGGTATTTACGGAAAAGGACACACTAAACTTTTTACGATTTGGATAATTTCAAAATTGAGATCCCTTTTAAAAGGGGTTCGTACTAACGGTTCAAACATGATATTCATGAGTTGATGCATCAAGATCTTTGAAAGTTCAGATATAATCAAGAGTGATTCAGTCATTTAACGCAAGGGCATTATGGTCATTTTGTCATATATGGACATTTCGGTAATTCATACCAACAAGGCATAAACGGAGACTCATGAATTCCATTTGCTCATCAGATTTCCAACCAAGCATTCAAGAATTTCTAAATCAAGATCTTTCACGATGTCAGATACATTTAGGGCTATTCCAGTCATTTTGGTCAACGAGGGCATTTTGGTCATTTGACTGTCAAGGGTGATTCCGTAATTCCACATACTCAGGACAAATTGGTAATCTGCATACATGAAGATCTCCACGGTTTATCAGGTCTCCAAATTCAACCAAACTTACAGATCCCAATACTGTGATATTTACCAAGTATTCGAACATGGGCAGCACACCCAAACTTAAACCATATTATCGAACGTACCCTTAAACATATTACTCTTACAGTTAACTATGTATTTCCTCCACATAGATCGAATACGCCTTCATATGGTATTCATTCAAATTCACATATATATCAAACGGCCAGCAAACACGAGACTTATAGATATTTTCAGTCATTTCAGTGTTCAAAGGTTTTTCAGAGCAAAGACCACCGCAGCTAACTTGAGGTCATGGGTCGGATAGTTACACTCATGTTGTCATAACTGACATGGTGCATAAGCGATAACCTTCCCATCTTGCATTAGTACACAACCAAGCCCGGAGTGTGAAGCATCACTATACACTGAGAAGTCCTTCCCCGACTCGGGTTGTGTAAGAACCGGGGCTTGAGTCAAAACTGCCTTTAGTTTCTCAAAACTAGCTTGCTGGGCATCAAACCAAGCAAAAGGAACATTCTTCCTCAAAAGCTTCTTCAAAGGGGCAGCAATAATGGAGAAACCCCCGACAAAGCGGCGGTAGTAACCCGCTAAACCCAGAAAACTATAGATCTCAAAGACATTCTTGGGTTGCTTCCAACTGGTGATAGCCTCGATCTTATTGGGATCAACCTGGATACCTCGAGCTGATAAAACATGCCCTAGAAATGTCACTTCTCTGAGCCAAAATTCACACTTGCTCAGCTTAGCATACAACGATGCTCTCTCAAAGTTTACAGAATAATCTTCAAATGCTCAACATGCTCAGATTTTGTCCGAGAATAAACCAAGATATCATCAATAAACACCACAACAAACTGGTCTATATAGGGCCGGAACACATGGTTCATCATGTCCATAAAGGCTGCAGGTGCATTGGTCAAACCAAAAAGCATCACAAGAAACTCATAGTGCCCATATCTAGTGCGGATAGCCATCTTCGCAACATCATGTATTTGTTGGTAGTATCCAGACCGAAGATCAATCTTCGAGAAAACTGTGGCTCCCCGAAATTGATCAAACAAATCGTCGATCCTGGGTAACATGTATTTGTTCTTAACTGTCAGTTTGTTTAACTTCCGATAATCAATGCATAATCGGAGTGAACCATCTTTCTTCTTAACGAAGAGGACTGGAGCTCCCCAAGGTGAAAAGCTAGGTCGAATGAAACCTCGGTCAAGCATCTCTTGCAACTGAATTTTCAACTCCTTAAGCTTTTTAGGGGTCATACGATAGGGGTTCATGGATACAGGTGCAGACCCCGGATAAGTCTCTATCTCAAACTCAACATCCCTATCTGGAGGTAACCCAGGCAACTCTTCGGGAAAGACATCAGAAAACTCGCTGATAGAGCAAATCTCTTCAATCTTGGATAGAGAACCCTTTGTATTCAAGAGACAAGCGATGTAAGTCTCGTATCCTTTCCGAATCATTCTGTCGACGGTCAGTGCGGATACTACATTAGACAGATAACCTCGACGTTCACCGATTAGAACCACTGATTGGCCATCAGAAGTCTGCAGGGTTGCCTTTTTCAATTCACAATCAAGGTTAACCCAGTGCTCGGTCTACCAATCCATACCCAAGATCAGATCGAACTCCTCTATTAGAAGCTCCACAAGATCAACCAGAAAGATTTCCCCTTGAATCTCAAGAGGACAACGTCTAAACACCTTATCCACGGTCACTGACTGAACCACTGGGCTCATAACTGTAACAACATTCTTTGTGGCTTCTATCGGAAATGGAAGGTCTCGGGAAATAGATCTTGAAATGTAGGAGTGGGTAGAACCATTGTGAAACCGATAAACTAATTTTGATATAACTAAAGAATTTAAGGACTAATTTGAAAAAGAGAAAACAAATTCTTAAGTCCTCAAACCTCTCAATATATTTAAAGTAAAATGGTTAAGTTAAAAACTCAACTTGTCAAAACTTTTCTAAGTGTTTTTGAAGCCAAAACAATGATTTTCGAGTCACCATTTTGGAACGGCCTTTGGGCGTTCCGGAACACTTTTGAAACTGTTAACCTATGTTCCGAAATGAGTTTCGAAACGGGTGAAGAACATCGGAACGGTTTGACCCGTTTCGATACGGTAGTATCAAAATGACCTCAAACATTTCGAAACGGCATTCAAACCTGGTTTTAAGAATATGACCGTTGAAGTTTTTAACTGTTTTTATACTTGTCGTTAAGGCGTATCGAAATGCTTTCAAGCCATTTCGATACGGGCTTTGACAGTGGCTAAGTGTTTCGAAACGGCTCTTAGCGTATCGAAATGATCGTGCCCGTTTCGGTACGGTCTATTTAATACACCCCAACGGCTCTTTCTTTTTTGGTCTGTTTCGAAACAGGATCGGGCGTTTCGAAACGGGTGGTTGCAGACTACTTTTATGGAGGGAAGATAACATCCCAACGACTCTATTGATGAATGCAACAACCCCAACGGATAGAATTCAATGAGAAGGTATAAAAGAGACCTCTAAGAGCTTCAGCAACAACTATTGATCTAAAAAGAAACATCCAAACATCAAAGCCAAGCATTTGTGCCAAATTCCCATTATTTCTAGTAAACCCCAATTGTGAAGTTGTAATTTTCATTCTTATCTATTCAATTGGGATGAGTGCTTGTAATTGGGCTACATTTTGTATTGAGAGATACTTGTTTTAGCCTTCATCATCTTTGTTTTGTTGTGTGAGGATTGGGTCAAATTTTGGGTAGAAAATTTGACCGGTTTTGTAACGGTTACCTCCTTAGCCTAAAAAAGGGGAAGAACAATTAGTGGATTGTTGGAAAATCCTTAGTGAAGCTAAGATAGTAGATGTAGAGTTCGATTGGAACTTGAACCACTCTAAATTCTCTTGTCCATCAATTTTAATTTTCCACTCCACCACCAAAAGTTCAAAAAATCCAATTCACTCCTCTCTTGGCTTATATCATATCATTGATCCACTCAACAATTGGTATCAGAGCATACCTCTTTGAAGGATTAACAACCACAAGAGGAGTTCCTAGGAAGAGTGTGATCATCCAAAAATCAATCTATGACATCTACCTCCGGGTCAAGCATGTACGAGTTTCAATCAACCACAAAACCGTTATTCTTCAACGGTGATAACTATCCATTTTGGAAGAACCGGATGCATCTCTTCATCAAATTCAACGATTATCTAGTTTGGGATGTCATTGAAGATGGTCCCTATATTCCATTTAAGAGAGACGATGAAGAAAGATTGGTTCTAAAGAAGAAGATTGAGATGAGTGAAGAAGAGAGAAAGAAGATTTAAATCAATGATAAAACTCTTCACATGCTATTTTGCTCTTTCGGTCCTGACTTCTACTCCAAAGTCTCCTCCATTGAAAGTGCCAAGGAAGTGTGGGATACACTAGAGACCACTTGTGAAGGAACTAGTGATGTGAAGGAGACCAAGATTGAAATTCTCAATCTTAGCTATGAGAATTTCAAAATGGAGCCCGACGAAACCGTGTCTAGGATGTTCGATCACTTCTCAAAAATCGTCAATGAGCTTAAGGGTTTTGAAGAGACAATCCCAGAAGACAAACTAGTCCGAAAGCTTCTCTACTCACTTCCCGAATCTTAGGATGGGAAGAGAACCGCCATCATTGAGGCCAAAAACTTGAAGACACTCAAACTTGATGAGCTAGTGGGTTCTCTCCTTACTCATGAGATAATGAAGCAAGGAAGGGGAGATGAAAAGAAAAAGGAAGAGAAAAGAGTGGAAAAGCTAGAAGTAGAAAAGAAGAAGAAGATAGGAATGGCTCTCAAAGCTTCGTTACATGAGGAAAGCACTTCTAGTGAGGAGGATGACCTAGAAGAATTGGCTATGATAGCCAAAAGGTTCTCACGATTCATGAGGTCCAACCGAGGAAGGAAGATTCAAAGAAAAATAGACTTCAAGGGCAAAAACAAAGAAGAAGAGAGGGATCAAATCATTTGCTACGAGTGCAAAAAATCCGGTCGCATTCATTCGGAGTGCCCTCAACTCAAGAAGAAGGGCTTTGAGAAGAAGAAGAAGCTCAAAGTCAAGCTTGCTACTTGGAGTGACGAGGAGTCATACGAGGATGACGAACACGAAGTGGCCAACCTTTGCCTCATGGCACTTGAGGAGGATTCCTCCGTGGTAACCTCTAACTCATCATCTTTTGACTTTACATTTGATGAATTGCATGATGCATATGATGAGTTGCAAGAGGTTTATGATGAAATAAAAAGATTATTTCGGAATTAAATGATAAAAATGACTCACTTTCTCAAGTTAACTTAAAATTTGAGAAAAATATTTTAGGTTTAAAAGATGAACTTAAATTCTTCCAGGATGAAAATGTAGACCTAAATAATCTTCTTTCTCAATGCAATAGTGAATACCAAAAGGTGTTAGATAAGCTTAACAAGCTCAATGAGTCTTCCAAAAATGTTGGCAATGTGAAGCTTGAAAAAGGTGAATCATCTAAAACAAACCAACCTAGGAGAAAGACATATAACTACAAACAAAGTGGCTTCTCTAGATGTTGAGATGTGTGGAGCTCGATTCGATCAACCAATATTGCTCACCAAGTGGTGGAGATGTGGATTTTTGGGTGGAAGGGTTGTGGAAGCTAGAAAGTAAATAGACACAATGATTTATAGTGGTTCAACCTTCTAACCAAGGTCTACATCCACTACCTTAGCTCCCCACTAAGGATTTCACAACCAATTCCACTAATTGATTCGTCCCCTTTTCTAGGATTAGGAGGAAACCCTTACAACCGATCAAGCTTCTACCCAAAGCCTTGATCAAAACCCTCTTTACAAAGAGACAATGAAAGCAAACTTAAAACCCTCTAATAGGTGTTTGTTTGCACAATTAAGCACTCACCCAAAACCTAAAACACTTGAGCAAATTTGACAATTTTGGCTCACTAGTGTTTGTCTATACAAGAATTGACAATTTAAGTTCTAAGACAATCTTTGATCATTTGATGTTTGACAATATGAGCATTAGCCTTCTCTTGATGCTTGGAGGTCCCTTTTATACTCCCAATTGAGTTTGTAGCCGTTACTAGCCGTTGGGATCATATTTGAGCCGTTGAGGACTTTAATTCCCTACCATAAATGCATTCTGCAGCTCCCCGTTTCGAAACGCTCGAAGCCGTTTCGAGACACCCTCAATATAGAAAGAGCCGTTGCAATCTGTCAGGGTACCCGTTTCGGAACACCCCCTTGCCGTTTCGGAACGCGTATCGAAACGCTATAAGCCCGTATCGAAACGCCTGCATTTAAAAGTTAGTTGGGAATATAGCCGTTGGGGTTTATGACCGTTGTGGTCATTGCCACGTGGGCGTATCGAAACGGCCTAGCTTGTTTCGAAACGCTGGGCAAAAATTCAGTCCAGGGTAAGCCCGTTTCAAAACACGTTTCAAAACGTTTTTGCTACTGGAGCACCCTGTTTCGAAACGCCCTAAGGTGTTTCGAAACACCTGGACAGGTTTGTATAAATTGGCCTTTGAAAACATGAAAATCCCATTTAGAAACATCCCTAAACATAGTTTCAGAATATTTGGACTTTGGAAATTGTTTTAAATACTTTTTAAATCAGTCCAAAACATTTTTCAATTATTATATCAAAACATTGGTTTTACAATCTCTCCATTTTTGATATAATAAAACTCACTTGAAAAATTGTTTGGGATTCTCCCCCTTTGACTTTAAAAATGTGAATAAGAGATTAAAAATTTTAATTCACATAAAACTCCCCCTTATTCATTTGAAAATTCAATTTTTCAAACCATTTCTCCCCCTTTTTGTTATATCAAAAAGAATTTAAAACATTAAGTTCAAAAATAACAATAGAGGTAAAAACTTTGACAAAAATAAGAATTTGGTTTTAAAATGGCTCCCCCTTACTCAAAGCATCATCAAAGTTAGTCCATCATATATGATCATCTAGTTGAATTTAAACTAAAAAATAAACAAATGAAAGCACAAAAAATAACTAGAATTTTACCAACACTTGAACTCAAGGTAGGATGTGAAGCCTTCCTTCTTCAAGTGTTCTCCCTTGTGTGCATGGAGCTCCCCCTCAATGTTTGACTTGTTCAACATCTCCATCACACCTAGCAAAAGACAATCAAGTAATTTTTGGTATCCAAATTGCTTTGGATCCATGAACGTTAGTAGCACAAATTTTAGTCCCCTTAGGAATCCATTTTTCAATGTCATCCTTTTCAATTGAAGTGGTTAGTCCTTTTGGGACCCAAACACTTCTAAAACATTTTTCCTTTAATAAATCTAGGGGCACTAGATTGTCTAACATAAAAATTTGATTTTCCAAAATTGTTTTTCTTTTCAAGCTCTTTGGAAATCAAATCTTTTTCTTCTCGAACTTTTTGAAGCAATTTTTGTAAATCAAGACATTTTAATTCAAACTCTTCAAGTTTTGCTTCAAGTTCAAGTTTGGTTTTAGAAAGCAAATCATTTTGAACTTTTAACTTTGAAATCAATTTATTGTTTTTCAAAATGTGGCTTTTAAAATCTAAAACCAAATCATCATAGGCATCTTGTAATTCATCAAAGGAATAAGAACATGAAGTAGATGAATTAGAAGTTACCCTTGAATCTTCTTCGATGGCCATAAGGCAAAGGTTGGCTTGTTCATCTTCGGTGGAGTCTTCATCACTCCAAGTAGCCACATATGCCTTCTTCTTATGGCTAGAAGTGCTTGCCCTCTCCTTTCTTTTAGGTTCTCGTTCAAGTTCTCTCAAGGCTTTTTTCATGAACGGGGCACACTTCTTGAAGAGATGAACTATCTCTTCATCTTCATCCTCCTCTTCACTTGAGTAGACATGATGACAATTGGAGGATTTGAGAGCCATGGCACTTGCATTGATGCCAAGCCCTTTGATTTTCTTCACTCCCATAGCTTTAATTTCTTCCCTCTTCTTCTCATCTTCTTTGTTCTTCTTCATGATTTGATGAGTAAGGAGTGACCCCACGAGTTCATCAAGCTTCAAAGTCTTCAAATTTTTGGCTTCGATGATGGCGGTCCTCTTTGAGTCCCAAGACTCAAGAAGTGAGTAGATGAGCTTTCGAACAAGCTTTTCTTCCGGGATGGCTTCTCCAAAACCTTTAAGACCGTTGGTGATGGTGGAGAACCTATCAAACATCTTCTCGATGTTCTCTTCCGGATCTATTTTGAAGTTCTCATACTCCAAGGTTAGGAGCCCAATCTTGGTCTCCTTGACTTCATTTGTCCCCTCGTATGTGACTTCAAGCTTGTCACATACCTCCTTGGCACTCTCACAAGAAGACATCTTCTCATAGATGGATGGACCAAATGCACAAAATAGAATGTGCAATGCTTTGCAATTTAGCTCCATCTTCTTGCGATCGTCGACACTCCACTCCACTTTACTTCTTTGAGGCACGAACGGACCATCTTCAACTATATCCCATAGCTTGTAATCTCTTGACTTCAAGAAGAATTTCATCTTTGTCTTCCAATGGGCATAGTGGTCTCCGTCAAAGAAAGGCGGTTTGTCGATTGATTGTGCCATTTGAGCCGGTTGATGAAATAGTGATCGAGCTTGCCGGATCTTCTCAATATGATGTTAATCCTCTTCGATTGAGCTAAGCTCTGATACCAATTGTTGAGATGTGTGGAGCTCGATTCGATCAACCAATATTTCTCACCAAGTGAAGGAGAGGTGGATTTTTGGGTGGAAGGGTTGTGGAAGCTAGAAAGTAAATAGACACAATGATTTATAGTGGTTCAACCTTCTAACCAAGATCTACATCCACTACCTTAGCTCCCCACTAAGGATTTCACAACCAATTCCACTAATTGATTCGTCCCCTTTTCTAGGATTAGGAGGAAACCCTTACAACCGATCAAGCTTCTACCCAAAGCATTTCGATACGGGCTTTGACAGTGACTAAGTGTTTCGAAACGACTCTTAGCGTATCGAAACGATCGTGCCCGTTTCGGTACGGTCTATTTAATACACCCCAACGGCTCTTTCTTTTTTGGTCTGTTTCGAAACAGGATCGGGCGTTTCGAAACGGGTGGTTGCAGACTGCATTTATGGAGGGAAGATAACATCCCAACGGCTCTATTGATGAATGCAACAACCCCAACGGCTAGAATTCAATGAGAAGGTATAAAAGGGACCTCTAAAAGCTTCAACAACAACTATTGATCTCAAAAGAAACATCCAAACATCAAAGCCAAGCATTTGTGCCAAATTCCCATTATTTCTAGTAAACCCCAATTGTGAAGTTGTAATTTTCATTCTTATCTATTCAATTGGGTTGAGTGCTTGTAATTGGGCTACATTTTGTATTGAGAGATACTTGTTTTAGCCTTCATCATCTTTGTTTTGTTGTGTGAGGATTGGGTCAAATTTTGGGTAGAAAATTTGACCGGTTTTGTAACGGTTACCTCCTTAGCCTAGAAAAGGGGAAGAACAATTAGTGGATTGTTGGAAAATCCTTAGTGAAGCTAAGGTAGTGGATGTAGAGTTCGATTGGAACTTGAACCACTTTAAATTCTCTTGTCCATCAATTTTAATTTTCCACTCCACCACCAAAAGTTCAAAAAATCCAATTCACCCCCTCTTGGCTTATATCATATCATTGATCCACACAATAACCATTATCGAGCAATGCAAAGTATGGGACAGAGAAGATGGTAAATGTACCTGCTATAACATCCGGCTCATCTCTATCATCACGTCGCCTGGTGGCATATACAAGTGATGGCTGTCTAGCCTCAGACAAAACTGGTCCCCCACTCTGATAGGACCGTGCTCTAGAGTCTGTCCTAGTAGTAGATGCAGAGGGTCTACTCGGACTACGACCTCTAGCCGGAGTCTGTACGGAAGTCTGTGAGCGTGCATGGGTCTGGGAGGATGCCCGAGGTGCAGAAGATGGAATAGGGCAATTCTTCAAAAAATGGTCTCCACACCCACATCGAAAACATGTATCAGTATTCCTTCTACACTCACCCCCATGTCGCTTGTCACAGTGCACACAAAGGGGTATAAGGGTGAAACCAGACGAATCACCTCTACTAGCAGCTAGGGTCGAAGAAGCATCAGGCATGGATCCAAAATTACCTTTCTGATGACCAGAAGTACGATTCCTCTTACCACGACACGAGGAAGGCTCAGGATTGGGTGACCTCTTAGACCGCTATCGATCAACTCTACCTCCACCAGAGGCTGCTAGTTCAACTTCTTCTAGGTCTTTAGCTTTCTCAACTATAGTATCGAAGTCCTTATCCAGATGACCAACAACATGTACAAATAGCTCATATCTCAGCCCCATCACAAATTTACGACACTTTTCCCTCTCGGTAGGCTCTAAACTAGCC
The DNA here is from genome assembly GCA_958450335.1 of Hibiscus tridactylites. Taxonomy (NCBI): domain Eukaryota; kingdom Viridiplantae; phylum Streptophyta; class Magnoliopsida; order Malvales; family Malvaceae; genus Hibiscus; species Hibiscus tridactylites. The sequence continues at coordinate 70,517,954 of OY288285.1, read as the reverse complement.
CCAAATCTGAGCAGGCCCAAGAATTATGTCTCATACTCGAATATGGACATATCTCCTTGAGTCAAGGTCCTGAATCGTTCTTGCATCTGCCTCATGTAGCGCTCGCCAACAAAGAGGCTCTTGAAGCGCTTCTTGAAGAAGTCCCAAGTCAAACGGGCCGCAGGAACACTACTAACCACAGATTCCCACCAAGTACGGGCATTCTCATACAACATAGAGACGACTCCAAAATATCTCTTGGGTGACTCAAGACCCAAAGAATCAATATGCCTCTCTAGATCGTGGAGCCATTCCTCTGCCTCGGTTGGGGCTCCACCAGTAGGGCCATCAAAAGTTCTCGCCCCATTCGTGATCAAAGTCTGAGAGATGGGAACCTCAGGGACAATACCAGCTGCTCTAACCGCACCAGCAATCAACTGCAGAAACTGTCTACTAAGAGCTTCGTCAGTAACAGATATAGGAGGTTCAGAAAAAGACGGTGCTCCTCTAACCGGAGTAGACACATCGATCCTAGAGGCAGACTGAGGAGCAGTCACTACAGTAGGGCCAGATGGTACGGAAGGCTCGGTAGGACCAGGGGCAAGAGCTGAAGTAGGTGGCACAACCACCAAATCATTCATAGCGTCGGCAAACCGGACGGGCCTATCGCGTCTCCGAATAGGTCTACGTCCTCTTACAGCACTCATAGTAGAGGATCTCTACAAGGAATAAGCTTAGGGTCAGTCCATAGCAATGGAGAATCGAACACAATTAAGCAGACAAAATTGGGTGACTTAGCTCATTTCAAAACACATTTTGTAAAACTTTTCAAACATTGTGTCAAATGGACTCATACACAATCCGAGGTTTTTAAAACCAAAAGCTCTGATACCACTAAATGTAACCACCCAGACCCGCTTATGCGTTTCACCTAACTCCGGGCGGTCACAACTTATAATCAAACTTCCTATGAAATATCTCATTCAAAATATCAAAACTAATATAGTTCCCCCTACGGGAGATTTACGATCCATACCTAAAAAAACCTGTTAACGAAGATATATCAATATTATTCTCAAAACGATTATCAAATCTATCAGTATTGCTTTCAAATCTATCCCAAAATAGCAAGTAATAGTTTAGTAACATGTGGTTACAAAATAGGTGATATGAAATCATAAAGTGTTTAGTTATTAACTAAAGCCAACATCCGGCAAAAACCAAAAGATAAGTCGTGTAAAAATATAGGCATAAGTCACCCAAATACAGACAGTTCGGAATATAAGAACATTACAACAGACTAAATGCTAAATGTGTCGATCCTCCAATTGTCGGGTCCAAAAGGGTAGCCTATCACAAGTATCTGAAAGGGGAGAAGAGAAGGGCATGAGCTAGGGAGCTCAGTGTGTTCCGATAAGTGCAGATCAAACAAGCATAAATACATATCAATCATATCATAAGAACACATAACACTTCAATACAAAAGCTCGGGTGCATACAAGGGTTTACTAGTAACTATCCTCCAACCTTACACCAATATGCAGTCCCCCAGAACTGCATCCATAGGGACTTACCCTAGGCCTGGTGGGCATAAGTGCCACCTAAGGGGATGCCTTAGGTCCATAAGGATTTACCCGTGCTAAAGCATCGAAACCTACCAAAGGGGAGACCTTGAGTCCATAAGGATTTACCAGCTGGATCAAGACTGTACCGATAGAGACTTCGTAATATAACCCAACAGTATACCCCAGATAACAATCGATATTCAGATTCTAGACATGAGTAACAGAATACAGATGACAGGCATATTCTATTCAGAGTATCAGAAACGGAAGATTCATGCTTTCGACAAATAAATAGGCATACCATTGAGCAGAGCAAACAATATCATCATTCATCATGCAAACATAGTGTACAATCATAAATCAAGCTAATAGATTACACTACTAATTATATCAGGTAGACAGACAATATTATCAAAGATCAAGCAATCACATAGCATAATTACATATCATGTATATAGATCGAGCGAACATACAACGAGTAGGCTGAGTATGATATCATCTATCTAGTTCATCATTTCATCAAGCATATCATCGTTCATAAGTAAATCATTAGATTGTTTATTAATGTGTAATAATCATACAACGCATACAACTAAATGTAGAACACATGGAACACACCTCAAAAGCTGGTCGGAGAAGGGTCTAACGAACACCTGCCTCGGTACGCTCAGATACAGAGTCGGATCCTAGGTCATGAAAGAGTAACAGTCATAATGTGAGATAAGTGTTAAACTTGTTCTTATACACAAAGTTTAAATTCATACTAATATTCACTGAAGCGTGAGGGTGAGCAGATCGAGAGGAGCTAGGCTGAGCTGAAGAGTGGTCACACGTGTCTCGAGTACCTTTACACAATTAATACACTACTTTAGTCACTTATTCGTTTTACTATTATCTGAATTAAATAATTAAGTACACATGTATGATTTGGGTTTAAGGTCATATTAGGGGGTCTTCGGTTTGGAATTTTGCAAAACGGGCTTCAAAATCGGACTCGGGACGTCGAAAAACATAAAATAGGGCTTTTCGGAAATTTTAACTTTTTGGTCAAAGTCAACGCTGACATCAGCAGGTCAACGCTGATGTCAGCAGGTCAATGGTCAACGGAGTCAGAGTCAACATTGACGTCATGATGACGTCAGCAGCCAACAAGAGGTCAACTGAGTTGACTCAACGAGTTGACACAGTTTCGGGTCGGGTTCGGGTCAGACTCGGGTCGAGTTGGACCAGTTCGGTTCAGGCTACTTGGGCCGGCCGGTTCAAACCGGTTCTTACCCTTGGAATAACGAGCGTCGCCGGACGGTGACCGGAATGTCGTCGGAGGCTTGGAATGGCACGTTTCACCTGAAAAAATGACATATTCAATTATTCACTTGAACCAACCCACACTAACCCGAAAATCGCTGGAAATCAACCGGAAATGCTCGCAAAAAACAAAAGGTCGCCGGAACTTACGTAGCTCCGATGGAGGCTTCGCCGGCGTCGGTTGGACACGAAGCTTTAAGGGTTTTTTACGGCACGACGCGAGGAATTCAACGGCCACGCCCCGAACAAATCTCTCTACCGGCCCGGAAACGGTGGAGAAAGGTTGCGCACAAACGTTGAAACTTCAAACGTTAATACGCGGTAGACGACGACGTGAAATCGTGCGCGCTTGGCGGCTGGAGGTTCGGGGAGAGTCGACGCACTCGCCGGCGTTGGCGATGTCTCGCACGGAGCGGCGGTGCCGGAGATGGACGAAGATCAACAAGGATGGCTTAGGAACGAGAAGAGAGAGACAAAAATGGTGTGTTCGATACGACATTAAAGCTGATAGGTGAGAAGTCAGAGTTAAATTAAAGCTAACTCAAACGAACTCCTTGATTAACAAACAAATATTATTCTTGGTAGTACTTGGTAGAAGAGAGCACTTGGCTCAAATAGTTAAAATGCTAGATGGTGAGGGCTTAGGTTGTGGGTTTGAGCCTTCACACCCTCACCTTCATTTCCTTTTTTTTATTTTTTTATTATTTTTATTTTTATTTTTTAGCCGGGTGTTACAATGCTCCCTGAACATATATAGAACAACTTTAAATATTTATTCCACATGTCCAAATAAGAAAATGATACAAGTTAGCGGTTACCTGGAATTCATCATGACGTAGCTTGGCCTCCGAATTCTCACAGTACATGTTTTGAAATAGTTTGCAAAAAAGAAAAATAGTTTGGACTTAAAAAATAGGATAAATATTCTATACACATGCGGTGAAAACTGAAAGTTTTCACAAGCGCCTTAAATTGAATCAATTATTTCTAAATTCTAAATCACTACACCTAAACTCCTAAATCCTATACCCTAAATTAACTCTTTATACTCTAAAACTAAGCCGCCATTGTATAGGATATTAATCCTAAAAAATATAGGTAAAACTTTGATATACATGTTGTGTAAAATTAATTTTAAGCTCGTGTTTTTTCCTTATAAAACACAAATTCTAAGTTCCTAACCATAATACCCTAAAACATAAACCCTAAATTTTAAATACTAACCTTAAATTCTAAACCCTACAACCTAAACCCCTAAACTTTAAACCCTAACATAAACCTATAATCCCTAAATTTAAAAGGCACGTGTAAACTTTTGTTTACACAAACTGTGTATCAAATTTTTTCTCAAAAAATATTATCAATTTCAAGAATGCCTAAAGTACTTGTTGGTCATCACAAATAACAATTTATTATCCTTTATATCTTGAATTTTGCTTGAATTCTGGGACATTTTTGACTAATTTTAGAATGGCATTCTCCTACCGGTAAACACCATAAGCAGGCAAGTTCATGCAGAAAACTGTAGTGACAATAAAGATGTTCGATGCCTAGTTTTTCATACTTCAATGGAAGAAGAATAAAGAATAAATTTATACTTTTAATCCAAAAATTAAAAATAACGTTTAAATTGATAATATTTTGGACTAAATTGATAGATTGTATAAGTTTTAGGGGCTAAAACTGTTATTTTTAATAGTCATAGTACCAGAATAGAAATAATATGTAACATTAGGTATCATTTTGTTAAAAAAATAGTTTGGGCACCAAAATTGAAATACGAAAATAGGTGAGGTACTAAATATGTAGTTTACCCTTATTAAAAAATTAAAAATTTAATATATATATATATGGAAAATAATTTAATTGAGTTTTTTAAAAATTATTATTAATTATATGTTGAGTATTTGAAATTTTTAATTTTTATTAATTAGTTTAATGGTGTTAAGCGGTGTTCAGTGCTAATAATGTTCAGCGTTATTCGTCGCACGTAGTAGATTCGTCCTTAATTCTATGTTAGTAGATTATACTGAAAAAAATAAACATTAATTATAAGAGTCTAATAGATTTTAAACATAACTCTTAGGGCTGTGAATGACAAAAAGTCAAATAAATAAATAAAGATAATTATTCTTATAATAACATTCTGATGTAATTGTCAAGAGTTCTAATTACATATACATGCTTTATTGTAGAAATATTAATTCTAGATAATAATCATTATAAAAAATAACCTAAACCCTAGAGACAAGTGCATATTTAAGTAAATATTCGACAATAATATAATATGCATGATAAAATCCTATCATATAGCAATGAAAACTACATTTATGTATTATAATATTATTTTTTAATAGTATTAAGGTGGTTACAAGGTAATATATGTTTATATATTTTTAACTATTTGATAATATATTCACTTTGTAAATAAAACGATTTGAACTCGGATCTCCTAGAATGAACATCGTCTTCTTTTCAATTGAGACCACTTGTTAGGTTCATGTATTATAATAATAATAATAATAATAATAATAATAATAATAATAATAATAATAATAAATGGTTCTTAAACTTTTAGGGAACTCGTATTTTAGTGACCAAACTTTTAAAACTTACAATGTAATCACTAAAATTTTAATTCATTTTCATTATGATCACTGTCATAATAAACTTACGTGACACATTATTTCCTTCGTCTCATCTATTTTTCCTCCATGGTTGAACCTTTCTTTTCAATTTCCGACTCTAAGCCCACTGCCTCACCATTCCTCTTGACTTTTTCTAAACGACAACTTTCAATCACTTTGTATGCGTAAATCCATAATATTTCACGTACACATCAACCATTGTTGTTTGAATCACAAAGGAAAACAAATGATATTGCACTTTATAGATTAAATTAAATGTTTGTAAGGAGAAGTAAGAAAATAGGTGCTTAACGTTTTATTTTTTACTAAAATAAGTACTTAAAATATTTTTTTTTGGCTGAAATAATTACCTAAAGTTTTATTTTTGGTTTGTTTTAAAGTTAATTGAGGCACCTATTTGGGGACCTATTTCAATAAAAATGAAATTTCGGACACCTATTTCAGCTAAAAATTAGTTTAGGTACCTATTATAAAAAAGAGACATAGTTTGAGCACTTATTTTGTAATTAAACCTTTTTAATATTATAAATATAAATGACAATTTATTTTATTCATAAAAAATTATTACATGATTTTATCTCTAAATAAAAGTCGGTTTTGTATAGATAGCATCATAATTATCGGTAATAATATTACAAATGAAATAGGCTAACATGAACGACAAAGAGTCGTTTGTCCCCTTACTTTCTAATTACATAGTAACTTCAACAATGTTCTTGTTTAATTATAATTAATAATTAATTCAGAACAAATTAAAAAATAAAACTTATAAGTAGTCACTAAATTATAAAAAAATGATCATTTTAGTTATTATTTTCAAAAATTAAAAATATATATCAAATTTACCAAACTGTTATAAAATATCATTAAAACATCGAGTAGTTACACTATTTTATAATATTCTGAGAACATTTTTACAATTTAATAATCTAATGATAATTTTATAACTTTTAAAAGATCGGTGATAAAAACGATCATTTCTCTTAATTTAATGACTATTAGTATACTTTATCCATTAAAAAAATTCTATTTATAGTTATGACCAAGAAACAAAAAAATCTAATTTTAGTAGGTTCTTTCTCTTCTCTTCTCTTTCTTATCATTTAATATTGGTTTTTTTGTGTTCCTCCAATCTGTTTTCTTTCTCATTTCTACAATTTGATTGACTTTACCTGGAAAATTAATCCCCCAAATGCAAATGAATATCAATGTTGAAGACCCTTAAAGCATTTCAATGTCAGGTCTGAGGTTTGCCCTTCAATTTTTCCTCCCACACTTGTGGAATTCCAAAAATTCATTCAGAATTGGTATCAAATTAACAACTTTGGGTCTTTCTTGATTTCTGTAGTTTTTTTATTTTCTGAAAGTTGTTCCTTTTTCATAATTGAACTCGTTAAGATTTAATTTTCCTGCACTGTATGTTTTGTTTTTTTGTTATATATTCCCCTCTTTTGATTTTCTTTGTTTGTATGCAAAAAATTAGAATTTTTGAAGTTTCTTTATTTGATTCATGCCTGCTGCTATGGAACTTTTTAATGGCTCAGACCCATATGAGAAAACCTGGCTAATTTATTGTAGTTTTTATATATCTGGCTTTGAAATAGTTATTTGTTTAGTTCCCAGTTAATTTAGTTTTGGGTTTTTTATAGAAAGTTTGAAAGCAATTTCTAATGCTGATTGCCTCAGATTTGATGGTGTAGCTACATACGGTGTATTCGGAGACCTTAATTTCTCGTGCAAGTTGTGTTTATGGATTGTTTTTTTACATATTTTTCAGGTTCCTCAGCTGTTACTGAAATGTGCAGTGGGATCCATTGCTCGGGCAATGATCTTAACATTATAGTAGGGATACAGGATTGTTAGCAATGCAATTAGTATCAAATGATAGTCGAAAGGAAGATATTTCAGAAAGAGAACCCATATTATGCCAGCCTGATATTTCAGAAACATCTGAAGAATGTGAAATTACATCTGTTGGAGGGGATTGTATTGGTGTTGGTGAGGATTTGGAAGAAATTAATGTTGACGAAACCAGCCATCTGTTGAATGCAGACCACCGACAATGCCGCATATGCCTTGATAATGAAGGTCTTACCACTTAATACATATCTCTATTTGTTAAGTTTGCTATAACCGTTTCGGAATGGTGTGATTTTCATTTATCTAAGAAAACTGGAGATGACTTATATCTTGAGGCACATGGTTACTTATTTTTCAGGGGATGACTTAATCGCACCGTGCCACTGCAAGGGCACTCAGAAGTATGTCCATAGATCCTGTCTTGATAACTGGAGGTCAACTAAGGTTAATGCTTGTTTCTTTGCTGTCTTTTCTTGCACTTGAATAGGAAATTAGTGTTGGAAATTACTGTTGCCGCTTGTGGAATATTCATGTTTGAAGTGAACAATTAAGGTAAGTTTGGGAACACTCGCAATTTGAGTCTCGCTTTTGGCTCGTTTAAATTACACAACATATTAGAATTACAATGTCTAGTATAAAAATTACATTTTTTATTTTTACACTATAATTTTCTATGTGAATTTGAGCTTCCAACTGATGCCTGCTCGGGTTGTATAAATACTCCTTGCCACATTGAATGTTAAATGCCTGAGTTCATCTACTTTTGCACAAGCAGCTAAATTAAATGGACGTTTTACCATTTTTATGCAGTGACTTGTATATTTGATTCGATAACTAATACTATTTATTGTTCTCTTTTGTTTCTATAGGAGGGCTTTGCATTTGCCCATTGTACAGAGTGCAGGGCATTGTTCATCTTACGTGCAAATGTCCCACCGGACCGCTGGTGGTTGAGATTAAAATTCCAGTTCCTTGTTGCAAGGGACCATGCATTCATCTTTGTAATTGTTCAGCTGGTACGGTGATAGCCCATGCCATTTTACTTGTTGATTCATTTGAAACCTATTGATCTAATTACTTTCTACTGACTTCCGGATGTTTAAGAAAATCAAGACCAGGAATTAATTCTGTGATTATTGTCAACTAAAACATGTTTGGTCTTTATTTGCTGAACCCTGAGTCTGAAACCGTGTTTGATAAAGTTACCATGCTACATGTTTATTTTATGTATCTTTTCATCAATTTTCTTGTTTCAAGGATACTTGTGTTGTGATTCTAGATTTAGTGTAACTCAGTGATTTTGTTAGCCTCTTCATTCTAGAGGGAATGGAATTAGGTTTTCTAGTTTGTTGCATGTTAATTTAATTAGTTTATGGTTGTAATATTGATAAATCCATAACTGCTCTAACCTGTAAGTTGAGTCTTAGTGGAATTCAGATAAGGGTGGGTCTATGAAAATCTTTTGCACATAACACATGCATATTTTGTAACCTGCCAATTGAAAGCAAAGACTATTAATAAAAGCTTTGAAACAATGTGGCATCATTAAGGTCTGATTTCTTCCATTTTCAAAGTTTATTTGCTTACGAAATGTGATTATTGCCTAGGGATCTCTTTTATCGTTTACTTCCCTTTTGTTCTTAATTTATTTGCCTTCACATTGGATGTTGCAACCATAAGCTTCTTGTTTGCTTGATCACTTTATGCCTTCGAGTCTAACACCTTTTCTTTACTAGACTGTCAAACTCCAAATTATTCTTTAAACCTTCAAAAGCATAGATCAATTTGTGCTAATCTGAAGACCTTGGTCTATGCTAGCATCCATAGTATCATCTAATAGTTGCATACTTTATCCATCCTTTTACTTTGAAGTCAAACCTCTGGAAACAACTTTGTAACTAGACATTGCATGGCATTCTCCCAGCATTCTTCTAGTGTACATCCTACAGTAACTTCCACAAGTCTTGTTCTTTTCTTTGTTACTCAAACGTGGGTTCAAGTTTAAGACGTTGGTATTTGTTATATTCCAATGTCTTCATCTTCCTTTAAAAAAATCTTCACACCCTTGTATTTTTTGAAGTGTCCAACATTCATTTGATGCTGCTGGTTATCATGCGAACTGAAACCTTGTGTTTTTTGAAGTGTCCAACATTCGTTTGCCCTTGTATTTTTTGAAGTGTCCAACATTCATTGGATGCTGCTAGTTATAATGCAAACTGAAACCTTGCTTTGAACAGATTGTAGCTTTCTTAGGGGTGCTGGTCTACAAGTTTTACGGAGATGAACTAAGAGAAATGTTTGGTTATGATGAACACCCTTATGGGTTCTATACTATGGCAGGTACCGCTCTCTCTCTCTCTCTCTCTGATTATGATAAAGGTTTTTCAGGCACACATATAGCCTTACAGGCTTTGTGCTTAGCTCCCTTTGTTGGATTTATAAAAACTGCTTGAAATGCAAATTTTCACAATCTTTGAATTTCCCATGTAATGTTTATGGTGCTTCATTTTTTGAAATGCGTATACCGTACATGTTTGAACAGTTGATTTTGCAGCACAATGGTTATACAGTTACAACTTTTCAGGGTTTATGCTGCTTCAAAACTTCATTTCTCTCCTCCTTTTGGTTTTTTGTCATCTCTATTTAATTATTGGTTCAAATAAATAACAAATTAAGCTTGCTTTAATCCATTTTCAAATCAAGAATTAATGTTTAAATGAAATTTATTAATTCCGTTATAAATAAATGTTTGGAGTAGGAAAAATCACTATCTCAATTGCCTGCCAAAATAAATCTGTTGTAAATCTCAACACAGAAAGCAATTTTTGTTTTCACACTTTTATCATGCAACTTGAATCTTTATTCAATTATCAAGGTTACTATTAGGCTATTACAACTAGACCGATTGGAATTCAGCTCGAAAAATATTGCACTTCTGTTTAAGCAGTAAGAAAGCATATTACTGTATCATGTAGGCTTACTGTTAAATTTATTGTTGCCTACATGAATGGGGAAAGGATAAAACCAATATGCCACTTTGAGCTGAAACCGGGAGAAAGTAATAGTGAACATTTAACTTCTTAACTGTATGAAACTTCCGGATAACTGATTGCTCTTTATGACATAGTTCTTTTACCGAAAACTGTGGACAAATGCCATTTTGTTGCTTGAATGAACTTTGTGGTTTTCTTGAAAGTGTGAAGGATGCTTTGGTACAATGGCAAGAAATTTATTATGGCAGCAGCATCCGCTTTAAGGCGTGAGGAAATGCTTTATAAATTAAACTAGAAGGCAACGGATAAAGAAAAACAGTGTGATGTTTTCCGAGTATTGGATCCATGCAACCCAAGCAAACCAAAGCTGTTAACTTGGTTGTTTAAATCCGGAATTTTCTCTTCTTACTTGTTGGTAGTTGCGTTTGTAATGTCATTGTACCAATAACCTATCGTAGTTCAATATGCGACGATTCTGCTTCTTATGACATGCTACAAGATTTACTCAACTGGTCAGCATGCTGTGTTTACCATCTTCATGTGATACTATCGAAATAAAGATTTTATAGTGTGTTGTATTTTGGTTTGATGTGCAGTTTTAGCAATTGTTTTGGTGGGTTTGCTCTATGGTTTCTTCATTGCTATCATATGTGGTCAGAGGATAAATGAACGGCATTACCATGTTCTTGCGAAGCAGGAATTAACAAAGGTATGCAGTAACAATTAGATGATAAAACCTTAGTGTTTGTGTTCGGTTTGGTATGGTTTCGGATTTACACCTTAGATATTCTAATTCGAAACTAAACTTCTGGTTTTAATTAACAATTGAGAATATAGTATTTTATGACAGTCTTCCGTGTGCTTCGTTTCATTTCTTATATTTTGCTATACTTTTGCCTTTCTATCCGGTCAATCCAAGATTGTAATATATTTTCTAGCTTTGTTAATTAGTGTCAAAGCAGAACATCTTTAGCATATCACTTTCCCTGATGATCATAATGTCAGGAATATGTGGTTGAAGACCGGGAAGATAATAAGAACACCCCGGACCTAGACCCGAGCCATGTGACAGAGCTAAGAATGTTGGGGCTCTATTAATTTGGTAGCCGTGCATTTCATTCGTTTTCCTGGTGAGCAATTTTAACATCATACTATTGAATTCACATTCCTATGACTCTTGTTTCCTGCGGCCATATAGTTGCCTGTTCTTTCGTTGTTATGAACATGCAATGCAAAACACAAGCCCGAAGGCACTTGATATTATTGTTATTTCGAAATGTCTGAGGCTTCGTGTCATTTGGTTACAGCTGAGCATAGACTTCATACTATTCTGCCATCCCGGTTTTCTTGGTATCGGGATGAACCACTCACATGTATCTTACGACTTACAGAACATAGTAATTTTCACCAGAGTCATTCTTGTAAAGTTGCCTCGTGTTTGCTTCAGTGTCTTGCTTCATGGTACGGGCTGGTGGGCACGTTGACATAAGAATATAATATCTCGCGAGCATTGAATCGGGAAGTTAGAGAAGTCGGTCTGCAATCTATGTTGAACTGAGCTCATGTGCTTTCCATCAACCCGGTTTGCCCTTTGAATGTCTAACTCCGTTATACGCGGTCGGTGTTTGTTTGTGCTAATCTCATTGGTTTCACTGAGAAATATACTTTTTTTTATGTTCTATTACTTGTACTTTTTGTTTCTTTTTACAGATTATTATGAGAGAAATGTGCAGAATGAATCTTTTTTTGTCATCTTTGACAGTTACTGAATGGCTAAATTCTTGAATATTTACCTAAATCATTTTGCAAACGTGTTTGAATGGCTAAATTGTTAAAGATCACAAAACATCAGGGGAAGAATAATTTATGTAATTTTGTAACACAAAAAAAAAACATTACAAAACTCGTAATGATTTATGTAACTTGATAATGTATTTTGTGTAATTTTGTCCTTATTTTAGTAATCCTTTTTAGAATTACCCAATATACACATGTATATAAGATAAGATTCGGGAAAATTTTACAGCGCTCGACGAGCACCTATGAGCACCACTAACGACGAGTATCATTAATGACGAGCACCGATGAATACTATTAATTTAATTTATAAAAATTTAAAATCTAAAGGACTCAACGTATGATTATAAATTATTTAAAAATTAAAAATTAAATAAATTAAAATCTTTTATTTTATTTTTAATTTTCTTTTAAACATAGATCAAAATACCTCTTAAATTATAAAACTCTAATTTTTATTCATTTGAAATTCAAGTCGCAAAAATTTTTTTGGATTCAAAACGTCGATAGAGCGGCTTGAATTTCAAATGAACAAAAATTAGGATTTTGTAATTTAGGGGTAGATATGTATTTTGATTTATGTTTAAAAGAAAATTAAAAATAAAATAATATATTATAATTAATTTATCTTTTAATTTTTAAATAATCTATAATTATACTGTGAGTCTTTTAGATTTTTAATCTTTATAAATTGAATTAATGGTGCTCATCGGTGCTCGTCATTAGTGGTGTTCATCAATGCTCGTCAAGCGTAGCAGATTCATCCTAAAATTTGATGTTCTTTTGATTGTTGGATGAATGAAAATGAATTATTAAAATTAATAATAGTAAATGAAAATATTTATAGTAAAAAATAGGAGAATTTTACTAGAAAAAGAAAGAAATGAATTATTAAAATGTCCTATATTAGCTAATAAAATCAGTTATTATTAAAATGTTGAGATCCTCCACCCCAAAGTGAGATTGAATTAAACACTCACATAATTTTATTTTAATTAAATAAAGGGTTTTTACAATTTAAATGATAAATATTAAAATTCGAATTCACGGTAGATGAGACAACATAAATAATTTTTATCACTCGGTCAATTAATATTAATAAAAGGTAAATTACAGTAGAGATTACACAATTATTAATTAATAAAGGGTAAACTACGGTGGAGGTTACTCAATTATTTGTTAAATTATATTTGAATCATTCAATTATTAAAAATTACTAATGAATCACTCAATTAATATTCTAGTTAAAATTGGATCACTCTCTTGTCTAAATACAAGGGGACATTAAATGTTATCATCAAGTAATAAGCAATCACTCAATTATTATTAAAGTTACAAATATGTCACACAATTATTAGTTAAATTATCTCAAGTTATTTATAATTAGTTGACTATATGTTTTCATCCACGAAAAGATCAGTTGACCTAAAATAAAATATTAAAAATAAAAATATTTCAAAAAAATTAATTAAAATAATTATCCAACTAAATATTAAGAATAATTTTTGACATTATGGCTCGATAAAAATACCCGAGTATCTCGTTATAAAAGTGCATGATGAAGACTGAAGAGAGTAGAGTCCACGAAGATTACGATAGAACCGCCTCCACAAAATAAATAAAAATTGGACCTTTGAAAGAGTCCAAATCCAATTAGGGTTTTGATTTCTCTCTCTGTCTCCGGACAAAAAGAAAGCTCTGAACTTCTTCGCGCCTCTGTTCCAGCCCAATTAACCTTCCTTCCTCCTCCTCCTTCGCGCTTCCGCCTGGTACCAGAAATTCAAATTATCATCATTATTTTTAATTCCTTCGCTTTCAGGAAAAAGAAATAAGCATTCCGGTGAAACAAGGTATTTAATCTTTGAGTTTCTTTCACTGTAGTTTTATGTTTCGAACCCTCGTTCTTGAGTTTATGGATATGGATTTTATCTGGGAATTATAATTTTCTTCCCCCCAGGCCGTCGGTTCCTACCGTTAATGGGTTTTGCTCGGAAATATTTTTCTTCTTTGTTCTTATATCGTTTCTTTTGTGCTTCCCCAGCTAGTCCCCCCCTTATGTGCATCTTTTAATAAGTTGTTTGCCTTTTTCTACAGATGATAGCTTAATGTCGCCCTCGTTTTCTAGGTCTTTTTGTATTTGAGAGACTGATCGTTATTTCGTGTTTATGTTGCAATGGGTTTTCATTGAAGTTTGGGGCTCCGATTCTTGATCATTTGAGCTTTTGGTTTGTTATTTTTTTAATATGAATATGTTTTGTCTTGTGAAATGGAGAGTAATCCATCAAAATTTTGGCTCTAATGTGATTTGAATATAAAAACTTAATTCGGATATCATCGAATCCAGTGACGGAGCCAGGATTGAACTACGAGGAGCAGACTGGATTAACTTTGAAATGAATAGGATTAAACCATCAAAATTAAGGAAGTTTAGGTTTAATTTTACAAATTTTAAAATTGATTGGTCCTAAAAAGTAATTAAACCAAAAAATGAGGGTTCAAGTTTTAATTTTATTAATTTTAATTGACAGGGTCCTAAAAACAGTAAACCATAAAATTTTGGAAGGGGCAAGTGCTTAAGTGCAATGGTTTCAAAACTCTTAGTCTAAAATGTAATTAACCCTTCAAATGGGGGTGGGGCAATTGCTCCTCCTACCTATAAGGTGGCTCCGTCCTTGATCGAATCACTTTGTATCAATCTTATCTGGCTACTACAAGTTTTTGTCTTCGTGTGGCCTGCCTTGTCTTTTTTTTCCATTGAATTTTTTTGAACATAATCTAAATGAGAACTTGTAATCAGCGGTGTCTTCTATTTTGCAGGACTGTACGCTGAGATGGAGACTGCAATCGTACCTGTTACCATGCCTGATACACCTATTACTCCTACTGAGAACGGTGAGCCACTTAGTTCTGAAGTAAAACCGAATAAACGGAAGAGGAAGAAGTCTATCGTCTGGGATTATTTTACCGAGGAGATGGTCGGAGATGGATCTATCAGGGCCTTCTGTAACCAGTGCAAGAAATCATTTGCTTACATTACTGGTTCAAAGGTAGCTGGAACTAGCCACCTCAAAAGGCACATTGCGTTGGGTATCTGCCCCGTGAGCCGTCAGAGAAATCAGCAGATACCCGACCCCAAAACTGGTAATGCCATTGATGGAACAAGAAAAACACAACGAGCAACTCATAGAATTGCAAAAATCCCTTTTAACCAGGAAAACTGCAACCATGAGATGGCTAAGATGATCGTAATGCATGAGTATCCCCTCCACATTGTAGAACACTCTGGTTTTATTGATTTTGTGCGGACTATCCAACCCCAGTTCAATATGGTGAGTTTCAACACTATTCAAGGAGATTGTGTTACTATGTACTTGAAAGACAAGCACAGTCTTCTCAATTTTATCAATGAAATTCCAGGTCGGGTTAGCCTTGCATTAGATTTGTGGATTTCAGATCAAACTGTGGGCTATGTTTTTGTAAGAGGACAATTCATCGATACTGAATGGAATTTGCATCGCTGCCTGCTTAATGTAGTCACAGTACCTTCTCCTGATTCAGACAGTGCCATACTGCAAGCTGTTGTTTCTTGTCTATCTGATTGGCACTTGGAGGACAGGCTATTTACCCTTACTCTTGATCAGTCCTCAAACGAGAGCGTAAACGAAAGCCTAAGAGCTCTGTTTTCTGTCAGGAATCCTTATGTGCTTCATGGTCAGTTATTGGTTGGAAATTGCTTTGCTCGTGTTATAAGTGTTCTTGTACAAGAGGCACTATCGGCTGTGGGGGGGACTGTGAAGAAAATCCGGGAAAGTGTCAAGTTTGTGAAAACTTCAGATATTCACGAAGAGACATTTTTCCATCTAAAGGAACAACTTAAAGACCCTAGCTTGAAAGACATATTCATCGATGACCAAACAAAATGGAACACGACATATGACATGTTGGTGGCTGCCTGCGAACTAAAGCATGTATTTCTTTGCTTGGAGACTTCCATTCCCGATTATAACATAGCCCCATCAATGGATGATTGGAAGCAAATAGAAATTCTCTGCACATACCTGAAGCTTTTCTTTGATGCTGTCGGTATTTTAACTGCCCAAACATACCCGACTGCGAGTGCATTCTATCATGAAGTTTCAAAAGTTCAATTAGAGTTGACGCATGCCTCAATGAGCAATGACCCATTTATCAGCAGCTTGACCAAGCCTTTGAAGGAGAAGTTTGATAGATACTGGAGTGACTGCTTCTTAGTTTTGGCAATTGCTGTGGTAATGGATCCAAGGTTCAAAATGAAACTTGTTGAGTTTAGCTTCTCTAGGATATATGGTGATGATGCTGGAATGTGGATTAAGATTGTTGATGATGGGATTCATGAGCTCTACCTTGAATATACCGCACAAGCAGTTCCTCCACCTAAAACATTTGTGGAAGAACGGAATGAAAGCAGTATCCATGAAGAGGATGGGAGCAACATCCCCCAAAATGAACACGGTATCCTTGAATATACCGCTCAAGCAGTTCCTCCACCTGAAACATTTGTGGAAGAACGGAATGAAAGCAGTATCCATGAAGAGGATGGGAGCAACATCCCCCAAAATGAACACGGTATCCTTGACTATACCGCTCAAGCAGTTCCTCCACCTGAAACATTTGTGGAAGAACGGAATGAAAGCAGTATCCATGAAGAGGATGGGAGCAACATCCCCCAAAATGAACACGGTATCCTTGACTATACCACTCAAGCAGTTTCTCCACCTGAAACATTTGTGGAAGAACGGAATGGAAGTGGTATCCCTGAAGAGGATGGGAGCATCATCAACAAAAATGAACATGGTATCCTTGAATATACTGCACAAGCAGTTCCTCCACCTGAAACATTTGTGGAAGAACGGAATGAAAGCAGTATCCATGAAGAGGATGGGAGCAACATCCCCCAAAATGAACACGGTATCCTTGAATATACCGCTCAAGCAGTTTCTCCACCTGAAACATTTGTGGAAGAACGGAATGGAAGTGGTATCCCTGAAGAGGATGGGAGCATCATCAACAAAAATGAACATGGTATCCTTGAATATACCATACAAGCAGTTCCTCCACCTGAAACATTTGTGGAAGAACGGAATGAAAGCAGTATCCCTGTAGAGGATGGGAGCATCAACCTCAAAAATGAACACCCTGAAGAAGGATACCTTCAAGGACTACCCGAAGAAGGATACCTTAAAGAGGGACCATCTCAACATGTAGCTTGTCATGAAATGCCCCATCAGGAAGTAGCGTCCCAAGAAGTACCTTCTCAAGATCCCCTTATTTCTATAGCAGATGGACTTTCAGATTTTGAGGTCTATATCTCTGAGATCAGTGGTAGCCAGCAAACGAAATCAGAATTGGATCAATATCTCGAAGAGTCTCTTTTGCCCCGGGAACAAGATTTCAATATTTTGAGCTGGTGGAAACTAAACAAGACAAAGTATCCTATTCTCTGGAGGATGGCTTCCGACATTTTGTCAATCCCGTTTTCTACTGTTAGTCCTGATTCTGTTTACGACACGGAGAGAAAAAAGATTAATAACTACCACAGTTCATTACGACCGGTGACACTTGAAGCTCTCATCTGCGCTAAGGATTGGCTCCAGTATGGAGGAGCATCCCAGAGTTCCGACGCAATTGTGAAGATGGAATTCTAGAGTGCAGATTTTGTTTTCAGTAATCTTTTACATGATATGATAGTTAGGTCTCTCGGTGTTCCCATGTCAGTATAAGTCCCCCCTAATATGCACTTAGCTGTTTTATAGGATTCTTATTAGCTGCTAATGGAATCGACATCATTCTTAGTTAAGTGAATCAAATTTCCTTTTGATTCACATAATTTCTGCTACATTTTTCTTAGGCTCCAATTTTTTGATGCATTTCTTTAGATCTATTGCTGTATATCTAACTTGTTTCATGTTTTTCCAGCAATTGACAGACTGGGCACAGGCACAGCTCTTTTCAAACCCTTTTCAGGTTCTGCAAATCATGTTGTTCTGGCATTTGTAACATTTGAATGATAATTGTTTTGTCAATTTCCAACCGTGCAAGTATGTTTCAGTGCTGAATTTTGATGGTAAATTATAGGAATAATAATATAGCTTCAATGACATAATTTCGTCTTCCGATTATGCTATTTAATAGGTTAGTCCAGTCTCTGCACATTACAGTTTCTACATGCATGTAGAATTATTAAGTGTAAGATGATAGTGATCCAAGTTGCATAATGCTACAATTTTTTTTTATAATATTTTAGTAATTTAAATGTTGTCATTAGTTATGTAAGTAAACTTTTTAATCTATCCGAGTATAGGATTAAGATTCAGTCCATATTAATCACCATCATAAATAAATGTAGAATAGAATTCATCGTAGTTTTCTTTTTACGTTGTCGGTGACAACACCAGTCTGCTGATTATCGACTGCTAGTTCGGTTGGGTTGAGGAAAGTGGACGATGGACCTGGTTCGGTTGGTGTTGGATGATGGGCTGAGGAGGGGAAAGAAATCTAACGTCGAAACCGGTGAAACCAATGACCCTCTCCGCCCAACAAACGTGGATTCCTTCTTCCCATTGTTGTTGAGGTTGATTTCGAGCTTCTTGGTGCCTTGTCAGCATTCGTGGAGGAGGCCTGGGGCTGGATGGGAGGCACCGGTGAGGTGTTGGACGATGGTGCGAAAAGTGGAAGGGTCTGCTTGGACGAAGGTGGTGATTGGGTCCGTAGGAGGGTGGTGGTGGTGGTGCATGGTGGTTTTTGGAGAGGAAGCCATGAGAGAGATGGCGTGAGTTAGAGCAAGGGTTTTGTTTCTTATAGGGTTTGAGAAGCATGCGGGTGTTGACTTAGGGGCCAACGTGTCTTTGAGGAGGTGGAGAGGGAAGAAAGTCTTGGTATAATGATTGAATAGAACGGATGCACGATATTCTCAAATTTATGACTTCTTTCCCTATACCTTTTTCATCCATAAATACGGACGAGTCTAGCGTACAACAAGTTTAAGGTGCGGTTAAAAGATGGCAAGTTTTGATACTTGTTCAAAATCTTAATTTTTAGAGTTTTTATAATATTTTAAGTTGTTTTTTTTTGTGTGTTTTTAACAAGTATTGAGATTTATTTGTAAGTATCGATACTTGTTCAAAAACTTAAAATGTTATTAAAAAAATTTAAGTATCGAAACTTGTCAAAAAATATGAAAAAATTAAACTAAATTATTATTAAAAAGTCTAATATTTTAAATTTTGTCATCTTTTAGTTGCATCTTAAACCTGCCGCACCCTAGACCTACCCTATAAATACCCTATCTACTAGTTTTCAACTCTTTAAATTCTTTAATTTCTAGTGTTTTAAAAAAGCTTTCAGTTTGTGTAAATTTAGTCTTTTATTTTATGGTTTATGAATTTAGATTAGGTTTTAGGTTATATAATTTAGTGTTTAAAGTTTAGGTATATAATTTAGTGTTTAAGATTTAGGAAGTTAAAAATAGGTATTTAGGTTTTAGATTTTATAGGTAAAACACGAAGGATTGTGTATTCTTTTACACAACTTGTGTATCAAAATATAACCCTAAAATAATAATGATTTTAGAAAAATACTTTGATATATAAAGTTCTTTAATTTTAGGGTTTAGATGTTTAGGTTGGGGTTTAAAGTTTATGTTATAAGGTTCAATGTTATGATTTAGAGTTAGAATTTTGGGTGCTATCGTTAAAATTTTAAGTTTTAGATTTTGTAGTTTAAACCAGAAGGATTGTATAAAATTTTGTACACATTTTGTATATCAAAATACAACTCATTATTTTATAAGATAAATATTCTATACACAGGTGGTGAAAATTGAAAGTTTCTACAAGCGCCTTAATTTTATGGTATATGGTTTAGGGTATATGGTTTAGGGGTTTAGGTGTAGGGGTTAGAATTTATGGATAGTTGTTTCAATTTAAGGTTTAGGGTTATAATTTAGGCTTTATAGGTTAAAACCTAAATCCTCGTCATATTATCCTAAAAACTAAACCCTAACATATAAACTCTAAACCTTAAATTGAAACACATATCCCTAAATTAAACTCCTACACTTAAACCCCTAAACCCTATACCATAAACTAACTCCTTATACCGTAAAACTAAGGCGCTTGTGAAAACTTTCAGTTTCCACCGACTGTGTATAGGATATTAATTCTATTTTATATAGGGTTATATTTTAAGAAAATATTTTGATACACAGTTACACAAGCCTTTCAATTTTAGGGTTTAAGGAATCAGTTAGGGTTTGAGGGTTTAGTGTGTATGGTGTAGAATTTAAGGTTTATGATTAGAGTTTAGGGTTTAATGTTTAAGCTTAGGGTTTAGGGCTAGCGATTTAGGTTTTGGGTTTTATAGCTTAAATATGAAGGGTTGTGTAAATTTTTTTACACAACTTGTGTATCAAATTTAAAACTTAAATCCTAAACTCTAACACCATATAACTTAAATCTTAAACCATAAACACTAAAATCTAACCACAAATTTTAAATTCTACACCCTACACACTAAACGCAAAAATTAAAAGGCTTGTGTAAAGTTTACACTTGGGTAAAATTTACACAAGCTTGTGTATCAAAATATTTTTTATATTTTAATACAAAATATGTATAAAAAATTTAACGGCTTTTTTATTTAAATTGTATTGTCTAAAATTTAAAATCTAAATATCTATTCATAAAATCTTAAATCTTAAACTATAAATTTGAAATCCTAAAATCTACCGTACTTGACTTAGTCTTATAGATCATAAACCCTAGATTTAACAAACTTAAAGTTTTCAATTGACATTTTTCATCTCTCATAAATTGTGAGCTCATTCTACATTAAAAGCAATTTCTCTCTTCTCTTCCCCCTAGAAACTGTTCAAAAAATTGTAAAATGCAATATAACCGGTTAAACATATTTTTTAAAAAATAATATATGTAAGTTTATTGTTTCAAAATGTAATGAACAATTATTTTTCTTTTTTATTCTTTTAATAATATGCAAATGTATGTTAACTAATTTATATTTAGTTTTTAAAACAATTTTATATATTAACTTTGAAATGATTTTTCTCTTTTTATTTACTTTTTAAATTTCATATTTTAATCAATTTCATGTCAATGCAACCTTAGACGCTTTAATTATTTATTCAAGTATAAAATTTTCATACATGTGTTATTGCCAAACGAACAAAGAATTGAACAAATAAATTATATACAAAGAGACTATCAAGAATAATATAAAAAGAATATTTATTTGAAATTTAAATTCATAGAAATGACTAGGAAATAATCTCCGCAATTTTAAAATAATGACTATCATAGAACGAAATAAAATTTATTAGTTTAAATCTTTATATGTGGTGTCCTCAATTCCAAAAGAAGATTATAAATGGAGGAGTTTTTTAAATGTATTTTGGTAAAATTTTACAAAAATATGTAATATTTAATTGGGACAAAAGGGTTTAAATTTTAAATAAAAATCAAAAGATTTTATCTCATAATGTATATATAATTTTTTTGACAATAAATTTATATATAATTGAAAAAATCTATTATAAAATGTATAATTTTACTTGAAGTATAGTATAATTTAATTAAAATTTCTAACTTTCAGTATAATTTTAACTTAGTTAAACATTTATTTACAAAAATAAAATAAATAGAAATACAAATAAAAATTATATAGAAAAATAATGATAGAGTATAATTGAACTTATATATTTTTTTGAAAAGGTAATTGAACTTATATTAAGGTTAAGGTAAGTGGGTATTTTCATTTAATCTTAGGGAATAAATGAGTGTTTCGAAACTATAGAGGAATAAGTAAAGCAACTTTCAGAACCGCTTCTCACATTACAATCCAATTTTTTTTTTCTTAGTTCTTAATTCATCGATAATGGCACCAGATTTAGTGCTGGTCGTTACTGTCGATAGTTTTTTTATTTTACTTTTTTATTAAGTTATTTTATTCAGTAGTTTAATTTTTTTTTGTGATTTATTTGTCGATGCAGTCAAATCTATTTTACAAAACAAGATTGTTGTTTTGCTCACCACTCCTACTTCAATCCTAAAGTATGTAGGTGAATAGAGATAAGAAATTTTGTTCTGTTTTTATTTTTTTGGTGTTTCATTTTATCTCTGTTTTACAGTCCACTGAAAGTATTTTGTTGGTCTGATGTATTATTTTCTAGTTCTTTTTTTGCTACAATTCTATTTCTTTTTAAACCATTTTTATTTTAATTTTTAATAAAATTCAGCCTGCATAATTTAAAAAAAAAAGCAACTTTTAAAGTAATCACAAACTTAATAGAAATTGTTAAAAACCAAACCTTTGATAATGTCCGTCTGAATGCCATTGAAGCAAAGCAATGACGACAGAAGTAATGCATTAATAATTTTTATTACAATTTATTCAGTTGGATATAAAAACCATGGCCTTTTGTCTGTAAATCAAAAAACAATCTACAGAAAATAAGACGATGTTACGAGGAAGTTGAAACAGAATTAAGTGTTGTATCAACTTTCAAGATCGGCCAAACCGAATGTTCTTTCGACGGCTCTGCACCAACAATCCACCTTCTTCTTCCTCCGTTCTTCGCTTAATTTCGGGGAGAATGTGGTTGAGGCCTTGAGCTTATGCCCAGAAGCAAAAACCTCATCTTCTTTCCATACTCCTATGGCTATTCCAGCAGCATATGCAGCTCCAAGAGCAGTTGTTTCTATGTCAGCTGGTCTCACCACCGAGCTTCCCAACAAGTCCGCCTGCGATCGATCCCGATAAAACCACAAAATCATATGATCAGATGAGAAAGCATGAGTGGTTTTGACAGTCTCTTAGAATTTATACACATACACACAGGTATGTATTGCAAGGAATTCCCCATAAGTAAAGCAATTTTCGATATGGATATAGAAATATGACACTTGATGTACCACTAGAATACATGGAAAGAGTTTATACAAGTGTTGGACACGTTGTCTTAGCCGATACAGATATCCGAGTTCGAGTAACATAGAAAAGGGTTGCAGAAAATTAACTCCACGAAGTTCATATGGTATGGTATTGAGCCAAAATAATATCAACTGGTCAAGAACCTGGGTTATGGACTTATGGTCCGATATGAATGATTACAGTTTCTATATCGAATTCGTACACCAAACTGGAATGCTTAAATTCATTGACAGCAATAAGCTTATAGAATGGAAATCGAAAAGCTAAACGAAAAACATTGGGAAAGATTGGAGCCTAACCTGAATTTGCATCAAGAGGTTGTTGACAGTGGCACCGCCATCCACCCGAAGCAAGAACTCTCCCTTTTCATTTTTAACCTCACCTTTCTCACCTGCATCTTTGTGCATTGAATCCAATACATCTTTCACTTGAAAACACATGCTTTCGAGCACGGCACGAGCAATGTGAGCCTTGCTTGTAAACCTCGTGATTCCAATGCAAACTCCACGAGCATCATCTCGCCACCATGGAGCAAACAAACCGTTAAAAGCAGGAACAAAGTAAACCCCACCTGTGGAATCGACCTTCGATGCCAAGGTTTCGATCTCACTCGCAGTGGAAATTATTCCAAGACTGTCTCTTAGCCACTGAACTGCAGCGCCAGCAATAGCAATAGATCCCTCTAAAGCATAGTTGGTTGGTGAATTTGGACCAAGCTTGAATGCAAGCGTGGTTAGGAGCCCGTGATTCGACTTAACGGGCTCGGTGCCTGTGTTGAGCATGATAAAGGCACCGGTTCCATAAGTGCTTTTGGCCTCACCCTTTAGGCAAGCTTGACCAACCATTGCAGCATGTTGATCACCAAGACATCCTGCAATAGGAACACCAGGAACAGGCCACTCTTTGCTGATTTTACCGATGACCTCGGCATTACTTACAATTTTTGGAAGAATTCCAGCCGGTATTCCAAGAGTTTTCAATGTGGTTTCATCCCAATCAAGGGTTTTGAGATTCATGAGCATAGTCCGGGATGCATTAGAGACATCGGTGACATGTAATCCGCCATTTAAACCGCCGGTTAAGTTCCAGATTAGCCATGTGTCTATAGTTCCAAACAAGGCATCCCCTTTATCAATAGCAGCTTTAACCTCAACCTTGTTCTCCATCAACCATAGCAGCTTCACTGCACTAAAATAAGTGCTTACAGGCAAACCACATGATTCCACAAAATGTGTTCTCCCTCCTGCTAGTGATTTCTCCAATTTCCTAATATGAAGATCACATTTACGAACATGAGTGCAGGATATAATCCTCCAATAAGTCTCCAAATACATGAAAATCTCGGGGGAAATCGGAGCATACATAAGTTAAACACATAACCAGTGGCGGATCTAGAAATTAAAAAATAAGAGTCTAAAATCATTTTTTTCTAAATGGTTATGCAGATTCCCCCCCCCCCCCCCCCCAAAAAAAAAAAATTAATACTAAATCAAAAATATTTTCTCCAAAAACGGGGATGCAGTTGCTCACAATTGGAGCTTCATGCATCCAACACTGTATAGAGGGACGAACGCAAGATTTTATAGGACTAGAAATTAGATTATCAATAGAAAATATAAAGAAATTAGAGTCTTAAACCAAAACTTTTATAAACTTTAAAGGAATTTAAATTTTTTAAGCAGCACTCATCGGTCTATCCCTAACTGCGCATACTCGTATCCAACACTCAAGGTCCAAATACAACTCAAAATCTAAAGGAATTCATAATTATAAAAAACCAAGGGAATATAAATCAATCCAATTCCAAGTATGAAAAAATTTCTTGTTCAAGATTGAAACTTATCAATAATAAAAACTTTAACACCCAATTAAGAAAACAAAAAAAAAAACTGAGCAACATCAAATATATGGAAGAAAATCCAGATGAAAATAAATCCAATATGTTTGTTTATCTCCCCAAAAACAAAGAGCAAACAACCAACCAGAAAACAAAAACAACAAAAGAAATTGATCAAAGACAAGGATCAGGATCACCTGCAAATAGAGCTGGTACGAACATCCATCCAAACGATGGCATTATAGAGAGGACAACCAGTAGATTTGCTCCAAACAATAGTTGTTTCTCGTTGATTGGTCAATCCAATTGCTTTCAGTCCACTGTCGACATTGTGTCCGTCAGAATTAGCCTTGTCCAGTGCCTTTTTCATGCAGGATTTCACGCTCTCCAATATCTCCATTGGATCATGCTCCACCCATCTAACACCCCACAAATTCACCAAAAAAACAAAAGAAAAATCAAATAAACACACCGCCAAATTCCAATCTAATCTCATATTTGTGAAAAGAAACAGAAACCCAGGATAAAAGTTTGATTTGGAACAGAGTTTTGAAAGGAGTACCCGGCTTCAGGGTAGAACTGAGTGAACTCGATCTGGTGGGAACCGATGACTCGCGCAGATTTGTCATAGATGAGGAACCGGGTGCTGGTGGTGCCTTGGTCGATCGAGGCGATGAAAGTTTCGTTCGACATTTTTTTTGTTCTTTTTTTCCTTCTTTGTTTTTGGTCAAACGAAGATGCAGAGATTGAACAGAGGAGTAACAGAGTGAAGCGAGAATGGGGGTGACTTTTATATATACATATTGGGATCGTCGTTGGTTATTTTTTTTTCTAGGAAATTATTTCCTTGTTTTCTCGCGAATGTGGCCGAAACTTTATCCAAACATCTCTGAAGTTGGTAAATACAGGAAATGAAATAAGTAAATGTTAATTTATAATTTTGAATACTAGGTGGTTAAGGGAACGATTGTTATTTCTAAAAGTCACGGGTTCGAACACCAACAGTTGCAGCAGAGTGATTGAGCATCCATTGTCAAATAATTTAAATGAATATATTTTTTATAACCACTAATATTCAATTCATAAGTTGGTCAGTTTAGATTGAGTACTGCATATATTCGTTATGGCGTTATGTCATTATCCTCTCAAATCAGTTTGTTACATTCATAATGTTATAGCTCAAATCTTTAATCTTATTTAAAAGATTTAATGATTTATCTCACTAGACAATGAATATACTTTTAAACATAAAATGAATATAGTTATTAGCTTGTTTTTATTATTATTATATTTTAAAAATAATATTGACGGTGTCTTAACCGAATTAGTCAATTAAAAGATTCGATACTAATGATTATATGTAAAAATATTTTTTTATTATTCTTATTGATATTTCTTTTATAGTACATCCTTTCAGTTTTCACTAAATCAAGAGAGACAAAAATTATTTAGAAATTCAAAAAAATATATATTAAAGAAGCCTATGATCTTTTTTTTTAATCATTTTTGTTTAGATCAAATTTTGTTATTAACCCCTATATTCAAATGTTTAATTTCACAACTTTAATTCAATCGATTGTTATTATTGTATTATTTTAATTTTTAAAATTTTAATCTTAATCCATGTGGATCAGAAATAACGAGTAAATTACAAGAAATAAAATTGACTAAATTAAAAAATATATGAATTAAATCTACAAATTACGCATAGTACATAGATTAATAACAAAATTAGACATAACCTGTTTAAAAGATTTAAAATTCTACAGCGCTCGACGAGCATTGATGAGCACTATTAATTTATAAAGATTTAAAATTTAAAAGATTCAACGTGTAATTATAAATTATTTAAAAATTAAAAGGTAAATTAATTAAAATATATTATTTTATTTTTAATTTTCTTTTAAACATAAATAAAAATACCTATCTACCTATAAACTATAAACTCTAATTTTTACTCATTTGAAATTCAAGCCGCCTCCTATGGTCGTTGCCTTCTGCCGCCGCTAGTCTCTATTTGCTTGGAACTAAAAACAAAAATTAGGAAAGGTTAATTTGTTCGCAAGGTTTGAACGACGACCAAATATGCTTAGGAGGCAGAATGTAGTATTTCAAATGTTTCATGCTGCCTCTAGTGTTAGATGTTCAGATTTCAACAAAAATTAGTCAATTGTTTCATGTTGGCAACAACTTTCTTCACCCAAAAACAAATTAGGAAATGTTGGGTTTGAACGACGACAACAACAGCGACGGTGGCAGCAGCTTAAATTTCAAATGAATAAAAATTAAGGTTTTATAAGGGAAATTAGGGTTTTGTAAGGGGTAGATGAATATTTGATCTATGTTTAAAAGAAAGTTAAAAATAAAATAATATATTTTAATTAATTTATCTTTTAATTTTTAAATAATTTATAATTATACGTGGGGTACTTTAGATTTTAAATCATTATATATTAAATTAATAGTGCTCATCGGTGCTCGTCGTTAGTGATGCTTATCAATACTCGTCGAGCGTGGCAGACTCATTCTTAGATTATTTAATATGTTTTTTATAATTTGTATCTGGATAAACATAAATAGATATTTATCCCAAAAGCAGGTAAAAGAATTTATTGAAGTTTGAATTAAAAGAACCCATAAGTTGGTGGTTGAATGGATGAGGACATTAATTCCTAGTCTCGCATACTACGTTTTTTTATAATCAATTATTGAATTATTTGTAAGATATTTTAATGGCAGATACCAGATGAGATAACTTTGTATTAAATAGAGGGCATAATATTAAAATAAGTGTTAAAATTATTTTATTTTTCTTTTATTAAATATTTTTGTTTATTTTAAGTGTTTAAACTTTTATTTTTATCAAAATATGTGCTTAAATAATAATTTTTTAATCAAAGCAGTTGTCTCGGTTTAACTTTAAAAAAAAAAATTTAAACACTTAAAAAAAATGAAAAAATAAACACCTAAAAAAATACGATAGTTTAATTACTAAGCCTAGAGAAGACTGAAGTTTTCAAAGGACTGAGTCAGAATCAAAATTCCAAGGAAAACAACACGACATGTGTCATTGATTTTAACGAAAAGGTTGTGTCATGTGCATTAAGCTGTTCTCCTGTATACACCGCGGATACCACGCGTGTGTCTTCAGATTTTCGGTACTTTTTCTTTATTAATCTGAATCGATTCGCATCACACGTTTAAGTTTTGGTGTATGAGTATTTTAACGAAAAAAAAATTATATACATAATTTTTTTTTGATAAAGTTGTGGCCTCGTTAAAACCCCCCTCATAACAATAGCCACAAGAGCGACCAGTCGGAAGCGGAAGGGGAAAAAGAGTGTTTTTTATTTATTAAAATGTAAATGGAATACAATGTCTTAACATAAATGACCTTACAATGACCTTACAAAAATTGAAACAAAGAGGAGTTGATTTGAAGCATGGATACTTTCTACGCCTATCCAATGCCCTTTTTGGCCAGCGTATTTGTCGCAATATTTGCTGCCCTTGGGATTAGACGAAAAAAACATTGCCTTTTGCTTGCCAGTCTAACTATCTTAGAGATAGCCTCCTTGTATATCCCTGGACATTTGTTCAAGTCTTTGATCCACTCAATAGCATTGGAGCAGTCTCCTTTGATTATGAATTGAAATCCCGAGCAATCAGAGTTCGTCAATAGAGCTGATATACCTTGGTTGAGTGCTAGAATTTCAACACTGATTGGAGGACCCGGCCCACATCTGTGTGAGAAGGAGAAAATGGTGTATCCCTTATGATTGCGCGCGATACCGCCAGTACCTCCGCCACTTGAGTCGAATTTCATCGCGCCGTCTACGTTCAATTTAATGAAACCTGGGGGGGAAGCCAGGAGCATGACGTTGCGAACTTGGATGAAGCACGAGCGAGACTGTCAGCTACCTTCGGATTATTGAAGGTGTCAGTTTTGCTAACCTGTAAATTTGGGTTTCTTGCAAAATACCAGTGAATAAGTCTTTGTTTCAGCAGAAAGGCAATCTGGACTTTATCACATATGCAATCCTTGAAAATGATATCATTGCGTGCCAACCATATCGTCCAGAGAACAGCCGTTGAAATAAAAAACCAAATTGAATCTTTATTTCTCACCGGGCATGAAGAGAACCAGCCTTCCAATAAGTCTTGAATGTTATTCGGAAACACATAGACTAAGCCCCACCAAGAGATTGCCATCGTCCATAAGTTCCTGGCCACATTACAATGAATAAAAATGTGATTTACTGTTTCGACTTTCTGCTGACATAAGGGGCAGATGATTTCGGTTATGTTTGAAAAACCTCTCTTAGCTAGCTCGAAACGCACCGCCACCCTATTGTGAATCACTTGCCAAATAAAAATTTCAATGCGATGAGGGGCTAAACCATTCCAGACACATTTCTTCCAGAATTTGTCGAAATTTGTCGAATTGAGGCATAATTTGTAACATGAGTTGGCAGTATAAATATCGTCACCAGCACCTTTCCAAGTTAGGCAATCCTTACTGAAAAAGCTTAAAGATGTGGCTCTGAGACAGTTGAGAAAATTTTCCCATTGGGTGATTTCCAAATCGAAAAGAGACCTTCGAAACAGAATATTCCAAACCCAAACTCCATTATCCAATTTGCCAAATTCAGACACCTTACCAGTTTTAATGCATGCAAAAGCGAAGATGCACGGGAAAGCGCATTGCAACGGAGCTTCCCCTACACATACATCGGACCAAAAATTGATTGAGGAGCCATCTCCCAGCCGCAATTTGAGATTATCGTTTATAATAGAACCCACCATGTCTTTTGCCGCGGCTAAGTTACTAATCCCTTTCCATATTCAGGACGAGAGCCGGTTGTTTTTAGTATCTATCAGAATAGAGGACTGTTCCAAATTGTACTTACAGCAAATCAAATTTTTCCACATACCATTTGGTTCGTTTCCAAATTTCCAGATCCACTTCCCAAGCAGAGATTTATTTTGGATGCTGAGGTTTCGCACATTGAGCCCCCCTCATCCTTGGATTTGCATATTGCACCCCAATTAATCCAGTGAGTTTTCCTAGTTACATCCGAGTCTCCCCAAAGGAAATTGGCCATTATGCTGTTAAGTTTTTTTCAAGACACTGGCCGGTAAGCTAAACATGGATAAATAAAAGAGTGGTAGAGCAGAGAGTACCGATTGTATTAATATGAGACGACCTCCCATTGATAAATGCCTCGTCTTCCAGTTAGCCAAATGGGTGTAAAATTTCTCTACTATGGGGTCCCATAGTGAAATAGAGTTCGACTTAGCACCTAAAGGGAGACCGAGGTATATAGTTGGGAAATTCCCTTTTGAACAGTTTATTTTGGCTGCCCATTGTTCCAACAAGCCTTCTTCGACATTTATCGCAAATATACTGGTTTTACCAATGTTTAATTTCAATCCCGCGACAACTTCAAAAACTCGAAGAACTCTTTTAACATTTTCTACTTCTCTGATAGATGAGCCACAAAAGATAGTTAGGTCATCTGCGAATTGCAGATGACTCAAATGGAATTTCGCATCTCCTTTACCAATTAACCAACCCGAAAACAACCCACTTGCAGCAGCCTTTTCAAGAAATAGATGCAATGCCTCCCCCCACAATGTTATAGAGAAGGGGCGACAGAGAACAGTCTTGTCTCAACCCTTTTGCCAATTTGAAGCTCGGTGTGGGAACCCCATTCATTAGAACAGATATAGAAGCAGATGATATACATTTGTGAATCCAATTGCACCAGTTACTGCCGAAACCCATTTCCTTCATCACTTTTAATAGAAAATCCCAGTCTATTGAATCGAAGGCTTTGCTGAAGTCAACCTTGAACATGACACCCGGTAACCCGACCTTCCTTAAATAATCTATTCCTCCATTTGCGATGAAAGAGCAATCGGTGATGTGCCTACCAGGTATGAAAGCGAACTGAGACTGACTGATTATTGTGCCCATACACGGTCGAAGACGGGATGATAGGACCTTCGACAAGATTTTATAAAGGCCACCCACAAGACTAATTGGACGGAAGTCTGAGATATGTCCGAGGTTCACTTTTTTAGGTATGAGCGAAATAAAAGAGTGATTAATCGCATTATCCCATTCACCACCTTTGTAGAAATTGTGGAAAATTGTATGATGTCACCTTTGAGTAGATGCCAATATTTCTTGTAGAAGGACATATTGAACCCATCTGGGCCCGGTGCCCTTGAGCCATCAAAAGAATTAATTGCCTCGAAAATTTCTGCTTCCGAAAAATCCCTTTCCAGAGAGGTGGCATGCTCATGGTTTATTGTTGAGAAATTTAAGTTCATATCCAGAACCTCCAGTGTATTCTTGTCGTTGAAGGCCTTTGAGAAGTGATCGAAAATGTGCTTTTTAATTTTCAGAAAATATGTGGTTGCCTCGCCGTTAATATCAATTGAATAGATGGTGTTTGCTTTTCTTCTTAACGATGCGCAAGAGTGAAAAAATCTAGTGTTCTTGTCCCCTTCTTGGAACCATTTCAATCTTTAGTTTTGCAACCAAATGCTCTCGTCTCGTCTCAATTGGACCCAAAGTTTCTCCTTAAGCTCTAGAATTTCCCTAAGGGTGGCTGATGGAGTGGAGCCTTGCTGTAATTTCCTTTCCAATAGGATGATTCTGTTTTCCAGATCGGAAGCGTTGGAGAGGAGACCCTTTTTGTGTTTTGTGAACCAAGACTTGGCAGCTCCTTGTAGAGATTTTATCAGGTTATGAGGACCCGAATAGTGAGAGCTCGTGTGGAATTCAGAAATTTTTCTGGCCATCAAATCATCAAATCCAGCCTCAGACATGAGATAGTTGTAAAGTCTAAAGGGTTTCTTACCCCAATTAGGGGCTTTATGCTCCAACGCAATAGCGTTATGGTCGGAGATAGCTTTGGAGAGCAGGAACTGATTGACGTTCGGGAAGAGAAGTAGAAAATCATTGTCGATCAGAAATCTGTCGAGCCGAACATATGTTGGGGGGGTCTCGATTGTTAGACCAAGTGAAAGCCCCGCCGTGTAACGGTAAATCTATAAGTCTAGCATCCTGGATAAAAGCACGAAACACTTCCATCACCATGAGATTCCATGAAAATCCCTGCTTTTCATCCATACAAGTGATTGCGTTAAAATCTCCTCCTATACACCATATCACATTGTAAGAATTTATCGTGCCTAAAAGCTCCTTGAAAAAATCCGCTTTCTCAGTGTCGTTCGAAGGACCATAGATGTTAACTAGCCCACATACTCTGTCTGTGCCTCTGAATTTCCCGAAGACAATGGTGAATCTTCTTGATATAACAGTGTTTGACATAGAGAAATAGCGTGAATCCCATGCACTTAGAATTCCCCCTGAGGAGCCATCAGCTGGGGAGTGAATATGTTCAAAGTTTTTATCACAACCCATACGCCTCAAGAGTGAGGGGGAAAATCCTTAATCTTAGTTTCCTGTATAAGCAAAATTTGAGGTTTGTTGGCTCTAAGTAAATTGCGAACTGCCCGAGCCTTTTCTAGTCTTCCAAGCCCGCGAACATTCCATGAGATAATTTTCAATTCCATGTAAAGATTAAATTACCCATATTAGATTGAAAAGAATTAGGAGGCTACTGAACTCCTAGCTTCAATTCCCCTGACTTTTTCTACAAAAGACTGTTTTCCCCCTTGAAAGAAAACCCGAGAATATTGATGACAACCCAAACGTGAAGGGCTTCTTTGATATAATTGAGGTGGATGGAACCAAAAGAGTTACCTGATTCTTCCTGGAGATCGATGGAATCCCGAATTTGTCTTCGAAATTCACGCCTGTGACTTGCCTGGAAAAAGTTGTTGCCTCTGCTGATAGAAAGATTTCCTTTGAGGTAAACATTGTTGTTGAGGTCTGAATCCCCCAATGGTTCTACGGCTGAGGGTGAATTTTGTGCCATAGGAACTTGCTCGAAGGTGTCCTGGACGATGGCATTGGAAACAAACAAATATGGAGATGGTCTATCCGAAGCGGACATATCTGAAGATATATGGGCTGACGCCAAATTCTGCATATGATTCTTTGGGCTAGAGTTTAATTCTGGAGGGATGACGAAGCCCACCCCAACCTCATTCTGAGGATGATGTGTTGGGCCCAAAATTGGAGATACCTGAGACCCAATCTGGTTGTTGGCAAAACCGGTTGAGCTAGGATCTAAACCAGGAGACGAGTTAACTTCCTCGACACCGCCGCCGTTAGTATTGACATCTAGTGGGCCCCCTAGATTTGATGACCTGGTTTTTTGATGATGATCTTTAATAGCTTGATGATTGGGAATGATCCCATTTGGGATTCCGAGGGAATTTTGATAGCCTTGATCAAACTGATCTGACGGCTCAGACTCCTCCAAACCCTCCACGACCTTTTCCTGAGATGAACGAACCGGCACATGGCGGAAGTCAATTGCTTCATCCCCATCCTCAAAAAAAATTCCACCGTGATCTTCCGCTGTGTAACCGTCCCAATTCTCCGAAGTATCCCGGACAGCCGGTTCCGGATAATTCGTCGTGATCTTGACTTGATATTGGTGGCTACTGACCTGAAACTTGAAAGAGTCTGGAATATCGAACTGACTGGCTACTTTGATGACCATTCTAGCAACTGAGAGATCCTTTCTGTTCTTAGTTTCCTCATTGATCTTGACCAGAATTCCCCACCTGTTAGTCAGGAAAACGAAAAAGTCCTCCGACCAGCAATGTAGAGGTACGCCCATGAGGGCGATAGAACAGTACATCATCGGGATCCCTTTTGTCATAACCTTTTCATCAATTGTGTTGAACCAGAAGCTGAGTTCTTCTTTCTTATTCTGCCAAGCCTCCATTTTCTCGTCCTTTGATCCGAATGTGACCAGACATGAATTTGGAGAGCACCCTCATTTTGCAATGGATACTATCATCCCGTCGCTGGCTAAAGCCTTCTGCACAAAGTCCAAATCGAAACCATCTTTGAGGATGTCCATAACTGAATTTTAGATCCACTCAGTTTTAACCTTAATGTAATTGTGGCAGCCATTGTCTTTTTCTTTTTGAACTGGAACCGAGTCTCTTGGTTCTGGATTCTGAGGCGGGGATTCGGTTGCTCCCTCCTGAAGGACGTCTCGAAAAGTTCTACCGTCCCTGAGATTGAAACCCTCATTCTGATGAAAGGATTTCGATTTGCTTTGATTCCTGATTTTGTCTGTCTGACCCCCCACGTTTTCCTGCGCCAAACTGTTCCTAGGTCTCCCCCCAGCGTTTCGTTGGAACCTTGGTCTAGACTCTGACACTTTCCTTCCGTCTATAGCGGTTTGGTTAATCCCCTCTATTGCTTGCAGCATTCCTTTCTGGTTTGCAAAATGAACAAAAGCGAAAGTGCATTCCCGGTAACTAGGTCTCTTGTTGATGAAAGGGATGAAGACTCGAGTAACCTCGCCGTAAAAGCTAAACAACTCCCATAATGCTCCTCTAGATACCCTCCTACTTAGGTTATCAACGAAAATTGTCCAATCCTCCTTCTGGTTTGCTGATGATCCGTAGCCCATCTGCCCGGAGACCCTCCTAGTCTGGCCGGTCTTCATCTGCCATTGCTCCACGCCCGACCTTTTGTCTCCCATCGCTCTAAAAAAACATTAAAGTTGTATACATAAATTTTAGAACTCAAAATATGCTTAAGCGATACTAAACTACTTATCACTCGGTCCAATACCCGTTAGTTATAAATTTATTTCACTTTCAAACTAATATATATGACTTTCATATAAATGTACGAATTGTCGTATAAGTATATAGTCTCTATTTTTACATCATTTGTAATTGTATTTTCATGTATTATGATTTGTGAGAATTGAGTTTATAGTATATATTTTTTAATAAATGAAATTAAAATAGTTTAATCGGGTTCAATACATAATGTAATATATATAAGATGCAATGACACAAGAAAAAAACCCTTAAAAACATGCACAATATAAAAAAAAATACAAAAATATACCGATTTGAGTCTTAATTTAATTGACACTATTATCGGTGTAATACCCAGGAGAATGCAGAATTTAGATAATTTAAGTATTGTATAAAATATAATTTCAATACACAATTATATCAAATATAACCTAAATTGTTTTATTGTTTCCCTCTCGGTTTCAGGGCTTTGTCCTGACTAATCTGAATCGACATGTGTCGTACACCTGGCTTTGGTGAGCCCAACGAGAATTTTCTGTATACACAACGCCTTGAACTCAAAACTTACTTAAGTGATACCAAACTGCCTACCACTTTAACCAAACACGTTCGATAAATATAATATAAATTGTTATTGTATCAAATTAATGTAAATGGTCAACAACGAGCTTAAGAAACAAGTTATTAAAGTCTATTGGTAGGTCCAAGATTCAAGTCTTGATTATAACGTCTCCTTTCACTTTGTAAGGATGGATAATAAAATAATGTAAATAATTAGGACGATAATGTTAATACTAAATAAAAACAACAACAATAATAATCTATATTGCATTGTACTATTAAATTTCTGATTGAATTACTGGAGAACTCATCACTAATTCATCTGAAAAACGTTTAATTTTTTATTTTAAAATATAATAAATATTATTATAAAAACATTTTTGTATTTTCATACTTTTAATAAAATGATTAATATCCTATACACAGGCGGTAGAAACTGAAAATTTCTACAAGCGCCTTAGGTTTAGGTTATAGGGAGTTAGTTTAGGATATATGGTTTAGGGGTTTAGGTCCATGGCTTTAGAATTTAGGGATATTTGTTTCAATTTAAGGTTTAGGGTTACAATTTAGGGTTTACATGTTAGGGTTTAGATTTTAGGGTAATGAACAACAAACCTTAAATTGAAACAACTATCCCTAAATTCTAACCCCCTACACTTAAACCTAAACTCTATACTCTAAACTAACTCTCTATACCTTAAAACTAAGCCGCTTGTGAAAACTTTCAGTTTCCATCGCCTGTGTATAGAATATTTATCCTTAATAAAATAATTAGAAACCATTACTTAAAAAAATCAAAAATAAATTTATATACAAACGGTTTATTTTTCTATCGATAATTATTTATTGATTTATTTTTTTAATAAAAAATATTTTCATCTAAAATATTTTCGTTCGTCTAAGTCGTGAGCTTAACAAAATCATTTTAAGTTGGCAAACAACCAAGACCAAATAATTTGAGGATTAATTAAATTAAACAAGAAAATTAATGTGAAAAGACAATATCCGGACGGAATAAAAGCTGGTAAACAGCTACACCAATTCTGGTTGAAACCATTCAAGTTTAATAATGTTTTTTTAATATGCCAAGTTTAATAATGTTAAATGCAAACTATTTCTACAGTCATCAAAGGTTTTATTTTAACCACTGGTCTTTAAATTTTGTTAATCGAATCATTTAATTATTTAAATGATATCAATCAAGCTAGTAATGAATAGTTAAGTGATTATAGAGGTGGTTAATTTTTAACAAACGGTGCATTAATTTATAGCATTTAAATAGTTAAGTGATCATATGGATAAGATCAATGGTCTAAATATAAGGGTAAATTATCTCTATATATAGTCATTTAATTATGATGAAATTTTATTTTGACCACTGATTTTTGAACTTTTTCAATCAAGTCACTTGATTATTTAAATGATATCAATTAAACTACTAACGGATAGTTAAGTGACTATGGCCCTGTTTGGCAATTAGTGGATAACTGATAACGGATAGCAGATTACATTAGCTGATAGCTGATAGCTGATTGCATTAGCTGATTTGACTAGCGTATTGTATTAGCTGATTGTATAAAAGTGATTGGTAAAATTAACTGGTAGCTGTTAGATTATTTAAACAAACAAAATGACATATAAGGACATGATTATATCCAATACTTGTTTGAATAGTTTATTAGTTATCGATATTTTGTATCTAATTAATATTAATTAGATTTATAAAATTTACTTTTAATATAAATTTTTTAAACATATTTGAATAATTTATATATTAATTTATTATTTATATAATTATTTTAATATAATTTAATTAATTAATAAATTTAAATACACATATAAATATGTGATAATAAAAAGAAAAATAAATAGGATTAATTTATAAATAGGATGAGAAAATATTTAATTTAGGTTATTTGAAGATTTTTGGTAATTGGTAAGGGTAAAAGAATTTTTACAACTCTAATATCAAACCTCTAATCTCAAAATGCTCCTATTAGAAGCTTTTTCAAAATTAGCGATTTCACCTCAATCCGCTCTTTCAATCCACTATTCACCAAAATACAATATTAGCGGATTTGACTGGTCAAACCTCTAATTATACATCAAACTTTTAATTTTTACCCAAACTGATATTTATCAAACATGGCCTATAAATATAACTGACTTTTAACCGTTAGTGATTTGATTGACATCATTTAAATAAAGCACTATCCACATTTAAGTGTTTATTAAGATACTTTACGTTAATATCAAAATATAAGAGTAAATTTTCCGTAATGAGTTTCACAATACCTAATTTAAATTAATTGACTAATATATAATATTTATAAAAAAATAAAACTCATTCATTACTAAGAGATTAAACCAAATATATTATTCTTTTTTATTTTTTATTTTTAAATGCCTTATCAACTATGGATCCGTGCGGTAGCCGTTCATCAATGATTTTTAATCATTAAAACAGTATTTAATCCCCCACTACGTTCTTGAATTTTCTTAAACGACGATATATTTATTTAATAATAAATCGTTTTTAAAATAATACTAATTAATTTTATTCTGAAATAAAATTTAAGCTCAAATATTGATACTTGAATTAGGTGTCTCCGTTGAAACCTAAAACATTTATTCTCTTAAATGTTAGTACTTAATTTTTATATTATATTAATTTAGTCTCAATTTAAAATAATTTAATAAATTTAATTATTTATAGGGAAAACTACACTGGTGGTACCTTAACTATGCTTGTATTCCTACTTTGGTCCCACAATTATGTTTTTCGGCAAAAGAGTCCCTTCCGTCACATAGTTTTCCTGTTTTGGTCCCTCGACGTTAAAACCCTAACGTTTTTGCTGACTTGGCTTATTTTATATTTTCCCCAATTTCCACCTCATTTATTAATAAAATAAAAGCACATTACGTGTAAAAACACTTGAAACGACACTAAGCCTAAACCCATTCTAATCAGATCAGTTTTCCTAAAAATCAACCTAATCGTATTCTAGGGTTCTTCCTCTACCGAAATTTTCACCCAAAATCAATCACCAAATCTTCAAAATCGAATCGATTTTCTAGGGTTCTTCCTCTCGAGAAACTTTCACCCAAAATCAAACACCAAATAGACTTTAATCGATTCGAATTTCTAGGGCTCTTCTTCACCAGAGAAATCGCACCCAAAATCGAATCAAACACCTATTTTGGGGTTCAACGCGAAATGGTTTGGAAACTGAGAATCAAAGGGAAACCAAGCCCTCTATATGGTAAGTTTATAGTTATGATGTTTCTTTATCTGGAAATAGTACTTTATTTAATGGTTTGGAAACTGAGAATCAAAGGGAAACCAAAAAGTGTCTTTACTTATTTGTTTTCTGGTGTTTACCTTTTATCGAAAAAACTATGTTTTTGTCTTTACTGGTGGACCACTATATTTTTATCGAAAAAAACATGGGTAGTGGGTCATACAATTCTTTAATGGTTTATTCTATTGAATTGCAACTGAAAATATTACATTGTTTATGATTCTTTAATGGTTTATTCTATTGAATTGCAACTGACAATATTTTATTGTGTTTTTTGCAGCCCCCAAGTCTCAACTATTCACAGCAGTTATACACCATGGTGGTTCTTTTGTCACTTCACGCAAACTGAAG
The DNA here is from genome assembly GCA_958450335.1 of Hibiscus tridactylites. Classification (NCBI taxonomy): domain Eukaryota; kingdom Viridiplantae; phylum Streptophyta; class Magnoliopsida; order Malvales; family Malvaceae; genus Hibiscus; species Hibiscus tridactylites. The sequence goes on along the minus strand of OY288285.1, from coordinate 70,479,059 downwards.
TATAACAGCAACCTGGTATCTTATTTTGATTTCTGTGATGTTGATGAAGTTTCTATGTTTGAATTAGCTCACATGATTGAGACTCTAGGGATAACTAAAACAGTGAAAGCCTTTAGAGTAGTACCTGGAGTGTCATTTAAGGTTGTAGCTTTAAAATCTGATAGTGATTGTTTGAACATGGTAGCTGACTTACCTAAGAACCATCATGTGCATATTTATTTGGTTGAAATAGATGAAAGTGTGGGTTTAGGGTCAAAAGATGAAACTGAGTTTGAGTATGAGGAACCTAACCCTTATAGTTATAATGAAATTGATCCTGAATTTGAACCCCAACATACACCATTTGAATCCCAAGCTGAATTTGACCCTCCATTTGAACCACAACATGAATCCCAAGATACACCATTTGAACCACAACATGAATCTGTTGTTACACCCCAAACTGAACCTTTTCTTGCACCCCAAGATGAACCTCCATTTGAATCCCAAACTGAAACTTTCCTTGCATCCCAAGATACACCATTTGAATCCCAAGCTGAATCTGTTGTTACACCCCCAGTTGAACCTTCATTTGAACCACAAACTGAACCTTTTCTTGCACCCCAAGATGAACCTCCATTTGAATCCCAAATTGAACCTAATCTTGAATTCCAGGATGAACCATTTATACCCCAAACCCAAACTGAATTTTCATTTGAACCTCAAACCCAAACTGATCCTGAATTTGAATTTTCATTTGAACCCCAAACCCAAACTGAATCTAATATTACATTCCAAGATGAATCATTTGTACCCCAAACTGAACCTCAATTTGTACCACAAACTGAACCTGTTTTTGCATCCCAAGATGAACAATTTGAACCCCAATCTGAACCTGTAAACTGAACCACAAACTGAACCCCAAACTTATTCTGACTCATCAGATTCTGAGTACTTAGCTAGTGAATTTGAATCTGACTTTGAGGATAGTGATTATTCTGTTGAAGATGTTGAAGATGATATGGAGCCTTTATTTAGTGATAGTAGATTTAAAAATTAGTTTAGGGTTCATTTCGAGGAAGAAAGGGTTGCAAGTGAAAAAAGGGTACAAAATGATGAAGAAACTGAATATTCTGACTCACTACATAGTGTAGATGAGTCAGATTCTGATTCAACTAGTGGTGTTAGGAAGAAAAGATTTGCAGAATTTAATGATGAGCTGGACATGGAGAATCCTGAGCTAAAAGTTGGTATGCTTTTTACCAATAGAGAGGTGTTAAAGGAAGCAATTATGAATTTTGGTTTGCAGAATAAACTAGGTCTAAAGTTCAAAAAAAATAACAATCGAAGGGTGAAGGTGATTTGCAAGCCTGGATGCCCATGGGTACTAACGGGAGGAAGAAAAAATCCTAAAGACCCTCAGGATAAAACTTGGCAAATTAAGTCCATTCAAAATGAACATTGTTGCAGTAAAGAGTTCAAAAATAGTAGGGTGACATCCAAGTTTATAGGTAGGAAGTACCTACATTTTTTTCTGGCTGACAGAAAATTTTCTATAACTTCCCTACATGAAGCTGTTAAGAAAGATTATGTGCATCCTGTGCATCACTCTAAGTTGTATAGGACAAGGGACTTTGCCATTGAACTTATTGAGGGCAAACACAAAGGCAAACACAAAGAACAATATGGTTTGCTTTATGATTATCTTGGGGAACTTATGTTGACCAATCCTGAGACCACCACTATCTGTAAGTTAGATGAGAGAGTATTTGAAAGGGTGTATATCTGCATGCAAGCATGCAAAGATGGGTTTAAAGCTGGTTGTAGGCCTATTATATGCCTTGATGGATGTCACCTAAAGGGGTATCATAAAGGTTATTTGTGTAGTCACTAATTTTGTCCGGGCTGATTAGCCCTTAAATATGCTTAAATAAGAGTGGGCTTTGTTTATTCACATTGGGCTTTGTTTGATTAATACATAAATATATACATACTATTCTACTACCCATTACTATTATCTATCCCATTTATTATCATTTTGTACCATGGACTGTTATTATTATTACCATTATGTTTATTACCATCATTATAACTGTTACCAGTATTATATTTATTAACACTACTATCATATATTATATTATTATAACTACTATGTTATTATGTTATTATTTATTATCTCCTATCATTATTATATCATTAGTATTATTATTATTATTAACATCGCACTATATTATTATTATCTATCATTATTATATCATTAGTATTATAATTATTATTAACATCGCACTATATTATTATTATCCTTATCATATTATTATCATCTTATTATTATTAACAAATCTGGAGACAAAAATTAATATAAATAAGCCCAATATTAAATAAATAAAATCCATATATATAATAAAAGCCCAAAGTTATTTTTAAAGTCCATTATAGTTTAAAATTTAAAGCATACATATTTACAAGCCCGTTTTGGGCCCAACACCCATTAAACAGAAACCCTAATCTGCCATATATGTTTTTGCAGCCGCCGAAAGATCTGGCCGTTGGATCTGGCGCGAGATCAACGGTCCAGATCCACAGACCTCGGAAACCCTACACGCCCAGCAGATGATCCCGCGCCGCCAAGAAGCTGAGCCGTCAGATCAGATTGTGATCTGACGGTCCGGATGCCACGAGATGCAGCACGCGCCCACGCGCGACGCATCAGCTCCCCACTCGCGCGCGTGAAGCCCACGCCCGCCTCTCTAGATTCCTCGAGCACTCGCCACGTCGCCCCCGCCCGTTCCAACGACCGATCCGTCGGCCACGTCGATCATCGTACAATATGCAACAAAGAAAAGAGAGTCAGCATCAAATAAAGGAAAAATAAAAATCGAAAACAAAAAGAAAAAGAAGGACGAAATCAGAACGGAATGGCAGAGGATGACAGAGCCTTGCATGAATCCGGCCAAAAACACAATACGAACCAATGAGCTTTTTTTCATTGAATTAACCAATATGTAAAAATCAGTCGAAATTCGGGCTATAAAGCCGAATCGACGGCTTCATTGTAAGGGATTCGTGAAACTCCCAAGAACAAAGCACGAAAAGCAATACCACAACCAGAACCATTCAGGTATATCACTCATCACCATTGCATATTTTTAAAAAAAGAGAAGGAGATCAGAAGCTTTTTACCTTTTTCTGTTTCGTTCCTCATCGAACCAGAACCCCCTTTCTCTCGGCAACAATCCCGGCCGTTCATCGGCTTCAAAAAGGGTGCGTCAGAGAAGGGGTTCAAAACCCCCTGTTGTTTCGTAAACCTTTTCTTAAAAAAAATACAGAGGCTAGGTTTTCTTTTAGGTTTTCGTTTCCGGGAAAGGTCGTTTTGGGTTTTGGGGAGTGAAAGGTCGTCTTTTTCGGGTTTCTTTAGAGTAGGTTCGTTGGTCGGGCATGGTTTTAAGTCCGCCGGACGGTGACTAACACCGGCCGGCGTTCGAGATCGAGGGAGAATCAGAGAGTCTAGGTGCGGCTAGGGTTTAGGTTAGGCAAAAGGGGCGTCCGTTTTAGTTTAGGTGGGTTATATAGAGCTTTAGGTTTTTTTGTTTCGGGTAAATAGCGAGTCCAGTCCCTCCGCGTCGGGGTATTAGCATAGTAAGGGTCGCCGCATGGTCAAATTACATCCTAGGTCCCCCATAGTCTGAGTCGGGTCATCTTCTAGTCCCCAGATCGAGTTCTTTAGGGGTTATTTACGTGTTCGGTCCTCTTCCTTCTTACCCGTGTTCAATAGGGTCTTTACAGTTTAGAGCTTTTGTTTTTCTTCTTTCTGATTTCAGCCTCTGTTTTTGCCTGTATTTCATTTTAGTCACCATTCGAATGCAATATAATTTAATGTTTTAATGTCTTTTTATATATGTATGTTTTTGTTATGTGTTAATAATGGTATAATAGATCGAATATATATATGCATGCTTATCCGTTTTTTGTTTAGTGAGTCCCGTATGATTAATCACTGTTGGATCGAATATATGTTGCCATGTTAGTCTTTTAGTTTGGTACATTGAAAATGGGCTAGTTTAATCTCTTTAATTAGGTTAGTTAATGAATAGTCTTAAATGGGCTTTGTGTTCTTTAAAGAATAGGAATGCCTTAAAATGGACCTTTGGGCTTCATGAGTTAGTTTAATTAATTAATTTGGGCCTTCTTTCCTATGTGTTGTTTTGAGTGACATGCATGTATATATATTTGTCATCCATATGGCTTAATATGCAAGCATGATAATCGGATCTAAAAAATCAAACCCGAGAGGGGTATTAATTAACTTCGGTATCCGGAAACGACAGTCCTAGCTTAATGGATGTCTATCGAATACTTAGGTTAATTTTCACCGCCTCTAGGTAAGCGAAAGCATATAAAATTGAAAATAACACGCATCATCTCTTATATGTTCGCATCATGCATAAAGGTGACGTACGGGATCCGAACCCTAAACTAACACGGCAGTCAGCCTTATTTGATGTCGGTTTAGTCTATGGTCCGGTGTACCGTCATCCTTTTTAATTAAATGATTAAGTAATTCCAATGCCACTATTCGATAAAGCCCGCGTTATTTAAGTCATATTTTCATTTAAGAACAATTATTAAATTCACTTCGATTTTTAAATAATTCCTATCGATCAAAAGGCAACAAGCAATTTGGTACCGATTTTCGGGCGTGATGGGGGCGCTAACCCTACCCCACGCGTAACCAACTCCCGAACCCGTTTTAAAATGAATCTCTGGTTTTATGGTGTCCGGCCTACCTTAGTGGCCGGTGGCGACTCCAAATTTTCACAAGTTTTTCAAAACATGAATTCCCCCTCTTTTTTAAATAAACCCCCTTTTCAAAAAGAAAATAGTGATAAGGCCCATACTTAACGGTTCTCCGGAGAAAAACCTTATCACAATTTGCTAGCTGCTATTGGGATTGATGCAAATGACTGCCTATATCCCATAGCTTTTGCAGCTGTTGAAAGTGAACGTCATCAATCATGTTCTGGTTTCTTGAACTTCTGGCCCTAGATTTGGAGTTGAACAACTCACACAACATCTCATTCATGTCTGATAGACAGAAGGTAAATATCATCACCTATATTTTGTTATGTTACATGTTTTATATAATTGACTTAAAATTTACCTGATTATTTGTTTTTGTCTTAAATGTAGGGACTGGTTGATGTATTGAGAGAACTGTTTCCACATTCTAATCACAGAACATGTATGAGACACTTGTACAATAATTTCAAGAAACAACACAGTGGAAAAGCACTTAAGGATGGCTTGTGGAAAGCTGCCAGAGCAACTTATGATAGAAAATATGAAGATGCCATGTCTGAAGTGAAATCTCTATCAAGAGATGCTTATGACTGGTTGAGTGAGAAGGATCCTAGAAACTGGAGCAAGGCATTTTTCCAACAACAACCAAATGTGACATGCTACTGAATAACTTATGCGAGTCTTTCAATAAGGTAATATGTATTTTAATTGTGTGCATATTTGTTTGTCCAAAGTTAATTATATTTAACTTTTTTTTGCAGTTTATTCTTGAAACAAGAACAAAACCAATCATAACCATGTTGGAGGCAATTAAGACAAAAATTATGCAAAGGATTGCAAAAAAGTCTGATGAAGCTGATAAGTGGATTGGACCTTTATGTCCAAAGATTCAGAAGAAGTTAGAAACATCAATGCAAATGTCAGCAAGGTAATGTTAAACTTTAGAATTCAAATCTATCTATGTAGTAGTTGTTTAACTTTAGAATTTACCTTATCAAGGATTGCCAATAATGTCAAATGTTTAACTGATGTGACTGTTATAGTCTTCTTAATGTGGTCCCTTAATTATTATAGTCCTCCTAAATTGGTTCATTTACTATTATAGTCCTCCTAATTTGGTCCCTTAACTATTATAGTCCTTCTAAGTTGGTCCCTTTACTATTATAGTCTTCCTATTTTGGTCCCCTGGCTATGTTGTTAATGTAGTGGTTGTTATATGATTAAGTAGTTTTAGATTGAGTATACAGTAAATTAGAATGAGAAAAATATTAGTTTTCCTTTTTTTTAATCTATCTATGTAGTAGTTCTTACATGGTTAGAAAAATATTAGTTGTTATATGATTAAGTTGTTATAATGTAGGTGTTGGGCTACCAATGCTGGTGGCAATAAATACCAAGTTTCATATGGACCACATTCCCAGCATGTTGTGAACTTGACAGAGCACACGTGTTCATGCAGAAAGTGGGACTTGACAGGTAATTGATATGTTTATACTATGTTTATACCAAGTTTCATATGGACCAATACTATGTTTATACTATGTTTAATATGTTTCATATATTTTGGTAGGAATTCCATGTCACCATGCAATCTCAGCCATACTGATGAAAGAGGAGAGACCTGAGTCGTATGTGGATGACTGTTACAAAAAGATCACTCAACAAGTAATATACTCTCATTTGATGAACCCAGTCAGAGGTCCTGATCAATGGGCTAGACAAACATACTGTGAACCCATCTTACCTCCAACCATTAGAAGACCACCAGGCAGACCTCACAAAAAAAGGAGGAAAGAAGCTGATGAACCCATTATTCAAGGTGTTAGAGTTACTAAGAAATGTGTAACACTTAGCTGTTCTAAGTGTAAGAAAATTGGCCACAATGTCAGGACATGCAAAGGCATTGTTGGTGGAAATAGTTCAAGTTCAAGAACTCCTTGCACCAGAAGTGCACATCCCCAGCAGGCTCCAACAACTTCCACCACTGTTCCTCAGCAACAGCCAACAGCTTCCACCACTGTTCCTCAGCAACAACCAACAACTTCCACTTCCACCAGGCTTCAACCACCTTCAAGACAACCACCACCTACAACAAGACCTAAACTCCCGGTACGTATTATTTATGTATTTTTCAACATAACACTTCTAATTAAAAATGATCTTGAAGACTAACTATTCTTTTTTTTATATAGATAAAAAGGTCTTCTCATGGCACTTGGAAACAACCTGCACCAGCCAGTAGTGCCCCTACCCAAGAGGCTCAAACAACCACAAGGACAAGTGTTCCTGCCCAGCAAGCTTCAACACAACCACCCCCAATTCAAGTTGTTAGATGGATGCTCAACAACAGCCAAGAAAGTTCAACAACTCAACCTTCAAGAAATCTTTGAATTCATTGAAGAAGTTGTTGCTGAATCTATTTTGTTTTCTACTTTAAACTATTTAGGTAAAAATTTGATGATGAAACTGAAAATGACAATAACTTTTCTATTTTGTGTTATGTTGAAGGGGGTATGAAGCTATTTTTTGAAAGGGTGTCATTTTAGGTGTATGAAACTATTTAGATGTATACCTATTTTTTGTGTCATTTGATGACATTAACAACTACTAATTTAAACATTGATTAGTAGTTATTTTGAAAGGGTGTATGAAGCTATTTTGAGTAGCAATATATTGAAGAATTTCAGTAAAATTCAATGTTATTATTCTTTGTGTCCTTGTGAATGGAATAGAGATCACATCTTTGTGTTATAGTGAATGGTAATAATAGAGAAAGAATGTTACATTTACAGGCACTTTAAACATTTTCAGAAAGCTAATTTGCTTCATTTCATTGATTTTAACTTCAACAACTGATAGAAACATACATTAACAAAAGTTGAACAACAACCCTCAATAAACCCTAAATCCCAATACAACATAAACCTACTAAACCCTAAACAAGATTAGAAATCTTAACCCTTAAACATCAATAACTCCATTACATCACAAACCTATTAAACCCTAAATACATCAAAAACCTACAAAGCCAGAAATTAACCCCATAATTCCATTCATGGCAGTTATTGAAACATCAATAACCCAGAAATTACCGTAAAAATTACCCTAAAAATGCCATATAGGCAAGAACAACAACACATATAATCCAAAACATTCGCTCTCTATTCCTCGCGTGCTCAATGGCACTTCTTTTTTTTAACAACCCAGCAATGATCATTCTTGGGCGTTCAGGAATTTCAGCATCAACCCACTCAAAAAACCGACATTTCTTACTTTTTTTGCCGAAATTTGGGCAGCCAAGAAATCTTCTGCCAGGATTCTCTACTGTCCAGCTTGTTTTTAACTCGCATGGACAGTCACAATAACAAAATTTGTTCATTCTTGATCCTTCCATCTTCAATCAGCTTCAATTTGGGAAGCCCTTCTTCAAGTCGTCTCTTTCAAAGTGAAGAAAGGAATAGAGAGAAAATAGAAAATTAGGGTTATGGCCCTTAATTATGAAGATCTTTTTATAAAGCCAAGTGTTTTTACACGTCATGTGCTTTTATTTTATTAATAAATGAGGTGGAAATTGGGGAAAATATAAAATAAGCCAAGTCAGCAAAAACGTTAGGGTTTTAACGTCGAGGGACCAAAACAGGAAAACTATGTGACGGAAGGGACTCTTTTGCCGAAAAACATAATTGTGGGACCAAAGTAGGAATACAGGCATAGTTAAGGTACCACCAGTGTAGTTTTCCCTTATTTATAATTTAAATTTTTATCATTTTATTATTCGTTCTTCTCCTAAATTGTTTGTTCTTCTCCTAGAAATATTATATGCTTTCTTGATATAATTAAAGTTTAACGGTAACTTCTTGTTATTTTATGGTAGAAGGCATATATTACATTGTTGTTTTGATCCGGTAGACTCGCTTGTTTTGACAATATCACAAAATTGACTAAATTGATAGAATTTTTAATATGAAATGTTAAATTTATTTAATTATTTTTAATTAAGACCAAATTGATAGAACATATAAGTTTGAGATTAAAATTATTAACAAAAGTACCAAAATAATGGATGAAATCGAACTTGTGTACCAACTTAAGAGCAAAGTGACAACTTAAGAGAATGTATATAGTTTATATACCAATTTGAGAGAAAACATTCTTTAAATATCAATTTAAGAGAAAGTGTTTATGAGCACATATTTAAATAAAATTCGAGGGTTCAAACCAAGAAAGATCAACAAAATAATCAAATAAGCACTTTTGATTAGTTGAGGTGACGTCAAATCTAAATAAAAATAAAATTAAAAGAACGACCAAACGATCGTCAATAAAGACAAAAAAACATGCCACAAGGCAAAATTATTCTTACTAAAATTTAAAAGAAAAAGAAAAAAAAACAAAAATAAAAATAAAAATAGGATATAATAAAACTAAAGAAAAAGAAGGATTATTAGCGGTCGGTCGACAACCAGAGCACTAAACCTAGTGTCGTTGTCGGCTAAACAAAGATGAAAGAAAAAATCATTATTTTAGGTTAGAGAGAAAAGAATTACGGCGTGAAAACAATTCGATATATATATGATGTAAACTCAATTGAAAACATTTAATAAGTAAATACATGTCGATTGAGTATGGTTCGATTATTATTGTTGTCCGTACAATATATAAAAAAATATAAAATTAAACATGTTTAAATATTTAATCAATATCGTCCAATTTATCGATGAAGAAAAATCTGAACAATATAGACATGAATGCTAAAAATAAAATACATATGTTAATAATTTTATACGGACTTCAATGTTTTCCAGCTCGAAGTGATATTTTTCATTAAAATGAATAATGTAAAGTTAGAGATTATAATTTTGAACAAATATATTGGACCACAAAGTTTAATAAATTGTTCTACTAATTTTATATAATTCTTCATATGTTGTCCTCGTGAGTCCTTGTGCTTTTGTCTTCCTCGAAAAACTACAAACTAATCTTTAAAGCATCAAATTCTTAATCAAATATATATATATATATATAAAATCTCCCTTTAGGAGTTGTTCGTTGAACACTTAACATATTAACATATAAGTATATATATAAACCAATTGATTTGCATACACTTCAACTTTATTTACATGATCTTTTGATTCATGTCTGATAAAACTCACGATAATATCCGTTATGTTTTTAATATTTAATCGGTATTCAATTTATTAACGACTAATACTTAAAAAATTTAATGAGTATTTCATCTTGTTCGACTAATTAATTATTGATAATTTGATTTTTTTTTACATTGGATGAAACCCCAAACCTCTTACTCCCGACATTAGATTTAGAACACCATCAAAATTATGTCGTCCCAGAAATAAGACTATCATCGATAAAGGACAAATAGGTGACCGACCGACAGTCCACCTTTACTTATTGCAGGGGCGGTTCAAAGGTTTAGGGGGTCATGTGCAATTTATTAAATGAGACTCTTAATTTATAGTTCGTAATTTAAAAAAAAATCCTTAATACAAAAAAAATATTTAATTACTCTGTTGAACAATAAAAATTCACTTACAAACATATAAAAATCTAAATTTTTAACTTAAAAAGTGTTGCTCTTTTTGCATGTTTTGAAATAAAATCATTTACAAAATTTTCAATATCAATTTATTTCAAAAGTCCACTCTCGATTACCATCAAAGTAAATCCATTTAACCTTTATTACGACATAATTTTTCATAAATATGACTTCAACAACAACAACTTTAATTTTGAAACAATGTATTTTCATCAACATTAGATAACTCGCTCTTCTTAAGAGCATTTTCAAAATTATTGCAATGAGTTTTGAGATAAACGTCGTCTAATGAAAGTGATTAATCAGAATGAAACAAGGAACCAAAAACATTCTCATATAATTAACATTGTTCAAATCTCTTTTTTAAAGAAATAATAGCTTGATCGACAATATACAAGAAATATTTAATTTTAAATGACTCCTTGAGAGATACTAATGTTCGTATTTTACAATTATATTAAAAGACGGTGTAAGTTGTACGTTAATTATCGAATATAAAAATTTATAAATATTTAATTTATATTTGACCCTTGTTTTTGAACCTTGTGCGGTCACTCCAGTTACATTATAGACATAGATGTTAAAAATAAAATACATGTGTTAATAATTTTATACGGACTTCAATGTTTTCCAGGTCGAAGTGATATTTTTCATAAAAAAGAATAATGTAAAGTTAGAGATTATAATTTTGAACAAATATATTGGACCACAAAGTTTAATAAATTGTTCTACTAATTTTATATAATTCTTCATATGTTGTCCTCGTGAGTCCTTGTGCTTTTGTCTTCCTCGAAAAACTACAAACTAACCTTTAAAGCATCAAATTCTTAATCAAAATGTATATATATTAATATGATCTCCCCCCTAGGAGTTGTTCGTTGAACACTTAACATATAAGTTGATAAACAAATCGATTTACATACACTTTAACTTTATTTACATGATCTTTTGATTCAAGTCTGATAAAACTCACTATAGTATTCATTATGTTTTTAATGTTTAATCGGTATCTGATTTATTGACGATTAATGTTTAAAAAGCCTAACGAATAAAATTATACTAGACTAATTGATTGTCGATAATTCATTTTTTTTTTTACATTAGATGAAATCTCAAACTTCTTACTCCCGATATTGGATCTAAAACACCATCAAAATTATGTCGTCCCAGAAATAAGACTATCATTGATAAAGAACAAATGGGTGGCCGACGGTCTACCTCTACTTATTGCAGAGACGGTTCAAAAGTTTATGATTACTCTCTTGAACAACAAAAATTCGTAAAAATTTATTAAATAAGGCTCTTAATTTATAGTTCGTAAAAATATTTTTTTTCAAAAAAATCTTTAATACAAAAAAATGTTTAATTACTCTATTGAACAACAAAAATTCACCTATAAACATATAAAAATCTAAAATTTTAACTTAAAAAGTGTTTCTCTTTTTGCATGTTTTGAAATAAAATCATTTACAAGATTTTAAATATCAACTTATTCCAAAAGATCACTCTCGATTGCCATCAAATAAGTCCATTTAATTTTCATTACAACATAGTTATCCATAAGTATGACTTCAACAACAACAATTTTAATTTTGAAAAATTTTATTCTGTAGAAGCAACAATAATATGAATAGTAAATAAGATTCTATAAGCAATTGTCGCATTTTGGAAGCAATTAAAATATTTTAAAAAATCGTAATAGATCTATTGCTCCTATTTTTTCTTCAGGTAAAAATTTTCTTCTAAATAATTTCAGCTCAATAAATAATGTATTTCCATCAACATTAGATAACTCGCTCTTCTTAAGAGCATTTTCAAAATTATTGCAATGAGTTTTGAGATTAACGTCATCTAATGAAAGTGATTAATCATAATGAAACAAGAAACCAAAAACATTCTCATATAATTGACATTGTTCAAATCTCTTATTGAAAGAAATAATCACTTGATCGATAATATACAAGAAGTATTCAATTCTAAATGACTCATCGGGAGATACTAATATTCGTATTTTACAATTAAAATAAAAGACGGTGTAAGTTGTTCATTAGTTATCGAATATAAAAATTTATAAGCATTTAATTTATATTTGATCCTTATTTTTGAGCTCTTCTTTTGTGGGACCATGTGCAGTCGCTCTACTTACACATGTCCAAAACTCACATAGACTTATTGCAACGCCCTTCAATAAACCCAATTGATGAGCATTATTTAAAAGAATAGAATGACTAGCGCTACAAATTAGTAATAAAAAGATAATGAATTTTTTTGTCTCAAGCCCATGCTTGACATGAACGGTTCATATTGAACCCCATTAACAAGAACCACATAAGAAATACAATGCGCAGTAAGTTTTAACCGTCTGCACTTGGAGCCTTTAAAAGGCCTGGGTGTTAGAGGACATTTACACCCTCATGGAAATTCAAATTTTAATATATTTTATATTAATAATTTAATTTCACACCATTGTCAGTAAGGGTTATAACGAGTCGTGCTGAGCCAGATCTGTCTAAACTCAGCTCGAAGTGGACAGCTTTAGTTCGGCTCGTTTCTTTCCTCAAATTGCTTTTAAATATTTTATTCAAAATTTTAAAAAATAACATGTGAAAATTTGTTTGAGAAAAGATAATAATTATTTTTGAAGTCCACAAGTAATCATAGTATATTTTTTAAATTATACAAGTCTTCAAAGAAAAAGGGATTTAAAGTATTTAACCATGATAACAATTTAACAACACTAAAGCATACAAGTTCACAAGTAACCCAACTGAAAAGCTTGAAGCACGCTCGAATCGATCTTCAGAATAATCTTCAATAGGGTTCAATTGAACTCCCGAAAGAATTAGCTAAAACCGATTAAAAAATAGACAATTTGTACAAAAATTTTAGAGTTGTTCGACTACCCAACCGAGTCTACATCCACTACCTTAGCACATCACTAAGGATTTCTCAATTCTCCCCCCTTTTAAGGATTAATAGGCAACATTTACAACCTTATCTTTTATATGACTAAGATAGAACCACTCTAGTTTTTCTAAGGCTAAACTAGAACCTCTCCCTTTTACAAGGTTTGTTTGGTAAACTAAAACCCTTACAAGGTGGGTGTTTATACAAATTAAGCTCACAATAAATGTTACAAAGTATACAATCCAAGACGATAATAAAAATAAAATAAAAGAAAAACTTTAATCAAATAAATAGAAGAGAAGAATAATAAAACCAGATTAAAGTTGAGGCTTGCGAAGAGCAGTTTCGTTAAGACAAATTTCGACCACTCCGCGGTGCTTGAGTTTGGTTGGTCGTTCTTCTCCCAGGATACAACAACAAGAAGATCTTCGATAGAAGCACGGACTGAAGAGATCTCGAACTAGAGCCTTGTCTTAGCCTATCACCGGTTAAAAGAAAAACGAGAGAGAAAACGATTTTTGGAGTGATTTGAAACTGAAGAGAAGCATTCTTTATATAGGGGAGTGGAGAAGGAAAAATATGGAAGGTAAATATTCCGAATTAAGGTCATTGACTTTGTATCCGAGCAAAATCGGAAATAATCAATTAATGCCTTATTTAAACGGATATATTTCTTATGAATTGATTTTAATACCTTTTAATATCCGATTTAATGAAAGTCACAAAATTTTCTATTAAATTCGGAATATTAAAAAAGAGATGTTGTATATAAGGAAAAAATTTAATTCGAAGTGGGTAAAATATCCGCAGGTTCTAAGTGGAACCCGACCGGTCCGGACATTCGCGTCGCCCACGACGTGTGCGCCTGCGCGCGAGGCATAGTGTTCATTCAAGTCATTCAATGACTCCCAAGTGGGTTGGTGTATTTAAACCATTCCCAAGTTTGTTATCCCACCCATGTGGGATAAGGGGTTCATATTTTCCTTAACACAATTCATAACAACTTCACTTTGAGCATCAATTTCTCATTCATTTCTCAACCGTTTTGAGCATATGAGATATCGTTGTAAAGGTCTCATGGAGTAGAATATAAATTAATAAATTTATCATTCGAACATCCACCTTTACCACTAGAAAGTGTGGCTCAAAGTTACCAATTTCTCACATTTTTCCAACAATCCCCCACATGAATGAAATTGATGTTTTTATCAAAATATTTTGACTCGATGTGGTGATAGGATCTACGATTGATAGTTGCATAGGATAGGTAGGTTTCCTCCTTTGAACCTTCCCTTGTGAAAGTATATTTACTTTACTAGCTAATCAGTAGACGTGATGTCCTTGAACTGTTCAGTTGTTTGTGTAAACGATGATATACTTCACACAACTACCTTTCTGACAAGATTATTAGTTCTCATGGTTATGTCCATGTGGCCGTGGACATCGCCTGGTTCTGCAAGAGTTTAAAAGAACTATGCACAATAGTCTCCTTGAAGCGGCCCCACTTCACTCTTACATAGGTGACTTATGTTGCTTGGCTCACCAAAGCATACAATGGTCATTAAAAGCTTTGCTTAACCTATAACGCTTTTTATCACTGTTTGCATCATAGGAATGGACTTGGGAAAAAATTCCCCACAGTGATCGCACAGGTCTATGTAATTAGGTTGTCCCTTTGAACCTAGATCTTGGGATCTCCAGTCAGCTAGGTAGGGTTTTCCTTCACATAGTGCCTTTAATTCTCATGGGCTTTAGTCTCATTCCTTTAGATGTTTTCTCAACTTGATCTCGATTCAATCCTTTGGTTAGTGGATCAGCAATGTTATCCTTTGATCTTACAAAGTCAATAGAGATAACTCCATTTGAGATCAGTTGTCTGACGGTGTTATGTCGACGGCGCATATACCTTGACTTACCGTTATACATGAAACTCTGTGCCCTAGCAATTGTTGCTTGATTGTCACAGTGTATACATACTGTGGGCACATGTTTCGACCATTCAGGGATATCCTCAAGGAATTGACGAAGCCATTCTACTTCTTCTCCAGATTTGTCTAGAGCAACAAACTCAGATTCCACTGTGGATCTGGTTATAATAGTTTGTCTTGAGGATTTCCATGACACGGCTCCTCCCCCCAAAGTGAATACATATCCACTTGTGCCTTTGGTATCTTGAATATCAGATATCCAACTGGCATCAGAGTATCCTTCTAAGACAGCAAGGTCTCTGGAATAATGCAGTCCGTAGTCCCGAGTATATCTTAGATATCTCAGTATTCTCACAATTGCTTTCCAGTGATCTTTCCCTGGATTGCTTATGAATCTGCTTAAACTACTCACGGTAAAAGCGATATCTGGTTTAGTGCAGCTCATGAGATACATTAAGCTGCCTATGACTCTTGCATATTCCACTTGGTGGATACTTTCCCCACGATTCTTTGATAAATGTGAACAAGGATCTAATGGAGTTAAGGCTATGCTAGAATCCTCCTTATTAAGTTTCTCAAGAATCTTGTCCACATAGTGTGACTGACTTAATATGAGACCCTCCGGTGACCTTTTGATTTGGATGCCCAGAATCGTATCGGCCAGTCCCATATCTTTCATGTCAAATTTCGAATTTAACATGTTTTTGGTACGTTTTACCATTTCATTGTTGCTTCCAACAATAAGTATGTCATCAACATATAAACATATGATGACATATCCAATGTCTATAGTTTTGACATATATACATTTGTCACACTCATTTATTTTGAAACCGTTAGTCATCATGACATTATCGAATTTCTCATGCCATTGTTTTGGCGCTTGTTTAAGTCCATAAAGAGACTTAACCAATCTGCATACTTTCCTTTCTTGACCTGAAACTACATAACCCTCAGGTTGTTCCATGTAAATTTCTTCATCAAGATCTCCATTTAGGAAAGCTGTTTTAACATCCATTTGATGTACTTCTAGATTTCGCAGAGCAGCTATTGCGAGTATCATCCTTATGGATGTTATTCTTGATACATGGGAAAATGTATCGAAGTAATCAAGACCTTCTTTTTGTCGGTATCCTTTGATTACCAACCTTGCCTTGTACTTATCAATTGTTCCATCTGCTTTTATTTTCCTTTTAAAAATTCATTTTGAATTTAGTGGTTTAATTCCAGGAGGAAGGTCCATTAATTCCCATGTATGGTTTTGCATGATGGAATCAATTTCGCTTTTAATGACATCTTTCCATAAGGTGCCTTCAGAGGAGCGTATAACATCATTATACGTTAGAGGTTCAGCCTCCAGCATAAAGGTTAAGAAATCAGATCCAAAGGATTTTTCTACCCTTGCTCGTTTGCTCCTTCTTGGCTCTATTTCATTTTCAGCCTCTTGTTGATTACTTGGAATCATTTCATCCAAAGTTTATTCTGTTGAACTTTGATCAAGTTCCCTAGATTTATAAGGGAATGTATTTTCAAAGAATGATGCATTCTTTGATTCCATTATCGTGTTCTTGTGAATCTCATGATTTTTTGATTCATACACAAGAAATCGATAAGCATTGCTATGTTCAGCATAGCCAATAAAAATACAATCCACAGTTTTTGGACCTATTTTCATTTGTTTTGGTAATGGAGCCATTACCTTGGCAAGACACCCCCACATTTTCAAGTGTTTGTAGGAAGGCTTTCGACCTTTCCACAACTCATATGGTGTCTTATCCTTTTCCTTTCGAGGAACCTTATTCAAAAGGTAATTAGCCGAAAGAACTGCTTCCCCCCACTTGTTCTGTGGTAACCCAGAGCTTCCTAACAAAGCATTCATCATTTCTTTTAGAGTCTGATTTTTACGTTTGGCTACTCCATTAGATTGGGGAGAATATGGTGGTGTTACTTTATGAATAATTCCATGTTGTGAACAATATTCACCAAATGGATTAACATACTCACCACCACGGTCACTTCTTACCACCTTATTCTTTTTATTAAGCTGGTTTTCGACTTCTTGCTTATAGAGTATAAATTTCTCTATAGCTTCGTCTTTGCTTTTAAGCAAATATACATAGCAATACTTTGTGCTATCATCGATGAAGGTAATAAAATATTTATTTCCTCCTTTAGTTTGAACAAATTTCAAATCACATACATCGCTATGTATTAGATCAAGTGGTTCTGTACTTCTTTCAATTGTTTGAAAAGAAGACCTTGTTAATTTTGCTTCTACACATGTTTCACATTTATGGTTATAATTAATGTGAAATGAAGGGATGTGTTCCAAGTTAATTAACCTACGTAAGGTATCATAATTAACATGTCAAAGTCTACCATGCCATAAATTAAATGATTCGAGCATGTAAGCAGAAGAAGAAGCTGCATTCTTATTCATTATTTTGGATTTTACAGAGATAGCATTGAGTTTCCACATTCCATTCAATACATATCCCCTACCCACAAACATCCCCCTTTTGACAGAATTAACTTCTGGGACTCAAAAACCATTCTAAAACCATGAACACTTAAAAATGTTCCAGAAACAAGGTTTTTGCGTACGTCAGGCACGTACAATACATTCTGCAGCTTAAGTTCTTTTCCAGAAGTCATCTTCAAGACCACTGTTCCCTTCCCTTTGATCTTGGAAGTCGCAGCATTTCCCATGTAGAGCTTCTCCCTATTGTCGCAAGGTATCAGCTCAGAGAAAGAGTTTTCGTCACAACATATATGGCGAGTGGCTCCAGTGTCAAGCCACCATTCCCTCGGGTTAGAGTCAACCAAGTTGACTTCAGAAATCACCGCGCATAGATCTTCATCCTCCATAGCATTGGCCTCCTTAGCTCTAGCTCTTTTCGGATGTCTGCATTTAGAGGACATGTGCCTCATCTTGCCACAGTTGAAGCACGACCCTTTGAATTTCTCCTTTTTGGAGACTCCGCCATTAGGCCTCAGATTTGGCTTGGCCTGGTGATGTTGGGGTTGCTTACCCTTCTTGACTTCGACAACATTTGCCTTGGCCTATTTGAAAGCAAGTTTCCTGGCATTACCTCTGTTGTCCTCTTCAATTCGAAGTTTGGTGATCAGTTCTTCCACTGACATTTCCTTTCTCTTATGCTTCAAATAATTTTTGAAGTCATTCCATCCGGGAGGCAGCTTTTCCGTGATGGCAGCTACTTGAAAAGATTCACTGATAGTTATCCCTTCTGCAATAATTACATGAATGATTAGTTGGAATTCTTCAACTTGATTTACTACTGGTTTTGAATCAACCATAGTAAAGTTCAAAAATTTGGCTACTAAAAACTTTTTAGCCCCAGCATCCTCTACTTTGTACTTATTATCCAGTGCTGCCCACAGCTGTTTTGTTGTTTTGTACACATCATATACCGGATACAACGAGTCTTGCAGCCCGTTTAGGATGTAGTTTCGACACAGAAAATCAGCATTGTTCCAAGACTCTGTGATACTGAAGGCGGTGAGATCATCCACCTCTCCTTCTCCATCCCCTACGGCGACAACTGGGGGATCTTCCTTTAGATACTTTGCCAGATTCAGCATGGTCAGATAGAACATCATCTTCTGTTGCCATGTCTTAAAATTCTGTCCGCAAAATTTCGACGGCTTCTCATTGTGGCTCATTGCCACTGCCGTTGCATTCAGATTCGGTATCTGTTGTTTCGGAGTCTGTGCAGGTGCAAGGACCTTAGCAGTAGAATCAACATAATCTCCAATAGTCATCGTTTCTGTTCAAAAGAAACAAAGAGGAATTAAAATAAATTCCAATAAACAGAAAATTAATTTCTCGTTTATTACCGACAATTTCTGTAAACAGATTTGTCCAACTTTGAGATTTTAGCAAATCCGTTAAAACGGCAGGATAAATCCTGAAACCAATTTATTTTCTATCTCTATCACGATTATATCGTCTCGGATTAAAAGAAAGGTAGAAGAAGATTTGTCTTAAGATTGTTACAAAGTATACAATCCAAGACGATAATAAAAATAAAATAAAAGAAAAACTTTAATCAAATAAATAGAAGAGAAGAATAATAAAACCAGATTAAAGTTGAGGCCTGCGAAGAGCAGTTTCCTTAAGACAAATTTCGACCACTCCGCGGTGCTTGAGTTTGGTTGGTCGTTCGTCTCCCAGGATACAACAACAAGAAGATCTTCGACAGAAGCACGGACTGAAGAGATCTCGAACTAGAGCCTTGTCTTAGCCTATCACCGGTTAAAAGAAAAACGAGAGAGAAAACGATTTTTGGAGTGATTTGAAACTGAAGAGAAGCATTCTTTATATAGGGGAGTGGAAGAGGAAAAATATGGAAGATAAATATTCCGAATTAAGGTCATTGACTTTGTATCCGAGCAAAATCGGAAATAATCAATTAATGCCTTATTTAAACGGATATATTTCTTATGAATTGATTTTAATACCTTTTAATATCCGATTTAATGAAAGTCACAAAATTTTCTATTAAATTCGGAATATTAAAAAAGATATGTTGTATATAAGGAAAAAATTTAATTCGAAGTGGGTAAAATATCCGCAGGTTCTAAGTGGAACTCGACCAGTCCGGATATTTGCGTCGCCCACGACGTGCGAGCGCGCCCCAACCCGAATGGGTTCGACGAGCTTCGATTTGCACCCTCTGCGCCTGCGCGCGAGGCATAGTGTTCATTCAAGTCATTCAATGATTCCTAAGTGGGTTGGTGTATTTAAACCATTCCCAAGTTTGTTATCCCACCCATGTGGGATAAGGGGTTCATATTTTCCTTAACACAATGCATAACAACCTCACTTTGAGCATCAATTTCTCATTCATTTCTCAACCGTTTTGAGCATATGAGATATCGTTGTAAAGGTCTCATGGAGTAGAATATAAATTAATAAATTTATCATTCGAACATCCACCTTTACCACTAGAAAATATGGCTCAAAGTTTCCAATTTCTCACATTTTCCAACATAAAAAGTGAGAGATTTACAATTTAAGCACTCTCTAAACTATGTACAAGAAAAATGAAAAAAATAAGATTTAGACTCAAATTCTCTTGGTCATCATGTTCGGATATGTTCTCTAACCATCTCAAAAGGTGTAATGATATTCTAATCGTTTATGGCCGTTGGAATGTTTTGGAGCCGTTGGGAAGTCATAAAGTCAAATTTTACATTCCCACATGCACATAGGTTTCGAAACCATTGCTAAGGTTTCAATTTCAGGCCATTCTGCCCGAAAGGTTTTGAAACCTTAAAGGAAGGTTTCAAAATTTTTCCTTAAAAACTATGTTTTGGCTAAATGTTGGCTTTTAAAAAATATATTCGATATAAATATAAAGTCAAAATATTTTAAACATATTTTTTAAGTTTTGTGAACTTTTAAATTATTTTTGAAATATTTAAATAAGTCTAAAACATTTTTCAAATTATTATGTTAAAACAAATAGCCTAATAAACTCCATCTGTTGAATATAATAAAACTAATTTAAAAATTATTTAAGTGACCCTTAGTTAAATAATTTTTGAATAAAAGAATATAAATTCAAAAAAAGTAAAGAACTCCGCTTATTCATTATTCATTTGAAAATTCATTTTTTTAATAGAAAATTATTAGTAAAATAAATTAAAAGAAGTGAACCAAAAATGGTTCAAATATAATCCATTAATCCTAAATTACTGGAGAAAAAGAAGATAATGATGGAGTGGATATGGAAATTATAATAAAAATAATAGTCCAATGAATAATAATTAATAAATATAATGAAATAATAATAAAATTACATATATTGTTGGAAAGGATAGGATAGGATAGGATAGGGTAAGAGGTTTGCACGCCATTCAACACTCTCTAAAGCCCTTCCAAAAACCTCTGTCACCGTCTCATTTACTCTTTGATTCTCTGCTCTCACCTCCATTCACCTCACTGCTGCATCTCCCTCTCCACCCAATCAAATCTTTACTCCAAAATAATAAAATCACTCTATAAGTTATACTTGAAAATAACAACGACAATAATAATAAAAGTAGAATTATTTTTGATCAATAACTAAAGTGAAATTATTTAATATATTGTTAATGAAAAATTAATTTCACATTTAATGCTCAAATGATGCTAGTAATTTTTTTTTGAATTTAAAAGAGTCCTAAACAAAGGAACTATAGACGATCACCACGAGCATAAGGGGGACCATTGATATCACGCTCGAGCAAATGTTGAATGGTCGTAGGGGGCTGCGAGAGTAGCTGAAGCTGGTAAAGCGTAGAGGTTGTAGACTTCGACATTGCATCGGCCACTTGATTACACTCACGAGGAATCCAAATGAAATCGATGTACTAAGCTCTATTGCATAACTTGCGTATGGCACTAACAAAAGAGGAGCTACGAGACATGGAAGCTGAAAGTGCAAGGTTAACAGCTTGCTTGCAATCCGATTGAAGCTGAAGACGCTCAGCACCGATGGACCAAGCAACCTGCAGACCAACGAAAATACTCCATAGTTCAGCTTGGAGAGGAGTCACAAACTCGATGCTAGTATTTTTTTTTTAAATATATTTAAAGTGACGTTCGATAAGACCTTAAAATTTCTTGTGGAATTATTTTTTATTAACCATGTATTAAATAATAACCTTTAATTAAGATACTTTTACAACTACTTAAATTTATATTTTTTTAACTAAAAATGAAAGAATAAAATATTTAAGACAATAAAAATAAATAAAAAATTAAATAATTATTAAATTGAAAATATCTTTTCATTTAAATTTATTTAATAAATAACCCTTGAATATCTTTGAAAAATAAAGCTTATCCTTATTACAATAGATTCGTATCCACGGGATCCCTCTAGGGGAATAAATAATATTCCACATTTCTCGGTATAAATTCATTCACCTGAACCACTCCCACTCATTTCTCCCTCGCTTATTTACCTCAAAATCCAAGCTCTTTTTTATTTTCTGCGGTGCCCGGCGGCTGAGGTTTCTAGCTGTTTGCGGCGATGGGGGCAGCAGTGTTGTCGGACTTGGCGACGGAGATTATCATCCCAGTATGCGCCGTCATTGGGATAGCTTTCTCGTTGATACAGTGGCTGCTGGTGTCGCGCGTGAAGCTCACCTCCGAGCGGAATGCGTCGGCGAATACTAAAAAGAACGGGTTCGGCGATTACTTGATCGAGGAAGAGGATGGAATCAATGACCATGGCGTCGTCGCCAAGTGCGCTGAAATTCAAAACGCTATCTCTGAAGGTGAAAGATCTATATATGTACTATGTTAGATCTGTTTTGCTTTTTCATTTTTTTCCTGAGTAATGATTTCATGGAATTCACACTTTAAATTTGATCTTTTTATTTATTCATTCACTTATGATTAGTAATATCTTTTAATGGACATTTAGGGTTTTTGCCTGCTTTTGATGGGAAAAAAGAGTTCTGCGTCCTTCTATAAGAGACTCGAGTTTGATTTGTTTTGTGCGCAAGTCGTATGTATTTCAAAATATTAAAAATTTGTATGAACAGATACTAGGCTTCTAATCACATTTAGACTATCAAAAAATCAACTTAAGTTTAATTTAGTATTGGATGGAGTTATAACTTAGAAGTCTTAACTTTTTTTTGACATAAAGAAGTTTTTAACTTCAGTAGTGCTATCATTATTGACAGTTATAATATATGTTGTCTTATGCAAGTAAAGATTATTTGCTTTTATGACTATCAGTCTATCACTATTATCTTTTCCTTTGCTTCCACTTGTAGTGCACGTGGCCTATTTTGCACATACTATATTTACTTTTAATTGACAATATTACTTCAGCATGTGCCCTTTTCGATAATTGATGCTTGCACCAACTATAAATAAAATAATAGTAATAGTAATGAATATATTTTGTATTTTAGCCTTAGGTTTTTTTTTTTTTTTTTTTGGAAATTGTGGCTCTGTCTTGTGCTTATTTTATTGTTATTGGGAGGGGTTTAAAGATTTCTGACTTTTTCAGTAACAATACTTGATTGGTAATATAATAAAGGAAATAAACAAATTTTGGTATTTTTTTTATTTTTGTACCATTATGCAGATGTATACCTTATTAAAAATTATAAATTTTATTATTGTATTGTATTTGCAATTATTTTCGATGATGTATGGGTAAAAATGATGAAAAGTAATTTAGGAGTGACATATTATTGCATAATGATTATAATGTACTGACTTTGGAATTAAGGATAGTCTAGGTGTTGGTAATTGTAATAATAAATTTGCGAAAATTCTGAAAGATGCTGAGCTTGATGCTTTATCTGGTGCATCTTAATATGTTATATGTGATAATGCTTTGTTACATTTCTGTATGCAAAAGATTTAATTGTTTGACCTATGGGAGGTGAATATTTAGCTTTTCTATTAATAAATTGTAAAAACTAGGCCTTGTTGCTATAGGCCAAGATTTGTCTGTAGTTT
This sequence comes from Hibiscus tridactylites, assembly GCA_958450335.1. Taxonomy (NCBI): domain Eukaryota; kingdom Viridiplantae; phylum Streptophyta; class Magnoliopsida; order Malvales; family Malvaceae; genus Hibiscus; species Hibiscus tridactylites. Next base: position 70,455,394 of record OY288285.1, on the reverse strand, counting down.
CATGCAAAACTTAGTTCTTCAGTTTATTGAAGATTGTAAGATTTAGCTTATAATTTCTTTTTACATATTCTTTGATACCGTATCTTATCCTAAGCTCTAGATTTTTGTTTCTATCCAAATGCATCAATGATGGTAAAAGCCGGTGGCTTTTATTGTTTCTGAAGATTATGCTTAATATTCTGCATTCAGATGTGTAACCAATAGCACTTTAATTGATGTGATAAACCGTTGACAGTCCCTTGTTTATGTTATATTAACTTCTACATCAATTAATCATTTGATGTATGGATGCAACAGGTGCAACATCCTTTCTGTTCACTGAATACCAGTATGTTGGCGTATTCATGATTGCTTTTGCTATCCTGATTTTTGTATTCCTGGGCTCTGTTGAGGGCTTCAGCACGAAGAGCCAGCCTTGCACCTATGATAAGGAGAAAACGTGCAAACCAGCTCTTGCCACTGCTATCTTCAGTACTGTATCCTTCTTGCTTGGTGCAGTCACCTCTGTTGTTTCTGGGTTCCTTGGCATGAAAATTGCTACATATGCCAATGCCAGAACAACCTTGGAAGCTAGAAAGGGTGTTGGAAAGGCTTTTATTGTTGCATTTAGATCTGGTGCAGTGATGGGTTTTCTCCTTGCAGCCAATGGTTTGTTGGTGCTTTACATAGCCATTAATCTATTCAAGCTGTACTATGGTGATGACTGGGAAGGGCTTTTTGAGGCTATTACTGGTTATGGTCTTGGGGGATCCTCTATGGCTCTCTTTGGAAGAGTTGGTGGCGGTATCTATACAAAGGCTGCTGATGTTGGTGCTGATCTTGTAGGAAAGGTTGAAAGGAACATTCCAGAAGATGACCCAAGAAACCCAGCTGTAAGCCAAAATATTCTTTTGGAATATAAGTTTATTCCATGTGAATTATATAGGCTTGTGAATCATCTTTCCAGTAGAAATTATTTTCTCATACAGAGTCCAAAAATAATGTATTTGTTTTTTTATGAATCAGGTCATTGCTGATAATGTTGGTGATAATGTTGGTGACATTGCTGGTATGGGTTCTGATCTATTTGGCTCATATGCTGAATCTTCCTGTGCTGCTCTTGTTGTTGCTTCTATATCCTCCTTTGGAGTAAACCATGAGTTCACTGCCATGTTGTATCCTCTGCTCATTAGTTCCGTGGGTATTCTTGTTTGTTTGATCACAACCCTCTTCGCTACCGATTTCTTCGAAATCAAGGCCGTCAAGGAAATTGAACCAGCTTTGAAGAAGCAGCTTATTATCTCCACTGTTCTGATGACTGTTGGTATTGCACTTGTTACTTGGATTGCTGTGCCATCTTCCTTCACCATTTACGACTTCGGGACTCAGAAAGCTGTTAAGAACTGGTAAGAGACAGGATTCTTTTATATAGCAAGCATATAAAAAATATAGCTATTCTTATTATTCCAGCTAGATGCATGCTGTAACACAGCTCTGCTTCTAATTTTGTGACATTAGGTAAGATTAAGACCTTTAACTCCCTAAATTCTGATTCCCCAGTATCTTTGGTAAGTTAACGGCATAGTTGGGCTTAAGCTAATTTGTTTCTCAAGGATCAGCATAGCTGGAAAAATTGAATTGATATGGATCTTATTAGCATGGATGTTGTTATAAACTTTATAAAAGACATGAAGCAGGTGCTAGCATATCTTGCCTGTTTCTCATGTCCGTGCTTTCGTCATGCAAAGGTCATCTCAACAACTAAAATGATTTGATTTTCAGGCAACTATTTTTGTGTGTTGGTGTTGGTCTCTGGGCTGGACTTATTATTGGTTTTGTTACCGAGTACTACACCAGTAATGCTTACAGGTATGGTAATGATTTAACTTAGTTTTTTAATAGCATGCCTACTTCAAAATTTCTATCTTGATCATAATTATCCTGTATTTGCATGCAGCCCTGTGCAGGATGTTGCTGATTCCTGCAGGACAGGAGCAGCTACCAATGTTATATTTGGCTTGGCTTTAGGATACAAATCTGTGATCATCCCAATTTTTGCCATTGCAATCAGCATTTTTGTTAGTTTCAGCTTTGCTGCCATGTACGGGATTGCAGTTGCCGCCCTTGGAATGTTGAGCACCATTGCAACTGGGTTGGCCATTGATGCATATGGTCCAATCAGTGACAATGCTGGAGGTATTGCTGAGATGGCTGGCATGAGCCATCACATTCGTGAGAGAACTGATGCTCTTGATGCTGCTGGCAATACCACAGCTGCCATTGGAAAGGTACTGCATTCAATTATTTTCTAGAGATTGTTCTGTGGGGAGTGATTTTAACTTCAAATACTAGTTACTTGAATGACAAGCATAGCATAAATGATGAATAGTTGACACCGTAACCACTGTGTTTACCGCTTCTACCTATCATTTTTTTTATACAATTTGTCTCTTTTAATGAGTTCCCGAATGCCGAATGGACTTGAGAATCTGAATTCTATTTTATGATCAATCTATTCCACTTTGAGTTACCCTCAATCTATCACACTCTGATTGCATGAGTGTCCTATGCCAAACTATTCTACTTTTTTTGTGATTAATATTTGATTTGATTTGACAAATATTTGATGTACTATTGTTGTATGTTTCCAGGGATTTGCCATTGGGTCAGCAGCATTGGTGTCATTGGCCCTATTTGGTGCTTTTGTTAGCCGTGCAGCTATATCAACCGTTGATGTCTTGACCCCGAAGGTTTTCATTGGTTTATTAGTTGGTGCCATGCTTCCCTACTGGTTCTCTGCCATGACCATGAAGAGTGTTGGAAGTGCAGCTTTAAAGATGGTTGAGGAGGTTCGGCGACAGTTCAACACCATTCCAGGTCTCATGGAGGGTACTGCCAAGCCTGATTATGCTACCTGTGTAAAAATCTCAACCGATGCCTCTATCAAGGAGATGATCCCTCCCGGTGCCCTTGTTATGCTTACTCCCCTTATTGTTGGAACCTTCTTTGGCGTCGAGACTCTTGCTGGTGTCCTTGCTGGGGCTCTTGTTTCCGGTGTTCAGGTAAAGTTGGAACAGAAGATTCATCTTCAATTTATTTTTTATATTCCTGTTTTGGATTATTACTGAATGGTATTCATTCGACTTAAACACCGGACTCCGCAGATTGCTATCTCTGCTTCTAACACTGGTGGGGCATGGGACAATGCCAAGAAATACATCGAGGTGAGATGCCTGTTTTAATTTCATTATTGGCTTCTGTACTTTGGTTGTGCTGTGATTTATACGGTATCATTGTCAGGCCGGTGCCTCGGAGCACGCAAGGACCCTTGGTCCAAAAGGATCCGATCCTCACAAAGCAGCTGTCATCGGTGACACCGTCGGAGATCCACTCAAGGATACATCTGGCCCATCACTTAACATCCTGATCAAGCTTATGGCAGTTGAATCGCTCGTGTTTGCTCCCTTTTTCGCCACCCATGGCGGCCTACTCTTCAAGATCTTTTAGAGTGGAATTACCGGAAACGTGCTGTGGACTGCTTAGCTTCCTCACGTAAGAGTGTTGTTCCCATCCAATGGTTACTTTTTATTAAAGTTTCTGTATCGATCTGCACTGTAGGGATTATTTTTCGAAATGTAGTTGTAGTCGTTGCTGTTAGTTCTGTCTGGTGTTTAGAACAGTTTAAACTTTTGAAAATTTTGTAATCTCAATGTCATTTTAATTTTAATTTCTATCTGGAAAATTACTTTTCGGAAATGGTGCAAGTTTCAAAGTTTTGCCTAAGTCATCTATAATTGATTATGATTTTCTCTAAAATTCTTATCTCCTGCTTAAGAAAACAAAACAAAATTTGTGGTAAAGTCGTTCACAGCTGTCGGACTAATTGAATGTTGATTATTGTCGGACTAATTGAATGTTGATTCTTTTTATTATATAAATATAGTGACATGATTCTCATTTTAAATTGATCATTAAATTTTAAATTTTATCCTTAAATTATATTTCATCTTAAATTGATGTCTAAACTTTTGAATATATATTTTTACCCTTAATTATGATTTCATTTTAAATTAGTTTTCATACTCTTTGAATGTTTTAATTTCATCTTTAAATTATGGTTTGTCGCATTATGTTATTATATAATACACATTTTGTTTACATGACAATAATTTTTATAAAATTTTTATTAACATAAGATGTGATTAGCATATACTGATAATTTGAGGATGAAATTAGAATATTAAAATAGTTTAAGTATTAATTTAGAATAAGAGTTATAGTTTAAGGATAAAACTTGAAATGTTCAAAAGTTTGAGAATCAATTTTAAAAAAGAGACATAATTTGAGAATATAATTAAAAGTTTAAGAGTTAATTTAAAATAAAAGTCATAATTTAAGGGCTAATTTGAGGATAAAATTAAAATAATTAAAAGTTTAAGAGTTAATTTAAAATAAAAGTCATAATTTAAGGGTCGTGTGGTGCAATTAACTATTAAATACAATATACATAATTTGATTAGCATATACACAATCATCGTAGACAAAATTGTAATTTTTTTAGTCAACTACACGTTTCCCATTATAATCATCATTTTACTTTAATCTCAAACTTTTAAATATTTTAATTTTATCTTTTAAATTATGACACTAATTTTAAATTGCTTTTTAATTTTTTAAATATTCTAATTTCATTCCAGACTATAAATTTCATTCTAATTTGATTTTAAACTTTTAAATGTTCTAATTTAATCTCCAAATATCAGTATATGTTGATCATATTTTATGTTAAAAATTGTTAAATACCATGTAAATACTAATGTGTATTGTGTAATAATATGATAAACATAAATAATAATTTAGAATGAAATTAGAATGTTCAAAAATTTGAAGACTAATTTAAAATGAAAATGATAATTTAGAGATGAAACTAAAATGTTTAAGTTTGAGGCTAATTTAGAATGTGTATAGTTTAGGGATAAAATTGAAACATTAAAAAAATTGGACCAACTTAAAATAAGAATCATAGTTTGAAGAATAATATGAACTTTTACTCGCGACACAAAAACTAAACTATCACAAAGACAGACAAACAAGTACCATAAAAACAAACAAAAAACCTGCCATTAAAAAAAGCAGATATAAAATCAATTCTAACAAGATAAAACAAAGAAAGTAAAACTAAACTAAACAATATATTTCAATAGCGTTTGAAAATTTTCAATATATTTTTAACAGCAAACATTAAATATATAAATATATTATAAGGTCAAAATGCAATGCTCTACTCTGCTCTTATTCAGTGGATCAAATCATAGTAAACAAGCTTTGAAACCCTTCTCCAGTTCCTCTGCATTCAAGTTCTTCCCAATGAAAACAATCTTGTTTACTCTCGGTTCGTCCGCTCCCCATAACCGGTCTGGCGATCCTTGGAATATGTCATGAACTCCCTGTTCATTTCCACAACATCAAAACAAAACATAATTCACCACTCCCTGCTCATTTCCATTTGCAATATGATGATAGATGTAGCAGATGATGGATGATAAGAAGACAACTAGACAAATGGAAACGAATTTTTTCCCTCACCTGAAAGACGAACCTCTCGTCCATACCCTGAACAGAAAGAAGACCTTTCATCCGATAAATGTCGTCGCTACGTTCCAACAACAATGTACCGAGCCATATGTTAGCCTGCAAGATAATGGTGGAAGTAAACAAAAATGAAACAAATTCCAAAGCACCTACGGAGATTTGAGAAACCCCATTTTTAACTAAACATGCAAGTTCATAGGTCTATAAATTTAGGATCATAATAATCTCATCTAGAGTTGGAGGTATATTATGCTTTAAAACCAACCTTCTCGAGATCTAAGCTCCCTTCGCAAACTATGCTGACAGAGGAAACTCCTGGGTCGTGAGTATGGTCATGATCATGATGATGATGATCTGGATACAAAAGTGCAAGATGTTAGCTTCAGTATAAGTAGTAGAGTATAGCTTCGGCCTGTTGATATGATATCTGTAAAATTAGCAAGCATGCATAATCATATCCAAATTCCCTTGCCTACGAAGAACCCAGAAATAAAGGAGGGCCTAAATCAGTAGCCTGAACCTAGAAACTAATGAAAAACTATGGGTGGGGATGGCATTAGGCAGATATGAGATCCCTTGCAAATGGAATTTGGGTTGTTATACGGAATTCCAAATTATTTGTCTAGCTCAGAAAGCTACAATATTAGATTTTATGAGCTCAGAATTGGATGACAATTTGGCCACCCTTTATTGAAACCTTGTACATACTTGAGAGTGCAACAAATGAGGTGGTAACAGAAGTAGAAACTAGCCAGAGGATTCTTTATAGCTGATTATGCTTTCAGCAATTTGAAAGCTCAGCGACAGTTTCAACTTATTCCTGCTACTAGCATATTCCACCAAATAAATCGATTAGGTGAGAACTACATATTTAATCACTAAGTCGATAGGTGATCCCGTAATTCACTAATTATTATGAAACATTAAGATCACACATTAGACATTATGTACGAGTCACTACCTGATCTATTACCATAATTAAAGGACAAAGCAAGCTTCTATGTAAATGCAATACTGATATCAATTCAACAAAGAAATGATGTAAACAACAAAGCATGCTGAAGATTATAAGAAAGTAACCAATAGTGACAAGTAGAAACCAAACTAAACCAAATACCACTTACGGGAACAGTGAACATATACCATTGCTTATAAAGACAAACATGAAAAATGACTATTTGGTATCATAACAAGTGAATTTACCATGTTTATGGTCATGTTCATCATGGTGATGATGTTGATGATCGTGGTCGTGGTCATGATCATGATCATGGTGGTGAGCATGATCTTTTGCACCTTCATCATTGACGGAACTCTCAATTCTGCCAACATTTAAGCACAAAAGTTAGTCAACACCCAAAATTCAGGGGGTGATAAACAGCCAATAATTCCAAGTAAATGGATAATCATCAATAGTGAAAAGTTATACATAATGAAAATAACATGGTTGAAACCACATATAGCCCACTAGAAATATAAGCATGGTCAATCCAATAGGTACAGGGAAGATTCAGTCTATAAATTGATGTAGCATAGGGATAAAACAGCAAGAATCAAAAGAAATAAGGCTGAAAACGAGTTTGAAAGAAATTGGAAATCTCGAAGAAAAAAAAGTTAGGGGCTAAAAACCACTAGTTTTTCTTTATTAATTCAAAGATTAAGATCACACATTAGACATTATGTACGAGTCACTACCTGATACTCTAAGATTCTTGCAAACGAAGTTTTATTCTTAAACTCAAACTTAACCCTCAAGAAAACTAATACTCTAAGATGTCCAAAATATCTAATACCTAACTAAAATAGAACTGAAATAATAAAATAAAATATTTAAAATTATGCTCCTGCATCATTCTTCCGGCTTGGAAAACTCAACTCTTGGTGAGAACTTTCACCACTTTTAACATAATTTTTTGGATCAGCTCTTAGCATCCTCTTTTTTATGGCCATTATTAACTTTACTGACTCAACATGTGCCTTCTCATCCTGTTCATTCTCTATTTCAATTCCATCCCCAAACATTACTTCCAAAGTAAGTCCAGAACCCACAGTATTTGAGTAAATCGTCCAAACAAAACAGCTAGCTGCATGTTTTCATCACAATTCTCTCTAATGGTTTCAAGTTCCACTTTCAAATCTTGGAAAACTCAACTCTTGGAAAACTCAACTCTTGGTGAGAACTTTCACCACTTTTAACATAATTTTTTGGATCAGCTCTTAGCATCCTCTTTTTTATGGCCATTATTAACTTTACTGACTCAACATGTGCCTTCTCATCCTGTTCATTCTCTATTTCAATTCCATCCCCAAACATTACTTCCAAAGTAAGTCCAGAACCCACAGTATTTGAGTAAATCGTCCAAACAAAACAGCTAGCTGCATGTTTTCATCACAATTCTCTCTAATGGTTTCAAGTTCCACTTTCAAATCTTGTTGCCCTAGATTTAAACCCTAAAGATAACTAATGATCCTAGCCCTAGATTGAAACCCTAAGATATCTTATAATCTTGGACATCCATAATGACTTATAATTAATAAATATTGCTTAAGTAAAAAAAACAATATAAAATTACTATAGCTCCTGGGTCAGGAGCAACAATTTGCCCTCAACAAAAATAGAACATGATTACAATAAAATGGCAAAACAGAAATACTTGAATTAGTTACTGTAGATTTCTTTTACTGACAATGGAGCTATTAAATAAGAGCAGAAAACAACCTCTCCAAATCAAAGCCTCCTATCCCAAGAACATACTCCAAGTCAACTTTTCCAAACTCTGTGCGCTTGAGATGAGCCATACCATTAATGTTCTGCATGCAGGTAATGTCATCTTCAATTAGAACGATGCAAAATAAATGACACATCACATCTTAAGTTGCAATAAAACTATTTATTAGAAAAAGGCAGAAAACACACCCTTATCCGCTTAACCAAGGACGCAATTTCTGGCTCGCCAACAAGATCAGTCTATCAGAAGAACAGATAATCATATCAGCTAGATATTAGAAAACCAAATTCAATATAATGCAGAAATTCAACATGGTTTCAAGGAATTAAGACATGTGGCAGGCTGCACCCAGAATATTTGGCAATGGTTTTGAGTCGAAGATCAAAGTTCAAGAAAATTAAATAAGTTCAATCATGTTTTGTTGTGATCTAGTTCACATATGAAATAGGGTTATCATAAGTACCTTGTTTACAATTATGCGGTCCGCATAAGCAATTTGCTCTACTGCCTCATTGACCACTCCCTTTGGTTTGACCTCATCCAGATGAAAGCCCGCATGTTTGGCATCAACTAAAGTTACAACACCATCTAACTTGACATCGTTGAAAACCTGATCCTCAGCATAAAATGTCTGAATGATTGGTGCAGGGTTTGCCAATCCTGATAAGGTGAATAAGGAATGTAAAAGAAGAAAACATAATTACTTCTCGTGCTCAAACTAAGGGAAAACCTCAGGTATACACCAATTGCAATAACACAAACAAATAAAAATAAAGAAAAAACTAATCTCTTTTTATAAATTTTCATAGGTACTTTGAATTAAATTCCAACCTGTAGTCTCTATTACAATATGGTCAAATCTCCCTTTCTTCTTATTGACTAGCTCTGCAATCATCCTCACAAGATCGCCCCTTACAGTACAGCAGAGACAGCCATTGTTAAGCATGACAATGTCCTCAGCACCGGCAGATTTAGCAGCGACAAGAGAGCCATCAATATCTACTTCGCCAAACTGAAATATTCAATTTGAAAATAACTATTGTTTGTGAACCATTTATGGCTATTGTATCAAGCAAAGAAGTTCAAAGTAGAATCAAACTCCATACCTCATTCTCTATCACTGCTATGCGCTTCCCATGATCTGCAGTCAAGATGTGATTGAGTAACGTTGTCTGTTCCACAACACATAAGAGTTAAAACAGATCAATACGACCAACCAACTCATTGAATCAATAACTTTCAAAGAGAAAAGCTGAGTTCCTATCAACATTGCTAGCTGACAATATAACAACTTTTAGTCAATAAATTGGAATGTTAAACGAAAAAAAGAAAGAAAACAAAAAAGTGAGTCTTCATATGTTAATTTAGCAGCTATTGCAAGAATACTCAGAATTGATAAGCCACTATATATATATATATATATATTCCCCAAAGGTAACTTTTTGTACCCTTCATTCTACAGATATTACTACAAACTTCAAAGTCAAATGCAGTAAATTTGTAAAAACTACTACCCAGAACATTAACAGAATCAGGGTAAACCCAGTAACCAAAATATTCAAATTTAACGACCATTTTGACCTTGGGTAAAGCAATTATTACCTTTCCAGAGCCCAAAAAGCCGGTGATTATGGTGGCGGGAATACGATCATCAGGCGGGATTTTAGTACAAACGTCGGAATCCTCGCTTTGTGGAGTCGTAGTGGCGGTGGCGGAAACATAGAACCGGCGGCAGCGGTTAGCTTTGGAGGTGGATAAAACAGCGGGAGGCAAAGACGGCAGCGTTTTGGAAGAAAGGGAGCGGGTGTGCATGGTGGAGGTTTTGAAGAAGATAGGGATGGCTCCGGAGAGAGGTGGGGTCGGACGGCGGCGAGTGGCGAAGTTGATGAATGTAGTGGCGATGTCCATTGACAGCGTCGCCATTTGGTTGTTTGTTTGTTTGGATTTGGAAAGGGAAAGAGAGGGAAATGGAAATACTAGCAAGAGATGAGGCTTATCTTCTGTTTTGTCAAGGGTTTTAGACAGACTAAAAATAAGTGTAGAAAGTATATTGTTTTGGCTTTAACCGTTAAATAGGTGATCAATTTTTTTTCGTTAGGTGTCTAAATTATTTTTCGGGCTAAATTGGTTGATTTCCGGCGACGGGTGGTGGGGGAAATAGTCGTGATGGTCCGACGACCGATTTGGTAGGCAACGGCGTGGCAATCGGCGACAGAATCAGCCTAAATCGAGATTTAGATTTTGGGGTTTAGGGATTTTAAAATTTGGGGGTTGTTTTGTAAATTTTGGAAATTTTAGAGATTTTTGAAAATTAATTACTTTTATTTATTTTTAATATAATTTTGAATTTTCTTGAAGGTGACATGTGTCCTTTAATGGAAAAAATTAATGGCGAACCTTAAATGAGTCACGGAATGAAATTTTAGGTCCCAATTTTGCCCGAAAAATAGTTTGGGTACCTAACTGAAAAAAAGACATAGTTTAGGCACCTATTTGACGGTTAAGCCTATTCTTTTTTGAATTTTAGGTGTTTAATTTTTTTTTGTAAAATTAAATATTTAATGTTTTAACACTTATAATTTTAGTTGTCTGACCATTAATGACTATTTAAAAAAAGGGTTATGCTAATGACAGCCCTAAGGGCTGTTAATAAGAGCACTATAAATTCTTGTAATTAATGTTTTTAATTTTTTTTAAAGAAATATAGTATAATGTAATTAATTACATTCCTAAAAAGTTGTGTTTCATTAATTTAAATTTTTTAATTTAATTAAACAATAAAAAATCTAAATTCAAACTCCAAATCTCAAACTTAAACCCTAAATCATAAACCTCAAACCCAAACCATAAACTCAACCCTTAAATCCTAAACATCAAACCCTAGAACTTAAATCATAAGTCATAAACCCTAAACCCAAACCCTCAAACACTAAACACTAAACCCTAAACCCTAAACCATAAACCCTAAACCCTAAACCCTAAACATCAAACTTTAAAACTTAAACCCTAAACCCTAAACCATAACCCTAAATTCAAACCCTAAACCCTAAACAATAAACCGTTTTAAGTGAGTATTAATTACATTAAACAACCTAAAATTAATTAAACATAATTTTTTAGGAATGTATTTAATTACAAGCAAAACAATCATTAATTATAAAGCTAAACAAACATTAATTACAAAACAAAACAAACATTAATTATAAGAATTTATAGAGTTCTTATTAACAGCCCTTAGGGTTGTCAATAGCAAAATCCTTAAAAAAATTAGTGTCAAATTAGAACTAAATATATGACAGAAATTTTTTTAAATTTTTTTGAAAAAAAAAATTTAAAATTTTATTTTTTTAAAATCTCAAAATTTTCAAAAACATTTAAATCAGTCATTAAATCCTTAAAATAACAAAACTTCAAATCCCCAAATAATCATTGCTGCCATTGCCGATCGTCGTCGCCGACCTCACTTTTTCGGTCGTCAGACTCAGCCGACCATTTCTCTCAATGTGACGTCGTCGAAAATCGATGAACGGCGTGCCAATCGAACTACTTTTTTATATTCGTCGTTCAATATTCAACTGGCACACCGTCCGTCGTTTCCTGGCAATGGCACGTTGGGAAAAATGACCGACTGAGTTTTGACGAACGAAAGGTTGGGGTCGGTGACGACGACTGGCGACGACATCGGTGATAATTTAGGTTAAAATTTTATTTGCTATTAATTTTTTTAACATCAGTTAAGTGTCGGGCACCTAAAATTATAACGGTTGAAATTTTATGCACTTATTTATATAAAAAATATTTTAAATACATAAAATTAAAAAATAATATAATTTAAATACTTATTTTTCATTTAACCCTTTTAAATATTGACCCTGTGCGCCATTGTGTTTGCTTTTTGCTATTGATGACTTTTGGTTTTGGATCTCTTAGTTAGGGCCAATAATGGAGTAGATATGGATCAGTAGGACAAAAATCATTTGCCTCTACGTATTTTTTTATGCTTAACATTAAAAAATTAAATTTTAGACTTTAATTTTAAATTATAAATCTTAAAATACATACTCTATGTTTAATTTTTTAAATTCTAGTTCTAAATCATACCCTTAAATAAAATTTTAAACCCTAAATCTATTTTTTTATATGAGGACATGAATAAGGGCATAAAATGGAGAGAAGATTTCTATTTAGATTAGTATGTCCAATTGATTAAAGACTAAAGACATGATTTATTTATTTTAAGATTACTTGGCAATTAAATTTATTTAATATTTAAATATTTATATTAGGTAAGACGTTTTTATAGAATAAATATTTTTGGCGATTAAATTTTTGGCTCTATAAATAGAGAGTAGGTCTTAACCTTTAGAAATATGTGAGAGTATGTCTTAACCTTCAGGAATATATGAGGAATTATTTTAAAGATATGTTATTTCTTTGTGATCTTCGTAACTATTGCGGCTATGTTGTAGAGACAAGTTTGTAGGACGTTGAGAATTTTCTTTTTTTTTTGGATACAACAGGTTATTAGATATATTAGGTAATAGGTATCATGTATTTGTTATGTTTATAGTCAAATTTTATATTTATGGTGTATTATGTGTTTTTTTATTATTCGTGAAAGTAAGTTATGTTGAACCATTTTAAATCTTAAATTATATTATGTGTATTTTGTTTGATGTTAATTTTGCTTTTATTATTTTTTGCTTATACAATCCTAAAACAGTACAAATGTGACAAGGAAAAAAGCTTCATCTTTTGAGTTGCATATTCTCCATTTATATCTGAAGGGCAAGATGATGTTAACACTGTGTAGTGAAGTGATAATGAAGAATCAAGATAAAAAAGTAATAAAAAAACAGACGAAATTAAGAGTCAAGATAAGAAAAAAAATGTATAATTAATCATAAAAATAAAAAAATAAAGTTTAAATGAATTTAAAATGGCAATCTTCACCAGTGGTCCCTTTCGTTTAGAGTGTGTTTTATTTTAGTCACTAAAATTCAAAAAAGATTATTCTGGTCACTTACGTTTAGAATCGTTTCTATTTTGGTCATTTGACCGTTAGTCTCCGTTACTTAAAAAATTAGTTTCCAATTTAACACTCAAATTTTCAAAATTTTATTTTTCACCATCTTTTTCCAAGTTTAAAAGAATAAAAAAATCAATTAGTTTCCAATGTATAATTAATCATAAAAATAAAAAAATAAAGTTTAAATGAAGACACAAAATAATATTAACAATTAACATCATGACAAGTTGTGAGATTATGAAATCATCAACATAGTTTTCATATATATTTACAGAAAAAAATGATGTTAGTTTAACTCTCAAGTCTCAACCTTGATATAACAATTTTTACCAGGTCTAGCGAGAAGAAGAAACACACATCCTCTTGGATGTTTGAAAAAAAAAATTCACAGCTTATCTGAATATAATTTCTTGAAAGAAAAAAAATGTATTGCAGCATGTATAAATAAGCCGGAATAAGTGGGAGCTAGTACCATCTTAAAGAACCACAAACTTCATGAGAGCCAACTCACCTGAATGCGGTTGCGATGAGAAAAATCAGATACAACTCGATGCTCCAACAAACCTTGAAGTTCCTTCTGTCTTCCTCTTTCAATCCTCACAAACCTTGAATTCTGATTTTGATCCAAGTACTTGGGGAAGATGGTGAAAAATAAAATTTTGAAAGTTTAAGGGTTAAATTAGAAACTATTTTTTAAGTAACGGAGACTAACGACCAAGGGACCAAAATAGAAACGATTCTAAACATAAGTGACCAGAATAATCTTTTTTGAATTTTAGTGACCAAAATAGAACACACCCTAAACGAAAGAGATCACTGATGAAGATTATCCATTTAAAATTAAGGGTTTAAATAGATTTAAAAAACCAAACCCTATTGTATTGTTTAGTAAAAAAATGGGAGGCACAACTTCCCAAGATACAACGTACATCTATTATTGAGTAAGGCTATGTTTAACATTATTTTTTAAATTAGTTTTTGGGTCAAAAGCTGGTTTAGAGGCAAAAACAATGCTAAACAGTTAGTTTTTGGAGAAAAAAATTGTTTTTGAAAAGTACTTTTCAACCTAAACACACAAGTTAAATTTTTTAACTTTTTCGGTTGCAAAAGTGCTTTTGGGAGCCAAATTATAATTTTAACATTTATTTGTTATTGTGTTTATATACAATTTATAAATTTATAATTTTTTACGAAGATATAATTAATAATTATTTTTAGTTTAAAAATAATATATATTTTTTCATATCAAGTTTTTTAAATAAAATATTAAAAAATTATTATATTTTCATGGAACACGTACAATTGTTAAAAATATATTTATTAATAAAAATATTTTTATATTTTTATAACAATTTAAGCTGATATATCATAACGTTAAAGAAATTGAATATCATTATATATATTATATATATAACTTACAATATAATATCTAAAATGATCATTTATCTTCTTAAAATCACTTTTTGATAGTAATACTTGTTGCGACTAAAAAATTTCAAGAAAATACAGGGTACCTCGGGTGTCGCTCGGACGAACCGGGTTTTTGATGGTTTTCGAAAAATTAGTCGGATTTGTAAAAATAGAGGAGTCGCCACCGACCATTTAAAATGGTAGACCGGACACCGAAATAAAACCAGAGATTTTTCTTATGAAAATGAGTTCGGGAGTCGGTTACACGCGGGGAAGGATGAGCACCCCCGTCGTGCCCGGAAATCGGTACCAAAAACATTACCGCTTAATTAATATTAAATTTTGCGAATTAAAGTGACGAATCGTATCGAAATTTGGTTATACGGGCGAGTGAATTTTAAAAGCCTTAATATTCGAGAAGGAACGTCCGAACCACCACCACTACGTGTAACACCCGTGTTTTGGGCCTAGGAGTTAACCGGGTTATAGTTCGAGTCAAATAAAATTTAATTAAAACAATCCAACTTAAAATAATGACCTAATTGAGCTTTAATAAGAAGGGAGGGACCTATGTTGCGATTCGACCCAAATTTAAAAAGCAAGACCACTTTATGGGAAAAGTTGTCTTCCTTTTTCCCATTTCCTTTATTCCAAACGTTGGAAACCCTCCCACCATTTTCAAAGCTTCTTCAAAACCTTGGTTACTATTCCATCCATTATCTCCTTCAATTAAAGGTGTTTTTCAAAGGTAATTACGTTTTCTTAACCTCCTCTTTACCCTCTACCTAACTATGGTCTTGGATTTCAAAAACATGGGGTTTTGAAAATTATGGTTTATATTAAAGTTTGAGTTTTTAATGAGGTTTTCCAATTGGTTTTGATAAATTGAGTTGGGGTTTTAGTTAATCTTGTTAAAAGGTGTAGCATATCTCAAACTGGTTGAATTTTGGTGAAATTTCGTAGCATGTTCATGAGGTAAATTTTAGGGTATTAAAACTTGGATTTTTGGTGGGTTTAATGTTGAAATTGAAGGGCTGATGGTCTACCTATGTTAGGAGGATGATTTGGGATGTTTTGGAAGTCATTTGGGTGTTTGGAAAGGGGTGTTTCAGCCAAGGGTTATTGGAGTACGAAAATTGGGTTTTTGAGATAGTATGTGGTTTGGGAATTTGTGGAAATTGGGTTGTGTTTGCAAAGTAAGTTGATGGTTAAGTTTAGCATTGAATTGGGAAGTAATGTATGTGTTTTGTTTGACTAGAAGCAAGAGGAAACGTTGAAGAGGGCTTGGGACCGAATCCGAGTTCGTAGGAGGATTGGTTCGAATTGCTAAGGAAGGGCGGTGAGTGGTCTTAACTTGTTTTAAAGTTTGGTTCGAGCATAAGTAGTGTGTGTGTGTAAAGTGTGCTTGGTAGGCCACTTCCTTATAACCCAAGTAGTTAATTTAGTTTGTTTTCCTTAAATGCCAATGTGCTTAATGACTATGCTCTTGTGCTTGTGATTATATGGTGCATGTATATATATCATGATGTGGATATATGTGATGAGCATGAGCGTGGTTGATGATATGTGATTGATGATGATAATTGGCACTAAATAATTATCGGTTGTAAATGATCGATCATTAGGATAGTGTGCACACAAATTGAGTCAAAACGTACGTGGCCTTGATGGCGTTAAGTCATCAAGGAGGAGTACGGTGATGTAACATTCCACCGGAAGCTTTTATTTATTTCTACGGGATGATGAGTGGAATCCCATCCGTAGGGCATGTGGCGATGAGTGGAATCCCGCACATGCAAGGTCCGGTGATGAGTGAAATCCCACCGAGGTAAAGTGTTGTTGAGGTTTATATCCGCACAATCGGGGTAATTAAAGTGGCCAATTAAACTTGTTCATGTATTGTGATATATGATGGTGATATATGGTTGTGGTATATGGTGTTGTTGCATGATGATTATTATTGATATTAAGCTTGTTAGGATTGAGAGACCATATATGCCACTTGAAAGACTAGCTAGGTCTACTTGATTTCATGCCTATGCTTGATGTATGTAAGACTAGGATTAACGTGCTTGAACCCTGCATTGTTGATGTTTTTCGTTTTAGAGCACCCTCACTAAGCTTATAGCTTACGCTCTCTATGTTCAACAATGCAGATCATTAGCGTGGTGTTAGCTCGAGGCAAGGCAAGAAGGGCTTTCCAAGTTGTTGCTCAAGTATGGTTAATTTTGTAGTAGTTAAGCAATGTGGCAATATGGTGTGTTTGTATGAGCCTTGTATGACTCTTTCATTATGATGTTGTTTTGGATTGATTATGGATTGTAAGCATGTTATTACTTTGATGAATGTTGGTGTGTATGATGGCATGCTTTAGGATGTTTTAGGTTGCCTTATGCTGAGTGCAAACCTCTTTTGATTGACTTGTGGCTTTATGACCATTTGAGCCTTTGAGTACGCACAATATGGCCTAAATTGCTCTCTCATTAGAATGTTATGTATGAATGCCTTAATTCATGTATGGTTGATTCCTTTGGCTTAAATATGTGTGCTTGCATGTTCGTGTATGCTTAGGTGAATCGAGAAATGCATTTAGAGTCGTGTTGGGGTCGTTTAAGTTGAAATTGAGGAATTGCAGTGCAGGGGGTATCGATACCCCTAGCTAGGGTATCGATACTGTCTTGCCCAAAGGCCTCAGATTTTGCCTGGGGTATCGATACCCTAAGGGTATCGATACCCTCCAAAGTTACTGTAATTTGAAATTTTGAGTGAGAGTAGAGCGTATCGATACGGGGTTTCCGAGTATCGATACGGGTCTACTTCATTGACCAAGGAGGGTTGACCGAGAAAGGGGGTATCGATACCCCTGGTAAGGGTATCGATACGGTCTTCTCGTGGTTGACTTCTTGGGTTGACCTAGAAAGGGGTATCGATACCCCTGGCCAGGGTATCGATACTGTCTGCCTGTAAGCTAAAAAATGGACTGTTTATGCATGGCCGGGGTTCGAATGTGTTTTCCTTGTATGTTTCCGCTGTTGTGAATCACTTAGGGTTTAACCATCCTCTAGACAAGATTAAAATAAAAAGAAAAAAATAGGGTTGCTAACCGAGGGGGAATCCTTTGGGTTTCGCTTCGGTTTTCCCCGTGTGGCCTACTTGGACCGGTCATCCGGCCAAACCGGGACGAGGGGGTTACATTTGTTGGTATCAGAGCCTGAGGTTACCGAGACCTCGGGCAGGTAAGTGAGGTAAGCTTAAGGTGTTAAATGCTTATGTTGTTCGATGCATGTTTTGCCATGAACTCTTGATGCTTGCTTGATCGTATGCTGTTCTGAATGCATGAACTGTTGTGTCTGGTGTAGAGTGAGTGCCCATTGCTACTATTACTTAATTTAAAAAAGGATTTTTGGAAAGAGAAGTACTTGAGCACTATTGGACCCTTGCTTTGGCTAACGTAATCCTATTTGTTTGTTGTTGTAGTTTAAACCTTGCTAGCTATAGCATGAGACCACGTGGGAGGCCTAGGATGGTTCGACCAGAACCAAGGGTAGAGGCTCCGAGAGTTGAGCCGGTAGTTGGGGTTGGAGCTCAAGTGGGAGAGCATGTAGTTGGAGTTGGAGATCCTCCACCACCTCCATCACCACCTCCTCCACCGGGAGTGGGAGGTGAGGCCGGGGCCGAAGGAGAGGGACCACAAGGAGGTCAGGGTGGCAAAGGACCGGCCGGGATAGACTTAGCTCCGTTGGTTCAGGCAATAACTGGGGCATTTCAGGCTGTAGTAGCCGGGGGTCAGGCAGCTCATCATCAGGGTGAGGGCACCGGATTGCCATTAGAGAGACTTCGGGGCCTTGGGGCCGAAGAGTTTAGAGGTGTTACTCCGAAGAGGTCAGAGTTGTGGTTTGAGAAGACCGTCCGTATACTTGCTCAGATAGGATGTACAAGTGAGCGCAAGTTGGGATGTGTTGAGTCTCTGCTTCAGGGTGATGCCTACACCTGGTGGGTCACCGTTACTTCAGGGATGGATGAGACCGAGATCACTTGGGAGTTCTTTGAGACAACTTTCCGGAAGAAGTATTTCGGTCCGCGATACCTCGATGAGAGGAAGAGAGAGTTTATGGCATTGCTTCAGGGGAGTATGTCTGTGACCGATTACGAGATCAGATTTGTTAGATTGAGTCAGTATGCACCCGAGCTTGTACCTACTGAGGTGGAGCATTGTAACCGCTTCCGTTATGGGCAGAATGAGGAGATCAAGACCTATACTCTAGCTTCAGATTACACTGATTTTGATGTCTTGGTCGCGAGGGCCAAGGACTTAGAGCACAGTTTGAGTTTGACCAGGCGGTCAGGTGGATCTAGTTCGGGTAAGAGGTCCAACAACTTTGATAGAGGTGATGCCAAGAGGCATCGGGACAACCGGCATCAGTTTGATCATAGGCGTGGTGGCGGTAACCACGGTAGAGGCCATCAGGGTCAGAGAGCTGGTGGGAAGTTGCCCACATGTGCTACTTGCGGGAGGAACCACACCGGTGAGTGTTGGGGGAATTACCATTCTTGTTGGAGTTGTGGTGCTAGAGACCACATTAGGCGTGACTGTCCACATCAGGTGGGACAGGCACCAGCTCAGGCTCCTGCTAGAGCCAATGACTTTCAGAGAGGCCGCGGGCGCGGTAGAGGTAACTTCCAGCCGAGGAACGATGGTCAGAGGAACATAGCACATGTAGTTGCAGTTCAGCCAGAGGGCGGAGGTTAGGCCAGAGTTTATGCTCAGCGCGGAGATCAGAATGACACCGATGTGATCGCAGGTAACTTCTCGATACAGTCTTTGGGTTTGCTTTCTTTGATTGACTCTGGGTCTACACATTCCTACATATTGAGTGAGTATGCACGATCTTTGAATTTGCCTTGTGAGATGTTAGAGGTAGGAGTTAGTGTTACTAATTCCTTTGGGGACACGGTAGTAGTTAGGAAGATGTACCGAAGGTGTCTGTTGATGGTTCAGGGGCATGTGTTTCCAGTGGGTATGATAGAACTTCCTTTCTATGGTTTCGATGTGATTCTGGGTATGGATTGGCTCACGGAGCATAGAGCTAGGATAGATTTTGAAACTAAGCGGATTTCTTTGAAGCTCACAGATGATTATGAGATTGTAGTGGTGGGTGAGAACGTGAAGTTCTTGTCCACTGTGGTTTCAGTGTTAGAGGCTAAGAGATTAGTTGAGTTGGGATGTGAAGCATACTTAGCGTATGTGATGAACCCTAACACGAGTGAGGTTAGACCTCAGGACATCCGGACAGTATGTGATTTTCCTAGTGTGTTTCCGGAAGAATTGCCAGGGTTACCACCGGACAGAGAGGTAGAGTTCAGCATTGAGACTTATTCTGATTCAGCTCCTGTTTCAATTGCTCCGTATCGTATGGCACCGAAAGAATTGAAAGAGTTGAAGACTCAGTTGCAAGAATTGACAGATAGAGGTTTTATTCGACCTAGCTCTTCACCTTGGGGTGCACCAGTGTTGTTTGTGAAGAAGAAAGATGGAAGTATGAGAATGTGCATAGATTATAGACAGTTAAATCAGTTGACAGTGAAGAACAATTATCCGTTGCCTAGAATCGATGACTTGTTTGATCAGTTGAGAGGAGCATCTATCTTTTCGAAGATTGATTTGAGATCAGGTTACTACCAGCTAAAGGTTAGAGAGGTTGATGTACCGAAGACGACCTTTAGGACTAGGTATGGACACTATGAGTTTTTAGTCATGCCATTTGGGTTGACTAATGCACCGGCAGCTTTCATGGACATGATGAATAGGATTTTTCATCAGTATCTAGATCAGTTTGTGGTTGTATTTATAGATGACATTTTGGTGTATTCGCGAACCGAAGAAGACCATGACCGACACTTGAGACTTGTTTTGAAGACTTTGCTAGATCACCAGTTGTATGCGAAGCTCAGCAAGTGTGAATTCTGGATCCGGGAAGTAGTCTTCTTAGGACATGTAGTGTCAGCCGATGGGATTAGAGTTGATCCGAAGAAGATTGAAGCCATTGTTGAGTGGAAGCAACCGAAGTCTGTGACAGAGGTACGTAGCTTCCTAGGCTTAGCTGGATACTATAAGAGGTTTGTAGTGGGTTTCTCTAAATTAGTCGCTCCATTGACACAATTACTTCAGAAGAGTGTTCAGTTTGAGTGGACATATGCAAGACAGAGAGCCTTTGAGAAATTGAAAGAAGCTTTGACCCAAGCTCCGATTTTGATTCAGCCATAGTCCGGGAAGGACTATGTAGTCTACAATGATGCTTCTTATGTAGGGTTAGGATGTGTTCTGATGTAAGACAAGAGAGTGGTGGATTATGCCTCAAGACAGTTGAAGACCCATGAGCGCAACTATCCGACCCATGACATAGAGTTAGCTGCAGTTGTGTTTGCTCTGAAGATTTGGAGGCATTATTTGTACGGGGAGAAATGCACAGTGTACACCGACCACAAGAGTTTGAAGTACATTATGACTCAGCGAGATTTGAATCTCAGACAGCGTAGATGGTTAGAGTTGCTAAAAGACTATGATCTTACTATTGAGTACCATCCGGGTAAGGCCAATGTAGTGGCCGATGCATTGAGTAGGAAGGTGGTCGTGGACTTGAGAGCTATGTTTGCTAGATTGAGTTTGTCCGGAGATGGTGGCTTGGTAGCCGAGCTTCAAGTTAGACCTACTCTAGGTCAGATGATTAGAGAGAAACAGCTCTTAGATAGATCTTTGGCACCTCACGTGCAAGATATAGCTGAGAGTAGATCTTCAGACTACAGTTTCAGCACTGATGGGTTTTATGTTTCAAAGATAGAATAGTTGTGCCAGAAGACAGTGATTTGAGACGTACGATCTTGACTGAAGCCCACAGTAGTCCGTTTGCTATGCATCCTAGAAGTACGAAGATGTACTATGATTTGAAGAATGAGTATTTTTGGGTTGGCTTGAAGAGAGATGTACCCGACTTTGTGAGTAAGTGCTTAGTGTGTCAGAGAGTGAAGGCGGAACATCAGGTTCCCTCAGGTTTGTTACAGCCGTTGAGAATTCCGGAATGGAAGTGGGAGAACATCACCATGGATTTTGTTTCGGGTTTGCCTTTGACTCCTACGAAGAAGAACTCAGTTTGGGTGATAGTGGACCGATTTACGAAGTGTGCTCACTTCTTGGCAGTCAACACTACTTACACTTTAGATAGATTAGCCGATTTGTACATCGGTGAGATAGTTAGGCTGCATAGTGTGCCGAAATCCATTGTATCAGATAGAGATCCGCGGTTTACTTCTAGATTTTGGGAGTGTCTGCATACAGCTTTGGGTACCCGGTTGAACTTCAGCACTTCTTATCATCCTCAGTCAGATGGTCAATCAGAGAGGGTTATTCAGATATTAGAGGATATGCTGCGATGTTGTATCATTGACTTTCAGGGTACTTGGGAGAAGCATTTGCCTCTAGTAGAGTTTGCGTACAATAACAACTTTCAGTCGAGCATCCAAATGGCTCCGTATGAGGCCTTGTATGGCCGGAAGTGTAGAACTCCAGTGTGTTGGGCCGAGGTAGGGCAGAAACTGTTACCTATGCCGGATTTGCTCAAGGGGACAACCGACAAGGTAAAATTGATTTGTGATCGTTTGAAGGCTGCTTCGGATAGGCAGAAGTCCTATGCCGATCTGAAGAGGAAGGAAGTTGAGTTCTCAGTGGGTGAGAAGGTTTTCTTGAAAGTATCTCCGTGGAAAAAGGTGATGAGATTTGGCCGAAAAGGGAAGTTGAGTCCGAGGTACATAGAACCGTATGAGATTGTGAAGTGGGTTGGTCCGGTTGCTTATCAGTTGCGTTTTCCATCCGAGCTTGAGAAGAAACACGATGTGTTTCATGTTTAGATGTTTCGCAAGTATAGGTCCGATCCATCACATGTTATGCCCGTAGAAGAAATCGAATTGAATCCGGATTTGACTTACGAAGAAGAGCCCGTTGAGATCTTAGCTTCTGACAGTAAAGTGTTGAGGGGTAGATCAATTGAGTTAGTAAAGGTGCGGTGGCAACGCAGAGGTGTGGACGAGGCCACTTGGGAGGGGAAGGAGGATATGGAAAAGCAGTTTCCGTATCTCTTTCAGTCAGGTAATTTCGGGGACGAAATTCCTTAAGTGGGAGAGAGTTGTAACACCCGTGTTTTGGGCCTAGGAGTTAACCGGGTTATAGTTCGAGTCAAATAAAATTTAATTAAAACAATCCAACTTCAAATAATGACCTAATTGAGCTTTAATAAGAAGGGAGGAATCTATGTTGCAATTCGACCCAAATTTAAAAAGCAAGACCACTTTATGGGAAAAGTTGTCTTCCCTTTTCCCATTTCCTTTCTTCCAAACGTTGGAAACCCTCCCACCATTTTCAAAGCTTCTTCAAAACCTTGGTTACTATTCCATCCATTATCTCCTTCAATTAAAGGTGTTTTTCAAAGGTAATTACGTTTTCTTAACCTCCTCTTTACCCTCTACCTAACTATGGTCTTGGATTTCAAAAACATGGGGTTTTGAAAATTAGGGTTTATATTAAAGTTTGGGTTTTTAAGGGGGTTTTCCAATTGGTTTTGATAAATTGAGTTGGGGTTTTAGTTAATCTTGTTAAAAGGTGTAGCATATCTCAAATTAGTTGAATTTGGGTGAAATTTCGTAGCATGTTCATGAGGTAAATTTTAGGGTATTAAAATTTGGATTTTTGGTGGGTTTAATGTTGAAATTGAAGAGCTGATGGTCTACCTATGTTAGGAGGATGATTTGGGATGTTTTGGAAGTCATTTGGGTGTTTGGAAAGGGGTGTTTCAGCCAAGGGTTATTGGACTACGAAAATTGGGTTTTTGAGATAGTATGTGGTTTGGGAATTTGTGGAAATTGGGTTGTGTTTGCAAAGTAAGTTGATGGTTGAGTTTAGCATTGAACTGGGAAGTAATGTATGTGTTTTGTTTGACTAGAAGCAAGAGGAAACGTTGAAGAGGGCTTGGGACCGAATCCGGGTTCGTAGGAGGATTGGTTCGAATTGCTAAGGAAGGGCGGTGAGTGGTCTTAACTTGTTTTAAAGTTTGGTTCGAGCATGAGTAGTGTGTGTGTGTAAAGTGTGCTTGGTAGGCCACTTCCTTATAACCCAAGTAGTTAATTTAGTCTTGTTTTCCTTAAATGCCAATGTGCTTAATGACTATGCTCTTGTGCTTGTGATTATATGGTGCATATATATATATCATGATGTGGATATATGTGATGAGCATGAGTGTGGTTGATGATATGTGATTGATGATGATAATTGGAACTAAATAATTACCGGTTGTAAATGATCGATCATTAGGATAGTGTGCACACAAATTGAGTCAAAACGTACGTGGCCTTGATGGCGTTAAGTCATCAAGGAGAAGTACGGTGATGTAACATTCCACCGGAAGCTTTTATTTATTTCTATGGGATGATGAGTGGAATCCCATCTGTAGGGCATGTGGCGATGAGTGGAATCCCGCACATGCAAGGTCCGGTGATGAGTGAAATCCCACCGAGGTAAAGTGTTGTTGAGGTTTATATCCGCACAATCGGGGTAATTAAAGTGGCCAATTAAACTTGTTCATGTATTGTGATATATGATGGTGATATATGGTTGTGGTATATGATGTTGTTGCATGATGATTATTACTGATGTTAAGCTTGTTAGGATTGAGAGACCATATATTCCACTTGAAAGACTAGCTAGGTCTACTTGATTTCATGCCTATGCTTGATGTATGTAAGACTAGGATTAACGTGCTTGAACCCTGCATTGTTGATGTTTTTCGTTTTAGAGCACCCTCACTAAGCTTATAGCTTACGCTCTCTATGTTCAACAATGCAGATCATTAGCGTGGTGTTAGCTCGAGGCAAGGCAAGAAGGGCTTTCCAAGTTGTTGCTCAAGTATGGTTAATTTTGTAGTAGTTAAGCAATGTGGCAATATGGTGTGTTTGTATGAGCCTTGTATGACTCTTTCATTATGATGTTGTTTTGGATTGATTATGGATTGTAAGCATGTTATACTTTGATGAATGTTGGTGTGTATGATGGCATGCTTTAGGATGTTTTAGGTTGCCTTATGCTGAGTTCAAACCTCTTTTGATTGACTTGTGGCTTTATGACCATTTGAGCCTTTGAGTACGCACAATATGGCCTAAATTGCTCTCTCATTAGAATGTTATGTATGAATGCCTTAATTCATGTATGGTTGATTCCTTTGGCTTAAATATGTGTGCTTGCATGTTCGTGTATGCTTAGGTGAGTCGAGAAATGCATTTAGAGTCGTGTTGGGGTCGTTTAAGTTGAAATTGAGGAATTGCAGTGCAGGGGACATCGATACCCCTAGCTAGGGTATCGATACTGTCTTGCCCAAAGGCCTCAGATTTTGCCTGGGGTATCGATACCCTAAGGGTATCGATACCCTCCAAAGTTACTGTAATTTGAAATTTTGAGTGAGAGTAGAGCGTATCGATACGGGGTTTCCGAGTATCGATATGGGTCTACTTCATTGACCAAGGAGGGTTGACCGAGAAAGGGGGTATCGATACCCCTGGTAAGGGTATCGATACGGTCTTCTCGTGGTTGACTTCTTGGGTTGACCTAGAAAGGGGGTATCGATACCCCTGGCCAGGGTATCAATACTGTCTGCCTGTAAGCTAAAAAATGGACTGTTAATGCATGGCCGGGGTTCGAATGTGTTTTTCTTGTATGTTTCCGCTGTTGTGAATCACTTAGGGTTTAACCATCCTCTAGACAAGATTAAAATAAAAAGAAAAAAATAGGGTTGCTAACCGATGGGGAATCCTTTGGGTTTCGCTTCGGTTTTCCCCGTGTGGCCTACTCGGACCGGTCATCCGGCCAGACCGGAACGAGGGGGTTACACTATGACTGGTACTGGTCTCGTTCACTTCCGAATAAAAAGGCATTCGCATTGCAATTTATAATTCGGATGCAACTCGTAAATTTAAAAACGAGACCAATAAATTGCATGATTAACTAAAAAGACACGTTACAATACGAACGATGCAAATGATATATGTAAAAAAAACATGATAAGCGTACGAAACAATAAAACTATGTAATGTAAAAAGATATATCACATGTTAAACAAGAAAAGATATGCAATCATATATTATACCATATACCATGTACGATATATATTATTAGCACACAAACATTATATTAACTGAAATTAAGGAAACACTATTATGAAATAAAATAAAGATGCATGAAATGGTAGAGGACTCAAATGGTAAATAAACCACTAAAAAGCAACTAAAACAACGATTAGGGACCACTTTGAAAGGATGTACAAATCTAAAGGTACCAAAATGGCTATTAACCCGTTCAAAATTGATTAAAACCGAATTAGGGACGAAATTAGGAGACTCATGAAAATTTTAAGGACCAAGGGTACGATTTAAAAACGCGGAAACCCTAAAGGGGCGAATAGTGGAGTGCGGAAAGGCTTAAAAAGAATTAATCCAAATTTAAAAACATAAAAACTTTATAAAATGCGTTAAAAACATTTTGATCCTTTTGGCCTTTTCCCCCAAAAAAACTTTTTCTCTCCGGCCGACACTCCATGTTCCGAAACCAAAAAAGCCACGCCGGCCGGTTGCCGTTAATTGGCAACGACGTTATTCCATTCAACCCCCTTAAAAACAAAAACCGACAAGACCCTTACCCCTTTTTTGAAACTCAAAACGGAACCCTAAAAGAGGCTTCTCCGTCGAAGTTCCGTTGGCTCACCCCGATGACTTTCCGATGGATGCCGAGGGCTTATTGCCGGAACGACTCGAAGCTGGAGATGACCAGGGCTCTCGAAAGGTAAAAAGACAGACCTCTCTTCTCTTTTTTGTTTCGATGGTTTACATGCAAAATGGACAAAAAATACCTCTGAATATCTCTGTTGATTTCAAAGACTCCCCTTTTTTCCTCTCTAAAAAGCGGGATTACATTTGATTTTCGGTTTCTCTTTATACCGGATTTTACTGAGTAACAAACAAAAATACATAAATACAAGCTCTGTTTCTGATTCTCTTGTCTAGTTGACACTTTGCGTTGCCTCTTGCTGATTCTCTGCTTTTGTTTTTTGTTTTGGTTTGTTTGCCGTTTTTAGTACTCTGATGCTCTGTTGTTTTTGTCTGAGATATGCCGGAGAAGCCCAAATCGGAAGAGGCGTGCCGGTTGCAGGAGGCAGACGCGCTTGTGGCAGGCCAACGGTCAGAAGGTTCAGGCGCGTGGGCGCGTGGGTAGCAGAGGAGACGGGATCTGGAAGCTTCGTCCTCGAGGCTTGATCTGGAGCAATCTGGGCCCTTGGATCTTCGCGCGATCCGACGGCTCAGATGTAGCGACGCTGGGGCAAAGATGGGGCTCTCTAAGGTTTCTCGCGAGAATCTGATTTGGGCCGTCAGATCTAAACAGATCTGACGGTTGTGAGCTTGGCGGCGTGAGACCAAATGGAGGCTCATCTAGGGTTTTTTTGGTGAGACGATCTGGACCTTTGGATCTGCTTCGCCAGATCTGACGGCTTCTGATGCGTGGCGGCTACAGAAGACATAAACAATGTGTTAGGGTTTCTTTTTGGTGTAATGGGCTTGTCGGGCATTTGAGCTTAATGTATATATATTTTTTATATTATTCTGGGCTTCTTATTTTAAGCAATGGATCATGTTATTATTTTGGACTCTCATTATTAATCAAAATGGGTTTTTGTTTATTATGTCCAATTTTTATTATAATTATAATAGCAATAATATACAAATGATAATACTAACCCTTAGTAAATGATAATAATTGTAATCACTAATTTTGTCCGGGTCAACCTTTTTTTTATTATTTTTCTGCTAATAATGGGCTTTAATGGTATATGGGTTGTTATTATTACTAGCATTACTATATTACTATTATTACTATGTATTATTGTTATGATAATATCATTATTACTATATTACTTATACTTCTCCTATCTAATTATTATTACTATTATACTAATATGTTATCATCACTATTATTGATGTTACCATATGTTAGTACCATTATTATTAAAATATTCAATTATTTTTATTACTAAAGTTGTCACCGTATAACCATATGTTCATTACAGTTGTTAAAATTGTTACCGTATTATCTATCATATTATTATTTATTATTACCATCTACTATATACTATTACTAGTATTATATTAACACTACTATATATTATTATTATTATTAATGTTATTATTATTATTATCTGAAAACCCAAAATATAAATAAAAGCCCATATTAATTAAATAAAAGCCCACATATTATATTAAAGTCCATTTACATATCTGAAAACCCAAAAACAAAATACAGGGCCCGTTTGGCCCAAACCCTAATTAAACAGAAACCCTAATTCTGCCCATCTTTGTCTTGCAGCCGCCACAACCCCAACCGTCAAATCTATCAAGATCTGATGGTCCAGATCAACCCGGGTGTGGAGAAAACCCTAGCTGTCATCATGTTGTCCCAGCGTCGCACTCCCACAGCCGTCGGATCGAGGGCTTGATCAACGGCTCAGATCAACCGCGTTAAAAAAAACCCTAGATGGCCCTGGCGCCACACATTTCCTACCGTCAGATCTGGTAAGATCTGACGGTCCACGATCAAAGCGGGAAAGTTCCAGAACCACACGCGCTCACGCGCGACCTTTGGCGTCACCCACGGGCGCGTTCGATCCGCGCGCGCCTCCTCAGATCCATGGTGGCCGTCCAGATCTGCACCACGTCGATCGGAGGGATCACCATCGGCCACGTCCTCACGGCCATCCCGTGCCTCTCTGGTCCCCTCTCCTCGACTCACATGCAACAGAAGGAAAAAAACAAAACGTCAGAAACACAAATCAGCAAAATCACAAAAATTTCAGAGACGAGGCAACAACGAAAATTGCAGAGAATTATCAAGGACAACAGAGGCATCCAATAGCAAATTTCTAGGGTGTTTTTTCCTTTATTTTAATGATGTAAATTCCGGCTATATAAAGCCGAAACCAAATGTAAATCGGGAGGGGGTGTTATCGAGGGAAAAAGTTTCAGATATCAATACAAAAGGCAACCATTTTACAGAGGTATCATCCTTCCATTTTCAGTTTCGCACAAAAGAAAAAATAAAGAAAACAGTGGTATAGTTTTTACCTTTCGCATCTCTTCCTCTCCCTTTCGCCCTTCATTCATCCTCGCCGGCGATAAGCTCTGTGGCCCCTCTCCGAGGCCGTGCGTGTGAGCCGGTGGGGGGAAGTTTTAGGGTTTCTTTTCGGTTTTGGTTCAGGGATTTTCAAAAACGATTTCGAAAAGTTTTATTTTGGTTTTGGGTTTTCGGGAAGGGAGTAAAGAGAGGGCTTGCCGTTTTTTTTGGTTTCGGAAAGAAAAGAAAGATTTTTTTTAGGGTCCCGGCGCCGGCAACGGCGGCCGAAACCCCTATGCGGCGCCGGAGGAGTGACAGAGCAAAGAGGGGCTCTCTGTTTATTTTAGGGTTTGTAAAATGGGGAAAAAGGGCTAAAAAGGGTTTGAATGTGCTTTTATAATGTTTTAAAAAATTTTAAATCGGTTTAATCACATTTTAACCCCTCCGTGTTGTTCTAATTGCACGCGGAGGACTTCCGCATTACAAAACCACGCCCGTGGTCCTCCGGTGTTTTCAAACTTTTTTAATTTGGTCCCCGACTTGATTCTAATCGGTTCCCGAAGGGGGAAATTGTTGTTTTAGTCCCCTTGACTTTCAGTATTCTCACGATTTCACCCCTGATTCGTGTTTTAATCAGTTTTTTTTAATGGAAGATTTACCATCCGGGTCCCTGCCAGTTTGCATTTTATTATTATCATGTGGTTTTGTTTTTTCCGGTTGTTCATGCATTTACCTTTTTTATATCGAATATATGTCTTTGCATTTTTATTCATTGTTGTTAAGTATGGCATGTATGCTTATTTATCAAATGTGATCGTGTGCCTTTAAATTATCTTGTTTAAGCATGTATTTATATTGTGTAGTATAATGCGGTGCATGCGTTTTTTTATACGTATTTTTATCTGCTTTTTATGATGGGTCGAATATATGTTTGGTGGCCATATTGTATGTTGGTTTAGTGCGAATGTTTAAATTCGTGGGGTATGTTTTCATATATATTAATTCGTATGTTTTTATGTATGGTTTTTATTCATTTAATTTACCTTGGTCATATATATTGCATGCTTGCTTTATGTGTGTTTTAGCTGGTTTCCATGTCATTCGAATATATATATTTGTTATATGCTATTTTAATGTGATGTTTATATGTGACATGCATCCTTAAATGTCACTCATGTGATTTTTTGGTATTTTGAGTGCATGATAATCGGGTCTAAAAAATCAAACCCGAGAGGGGTATTAATTAACTTTGGTATCCGAAAACGACAGTCCTAGCTTAATGGATGTCTATCGGATACTTAGGTTAATTTTCACCGCCTCCAGGTAAGCGAAAGCATAAAAATTGAAAACAACACGCATCATCTCTTATATGTTCACATCATGCATAAAGGTGACGTACGGAATCCGAACCCTAAACTAACACAGCAGTCAGCCTTATTTGATGTCGGTTTAGTCTATGGTCCGATGTACCGTCATCCTTTTTAATTAAATGATTAATTAATTCCAATGCCACTATTCGATAAAGCCCGTGTTATTTAAGTCATATTTTCATTTAAGAACAATTATTAAATTCACTTCGATTTTTAAATAATTCCTATCGATCAAAAGGCAACAAGCAATTTGGTACCGATTTCCGGGCGTGATGGGGGTGCTAATCCTACCCCACGCGTAACCAACTCCCGAACCCGTTTTTTAATGAATCTCTGGTTTTATGGTGTCTGGCCTACCTCAGTGGCCGGTGGCGACTCCAAATTTTCACAAGTTTTCCAAAACATGAATTCCCCCCTTTTCTTTTAATAAACCCCATTTTCAAAAAGATGAAATAGTGATAAGGCCCCCCCCCACTTAGCGGTTTTCAGAAAAAACCTTATCACAGCTTGGCGACTCTGCTGGGGACAAATTTTTGTTTTTACAAAACAAAAAAGAGAGTTAAGCCAATAAAACGCTTGTTGCCATTTGATCAATAGAAAATATTTAAAATTCGAAGTGAAGCTAATAAGTTTGTCCTTTTAGGAAAATACGACTTAAGTTGAACAGGCTTTGAAAATTTGTGGCATTCGAATTAATTTTCCATTTAATTATTAAGGAAATCACCGACATGTGTTGCACCATGTTCATTAAGCTCTATACCCGAGCTACCCTTAAGTGGGAGTGAAACGCCCATACCCACGTGAGTATCCCTCCACGGGTCGGTAATTCACTTCCGGAATCCACGCCTTTGACACGTGAGCAGCCCTCCACGTCATTAGGCCGTGCTTTCCCCCGAACCGAAACCAATTCGCAAGCCTGTGATGGGCCAGAATTGGGGTTCTTATTGCCTTAGTAGGTGATAAGATAGGTTCGGGTACCCTTTGCTAGAACCGAACTCATGAGTGAGAATATAAGAAGCCTACCCCATTAGAGCCATGCGGATAACCCTAGAGTTTAGAGTGTCTAGGTTTGTCTTGCTAATTACTTGTTTCTGTGCTTCTTTTTTCGTTAATGCTTGAATTTCATTTCTTGCCTTGATTTATGTTTATCATGTGACTAACACCTGTGCTTTTCTTCCCTTCTTATTTTGTATATTTCATCATTGCATAAAGAGCACATTGAGTTGGAAATAGTCTGAAATTAAAGACTTGATTAGTGGGAAATATGGTCTGTAACAACAGTGAGAAGGACCTCGACGAAAATGTAGCCACAAGGAGAGCAATTACATGGTTGGGTTTCCGAAACAAGAAAGGCTTTCAAAAACAAGAAAAGGCCACCGCACTTATTTGTTAGATGTCCCAGACAAGTGACCATTAATTCGAATTTCGGAGTTCAACCTACATTTGTTCTACGGTCGACAGCTTTGAATTGACTACAACAGTTGGGAAATACCGAGTCTTGCAAGGAAATTAGCGAGAACTACACCGAACAACAACCAAGCTTTCTGGGGCAAGATCGGAAGTTTCTCGGGCACTCTGCCATCTTGAGTCGACAATCAAGTCTCAACCTAGAACAAGGAAAAATACTTCAAGTCAGAGGGAATTCCGACCTCACCCCCGATGCGCTTTGAAGGTTAGGCTTAGTGGGACCCTTTCAAAGAGCAAGTCAAGAGTACCAATATCGACAGTGGATTAATCATAATTTGTCGCCTATACCACTTGGGGGCAGGACCGAGAGTTGGCCTACTTGTTAACGAGGATATGAGAGAACGCCCGATTCCTAGCAAAAGATCATTCCAAGAAAGAAGAAGGGATTGTGCGAGTCTTGAAGAAAATCGTCGACCTAGATGCTAGCTTGAGAACTACATGTAGTGGGTTTCATCCGATCATTGTAACGGACCAAGGTTCCCATTGATGAGTTGTTTAACGAGGATATTTGCCGAACTCAGTGTTGCTCTTTGCATTTCAATTATGCATTTTGTTTGATTACCTTTAGTCATGCATTTCTGTTGCACATATGACACATTGCATTCATGAAATTAACATTCAATGCACCTTTGCATCCAATTACATTTTGATTGATTACTCTTAACATTCATGAAATTAATGTTCAATGCACCTTTGCATTCATATACATTTTGATTAACCATATGTTGTACATGTGACACATTACATTCATAAAATTAATGTCCAATTCACCTTTGCATTCAATTACATTTTGATTGATTACTCTTGACATTCATGAAATTAATGTTCAATGCACCTTTGCATTCAATTATACCTTTTGATCGATTACCTTTAACCATACGATTCTATTATACGAGCGACATGTTCATTAATGTCCATCAAATCAGTGCACATTTGCATTTAATCATGCATTTTGATTGATCATATGTCTTCATTGTACATGACACATTCATTCATTCATTCATTCATTAAACAAATAAAATTAATGTCCATCAGGTCAATGCATCTTTGCATTCGATTGTACATGTCTGTTTGATTACCTTTAATCATGTGTTTTCGTTGTACATACGATTTATTCATTCATTAAACACATGAGATTAATGTCCATCATATTAATGCATCTTTGCATTCAATTGTACATGTCTGTTTGACTACCTTCAATCATATGTTTTCGTTGTACATACGATTCATTCATTCATTAAACAAATAAGATTAATGTCCATCAAATAAGATTAATACATCTTTGCACTCAGTTGTACATGTCTGTTTGATTACCCCTAATCATCTATCCTTGTTGTACATACTACACATTCATTCATTCAATCATTCATTAAACAAATAAAATTAATGTCCATCAAATTAATGTTGCTCTTTGCATTTCAATTATACATTTTGTTTGATTACCTTTAATCACATGTTGTACATATGTCACATGGTATTCAATAAAATTAATGCACCTTTGCATTCATGTAGCATTTTTTTTTTAATAATACTTTTTTGTACGTTCGTTGCATCATATGAATCACTAATTAGGGGAAGTACTCACCTCAGAAAATAGAAGAGAATGACTTCAGGCCAGTACAGTTTCAAAAGCATGAATGACCTAATGGCTAGGGTCGATAAGCTCGAACAGCTCCAAGAGCATTTGGTTTGGAACCAAAAAGAGGTAATATCATATGTGAGGAAAGTCCAAGAGGAAACTAGGGGGAAAATCAACGAAATGATGGGTACGATGGCCACCATGACCAAAGAAGAGGGCGCGAAGGAAGGCTCCTTTGAACAGGGAGAGGGTCAGAGCTGGGATTGCGACTTCATAGCGGAAAGGGTCTTGTCTGACGAAGACCAGGCTATCATCAACCAATATGAGGTGGCGTGCATTACTTCAGAGTGCTCTACTGAATTGATGCTGAATAAAGCGAAAGACTCTCTCTTGAAGCCTCTATCATCTCCAGTGAACAAAGGCCCAAATGAAGTAGATTTGGAAATTGAAGAAAATGTAGAATGCGATAAAGGAACGAAGGTGTCAACTGCATCAGATTCTAAAGAGTCACCTCCTCTGATACAAGGTCAACCTCTGGCATCGGCTTTTCATCAGCAATTCCCAATCGATAAAGCCTCCGGGTCCCAAGAGAAAAAGAGGAAGTTGAAGGACTTTCAATTTATCCCTAGTCTGTTCACCTGCCAAGAACTGTTTTCCAAATTGTTGAGCTACCGATTGATTGCACCATGCTTCGTTAATCCTCAGTCACCCCCGTATCTGAGTTGGTTTAAGGAAGAGAAACGTTGTGAATTCCATGCCGGAATCCCAGGCCATTCCATCGAGAAATGCATAAACTTTAAGCGCAAGGTTCGACACCTCCTAGATGTCGGGGTATTAGAGTTTGAACCAACAGTCCCGGGTCTGAAGATTAATTATCCATCTATGAAGTTAGACCAAGACGAGGAGGACAAAGGAGAGGTGCGTTCGGTTAAGAGGGTCATACAACAGGCAAAATCGTTTGAGAAATCAGGAATAGCTTTGAAAGATTCCATGAAAGTAACAATAATCGGGGACGGTGAGGTCTCCAAGGAAAGTGGATCAAAGAAAGGAGAAGTAGAGAATGAAGAAGTGCATGTCGGAGACACCGAGAGAAGTAATGAGGAGACAAAGATGTCAATCCCAATGACGTATTCTGAATTGTTACCCTTGTTGGTTCAAAACAAACTTTTAGAGTTACCCCCATCAAGACGCTACTCTTACCTCAACCCTAATGTGTATGGTACCATGATGGTGTGTGGCTTCCATTATCGCGATTGTGGTCACACAACAGAAGAGTGTGCAGTTTTGAAAAGAAGGGTTTATAGCCTTATCAAAGGAGGTTTGCTTAGCTTTGAGGATGGAAAGCCCAGGTTCCACCCAGGGTTAGGGCATATCAAAAAGTTGACGAGAGGCCGGAATCAATGTCGTAAGCGTCCAGTAAAGGCACCTCTCAGGATTCTCAATACGTCAATCACGTTCTTGCTTCCTCATTTAATTCAAGGGGGATATCTTGCCCCTAGGCCGATGGATGAGATCCCAAGCCCATCTCTTAAACGCGATCCGAACAGTATTTGCGATTTCCATATGGGGGCATCGGGGCACCCTACTAAGAGGTGTTGGGTTTTGAAAGAAGAAATAAAAAAGCTGCTCGGTAATGGGACACTAACACTTGAAATGGTTAAGCAGTGGAAAGAAAAGGGGATAAGAGAGGCTACCACCTCGGTTGAGGAACTGAAGAAGCAAGATGAATGAGAAATCACTTCCGGAGTTGTTATGCATGTTTATGTTAGGAGATGGTGTTTAATTTTTCGTGCGTTGTGTTTCGCTTTTGAAGTAGTGCGTGGAATCAACTTTGTTATCATTTGCCTGAAGATAGCAATGATCTTTTTAAAGGGCACTTGTTATGTTTGCTTATTTTCTTTCTAATGAAAATGCATTTTTTTCTTAACATACAATGACCTTGAAATCATATATATGTATATCCCTCCTTACCTTCATAGGTCCTCGGATATCACATGCTTGATGTGGCATTGATTCTTACGGAAGAGATCGATTGAATGTTGTGATAACGATGAAGCGAGATTCCCCGCTCTGTCCGCTCTGGTCGGAAAAGCGAGAGAAGCAAGATTACTATTCCTTTAATGATGTTTGATGATAAGGAAATCTCCTAAGAAATCCCAAATAAAGTTGCTTAAATGTGCCAAAAAGAAAAAAAGAAAAAAAAGAAAAGTGAAAAATAGACTGTTTCAAAACAAAATAAATGATTTTAATTTCACAGCCTGGTAATAGGCATTAACAAAAAGCACTCCAATTTCCGAAACCTGGTAATAGGAATTTTTGGATACGAGTGTGGAATTTTAGGGGCACTCCGCTGAAGCCTGAATCTCTTCGCTTCATGAGTGATGGTAATATTTTCAAAATCGTGACCATGCCGAGTAACTCGGGGTATCGTTGTATGCTCCATCTTTATTCTCGAGCCAAAGGATTGTGACGAGTTGAATTCCCCTAAGAAAAAGAAATAAATGAACAAATCAAATAAGTCCTGAAAAGGAATCCTTGAGGACACCGACATGAAATCAATGGTAATCATAAACATGATGAGAACTAGAAGGAATGGTAATCGAGCTGATCCAGCAAGTACCATAATCATGAGGATGAACCGAGCGATTAGGTGGAGTTTTATAACTTCAAATATCGCCACAACACTCAAAGACGCAAGCCATGCTTGAAGAGATCATCGGAAAGCGGAATCTAAGACGCTCTTGCATCTGATATCCGGGGCATCCTATTCTATTTTTCTTTTAATTAGAATTTGGTTTCAAGGTTCTGTATGTTAATTTGAAAATCCACTCTTCATTAAAATGACGACCAGCGAATTGACATATTTTTAAACAAAGAAATTTCCTTGTATTACTTCAGAGATAAATGCACCGTCGGTAGCGAGACCCAAAGTTGAGGGGCATTACATGATGTGTGATGATGAAGGACCATTGGGGCATCTTTGTCCGTGGGGCAAGAAGAGGATTTTGCACATAGATTTTCGAATTAGAATAGATAAGAGATGGCATACGGCTTGGAAGTGCTTGATTCTGATTACAACTAGGGTCATTGAACTCGGGGAATAAGCAACACAAGTTGGGGGCAAGCTTTGTCAAGACACGAGATTGATGAGTGGTTGTAATCCCAAGATGATGACCACCGGCCTCAGAGAATAAAGACAAAATTCATGCATCTTTGTATTCCTATGACCATATGCATCATTGCATCATGAAATATGCTCATGCATCATTGATAGTTAGACATCCCTACGTTAGGAGCATGCTAACTCATACCATCATAGCATTTGTTTATTTGTGAACAGGTATTTGAAGATTAATAAAGGGGTGGATCTACGGCTCTATGAGAAGAGAAATAGATCTCAAGAATCCTTTGACTGGTATCAAGGTTCTCAATCCCTAATTTTTTTATCCTTTTTAAAGGATGTTTTTCTCAAAATTCGAATTTCTCGATTTTATACTTTCAGAAGGACGTTTTTCTTAAAATTCCAATTTTTCAATTTTATCCTTTTTAAAGGATGTTTTTCTCAAAACTCTGATTTCTCAATCCTATCCTTTCTAAAGGATGTTTTCCTTAAGACTCGATTTCTTAATCGTATCCTTTCTAAAGGGTGTTTTTCTCAAAACTCTGATTTCTCAATCCTATCCTTTCTAAAGGATGTTTTCCTTAAGACTCGGTTTCTTAATCGTATCCTTTCTAAAGGGTGTTTTTCTCAAAACTCTCGATTTCTCAAACCTATCTTTTTTAAAGGATACTTTTTCTCAAAACTCCGATTTCTCAATCGTATCCTTCCTAAAAGATAGTTTTTCTTAAAACTCGATTTCTCAATCGTATCCTTTCTAAAGGATGTTTTTTTCTTAAAACTCGATTTCTCAATCGTATCCTTTCTAAAGGATGTTTTTCTTAAAACTGGATTTCTCAATCCTATCATTCCAAAAGAACATTTTCCTCAAAATTTAAATTCTCAACTTTATCCCCTTTGGAATGTTTTTTTAAAAAAATAATAAAAAATCAGGTTTCCTGGTTTTTAAATTAAAAGAAAAGAAAAAAGAAGAAATGAGAGAGAAAGAGAGATCAAAAAAAAGAGAAAAAGAAAGAGAGAAGAATAAGAGGAAAAAAGGAAAAAAGAAAAAGAGAGAAAGAGAAAAAAGACGAGAGAAAGAGAGAGAAGAAAATAAAAAAAAGAGAAAAGGAAAAGAATGAGAGGAAATAAGAAGAGAGAAAGAAAAAGAAGGTAAACGAGAGAAAGTAAAAAGAAAAAAGAGAGAAAAAAGGGAAAAAGAGAGAAAAAAGGGAAAAAGAGAGAAGAAAGAAAAAAGAAGAAAGAAGAAAGAAGAAAGAAGGAAAAAGAGAAAAAGAAAAGAAAAGAAAAGAAAAGAAAAAAGATGAGAAAAGAAAAAGGAAGAAGGAAAGAATGAGAAAAAGAACGAGAGGAAAGAGAAATAAAAGAAAAGAGAAAAAGAAAAGAGAGAAAGAGAAATAAAAGAAAAAGGAAAGAGAGAAGAGAGAGAAAAGAATAAGAGAAAAAGAGAAAGAAAAAAATAATAATAAAGGGAAAAAGAGAGAAAAGAGGAAAAAAGAATGTGAGGAAATAAGAAGAGAGAGAGAGAAAAGAGAAGAAAGAAAAAAAGAGAAAAGATAAAGAAGATAAAAAGATAAAGAAAAGAAAAAAGAATGAAAATGAAAAAGAAGAAAAGAGAAAAAGAACAAGAACAAGAAGAAAAAGAAGAAAGATAAAAAAAAAAAAGAGAAGAAAGAAGAAAATAAAGAAAAAAGAAGAAGGAGAAGGAGAAGGAGAAGAAGAAGAAGAATGAGATGAGAAAGAACGAGAAAAAGAAAAGGATGGAGAGGAAGAAGAAGGAAACGGAAAAGAAGAAGAATAAGAAGAAGAAGAAGAAGAAGAAGAAGAAGAAAAGAAAAGAAGAAGGAAAAAGAAGAAGAAGAAGAGAAAAGAGACCTACAACTTCAGAATTTAAGAGCAAAAGAGCTCAAGGATTTCCGAGCAGAAGAGCCAGAAGTCCTGCTCAGATTGTTTTTGCCACCACTAGAAAACAAGTTTTTCGGATTTATTCTTTGCCGCTCAGGGAGAATGAATCGGCTACGTCCTTCGCCGCTCAGGGAGGACATGCCAACGTATCTAGGCTATTAAAGGTTTATTCTTTGCCGCTCAGGGAGAATGAATCAGCTACGTCCTTTGCCGCTCAGGGAGGACATACCAACGTTGTCCAGTTGCTATTGGAGGTTTATTCTTTGCCGCTCAGGGAGGATGAATCAGCTACGTCATTTGCCGCTCAGGGAGGAGATGCCAGCGTTATCTAAGCTATTGGAGGTTTATTCTTTGCCGCTCAGGGAGAATGAATCAACTACGTCCTTTGCCGCTCAGGGAGGACATACCAACGTTGTCCAGTTGCTATTGGAGGTTTATTCTTTGCCGCTCAGGGAGGATGAATCAGCTACGTCCTTTGCCGCTCAGGGAGGACATACCAACGTTGTACAGTTGCTATTGGAGGTCCATTCTTTGCCGCTCAGGGAGAATGAATCGGCTACGTCCTTCGCCGCTCAGGGAGGACATGCCAACGTATTTAAGCTATTAAAGGTTTATTCTTTGCCGCTCAGGGAGAATGAATCAGCTACGTCCTTTGCCGCTCAGGGAGGACATACCAACGTTGTCCAGTTGCTATTGGAGGTTTATTCTTTGCCGCTCAGGGAGAATGAATCAGCTATGTCCTTGACCGCTCAGGGAGGACATGCCAACGTTGTCCAGTTTGCTATTTGAAGTCCATTCTGTACCGCGTAGGGAGAATGAATCGACTTTGTCCTTTGCCATTCAGGGAGGACATGCCAACGACATCCACTTTGTTTCTGCCGCTTCGAAGGAGCAAATCACCCAAACAGGGAAGTTGGTCAAAATTAGTGCTTATGGTCTTTGCTTTGTTCTTGTTTCACAAATACAAGCAAAGAGGGGCAACTGTAATCACTAATTTTGTCCGGGTCAACCTTTTTTTTATTATTTTTCTGCTAATAATGGGCTTTAATGGTATATGGGTTGTTATTATTACTAGCATTACTATATTACTATTATTACTATGTATTATTGTTATGATAATATCATTATTACTATATTACTTATACTTCTCCTATCTAATTATTATTACTATTATACTAATATGTTATCATCACTATTATTGATGTTACCATATGTTAGTACCATTATTATTAAAATATTCAATTATTTTTATTACTAAAGTTGTCACCGTATAACCATATGTTCATTACAGTTGTTAAAATTGTTACCGTATTATCTATCATATTATTATTTATTATTACCATCTACTATATACTATTACTAGTATTATATTAACACTACTATATATTATTATTATTATTAATGTTATTATTATTATTATCTGAAAACCCAAAATATAAATAAAAGCCCATATTAATTAAATAAAAGCCCACATATTATATTAAAGTCCATTTACATATCTGAAAACCCAAAAACAAAATACAGGGCCCGTTTGGCCCAAACCCTAATTAAACAGAAACCCTAATTCTGCCCATCTTTGTCTTGCAGCCGCCACAACCCCAACCGTCAAATCTATCAAGATCTGATGGTCCAGATCAACCCGGGTGTGGAGAAAACCCTAGCTGTCATCATGTTGTCCCAGCGTCGCACTCCCACAGCCGTCGGATCGAGGGCTTGATCAACGGCTCAGATCAACCGCGTTAAAAAA
Organism: Hibiscus tridactylites; assembly: GCA_958450335.1. NCBI lineage: Eukaryota > Viridiplantae > Streptophyta > Magnoliopsida > Malvales > Malvaceae > Hibiscus > Hibiscus tridactylites. The sequence goes on along the minus strand of OY288285.1, from coordinate 70,415,275 downwards.
AACCCTAGATGGCCCTGGCGCCGCACATTTCCTACCGTCAGATCTGGTAAGATCTGACGGTCCACGATCAAAGCGGGAAAGTTCCAGAACCACACGCACTCACGCGCGACCTTTGGCGTCACCCACGGGCGCGTTCGATCCGCGCGCGCCTCCTCAGATCCATGGTGGCCGTCCAGATCTGCACCACGTCGATCGGAGGGATCACCATCGGCCACGTCCTCACGGCCATCCCGTGCCTCTCTGGTCCCCTCTCCTCGACTCACATGCAACAGAAGGAAAAAAACAAAACGTCAGAAACACAAATCAGCAAAATCACAAAAATTTCAGAGACGAGGCAACAACGAAAATTGCAGAGAATTATCAAGGACAACAGAGGCATCCAATAGCAAATTTCTAGGGTGTTTTTTCCTTTATTTTAATGATGTAAATTCCGGCTATATAAAGCCGAAACCAAATGTAAATCGGGAGGGGGTGTTATCGAGGGAAAAAGTTTCAGATATCAATACAAAAGGCAACCATTTTACAGAGGTATCATCCTTCCATTTTCAGTTTCGCACAAAAGAAAAAATAAAGAAAACAGTGGTATAGTTTTTACCTTTCGCATCTCTTCCTCTCCCTTTCGCCCTTCATTCATCCTCGCCGGCGATAAGCTCTGTGGCCCCTCTCCGAGGCCGTGCGTGTGAGCCGGTGGGGGGAAGTTTTAGGGTTTCTTTTCGGTTTTGGTTCAGGGATTTTCAAAAACGATTTCGAAAAGTTTTATTTTGGTTTTGGGTTTTCGGGAAGGGAGTAAAGAGAGGGCTTGCCGTTTTTTTTGGTTTCGGAAAGAAAAGAAAGATTTTTTTTAGGGTCCCGGCGCCGGCAACGGCGGCCGGAACCCCTATGCGGCGCCGGAGGAGTGACAGAGCAAAGAGGGGCTCTCTGTTTATTTTAGGGTTTGTAAAATGGGGAAAAAGGGCTAAAAAGGGTTTGAATGTGCTTTTATAATGTTTTAAAAAAATTTAAATCGGTTTAATCACATTTTAACCCCTCCGTGTTGTTCTAATTGCACGCGGAGGACTTCCGCATTACAAAACCACGCCCGTGGTCCTCCGGTGTTTTCAAACTTTTTTAATTTGGTCCCCGACTTGATTCTAATCGGTTCCCGAAGGGGGAAATTGTTGTTTTAGTCCCCTTGACTTTCAGTATTCTCACGATTTCACCCCTGATTCGTGTTTTAATCAGTTTTTTTTAATGGAAGATTTACCATCCGGGTCCCTGCCAGTTTGCATTTTATTATTATCATGTGGTTTTGTTTTTTCCGGTTGTTCATGCATTTACCTTTTTTATATCGAATATATGTCTTTGCATTTTTATTCATTGTTGTTAAGTATGGCATGTATGCTTATTTATCAAATGTGATCGTGTGCCTTTAAATTATCTTGTTTAAGCATGTATTTATATTGTGTAGTATAATGCGGTGCATGCGTTTTTTTATACGTATTTTTATCTGCTTTTTATGATGGGTCGAATATATGTTTGGTGGCCATATTGTATGTTGGTTTAGTGCGAATGTTTAAATTCGTGGGGTATGTTTTCATATATATTAATTCGTATGTTTTTATGTATGGTTTTTATTCATTTAATTTACCTTGGTCATATATATTGCATGCTTGCTTTATGTGTGTTTTAGCTGGTTTCCATGTCATTCGAATATATATATTTGTTATATGCTATTTTAATGTGATGTTTATATGTGACATGCATCCTTAAATGTCACTCATGTGATTTTTTGGTATTTTGAGTGCATGATAATCGGGTCTAAAAAATCAAACCCGAGAGGGGTATTAATTAACTTTGGTATCCGAAAACGACAGTCCTAGCTTAATGGATGTCTATCGGATACTTAGGTTAATTTTCACCGCCTCCAGGTAAGCGAAAGCATAAAAATTGAAAACAACACGCATCATCTCTTATATGTTCACATCATGCATAAAGGTGACGTACGGAATCCGAACCCTAAACTAACACGGCAGTCAGCCTTATTTGATGTCGGTTTAGTCTATGGTCCGATGTACCGTCATCCTTTTTAATTAAATGATTAATTAATTCCAATGCCACTATTCGATAAAGCCCGTGTTATTTAAGTCATATTTTCATTTAAGAACAATTATTAAATTCACTTCGATTTTTAAATAATTCCTATCGATCAAAAGGCAACAAGCAATTTGGTACCGATTTCCGGGCGTGATGGGGGTGCTAATCCTACCCCACGCGTAACCAACTCCCGAATCCGTTTTTTAATGAATCTCTGGTTTTATGGTGTCTGGCCTACCTCAGTGGCCGGTGGCGACTCCAAATTTTCACAAGTTTTCCAAAACATGAATTCCCCCCTTTTCTTTTAATAAACCCCATTTTCAAAAAGATGAAATAGTGATAAGGCCCCCCCCACTTAGCGGTTTTCAGAAAAAACCTTATCACAATAATATAATAAGACATAAATGTTATTATAATAAATATAATGTATTAGTAATGTTTAGAGGTTTTTTCCTTTCAATAATGTAATGAGTATAAAAATAATGTTGCTATTGATGATAATACTATAGCAATACTAAAAGAGTAATAATAGTAATAACACTTATATATATACATGTATATTTTCTCTTTTTCGGTTTTTATTTTATTTTAAATGCCTAACAACCCAATAAGCCCACTAACAACACAAACTAAAGGGTTTCAAGGTCGAGACAAAATTAATGATTACAATACTAAACACTTAAATTTTAAACTAAAAAATCTAAAAGTACTTTTAAAAACGGTTTTTAAACTAGCTTTTACACATCACTTTCCAAAAGTAATGCTAAACTAGCCTTATAAAATAAATTTATATGTGTTAAATCTAACAATATGAAATTTATCATTCGACTTAATTTAAAGTCATTTATGTTTTGAATGAAATTTCGTTTATATGTAAATCAAAGCAGACAAAAATTATCTATCCGTTTTTAGTGACTTTTATGCTCTAATATTAAAAAATTAAAATTTAAATTATAATTTTAAATTTTAAATCTTAAACCACAAATTCACCCTAAAAAATAAAATTATACTCTTAATTTTTAAACTCTAACATTAATTTGTAACTATAAACCTTAAATTTATATATATATATGAACATAAATAAAGCACACCGAAAAAAAAAACATAAATTTTTTCTTTCGATCAAAGACACTCGCTAATAGTGACCATTACTTCATTTTTTAAATTTCAATAACGGGACAATTATCAAATTAAATTAAACCAAAACGCTACGTTGCGTGCACAAAACACATTATCTATATTTATATCCAAACCCCGCTACATGGACCCTACAGTACACTCGTATCTTTTGTGATTTTGTCTTTATGTTTCATAAACATACATTTTTTTATATTTAACGTTTAAATATATTCCATATTTTATTGTGTATATTACAAAAGTAACGATAAAATTTAGTTATTACTAAAAATTAAAATTTATAATCATATTTTTTTGTTTAAGCTAAAACATCCCCGCCAGGTAACTAATCATTTTACTATGAGTACATTTACTAAGAAATAAACGGTTAGCTGTAAAATATACTCTATTTTTATTGGTAAAAATTTGACTCACGACATCAAAATTATATTTTAAATTATAAATTATAACACTAAATTTTAAATCATAAAATAAACATCTAAACTCTAAATTAAATATATTTATAAAAATAAAGTTTTCATCGTCGATGTATGATTTATTTTTTATTCTTTAAAGTATCAACTGGAGTGAGTCAAATGATTAATTAGAGACGATAAGTAATAGAGACCGGTAGGGGCCACAAACCCCCAAAATTTAAAAAATAAATTTATTTTAAGTCGGGGTAATAATAACATTATATTTTAGTCTCATAAAAACATATAGTAATTTATATTGTTGTTCCTCCTAAATTTAAATATTTTCAATGATACTTTAATAAATAACGTTAAATTCTGTTATTAAAATAATCATTCGAGTTTTGTTGGTCTATATAAGAGATAAGACACTGATCATAAATTTTAAAACTCCTTTATACTCATACGGGCTAAACTATAAAATAAGTGCCTAAACTATGTATCTTTTTTGTAATAGGCACCTAAAGTATTTTTGGTTGAAAAATGTACTTAAATTTTCATTTTGGCTGAAATAGGTGCCAAAATTTTTATTTTTGGCTTATTTTAAAGTTAATTTTGGCACCTATTTCAACTAAAAACAAAAATTTAGGCACATATTTCAGCAAAAAATAGTTTAGACACCCATTTCAGCCAAAAACAAAACTTGAGACACATATTTCAACTAAAAAATACTTTAGACAATTACTGTAAAAAAAGACATAATTTAAATACTTATTTTGAGTTAAGTCTACTCAGACGAGAATTAAATTTTCGACTATTACCGAATTTTTTTTTCTTCCTTTTTTTTCGGTGAAAAGGTAAATCTGAACAAAATTGATGAAACAAAAAAAGTTATGAGTGACCGAAAAGAATTTTTTTTTTTTGGATAAACTCCTCCAAAAAAATACTAGAAAATGGAAAAAATGAGAGTGGGACCTATTTTCTTTAGCGGGACCCACCAAAATTATATATTCTCTCCCTCTCCTATCCTTTCATCTTTATCCTCATCCATTTTAGTGTACCTAACTCCGAACCAAACCCACTCTGAATCTACGTGTCAACCATCGGTTGGTTTTGAATTAGCTTCGGGCACTAGCCACGTCGCTTCTCCTTCTAATTACTCTCTGCTACTTTTTCTTCTTTTTACACAACTCTCCCTTTCTTTCAGTTTCTTCAGCCACTGATTAATTTCCTTTTTCTTTGATTTTTTTTTTCATATGTAGAAAATTATTTCGAGCCTTTGATCATGGTAAGGTACAGATAGAGAATATTTTTATTTTTTAAAGATTTTTTTGGCTATTTGTTTTTGTTTGTTCATGTTTTTGGACGAGAAGATGATCGTTATCGGCCGAAATTGTACGATTTTAGGCTTTTCCTCCTTGGAAATTGACGCTTAAACTGTGATTCTTTTGATCTTTATCTCATTTTCTGGATTATTTTGGTTAGATTTGTATTATAAGGCCTCTTGAGTTATTTCCAAGAGAAAACGGAACTTTTTTTTTTCTTTTGCAGGAAACTGGAGATGTTTTTTTTTTCTTCTCCTTGGAAATTGTATGTTTTTTTGTGTGTTTGGATTACTTTTTTCCTAAAGTAACAGATCGGAGTTTTGGTTTTTTGATTAGAAAATATCAGAAATAAAACTGTGGAATAAATTTTAATTTTACGAAACGAGTTGAAAAAAGTTTGATTTTTTGTAAGAACATGTAAGGATATAAAAAGTAATTTAAAAGAAAAATGAAAGGAAGGTTTAAAATTACTGATACTCTCTCAGCTATTTAATAGTGGCTTTATGCTATGAAGCCAACCTCTTTAATTATTACTCCATATCTGCTCACTTCTGTCAATCCAAAACGAAATCCAACTTTTGGTTATATTTACCAATTTTGTTTTGTATTAATTATATTTAGTATGATCATGCCTTCCTTTCTTTGATCCTGAAGCTTTTCATATCAATGAATCTATTCTGTGGATTATCCTTGAACTGTTACATGATTGTTGGATAAATAAAACTTAGTTCCTTAATGTATGGTAAAAGAAAACAGTCCAAATGAAACCCAAAGAATAATATAAGGGAGAATACATTTATGTTCATGTCCTTGTAGATGGCAGGTAATAAGTTGTAGTGTCTGTCCATCATGGTGTTCAAACAGGTTAACCGGTTCTCCGAAAAAAAGGGTTTTTTTTTTCGTCCAATGAATGTTGTTTTATGATTTTATCCTTATCCAAGCCAATTGGTGTGTGTGATATACATATTTGTGATGATGGTGTGAACTTAATTCTTATTCTGTTGCTGTCTTTTATTTCCACAGGGCGAAGTAAAGTGTGTTTATTTTCGGTGATTGAACAGATTGGTGGCCTGCTGCAGTTTTATTACACATATTGAGTGCAAGGTGTTTCCTTAATGGGGGGAGCTTGTTCTAGGAAAAGGGACCAGTTGGACAACGAAGATGGTTTACGTAGAGGGGTTTCCGGAAGATATTGCAAAAGTGGAAGTTCAAAGTGGTTGGCGACAACTTTTTCTAGACCTGTTGTAGAAATTCTGAGGGAAAAAGGAAAATGCCCTTCACTTATGGAATTATGCACTTATAAAATACGGGAGGTATAACTACCTTAGACCTTGTTTTGCAAATCCTTACTTCCTGCGTGTGAACTGATCTTCTAAGCTTGGTCCATGAGCAGGATATAGACAATTATGGTTCATTTTCTATGCTTCCAAGAGATTTAAGTCAGCAGATCTTTAATGAACTAGTGAATTCCCAATGTCTGAATGATGTTTCTCTTGAAGCTTTTCGAGATTGTGCTCTTCAGGTAACTAGTGAAAACATCTGGAAAGTTGAATATTCTAAAATCTGCCAATGATTATCAGTTTATTTGAACTTTGTGTATCGTCTTTGCTATAGGACGTGTACCTGGGAGACTATCCTGGGATCAATGACAATTGGATGGATGTGATTTCTTCACAAGGCTCATCTTTGCTTGCGCTGGACCTCTCGAGTTCTGATGTAACGGATTCTGGGTTGATATATCTCAAAGATTGTCCTCACCTTCAAGCTTTAAATTTAAATTACTGTGACCAGATTTCTGACCGTGGGCTACAACGCATCAGCGGTAACCTCTTGATGCTCTACTATTCTTGTCTAGTCAAATGCCAAATTTCCATAATATGTGAAAATGATTAAATAGCAAAGATTGCAACATGTGATGAGACATCACCATGAAAATCTGGAATAAGGTTTTCCCAAACTAAAATTTATTATTCTCAAGTGCCCTGTTTACATTCTGCCTTCCTACCTCGTTTCTCTTTACTGCTTCCTTCTGATTCTGTTTTCTTGCTCTTTTCTTCTTCCCAACCATCTCATTTAATTAGCATTTAAACTTTTTACATTTCATGGTATTTTTCTATGGGCCAGAATGTGACACAAATTCTTTCAGGTCTCTCAAACTTGACCAGTCTGAGCTTTCGGAGAAACAGTGCAATTACTGCACAAGGAATGAGTGCCTTCTCTGGCCTAGTGAACTTGTTGAAGTTGGACCTGGAAAAATGTCCTGGGATTCATGGGGGGCTTGTTCATATTAAAGGTAATTTTCTCCTTTAAAGGTAGTTTATCCTTATGACTTGTATGACTGCCCTTGTCTCTCTCTATTTTATTTATTTATTTATTTATTTTGGGGGGGGGGGGGGTGTTATTCTTAAACATGATTTTTCATCCCATCCCTTTATCACACTGTGTATGAGGCAGAAAGCTCATTGGAGGAACATATTTTGGAATGGTAGCATTGTGGGCAGTCTTTACCTCTCCCCCTCTTTCTCTGCGTACTGGGGTGCATGGTGGCAGAGTAGATCTTAGTTTTGATTAGTTGTGAGTCTCTCAAAGTTTTCTCTAAAGTAGTGAAATGCTTGAATAATAGCGAAAAGCATAAAGATATGAGTTTGTGGTGTCTCTGGCCCTTAACTACTTAGCATATGGTGAAATGTTTTTTTATGGACTTCTATTTTCGTGATGGTTATGGATGCATGGACAATTATTTAATATTTGGCTGATGAGCACTGTTTCAATTCACAGGTTTGACGAAGTTAGAGTCTCTTAATATTAAATGGTGTAATTGCATAACTGACGTTGATATGAAGCCTCTCTCAGGTGATGAATACGTTTCCATCTGGTCGTTTTTATCATGCTATGTTACCTGGAATCGTGTCTGATATGGGTATGTGCCTGACAAGGGTATACTCTAAATTTTCGAAGTTTTCCCCTCATACATCCAAATATGTGTTAGTCATAGGTATTGGACACTAGTACTTTAGGGAAACTGAAGAATTTGTATAACTTGGTTTTCCAGAACCCGTATTTTCACCAACTCTTGTTCCCTTTGGCTGTCTCTCATGATCATAGTTGTATAATGTCAATGTTTTTTTGACATCAATATATTCTTTTGTCTTCCCAAAAAGAAATTCATGTAACTTATCCAACAGTTGGCTTACATTTATATGTGTTTGTGTACACATATGTTTCAAATAATTTGTTTGTATTCTTATTATAGGGCCTGCTAAATTTTCAATATATGTATACCTTTCAATGGCACCTCTGTTAGTAGAAATCTTCTGTTCTCTTGAGTCTTGACCTCTAGTTGGCTATATTTGTTTCCCAATGGTTCACCTCTGTTACCTTTGTCTTAGGATCCAACTGTTAGACCTGTATATATCAATTAAGGAACATCCGTATTTGATATGATCATTGCATTTCAACTTTCAATAGGAACTCAAGGAATTGTACACTGAAAGCTTTTTCTCTCTTTTGAGTACCCTTCACCTCTATTTTTTGATTGCCTGGCTCACTTAGTTGCATATTCATGTTTAGAATAAGGACACTTAAAATTGACTAAACTTGTGCTTTTTTTCCTTTTGTACTTTTTGTGCTAATGCTTCAGTTTTCTGAGTAATATGAATTACTTATTCAATTATGTATCTGGCTAACTTCTCTTATCATATTTTAGGGCTTACAAACTTGAAAAGCTTACAGATATCCTGCAGTAAGGTCACAGATTTTGGCATCACCTATTTAAAAGGTACCTTGCCATTACTTTCTATTTTAATTGCTATCATTTCCCCCCAAAAATTGCCAACGTGTATTAGGATGAAAAAGAATTTGCCATCTAAGATTGCTAGTATGTTGTTGTTGGATTACTGTGATTGCGAGAGGATTTTATTAGTGTACTGCACGGTGTGAACCGTTGTGCTGAAGTTCTGCAATCATTCAACAAACAATATACATCGTGCCAGCAATCCTATGGCCCATTGGTTTCAATCTGATATTGAGGGGCTGATATTAGATCAAGGTTTTATTTGATGTATGATGTTGTGTAGAATTCCATTAAGTTGATCAAAGGAAGTCAGAATTTTAAACCTTTGAAGTAGGTATGTTGAATGAAACGTAATAAATGTCTTCCCTTTTAAACTTCCCTGTTATTATTATTAATTTTTTGGGGGATCATTGATTTGTGCAAACATTTTACGCTTTCAATTTTCTTCACCATAATTTTGATTGTGGTGTCATTGTCTTGTGTATATTATCTGTTCAATTTGATAGTTAAAGCTTGACCATTCTTCTACTTATTGTCAGATTATAGGAATTATGGAATTGCTTGTTACTGATGATTGAACTTCTATTCTTTGAAATTCTTTATACTTTAAAATCTGTTTCAGGTCTGCAAAAGCTTTCTATTTTGAATTTGGAGGGCTGCCCGGTTACTGCTTCATGCCTGGATTCTCTTTCTGGTATATATTGTCAGCATGCATATTGCAATCATTTTCCTCTTAAATTCGTTGCACCAGGAGCTGAAGAGTGCGGTTTTGCTGTTGCATTAAAAGTTGATGTCATTTTCATTTAAATCATCCGTGTCCTTTACTTTTCCTATTTTTAGTATTTTCCCATTGATGACGGGAACTCGTGCATTTTTGTTTTAGAAACCAGTCTTTGTAATCTCCTGATGGCCTTTCTTTTATAGTTTCTCACTTCTTTCAATGTTTATCATGTCATTCTGAGGAAATATTCAAAATGATTGATTAATCATATAAACTCTACTTGGCTCTTTTGGTTACTCTGTCTTTCACATTAAACATGATATTGACTTGGCCTTTTTTGCACAGTTCTTGCATCTCTGCTATATTTGAATCTTAGCAGGAGCAATTTATCTGATGATGGATGTGAGAAGTTTTCTAGTAAGTTGGTTTCATGCTTTTCCCCATCCCTCATATGTAAAATTCTTTGATGGTCTCCGGCTTATTGCATATTTTATTTTGACAGAGCTTGGTAATCTGAAGGTATTAAACTTGGGTTTCAATGACATCAGTGATTCGAGTTTGATACATCTTAAAGGTGTTTTTCCTCTTCACTTGTGTTGTTTGATAGAATATTAACCTATATAATATATCTTTGCTTCATATATGTGTATCCTGTATTTTGGAGGACTGATAATGGAAGAGGGTATAATGGGATAAACATTATTTATCTAAATAACAAGCAGTTTTCTTTGGGAAATTTGTTCCTTGTTTTTTAGTGGCAGTTGCAGTCCATAATTTGATTTTTTTCTTGGATCCAGGTATGAAAAATTTAGAGAGCTTGAACTTGGATTCATGTAGAATTGGTGATGATGGGCTGGTTCATTTGTCAGGTTGTTATTCAAACTGCTATCATCTTTCTTTGGTTATAGGTTTTTTGTTGTTCTGATCTGTGGCAACATCTCTTTTCAGCTGATGGAGGATCATAGAAACATGTAGCATTTTAGTTATAGACACTTAAAAGGAAAGAACACAGGAGATAAAGGATAAAGTATTCTTAGTTTTTTGGAGTATTGTACTTTGCCTTTTGGGCTTTCCTTTTATCAGATTGTCTAGTTCATAGTGCTACCTAACCATTTGCTATATGCGGTTATGAAAAAGAATAAGGGCTTTGAAAATTTAAAATTTGCTTATTTTTTAAGTATAAATAATTAATTTAATTTACATGTTTCTAACTTCCTTTCTTGTTTTTCTTCTGTTGTGGGAGGACATTGACACCATAATTAAACCATCCTATTACCACGGCTCTTAATAATTCTCCGCTGTCTTATAAAAAAAATAGATGGTGGTGGCTGAAAATAACTGCTTTTGTTTGTTTAGGTCTTCAACGATTGAAATGTTTGGAGTTGTCTGATACTGGAGTCGGAAGCAATGGCCTTCGCCATCTTTCTGGTTAGATATTCACCTTGCTCACAGTAGGACATCTATATCTTGCAGTTTCTTGCTGTAACTTTTTGTTTCCAGTTTTGGTGGTAAAATACTTCTATATCTCTCTGCTGTCGCATATGATATTATTTTGAGTTGATTCTCTGTTATTGATACCCCGATTTGCTATCCTTGTTTGGAAGCCTTCTCAAAGCTCAGATGATTTTTCATGGAAAATTTTAGAAAACAATTGAAGGAACCTTTGTTAGACGCATACTTGTATCCGGCATTCACATATAAGTCCAAGTAACAGCCTTGTTCGTTTAGTAGTCCGAGGAGCTTTAATCATTGAATAGGTGTATTTAGAATGATACCTTCTCAAACAATTGGTTCTTAATACATGATCATCCAATTTCTTTCGACTTGTAGGTTTGGTTAATCTGGAGAACATAAACCTGTCATTTACTGTAGTTACTGATGGTGGTTTAAGAAAGCTGTCTGGACTATCATCTCTGAAATCACTCAACCTGGATGCTCGCCAAATCACAGATTCCGGACTTGCAGCTCTTACAAGTATGTCCATACATATTAATTGTTCCGAGTGCTTGTTTCAATTCTTTGAATCGGCCTTTTATTTGTTTAACATGATTCATTATGAAATAATGTTTGTGTTTCTAGTGAATGAGTGAATTTTCTAAAAACCTGTCAACAAGAAACTCTACTAATGCAGCTAGGCATCTAGTTATCTTCTAAAAACCTTGGATCACGTGCATTGTAGATTTTGTTTAATTGGTGTTTTCTTCTTTTGAAACAGGTTTGACTGGACTGACTCATCTTGATCTTTTCGGAGCTCGTATTACTGATTCCGGGACAAATTATCTTCGAAGTATGATACATGACACTTTCTATTTTGAATTTCCTTTTGAAAAATGAAATATTCAACTTGCTAGTTTCTCTGAATGGCCAAGAACCAATATTTGTTTGTTTGTTTGATAGACTTCAAGAATTTGCGCTCCTTGGAAATATGCGGCGGAGGATTAACCGATGCTGGAGTGAAGAATATTAAAGATCTTTCATCCCTGTCACTGCTAAATCTTTCACAAAACTGTAACCTCACGGATAAAGCATTGGAGATGATTTCCGGTATGGCTACGACTTACGCTTAATTGTTTTTTTTTTTCTGATCGAAAAGGGGGGGGGGGGGGATATCCAACATATATTCAGATATGGGAATAGAGGAATGAATCTCTAGATGTATAGAAAAAAAATAAAGAAAAATTCGAGCATGTTCATATCCAACCTTCACTCCCGAGTCCGGATAACATAAGCGAGGAGTAATGAATGAGGTCATCATTGCACTAATTGCACTTGCAATTGAAATGCAGGGTTGACAGGTTTGGTCTCTTTGAATGTTTCGAATTCTCGAATAACAAGTGCAGGATTGCGACATTTAAAGCCGCTGAAGAATTTAAGATCTCTGAACTTAGAGTCCTGCAAGGTTACCGCAAACGACATCAAGAAGCTTCAGTCATCTCACCTGCACCATCTTGTGAACTTCCGCCCCGAGTAAATTCCACTGGTGGCGTCCGTATATTCTGTAAATAGCTTTTATTTCACCTCCATCTATGTTTATACAAGGTTAAAGCCAGATGTTTGGTATATTTGTACAGTATGTTATCGCGGTTTGAATGTATCGGACATGAATATATGTTCGAATTTGTGTCGACATAAAAATTGACCCGCCCCTGGAGGGGCTGCGGTGAATAGATTGAACGATGGTGTAAATAATGTCCTTGGATGATTTATGAACAGATTGTGATGCCCCGCATCTAGATTGTTATGATTTGATTTATGAACGAATGGTGTTGAACTATTAAATCATGTAATTCTAATTTTTATTATAGTTGATGTGTTTTTAGAAGTGTTAGTTTTAGGCATCAGGATGGTATAAAGAGTAAACTTTAGGGGCAAATGGTTCATTAGCCTATTTTTTATACCGACGGTATACCAAATATTTACCCTAGATATAATTGAAAAATATTTTGTTTGCATTGGTAGTAGAATTTTTTTAGCTGAGTTTGATTTAATTTAGAATTTATGTTTTAAGGGGTTAAAAAAAAGGGGTAAATCTTTGATACACGGTTGTATAAATATATTTTGACCTTATAAAACACAAACTTAAATTTTTAACTTTAAACCTTAAAAAGGTATACATTTCATTAGAATCCCTTGACCTTGCACAATAATTGATACAATTCTAATTAGCTCTAATTTTCTCCATGATTTGATCACACCATTGAAGATAATTGAGACAAATTCTAAGGAATTTTACCTTACTTCACCTTTTATTATTTCTTTATGTATTATATATTGTTATAAGTATGCATTTGCATTCTAGGAAATACTTGAAGATCATATGTTATCATTTATTTGCATAATATATAATATACATGCATAACCTAGGAAACATATCTTTATTATTTTGTTCGAGCTCATTTAAGTATGTTTGCATTGCATCTTTATATTCAAGTTTGCATCATATTCTACCTTAATTTCAGCTCACACATTTTCTTATTACTTGTTTAGGTACTAAGGATGAGGGCATGAGTTCGAGATAACTCAAGGACGTCACTAGGAGCTCGGTTTAGCTCAAGAATACTCAAAGTAGTTTGGATCAGCTCAAGGACATTTACAACAGCTCGAATTAGCTCAAGGAGTGCAACAAGCAACTCAAAGATAAAGAAAACTTTCTAAAAAAACTCACAAACTTTAAGGACTAGCTCACCTAGCTAAAGGCAGCTCAGCTAAAGGCAGCTCATGAAAGCTCAAATCAGCTTAAAGGTTTAGCTAGCTCATTCAACTAGCTATCGCAGCTCACACTAAGTTCCACCAGCTCGTTTCAACTCCACCTACATATGATAGCTCATCACCTCAAGGGCCATGTCCTCTCCTAAGGAACATTTTCTTAGTATTTGGAGATAAACTTAGAATGGGCGGCAAAATCATGGAGGAAAGGTTTTAGCGTGCCAAAATCACTTGGAAGAGAATTAATTTCGGCCAAACTAGCACCATGCCTTTGGAGGGAGTTACCACTTCAAACCGAATAGTTTAGAGGCCTTTTCGGCCATGCCCCTCCATCCCAAACTAGCATAAGCTTGTGTAAAAATTTTCTCTCTTCTAGTTCTTAATTGAGTTTTATCGATTTATCAAGTACCTAGTACTTGTGGTATTAACCCCTTTACTTTTCATCTTGATACTTCTGGATCTTTTGATTTGATCTATTTAAAGGGTCAAAATTCTTTCTACCACCCTTTAAAGTAATCTCATAAAGTTTGGGGCTAAATTTTAATATAGCGTTGTTTCATCCTTCGATTTTTTAAGATACTATCATCATTCATCATCCTTTCCATCCCTTTTATTCACCATCACATTTGACCTAAATAACCCCCACCAAATCTGTTCATTTACATCATACTTCCGCATCTCATACATCAACATTTCAAACCATTCTTTTTCAAGCCTATCTTGCTTGCATGTTTTTTGCTTTCTTCCTAGATCCAACAATCAAAGTAGCCGTTTCCTTCAGCAACAAGATCGGCTTACATCAATAATATTCAAATAATTTACTTTTAACTTATGTTTTTTATACAAATTTTATTTTAATTAAATTGTTATTAGCATATCTGTATAAACACCAATTTAATTATAATAAAAATCCTACAAAACTAAATCCTAATATCAAACCCTATTCAAAAAAATTATAAACAAAAAAAATCTTAAATCACATATTCCAAAAAAAATTTAACTAAAAATCATATACCACTAAACGCATGAACTATCGTAGAAGAAATCCATGAAAAGCGTACCTAGTTTTTTTTTTTAAAGCTAAGGTGATTATAAGTAGTATTTGTTCCGAATATACTCTCAACCATTTAACAATGCATGTTGAATCACCCTGCTGCAGTTGTTGATACTTGAACTCGTAATCTCTAGGAACAACAATCGTTCCTTTAACTACTAAAACAAATTAATTCGTACAAAGCGTACCTAATTAATCGTATCGTTCAGGGGAAATAATCCGGCATGTAACGTCGGCGGAAGGAATATCTAGTCACTCGTGCGTCGCAAAAGACAAGACTGATAGGTGCGTCTTCACTTTGCTTGATAAAAATGAGTGTTATTTCTATAAAACATTGAATTGGATGCTAATCTGATATTTAATTAAAAGAATGGTATATTCGTGTAAAAAGCCAAAAGGGTTGCACATTTAGAGCTAGACAAACAAAAATAGAGAGTTTTTTAGGCTTAATATTAAAATAAATGTTTAAACTATCTCATTTTTTTTTATGTGTCTAACTTATTTTTTGTCAAAATAAGTGCTTTAACTTTTATTTCAGTTAAGAGGCCAAAAATAAAAGTCGAAGTACATATTTTGATCAAAAATAGTTTAAGCACTTAAATTAAAAAAAAAAACGAGATAGTTTAAGCACTTATTTTAGTATTAAGCCTTCTTTTACTATGCGAAAAATGGTGCAGAAAAATTATCCCTATAGCTTCTTCCCTCCAACAAGAGGCGACTCATCATAGCCTTTGTTGATCCTTTTGGTATAGCTGCGATGTTCCCTTTCTCTAGCGAACAACAGCCAAAAGAACAAGCAAAACATGATTGAAACGGTGGAGGTGACTAACCCACCGTAAACCCATGCACTGTATTTCATCAAGTTTGGACAATGGTCTAGGGTTATGTTCCTAAATGTCTCCTCCACCACCGTGCAGTCGACAATGTCGGCAATGACGAAACTCGAATCATATAACCCGTCACTTATGTTCACTGCTTTACTCATCTCCTCGTACATGTCTGGTGTTAAACGGCCTGCTGTGGTGCACTTTCCCTCTTCTGAAACTTGACATACATATTCCTTCCATTCCTGCATGGAAATTGCACTAAACATGGTAAATGAATATGAATGATTTGTCCAACTAAATAGTTACTTTGGCTCTTATTCTGTTTTTTTTTTTAATTTTAACTCTTAACGTTTTTCTTTTGGATCAAAAAATAATAGTAAACTAACAGTTAACATCTCGAGATGACTGGACAAAATGAAACGTAAGCTAAAATTATTGTTGACTAACATGTCATTCCCTTAAGTTAGCACATGTCAATATGACATTGTCACTTACTCACTTAGTGTGCAATCACGGACAGAACTACGATCAAACATTGAGAGGAGAAAATGTCTATTAAAGTTTTAAATCTAAAAACTAGGAGGGACAAAAACCTTATTTTACTACTATTAAAATTATAAGGGACTTCAACTACAATTGTACCGAAAAATTGTCTTGCCTTTCCCATGCTAAACATCGCTCCGTCTTTGTGTACAATGTCATGTAAATTTGTCACATCATTTCAAGAAGATGACCTTAGTTGACAAATGATTTTCATCCATATAGGAACTATTTTGGCTAAAAATAAAATATTAAGAGTTAAAGTGCTTCAAAAAAGTCAAATGTTAGAGGTATTTTTTAGATAAAAATCTTCTGCCCCTTTTCGGTGCTCTTGCTTATGTCCCAACACTAAAAAACACAACAAAATTAAATTTCAAACCCTAACCCTAAATTCTAAATCCTAAACCCTATATACTAAAAAATACACCATACCGTAAATTCACTAAACCCTCACTATAACCCTTAACCTAAAACCCTAAACCCTAAACTTAATTTTGAGTGTGGGAACATAAGTAAAGGCACCGAAAAGGGTAAAGGATTTTCATCCGTATTTTTTTTTTTTTGGCATTATGCCTTTACAGATTATTACCTCTTGTGCATTTTTTAAGGGAACTTGATCACCACAATTGAGTTGAGAGTTGCCATGTTCATAGGGGTCGCAGACTAAAGGCACCAAGGGACCGGATTGATTCTTTGCAGTATTTTGGTTGGAAAAGGTGACCACTTGGTTCAGCAAATCGTTAATACTTGTGGTTACTTCCTTGCCTGCTTCCTTTATCTTTTCGCCTGCTTCTTTTTCCGCACAAGGGAGGAGATCCTCCAGTGCCGAATCCGCCTTCGGGTTTTGAACCCATTCGTCCATCGCAATGCATGTATCCGACACTATGCTGAATTATTCGGTCGGTTAATTCGGTTAAAATCGAATAATGACCACCTTCATAATCATGGAATTAGATTCAAATTTAGCAATGAATATAGCTCTTGTTTAGAGACTTACTTATGGAATACCAGAAATATGCCGCTTAAGATAAACGTGAATGTGATGATAATCCACCCAAGGACCACGAACCTACCATGGAAAAGTGTAGATTTTCAGTTTAAAACATGCAAAATTAAGAAGAAAAATAAGCCAGCATAATTCCAAGTTACTTACATACACACACAAGTTTTCATGCCAAGAATGGAGAACACTGCGGTCCATTAAAAACAAGATCCAAGTGAGGAGATAACTAATATATAAGATAAATAATTAAAGAAATTTGAATAGTGTTGTTGAGGGTGAGAATAGGTTAGGGTGGTTTCGGACGGTTCACCGCTTCTGATTTAAGTGGAGAGTCGTTAATGGTGGTGGTTATGAAGATTGTTGGAGAGGGAAAAACGAGAGTGTTTTGGTCTTGATTTCATTTGGTGAGCTGTGGTCTTTTCTTATGATTATATTCACGGAGACCCGACGGTTGTGTTAGGTCTAGGACATATAAGACATGATGAGTGTGGTAGTGTAGTACTAGTAGCAAGTTAGTAGAGTTATAGAACAAGTTAAATAGATTTGATAGCTATCTTATCAAATGTGTTGTAGCTTTTTGATGGTTCTGTCGAGTAAAAATCTTATGCCTTTTAATCATGTCTCTTTATATGCCTCTACTAAAAAACACTTAAAAATTAAATTTTAAGTCATAACCCTAATTTTCATATCCTAAACCCAAAAAAATACACCATACCCCTAATTTCCTACACCCTAATCGTAAGCCTCAACCTTAAACCCTAAACCCGCTATTTTAAAATGGGGGCATAGTTAAGGGCATGCAGAGAAAGAACAAAAATTTTATGCCTTTTTTGATGCTTTTATTCATGTCTCAACACAGATAAAAAAAAAATCGGTATCTCTTTTATGTTCAACCCTAAAAAAATACAAAAAAAATTAAATTCCAAACTCTAACCCTAAATTCTAAATTTTAAACCCTACGCCATACACCCTAAAAATACACCATACCTTAAATTTCATAAACTCTAACCACAAACTATAACCTTAAACCCTAAACCTAAATTTTGATGTTGGGCATAAATAGAGGCACCGAAAAGGGACAGATGATTTATATTCCCTTAACACTAAAAAATTAAATTCTATGCCTTCACCCTAATTTCTAAATTCTAAAAAAATAAACCCTATACCATATACTAAGAATATAAATCATTCACCCCTTTTGGTGCCTTTATTTCTGCCCCATACTAAAAATTGGGGTTAGAGTTTATAGTTAGGGTTTAAGAAATTCGTGGTAGGGTGTACTTTTTGAGGTTGTAGGGTTTAAAATTTAAATTTGTAGTATTTTTTAGTATTGAGGCATAAAAAGGACCGAAAAAAGGCAAAATTTTTTTATCCCTGTAGTACACTCTAAACCTATTTTTTTTGCTCAGCAGAAGAGTGATATGCGGAGAAGGTGTGAGGGAGGACTTGACGGTGGAGAAGAGAAGGGGTATAACAAGTATGAATGGATGGGGAAGGAAAATGACTTACCGAATCCGAAAAATGCCAAGACGAGCATGATGGTTGCAATATCGACAAGAGCAGAGTTCCTGCAACAAAACGAGCAGAGAAAATAAAGCTATTAGCATACCTCTAGATATTGCATAAAAATGAAACCATGACATGAACTAACATACACATCTGTAATAAACTTTCTTATATCACTTGTGAAGTCTTCCGCCGTGATACGAGGAAGCCTTCCGATCGAGTCGATCAACTTGTCGGCCTCGTCGACTTCGTCTTTGAGTTCATCAGGTACATACTTCTTGTTCAGAACAATTTCCTTGGCTGATATAAGTAAATCCTCTATGCGTATAAGACTTTCCCATATGCTTATTCCTCTATTCACCAAGTAGTTTGTAAACTTCTTTACACTCTCCAGGAATCTTCTTTCTCCGGTGAACATTACAGAACTCCCGGCACTGACATTAGCACCACATTTTATTCGATAAACACCGTAGGTACTCGAATTCGAGCAACGAGAGAATGGAATTCTACTTACATTGAAATGATGGTGAAAAGGATGAGGCAGACGAGAGAAAACGCATAAACGTATCGAGAATAGCCGTAGGGCTTCTTGCGTTGGCAGAAGCAGCAACAGATGCAAGCACAGAGTAGGAATATGCCCACCAGCACGAACCAAATGACAGCCATCACTGCGAATGGAATTGCGCTATAACCAACTGACTGCATACAAAAATGAATGTTTTATGGGCACTAGCCAAGCAGGCTTCCAGAGTATGATATGCATAAGTCTTCCAGAGTAACCTTATTCTGAAATTACACTGACTTCGATAAGATAGACGTTAAGTCTACTGGTTCACCGACTAAGCCTATTAACTTGCAAATATAACTATTTTTTTTTATACGTCATATTCTACGAGGTCTAAACTTAATACCGCCGTCAGACCTCTTCAACATACTATGAAGCACGAGTACTTCAATCTAATGTCGTACCACATACTTGATACGTTCCTGTGTGCCGGGGACATATTGGGTACAACTTGAGTACTCCTTGTATTTTATATCCTTATTTTTTTTCTTATTCTTCTGTTATCTCACATTTTTTTTTGTCTTTTTCTTGTTTCTTTTCGACACTATTTTGCTCACATGAATCAACTACAAGTATATAAGTAAGTGAGATGTCATACTCACATGATTTTTGTATAATTTTTTATTATTAAATTTTTTAAAATATAAAATTTATTTTATATTTGTCAAACCTCTCCAACATACTATGAAGCATCAGTACTTCAATATAATGTCGTACCACATACTAGATACGTTATTGTGCCGGGAACATATTGGGTACAACTTGAGTACTCCTAAATATTTTATCTCCTTATTTTTTTTCTTATTCTTCTATTATCTCACACTTTTTTTTTTATCTTTTTCTTGTTTCTTTTATACACTATTTTGCTCACATGAATCAACTATAAGTATATAAGTAAGTGAGATGTCATACTCTCATGATTTTTGTATGACTCTTTATTATTATATTTGTCATACCCTAACTGTATCCGTACCCTATAATTTTTGTAAGTGAGATGTCATACTAACATGATATGCATAATCTTCAGGAGTAACCTTATCCTAAAACTATACCGACCTCGACAAGACAAACATCAAGTCTACTGATTCACCGACTAAGCCCACTAACTTGTAAATATAACTACTCTGTCCCATACGTCATATCTTACGAGGTCTAAACTTGATACCACCGTCACACCTTCCCAACATATAAACGAAGGGCTATTAGTTCCCCTCAAACTAAATCTCGCATAAAAGGTCAATTCAAACCCTATTTCTCTCTTTTTTTTTTCTTCATCTCTCTTATCAACCTTGGTCATGAAAGTCCACCACCGCCATCCTATTTTACTCATCAACAACGATCATAATTCCGTTGTCTTAGTGAAGAAGTGGAATTGACATTCTTTTTGTTCAGAGTTTGAACCCTACCCATTCTACCTTGTTCTCAAAAAAAAAATCTAGATATAGAGTATAATTCTACTTCTACAATGCCATTATTAGTTAATTTAATAAAAATTCTTACAGCAAAATAATGTTGGCTAGTAATATCCCATCCTCCTGTATATATACGAAAGTCATCCGTAGGATCAGGCCTCCTTGTCTCTTTCGCAGCTAAAACCATGGAATGGTTCCCTCCATTACTTTCTTCCATCTGTCGCTTCACCAAACTCAAAACTCCTGCATGTAAAAACAAGGTTAAGAAAAAACCCTTTCCCCCAGTTTCTTGAAAAGATTAACGCATAAGCTAGTTTAGTTACCGTCGGCGTTGTCATTTTGCAGAGCACGGGAAAGTGGAAAGGAAACTGATAAAATGAAGAAGATGAAGATTGGATTGTGCAGGTGTTTGTGCAGCCTAAACATGGTTTGATGCAGCTTTAGTTTTCCTTCTGTTGTTTAATCTCCAGGTTCCATGTTGCCTTGAAGAAAACAAAGAAGGGATTAGGGGATTTGGAGTTTGTGTACGTTAAATGCATGCATTTGTCTCCTTTGGACAAGCAATTGAAGCGCTTGACTTTTGTCTGTAAACGCGTTTTTCCCTATTTTTTGAACTTCTATATTTGTCTGTAGATTGTTATTCTCTTGTTTGACCAGCCCACCACCATGTGGGTGAAATTTTTCCATTTTTTTTCTAATTATGTTTTTAAAAGATTTAGTTTTTATGTCAAAAGTGGCTACTTTTTAGTAATAACGTGAGGTTTCTTTTTTTAAGAAAATGAGAGAGGTTGGGTTGACTGTTGTGTAAAGGATTTGAAAACAAAGGAAAATCGAATTGGATTTGAATGAAATGTTTATGTATTTTATATCTTAAATAGTGAAAAATACGGATAAAAATTAGGAAAATACTTTGATGCACAAGCTTGTGTAAACTTTAGTTTACACAAACTCTTTAATTTTAGAGTTTAGGGTTTAGGGTTTTAGGTTAGGGTTTAGGGGTTTAGTATGTAGGGTATATAATTTAAGGTTTATGGGTAGAATTTAGAATTTAGAGTTTAGGATTTAGGGCTTAGGTTTTAGGTTGCTAGGGTTTGTGATTTAGATTTTAAATTTTATAAAAAGAATGTGTAAAAAAAATTTACACAGCTTGTGCATCAAAATAAAACCCTAAAAATTATTTATCTCTTTTCGGTGCCTTTTTTACGCTAAAAATGTTTTAAAAAATTAAATTCTAAACTCTTACTCTAAATTTTAAATTCTAAACCATACACCGTACAAAATATACCCTAATCTAAATTCTTTCAACTCTAATTATAAACCCTAAACCTTAAACCTAATTTTTAATCGGTCTAGTAGCGTGCTACCGGTGAACAATGCAGTGATCGGTGAGAGAAAATTTTATTTCAAATTCAACACTTAAACAATGTTACACAAACAAACCATTACCGGCTATATATCTTAGTCCAATTCACTCATTAGAAAACAATAATTAACCAATTAAGACCAATTCGTAGCTATTACAAGTTTTGGGTACTATTATGCAAATCTAACAAATTAAAGTTTCTTCGATGCAATGGATTATACTACTATGAAATTCAGTGCAATATTAACTAACCTGTAAAATTTCATACAAAATGGTGTTCGTTTACTCATTCAATTTAAACCTTTCAATAATCGGTGACTAAACTGTGAATATTGCAAACTATCTAAATATACCTTTAACTAACCCCGTATCTAAACACCTTAGAGTTATAGGGTAAATAACATCATTGGTCACTAAACTACTCTTACTTTCTTGTTTTAGTCACCAAACTATTATTTTATAGTAAAATCGTCACTAACGTTACATTTTTTTCTTCATTTTGATCACCCTCCAATAAAAAAAACACGGGAAAACAACAATTTAGTGATCAAATAGGAAAAAATTAACGTCATTGACAATTTTATCAAACCTAATAGTCTAGTGACCAAAACAAAAAAGTGAGAATAATTTAGTTACCAATAATATTATTTACCCAAAGTTCTATTTTGACCATTAACTTTTAAATTTTATAAATCACCACTTAATTATTTAAAACCATATCAATCAAATCACCTACCATAAAAAATTGCCTAATTAAAAGTTTTTTTAACTCGTCAGATTTTGAAAATCAATTTGCCTAGGTATTTGGGGGTAATAGGGTAATAGCCACCAAAGTTCCCTCATTTCATAATCAATTAATTTTAAGTTCAAAAAAAAAATTCAATTATTTTGTTGCATTATTTACAATCTTTTCCTTTTTGTTTATTCCCAACGAAACCCTAGTTGTTGTTGTTCCTTTTGCCGAATAATCCCCAAACCCAAGTGCCCAACAGGGAGGGAAAACATCTCAAATCAAAAGAATCAATGGCTTCTCTCCAGCTTTTCCACAGCATTTCAGTTTCACTTACAGTTCCTACAGCCACTAATCTCCGCCGTCCGATAAACAAAGGGAGAGTGGCTGCATGTCTGAACGTGGACGTGGAAGCTCCGAATCCGTTGAAATTAAAGTCGAAAGGAAGCAAAGACGTGATAGAGGAAGAAGGGAGAGTTATTGTTGGGACTTACGCAAGAGCTCCGGTGGTGTTTTCCGGCGGAAAGGGCTGTAAATTGTACGATCTTGAAGGCCGAGAGTTTCTCGACTGTGCAGCTGGGATTGCTGTCAATGCGCTTGGTCATGGGGATCCTGATTGGATCAAGGCGATTTCTGAACAAGCTAATGTGCTTACTCATGTCAGTAACGCCTATTATTCAATTCCTCAGGTAAGACATTTTTTTTATTAGAACTTTACACTTTTTTTAGGTTTTTTTTTATTATGGGTAATTTCTGGTTTTTTCTTCTTTTATTTATTCCCTTTCATTAATATATATGTATGTTTAGATGTATTTAACTTCCATTTTTGTTATTGGATTATTGAATTTAAGCTATGCTTATGTTTTTTCATGAGAACAAATAGAGGCCAGTGTCTCTAATATGTTCATTAGATAACAATAACTAGTGACAAGTGTTAAAATCATAGCAATTTCTTTCTTTTGGGAAGAATAATGTAGTCGTGATGATCGATATCGGTGTCAATTCTCTTCTATTTCATAATGTGTGCTCCGAATAGGCTGATTAGACCAATTATAGTAATTGGTTTCTTTAGGGAATAGAGTAATGATCTCGTAACAATTGGTATCAGTGTCAACCTCGACTGGTTTATCGAGTAAAATGATGGAAAACTTCGTGACAGCGGTATCACGAAATTGAGGGAGGATACATCGGCAAACACTGTAAAGAAGTAGATAATGTCCATGAATCCTATATCCATGGAAGCTTTTCAGGTGTATAAATAGTTAATATTATTCAAAACTAATATTGTTTATATTGTAAAATTACTTTCTTTTTTGCATTTTCATTTTGCTTTATTGTAGCAAAAGTAGTTGCAGAAACACTGCTGAAATATATAGAATACATTTCATTTCGTACAATGATTTCTATCTTCGTGCTATATTGCCTTTCCTTTGTTACCGGGAAATTATTTTATTTTCTTTTTACTGATAAATGAACGGCTTGATGAACATGAGAGATATATTAAATATGGCCAAGAGTTTATGTTTTGTAATCTATTTATCAGAAGGGTATATTTTCTTGTTGTAGGTGGAGCTTGCGAAACGTCTGGTGGCTAATTCATTTGCGGATAGAGTATTTTTCACAAACTCTGGAACAGAAGCAAATGAAGCTGCTATTAAGTTTTCCAGGAAGTTTCAAAGATTTAACCATCCCGGTAATGAACAGCCTGCCACGGATTTTATCTCCTTTACTAATAGTTTCCATGGTAGGACGATGGGATCCCTTGCTTTGACGAGTAAAGAGAATTATCGTTCACCATTCGAGCCTGTTATGCCTGGAGTTACTTTCCTGGAGTATGGCAACATACAAGCTGTGAAAGATCTTATTAAGCTTGGAAAAATTGCTGCTGTATTTGTTGAACCGATTCAAGGTGAAGGTGGAATATACAGTGCAACAAAAGAATTTCTGCAGGATTTGCGTAAGGCATGCGATGATGCTGGATCCCTCTTGGTTTTTGATGAGGTACATTGCTTCCTATCAACCCAATGGACGGATTAGAGTATGCAAAACAAGTTTATACATTTTCTAAAAGTATTCATAGTCTGCTTGAAACAAAAATATAAAATATTTTCAGATTACATCGAAGTTGTATATCTATTAAAATGGGTCAAGATCCAGTTTTCACTCATGGATCATTTACTTTGGAGTAAACTTTAACTTGGTGGCACTGTGTTTTGGTAGATAAGTAGTAGTTTATCATATTTTATTCGTCATAGGTAATAGAGAAATCAGCACTAGTTCCAATTTTAAAGCTTTTGAATTGGTAAAGAAGGATTCTAGCATTAGATTTGTACTTTGTAGACAAGTGAAGATCGTGGTTTATGAGAGGCGGAATGATAGCTTTGTTTGTTTCATTTAATATTGAATTCATGTTGTCCCAGAAAGAATTCTAACATTTGCTATCGTTGCTGAAATCACTCTCTTTTTCCCAGGTTCAATGTGGATTAGGTCGAACTGGTTATCTCTGGGCACATGAAGCATACGGTGTTTACCCGGATATAATGACACTTGCCAAGCCTCTTGCAGGAGGTCTTCCGATCGGTGCTGCTTTAGTAACAGAAAGGGTTTCTTCTGCTATTTCCCATGGAGACCATGGAAGCACTTTTGCTGGTTCACCTCTGGTGTGCGCTGCTGCTATTGCTGTCCTAGATAAAATCGCAAATCCTAGCTTCTTGTCTAGCGTCTCAAAGAAAGGTCATTACTTCAAAGAACTGTTAACCCAAAAGCTCGGAGGAAATCCACATGTGAAAGAAGTGCGAGGCTCTGGTCTTATAATCGGAATAGAGCTGGATGTGTCGGCTTCACCGCTCGTTGATGCATGTAGAGACTCGGGTCTTATAGTACTAACAGCAGGGAAAGGAAATATTGTGAGACTGGTGCCACCATTGATCATCTCAGAGAAAGAATTGGAACATGCAGCTGAGATTTTACATGAATGTTTACCTGTACTTGATAGCAGTAACTGAGGTCAGGAGAATTGGTTGCAGCATTTTCAGAATATCCAAGTTTATGTGGGAATTTGCAGATGTAATTTTAAATAAATTCTAAAATTTCAACTCAAGGTAATGAATGTTTACATCCATAGAGCCATCTGCATGCATTTTATTTAGAGGGCCTTTGGTATTATGAAAAATGATTTTTTTAAAGGAATTTATTGGAGTCTTATTCCTATGTTTGGTATACTAAATGATTTTTTAAAAATATATTAAAATTTATTCTAAAAAGAGATGATACCCACATTTCATTGAGGCCAAATTTACTGTTTTTTCTCCTTCAAATTTTTATGTGGTAGAAAAGGACAAAATAGCTAATTTGGGTCGATTTGTGAAAATATAGAAGTTTGAGGTAAAAAGGAATGTAAAACATGTCTGGATTGATAAAGTTGTGGGGTCAAAAAGTCATTCTACCAATTTTAATAATGACAAATTACTGTTATTCCTTATATTTGGGTCAATTGGAGAAAAAAATGAGGGTCAAAAGAAACACAATAAAAATTAAAAGACTAAAATAACTCAACTGTTAAACTTAAGGACCAAAAAAGTCATTCTATCCTTCATTTTTATACCATACTTTTTTAACTCGACATTTAGCATGGTTCGTGTTTGTTTTACCAAAAAAAATTATTATCCTTCATTGATGAATTCTTCGAGTCTAATTGTACACGACTCGTTATTACATTTGGAATCCAAATGTTTCGGGACTAATTTTTAAGAGTTGAGTTTGGTGTCACTTTTTGCACAGATGAGTTTTCACAACCGAAGTATTTTTAGACAAATTTTTGGGACTTTTAATTTTTTATTTCAACAAAAATGAGAATGAAGAGATAGATCGAATTTGATGCATATGAAATAGATGAATTCCCAAAATTAAAGTGTCTGAGACTTTTCAAAAATTAAACAATTTTCAAAAAATTCATTTCTTTTCCTAGAAAATAGAAGGGAAAAAGGAAGAAAATAAACGGATGTCAAGTGTTATGCATTCACCGGGAAAAAAATTAACGGGTGAGCTGAGAATAACTTTTTTTTACTTATTTTCGATGTCTTTATTTATGTCTCACATTAAAAAATTTAAATTTATGGTTAAGATTTAAGGTTAACGTTTAATATTAGAGTTTAGGGAATTGGATATATGGTATATTTTTTAGATTTAGAGTTTAGGATTTAAAATTTAAGGTTAAATATTTAAATATTAATTTTTTTAGTGTTGGAGCATAGAAAGAAGCACCAAAAAAAGTAGAGGATTTTTGTTTGTGACCTGAAAATGACCACAATATGTTTGACACTATTTTTACTAAACACCTAAAACAATAAAATATAATTTAAAAATTTATTTTACGATTAAATCTAAATATTACGTTAGAATTCATTAAATTTTTAAACTTAGTAGGTTGAATTTAAAAAAATAAAATGAATATATATTCAGACCCAAATATCCAATTTTATTAGTTACAAAGTTAGAACGAATTTAGATAAAACAAATCAAAATTTATATAAATATTCAAAGGATGAGTCTGTTATGCTCGACGAACATCGATAAACACCATTAATTTGATTTATAAAGATTAAAAATCTAAAGGACTCACCGTATAATTATAAATTATTTAAAAATTAAAAGATAAATTAATTAAAATATATTATTTTAATTTTAATTTTCTTTTAAACATAGATCAAATTATCTATCTACCCCTAAATTAAAAAAAATCCTAATAAGAATTTAAAAGGCCGAGGGAGCACGGCGACTTGCATTTCAAATGAACAAAAATTATGGTTTTTTAATTTAGGGGTAGATAGGTATTTTGATCTATGTTTAAAAGAAAATTAAAAATAAAATAATATATTTTAATTAACTTACCTTTTGATTTTTAAATAATTTATAATTATACGGTAAGTCATTTAGATTTTTAATCTTTATAAATTAAATTAATGGTGCTCATTGGTGCTCGTCGTTAGTGGTGCTCATCGGTGCTCGTCGAGCGTGTCAGAATTTTCCATATTCAAATATGTTATATTTTAATTCACGTAAAAAAAATACACAACACTTCTTTAAAATTTAAATATAAATCTCTAACTCTAACATCCTAAACTTTAAACTCTGATCATAAATTCTAAATCTTAAAACATAAACTTTAAACCTTAAATAAAACTCATAAACCCTAAATTTGACAAGTGTGACTTTAATTTACACAAATTTATGTATAAAAAATTTTCTATATACGAATCGTCGTAACATATTATCCTTACTTTTATGCCAGGAATATGGATTTGGTTTCTCTCTATTTTTTTTTTTGAAATATATGCTTATTTATCATTTATATGATGTTCATATTTAATGAATGGATCCTACGTATTTAAATGGATAAATAGCAAAAATTGAGGTAAGGTTTTCGTGGTTGGAGGAAACGAAAATCCCTGAGTTCCGAGTACGGTGTCGTTTTCACTACAGTAGACTAGACAAGCTGGGATTGAAGAAGCTACTTATTATATTTTGGCTTTTCTTCAATGGAAAGTTGTGTGGATAGAGATGGGCTGTTGTTGATAATGCGTTTGAGGATCAAATTGGTAAAATTTATAAATGTAAAGAAATTTGTTAAATTATTTAAAATTAGAACCAAATCTAACAAAGGCCATGTTTGGTAAAGAGAGGTTTGGGTAAAAATTAGAGGTTTGACCAGTCAAATCCGTTAATATTATTGTTTGGTAAACAATGAATTGAAAGAGCGGATTGAGGTGAAACATCTAATTTTGAAAAAGCTCATAATAGAAGCTTTTTGAGATTAGAGGTTTGATATTAGAGTTGTAAAGACTCTTTTACCCTTATCAGTTACTAAAAATCTCAAAATAACCTAAATTAAATATTTTCTCACCCAGCTAATCCTATTTACTTTTTTTCTTTTTATTATCACATATTTATATGTGTATTTAAATTAATTAATTAATTAAATTATATTAAAATAATTATATAAATAATAAATTAATATATAAATTATTTGAATATGTTTAGAAAAGTTATATTAAAAATAATTTTACAGATCTAATTAATAATAATTATATACAAAATATTGATAAATAATCATGTCTTTATATGTTATTTTGTTTGTTTAAATAATCTAACAACTATCAGTTAATTTTACCAAACACTTTTATACAATCAGCTAATACAATCTACTAGTCAAATTAGCTAATGCAATTAGTTATCAGCTAATGTAGTCCGCTATCTGCTATCAACCATCTGCTAATTGCCAAACAGGGCCAAAACATTATGTGTCGAGGATTTTATTATACTCACATCACCATTTCTATTGCCGATTTAACAAAGGATGGACAAAACAGAACCGATCAAAAACATTAGTGATCAAATTGAAAGTTTATGTAATTGGATGACCAAAAAGGAAACACACTAATAGTTGAATGACTAATGGAGTGGTTTATACTATTTTAAAAAATATAGATACAAAATACTAATAGTAGCTTGATCTTGCATGTGGAATAGAAAATCTAACACTCGTGACCGATATATCAAATAATTATCCATTATATATTCGATAATTCTTAATAATATTGACTCAACGAGAAAGAAAACATCTACTCAAATAGGATGGGGTTCCTCCCTTCATCGATTTCAATCACGACGAGATGATTCGGATTTGATCCATTCGGTCCTTCCGAGTACAGTGTAGGAAGGTAAGCTTTGTACGCCGGCAAATAACGTGAAACGAAATCTCTCACCTGCCAACAACCTCGAATCAGAAATAAACAATATATATATATATATATATATATATATATATATATATATCTAATACTCACATGTCTGAGTAGCATAAGGTATATAGATACTTTGCTACATCCTACATGTTATGTTATTCGAGACTCGAGTGCGAGTTTTGACATGGGAGCATCGAATTCCATGTACTTGGAAGATATTATATCAATACGTGTATCTTAACATGAATATCAAACACGAATACTTCACCAAAAATGAAAAATCCGAACAATGCAATACGTTACACAACATGTAAACGCACCTCCTCATCGGACATTCCAGGTTTGCCTAAGTCCCTCATGGCAATCTCAGCCTGCCCAAAACCATTTAAAGAAGAAACACAAAATGATGAATTTTATTTGGTTGATAGGAATAACTTTTAAAATAAGAGTCCAAACCTGCAGACGCCACCGGTAGACACAACTTGGGTCCTGAATCTTTATAACAATCCATGCCTTAATGAACTTGTCCCATGCATCATAATATGCTTCGAGGTTTTTATTTACGGTTTCCAGCTGCAAAAGTAAACATCGGCTTGATCTGAGGATCATATCCTTGTATTCGTAATCAAATATGCATATGATGTAAGTGTCAAACACGGGTGCTTCATGACGAATAAAGAGTTGGAGCAACACATAACATCTCTAAGTGGTCCTTGAATACTTTGGAGTTTGGTCCCATGTTCAAACTCGGGTGAAAAGATCGCCATATCGGATATGAATGTGTGTTCAACATGGATATGCTCAATTTTTCTATGTTTCGTTTCATGTATTTGGAAGGTCTATTGAGGGTCATATCCCATATCCATTTCTGAATATATATCGAACAAAGATATTTCGAGCAAAACGAAGAATCTAAAGTAACATAGGCCTGACCTGTGGATCAACAGATTTAACAACTTCAGTAGGAAGGGGTTTGAAGCCCAGCATCCAGCCTTCATATAAAATAACCTGAACCCAGATAACATGAATTATTGAATATTGATTACTTTTCAGACAAATATAAATCCAAAAAGAAACTGTACCCATAATCCCCCAGCTCTAGCTGAAAATTCTCTTACCGTTAACGGTCCTTCAACTTCTGGCCATGTTGAAGGGTCGGCTCTGTCACCCTTACCTCTATATGCAGACTGTAAAGAACAATAGTATTATAAAGAGAAAGGTTCAACAAAAAACTCGAGTGCAAATAGATTAAAATTGATAATGTCAAGCTTACTTTATCATATCGAGGAAGCTTCATCTTCATACCTGTATTTAAACAAAATCAACCACGAGATGATGGATGAACAGCGAATCATACCGAGGAAAGATGAGTGAAGAAAAGAAAGAATACCTTCTTTAGTCAACTTGCTTAGAGCTGTCAGTGTTTCAACCGAGAATGGAAGATCATGGCTCCCAGCATTTCCACGTAACTGAACCAAGAAAATATTGCATTCTAGGGAGACTACCAAAACAAATCTATGTTTCTCAGAATTGGATATGTGTTGGATATAAGTATGTGTCTAATATCAATATATTCAATTTCTTCCTATGCCTTTTATGTATTTGGAAGGTTCTTGGAGGGTCATATCTCCGTATTCATGTCCAAACATGAGTCATACCACAGATGTTGAACATGAATACTTCAAAAAAATGAAAATGAAAAATCAAAGTACCATAGGAACAAATTATCCCACATTTAAGTAAAAGAAAAATCGACAGGCACCTCCAAAAGCGCATTTCCTGGGTTATCTTCCCTCAATTTGGCCTATTATCAAAGTAAACTGTGTGAGAAACGGATAAGAAAAACTGAAGAAAAGTATAGCAAATGCCAAATAGTCCACATTATTACCTGACCCTCTGCTGTCAAATAGAAATCATCAATGGATATTGTTGCAGACTTCCTGCGATTAAGGTGGATTGTCAGTAGTTTCAATTGTTTCTACGTTCTCAGTTTATGTTACGGATACGAATCAAACGAGATATGAATTACTTCTACTTCTAAATTCCATTTGCTCTTCTAGCTACCTGCCAGTAATCCTGAAAAGATAATCTAGAGCAAAGACAAGTGTTGTCTTTCCACAACCCTGTGGTGCACTGAAACCAATCTGCATCACAAAGAAGATCAACCAAATAGCTAAGGTATGTTACTCGGATTCGAATGTGACATATTACTTGGATGATATCTGATACAAATGTCCAAATATGTATCCGACATTGATATCAGCCATCAATACTTCAACAAAAATGGAGTTGGAGTTATATAGGCAAAGCCTTCAACAATAAGAACCTTTTACTATATCCTAATCCTAATGAAAATGGAATCCAAAACATTACTGAAATTTGTAAAGGGAACTTGAACACAAACACACACAACAATCATTTGAAGACCATATCCATACCACTAAGGGAGGAATCTCTTCCCCATCTTTGAACTTGGACCTGTGTTCCGATATCTGGTCTTCACACCATAAAAAGACTGGTATGTAATAGTGATAAAACCTTGCTTTCTCAGGAATGGTAAGGTAAAGCTCATTGAGCTGAAACAACCGGCAAAGCTTCGATCCATAAAACAACCACTTGTCAATGGATTCCGCCACCTTTTCAGCAGTCTGTCCGACTTTATCCAAAAGAGGACCAGAGCATATGAATTCATAAAGGTCCTGTACAGAGGAAACTTGTGCAGGGTTTGTGGGGAACACTGAATAAATCGGACCCTCCCGTAATCCGGTAGGACTACTAGCAACATGAATCATGGTGGTTTGCAACCAGGAGCTGCCACTGCCTGCAGAAAGAATACATAAATAAGTGAATAAAGCACAAAATCTGTTTACCAAAGGAAAGAATAATCCCTTTCTTGACAACTCCATATTAAAAAATCAAAACCTCCCGTTCTAACTAATACAACACCAGTAGATTAGACTTTTACAGTTTTACTCCATTTTGTTTTCCTAATTACTCATAAACCATCATTAAATTCCTAACTGAAGCACCCCAAATTGTTTTAAAAACCCATCAAGAAACAAAAGAAGAAGCTTTCAAAAGTTCCATCTTCCTAATCTTATCCAATTCCAGCCTTTTCAAGTGGCTACCATTCGAACAAGTAGATAAAACAGAACATAAACCATAAAAAAACAACAACTGTAATAAAACCAATGACACAGACACATATAGAGAGAGAGATACCTGAAGTGGAGAAAAGGGTCGTTGGAATAATTGATGTGGACTGTGTAGAAAGAGAAGAGAAAGCAAGAGAACTAAGCAAAGAGGGCTTTGCTTTATGAATGCTTTTAGTATGATTAATATAAACATTTTGGCTTTGAGTATAATGAGGGGAAATTCTAATGTTAAAATGCAAGGCGGTGGCTTGGCACGGCGTAAGCGTTGTCAAAGCTGCCATTTTTTTATATTTCTCTCTCTTTCAGTGGAGCAGAAGAAGGTGGACGAACCAAAGGTAAGCGATTGGGTTGAAGTTGAACTATTGGCTTTTAAAGTTTTCTTTTTTAACATTTTTTTATCCATTTTATTTTATGGTTAAATTACGCTGGTGGTTGCTAAACCTTTAAGATGCTTTCAATATAGTTATCGGAATCGAAAAACTTTTAGGGAAAACTACACCAGTGACCACCGAAGATATTGGGGATACCTATTTGAACCACCGAACTAAAAAAAACGTCAATCACACCACAAAACTTATAAAATCAACCTATTTTGACCACCGCCGTTAAAAACCTAACGGTGGAGTGACGGAACTGCCACGTGGCAACTGATGGGTATATTTAAAAATTACACATTTGGTTCTTGTTATTTACGCATTCTTTCAATTTAGTCCTAATTTTTAATTAATAAAATAATAAATATAAATAATTTAAATCCTCCAATAAGATCTTGACACGTGTCACCACCAATTTAGAGGAGAAAAACAAATTTCCCCTCACATGCACACTAGGGGATTCAAACCTAGGTCTCCCAAGTGGAAAGGCCACTGCTCTACCACTGCACCAAGCACATCTTAGTGTTATGATTCTCCAGATATAATATATATCTCTTATAAGTTTCTACATTTATAAATCAAAAGCTCAAACCCTAAACACTAATTTCACATATATAAATCCTAAACCCTAAACTCTAACCCTAAATATTTCAAATTAATTTCACACTAAATATTTCAAATAAAAATTAACCACTAAATATTTCAAATAAAACCTCAAACCCTAAAATTTTCAAATTATTTCCACGCTAAATATTTTAAATTAAACCCTAAACCCAAACCCTAAAAATTTCAAATTAATTCCACGTTAAATATTTCAAATTAAGCCTTGAACCCTAAACCCTAAATATTTCAAATTAAACCCCAAACTCTAACCTTAAACCCTAAATTTCAAATTAAGTACACGCTAAATATTTAGGTTTAATTTGAAATATTTAACGTGAAAATAATTTGAAATATTTAGGGTTTAGGGTTTAAATTAAAATAGTTAGCGTGTAATTAATTTGAAGTTTTTAGGGTGTAAGGTTAAAGGTTTGGGGTTTGGGGTTTAATTTGAAATATTTAGCATGAAAATAATTTAAAAATATTTAGGGTTTAGGGTTTAAGTCTTAATTTGAAATATTTAGCGTGTAATTAATTTGAAAATTTTAGGGTTTGAGGTTTAATTTGAAATATTTAGGGTTATAGTTTAGGGTTTAAGATTTATATATGTGAAATTAGTGTTTAGGGTTTGAGCTTTTGATTTATAAATGTAAAAACTTATAAGAGATATATCTTATATTTGGAGAATCATAACACTAAGGTGTTCTTGGTGCAGTGGTAGAGTAGATGCCTTTCCACCTGGGAGACCCAGGTTTGAATCCCCCAGTGTGCATGTGAGGGGAAATTTGTTTTTCTCCTCTAAATTGGTGGTGACACGTGTCTTAATAAAATTAAATATAAATAATTAAAATCCTCCAATAAGGTCTTGACACGTGTCACCACTTAATTTTAATAATTTATTATTTTATTAATTGAAAATTAGGACTAAATTGAAAGAATTTGTAAATAACAGGAACTAAATGTGTAATTTTTAAATATACCTATCAGTTGCCACGTGACAGTTCCGTCACTCCACAGTTAGGTTTTTAACGGCGGTGGTCAAAATAGGTTGATTTTATAAGTTTGGTGGTGTGATTGACGTTTTTTTTAGTTCGGTGGTTCAAATAGGTATCCCCAATATCTTCGGTGGTCACTGGTGTAGTTTTCCCAAACTTTTATTAAAATCAGCGCCGTTAAAAAATAATTTTTCATTGCGATCACTGAACCTTTAAGCAACTAACAGCATCGAACTTGGCGCTCCCAAATGTCAATGTGGTTAACTTGAGTAAACCGCAGATTTAGTCACTTAACTTTATAGTGTTTTTATTAGTGGCACCGAATTTTTTAGTTTTACACTTTTAACTTCGAATTATTGAAATTTTGCAATTTGGTCTTGATTTTGCTAGAACAAGGGTCGGTGAACTTCAAAAACATACAATTCAATCCTCAAATTCCATGTTAAGCCTAACAAGCTATGCGCTAAACATGAGATTCTGATATGGTTTGATAAAATATTACATTTAGATTACATTGTAACAAGAAAATAAAAAAAAAATACAAAAAAGGTGTTTATAGAAATTGAACCTGGGATAAGGATGGTAAATAAGCGGGGTGAGCGTGGATAGCCCCCCCAATACTAATACGCTCCTAAAACTTTTATATGTATTACTTACCCATCATCCATGGCTGATATAATTTTTAAATCTACACGAGTAGATTTTCAATTTTACTCCATACTCACTACTGAACTGGATACCACCACTTAACTCGTGCCCACTTATACTCGTCGACAAGCAACTACTGATATTGAGTTATGTAAAAATAAACCATAATTTTTTGTAAAAATTTGCACGAGTATAACTAGATACCACCACCTAACTCGTGCCCACTTATACTCCCATACTCTTTTTTACAAAAATTTATGGTGGTCACGAGTATAAATTTAACCAATATAAATTTAACTATATCTAACTAGCTAACTAACTAACTATAGCTAACTTAACTAAAGTACATTTACACTAGTATAAATTCTACTTAACAAAATCACATTTGATTAAATTATAAGGCACGCCCTTTAAAACTTTAGAGTTTAAAAAATAGTCTGTGAGCTTGTTTCCAAATATAGCTAGGTTCGTTCGGAGTCGAAAATGATAGAGTGAGGAAAGGTTTTTAGTCTCAGGTAGGTAGCTTAGGATGGGGAAGACGAGTGTTTCTGTCGAAATGGGTTTTAGATTAGGGTTTAAGATGAAAAATAGAGCATTTTCAGAATTTTTAGGGTTTTTGTGCGACAGTCGACGGTGGTCGAAAATCGCTTCGACGGTGGAGCACGGTGGCTGAAATTGCAGGTTTGGTCGTAAAGGATGATAAGAAACCTAGATTTACCCGGAGAAGGTGATAAAAAATACAAGCTGGTCGGAGAAGATGATTAGAGGAGTTCCGGTCATAGAAAAAAAGATTAGGGATGACCGGTGTCGCCTTCGACGACCGAAAAATGGATCGGGTTAGAATTTCGTGATGGTTGAAGATCAAAGTGGAATTTTAAGAAAGTTCAAGCCATGTTCTTATGTTTTTCAAGGTTTTGATCTTTAAAAGCAAGAGAGAAGGAGAAATTAAGTATTTGTGAGGATTGAACGTGAAAAAAAGATAAACTAAAGATGATAATACGAAAGAAATGGTGAGTTTGATCTGATAGAAACATGAAGGAGAAGTGTTTTGGTGTTTAAAACGGATTGAAATGAGGAAATGACAAGAACAAATGAAGAACAAGTGATAAATTTAGAGTTTTGATCGAAATAAGGTGAAGTTTTTTGGGTTCGGTATGTTTGAGTCGAGAGAATTTAGAGAGAGAGTGTGTGTGTGATTCAGAAGAAATGGTCGAGTTGGCCCGGTCGTTCCTCTTTTACACGCGAGTCAACACGACACCATTTTAGTGCCAGATCGTGAAAGGATTCACGCGTCTATAAGCGGGTTCGGATACAGGTTCGTGATCCGACTCATGTTTTGTGGTTTGGGTTGGTCGTTTTGGGGCTAGTTTAAGTGGGCTTGGGTTATACTTTAAAGGGAATTAGATTTGGGCTCTTGAGTTTACCCTTTCTTGCAGAATGGTCACTAATTTCTTGTAATTTGACTCTATAATTTTGAGCTTAATGCAATTTAGTCTTGGAATTAGTTTAACCGCCTTTGTTTAATTTTTCTAATTTATTTATTTATTTATTTATTTATTTATTTATCATGTATGCTTGCATGATTTTAAATAAACATGTAGTATTTTCGTTTAGAAGAATTTAACTCACCTAGTGTAATTAAATTAAAGCCTTTTAGAATTATTTTCTTAAATTAAATTCAATTAATTTGCTAGGAGGGGACACTCTAAAAAATAAATGAATACTGGATGAAAGTTAAATGTCCTAAATTGGTTAGTATCACGTTGCAATATAATGTTAATTAAGGGGATATATAGTTATGAGATTCAATACTTCATTGAACATATAAAATGAAAATCACATATAGTTAGTTTAAATAAAATTAAAAATAGGATCAAATAATTAGTTACACTAAAGTTATGAATATTATTATTTTGGGGCCAAATATGAGTAGTGTCCAAATTATTTGGGCATTACCATTAAAGCCAAAAAATTAATAATATTCATAGAATCTTAATTAATTAAATTGAAAGAGCTTAGATTAGGGTTTACTTAAAATAAACAACAAAATAATTGAACATGTATTAAACCTTTTGTGTTGAGATACATTTTGAATATAAATTAGAGCGTCCTAATGTATTTAAATGTTTCAAAACTTATATTCGTCGAAAATGTATTTTCTTACAAAATGTTATCCCTATTCGAAATGGATTTCATTTTACAATTAAAAGACTTAATTAAATTCAGATTAATGTTTGAAATGCCAAAATCCACGTGATAATTAATGAGGTACCGATAACAGGCGTTGTATGAGTGCTAACCCTTCCCTACACGTAACCGACTCCCGAAACTGAATCTTACGAAAAACAATTTTTAGTTCGTTTTTATGGTATTCGGTCTACCAAAGTGACTGGTGACGACTCTAAAATATTTTTTTAAAAAAATAAAGAAAATTCTATTAAAATTGAAAAAATCATAATTTTAAAACCAAATTTAAAAAAAAATCAATTTTTAAAACCCTAATCGTCAGACTGTTTTTCCACGAACATATTTTAAAAACGTTCGCGACAATAGAATATGCAAACAACATTTATATTAAATTATGAAAATAATTTTATTTATTTCATGAAAATATAAATTAATTTCTCAAATTTATAAGAATTTACATTTAAACCTAAAAATTTCGGATAATCTCTAATCAAAATCCCCCAAAACAACAATGGCTCAAATGTAGTTTCGTTTAGGGGTTCAAATGTAATTTCACGCCTTCCTACCTCAATCTACCTTCTCCACGGTTTCCTAACCTTGAAGGGTATCCATTTCACCAATCTGAACTGTGGGAAAAGAAAAGATTTTTCCTTATTCGAATTTAAAACCCTAGAATTTGGGGGATTTTCTGCTATTTGAATTTCTTGGTGAAATCGAAATGGTGGGAAATTCGCTAGCTGGATTGCAAGATCACTTGAAATTGGCCCGAGAATACGCTCTCGAAGGCCTCTACGACACTTCCATTATCTTCTTTGATGGCGCCATTGCTCAGATCAACAAGTAATTCTCTTCCTCTTTTTTATTTTCCACTCCTTTTCCGTAATTCCAGCCGCTCATATTTTCCCCTATTTTAGTTTCCTTTAAAATTCCGGGTTTTTTTTTATATGTATATACACTTCTGATTCGCAGTTAAGATAGTTACGTTAGTAGTTCAGTTAGAATATCTTTAAAACAATTCAGCTGGGATTTTCCCCAGGTTACCAGTTTTAAGAAATGAATTGTAGTTTGTGAATATAAATTATAAATGGGTCATTAATTACTTATTGGTTTCAATTTTTTTGGTAAATGATGCATTGTTTTAACTGCTGTTTGAGCTAATTTGCTTAGTTTTTTGGTTATGCATTTAGGCATTTAACCAGTCTTGATGATCCGCTAATTCATGCAAAATGGATGAATGTAAAGAAAGCACTATCAGAGGAGACAGAAGTTGTGAAGCAATTGGATGCCGAGAGAAGGTCATTTAAGGAAGCTCCTAATGGGCGGCGTCCTTCTTCGCCACCAATTCATGCTAAGTCATCTTTTGTATTCCAACCATTAGATGAGTACCCCACTTCATCAGGTGCCCCGATGGATGATCCTGATGTGTGGAGGCCTCCAAGTCGGGACACTTCAAGTAGAAGACCTGCAAGGGCTGGCCAAGTGGGCATGAGGAAATCTCCACAAGATGGGACTTGGGGGGGTCGTGGCAATACTGGCAATACTAGAAGTGGTACAACTGGACGCGGTGCGAAGGCAGGTGGCTCAAGTAGATCTAACACAGGGGCCAGAGCATCTACCACCGGAAAGAAGGGTACTGGCTCAGGGAAACCTACCAAAGGAGATTCAGCGGTAAGTTCTGGTTGACAGAACATTCAACACACTGATGCATGTGGCAAGCTTGCTGTTAATATCAGGAGTGGCTTTAATACTACTCCAATAATTATAGGGATGTGAACAGTTCTTCTATTTCGAGGTTAAACTACTTTAGTTTGATGTTCTCAATATTTTGGTGATTGATTTGCTTTTGCAATTGCTTAGAATGGTGATGCTGAAGATGGAAAGTCTAAGAGGTCACAGTATGAGGGACCCGATCCAGATTTGGCTGCAATGTTAGAAAGGGATGTTTTAGAAACAACTCCTGGAGTACGGTGGGATGATGTTGCTGGTTTGACTGAAGCAAAAAGGCTTTTAGAGGAAGCTGTTGTTCTTCCTTTATGGATGCCTGAATATTTTCAGGTACTTGCAGTGTTGCAGCTGAATTGCCATCAAAGCATTATTGCCAGATCAATTCTTGTTTCTGTCACATGCTATGATTTAAATACTAAATCTGTTATTTTCTTCTGATTTCTTTGCCTTGATTTTGGCATTCAGTGAAGGGACATAATGACAGTAATTTTAATTTTAGTTTTCTGTTTACATATTTACAACTACAGAAAATCATTAAGATTAAATTTTTTTTTCTGCATAATGATTTCTTTTCTGCATATCTTTTTATCCCTATTTTAACGTGTTTACCCTGACATGCACTGCTGGAATGGTTGAGTTATTTTTTTCTTGTTGTTGTCTCTAGGGTATTAGGAGACCATGGAAAGGCGTTCTTATGTTTGGACCTCCTGGTACTGGGAAAACTCTTCTGGCTAAAGCTGTTGCCACTGAATGCGGTACAACCTTTTTCAATGTTTCTTCTGCTACATTAGCCTCAAAGTGGCGTGGGGAGAGTGAGCGCATGGTCCGGTGCTTGTTTGATCTTGCAAGAGCTTATGCTCCTAGTACAATTTTTATTGATGAGATTGACTCCCTTTGCAATGCCCGTGGGTAAGTTTGCTGCTTGATTCTGCACAGTTTGGCTTTTATCTGGGATCTATCTTGGCAGTTAGCTTTCATTTATTCTTGATGTAGAGAGTTCAAATATTTTGTGTTTATTTTCTTGCATGATGGGGGGCCAGTATTTTAACGTTTTATTCAGAAGTTTTCACAGATAGACGTGCTTGGGCATTTATTGGTGCATTGATCTCTCTCTTCCTTTTGGGTATGGATTTTGCATACTCTTGACTTTGAATGCAATATTTTTATTTATTTATTTATTTTTGGTTTAGGGCTTCCGGGGAGCATGAGTCGTCTAGAAGGGTAAAATCTGAACTGCTTGTTCAGGTAGATGGTGTAAATAATACAGGCACAAATGAAGATGGTAGCCGTAAAATAGTGATGGTTTTGGCTGCAACTAACTTCCCATGGGACATAGATGAGGCACTCAGGTTTGTCCTGTTTATTTTTTACATGTTCTAGTTTTGAATTTTTTCTCCTCTCGTTTTCATTTGACCGGGTATCTTATTTGCACCAAGTCATACATTTGAGATATCTCATGGTTAAAGTTATTGGTTTACATTTGTTGTATCTAATTATTCTTCATGGAACGCAGGAGGCGACTGGAAAAGCGTATTTACATTCCCCTTCCCAATTTTGAGAGTCGTAAGGAGCTTATTCGGATCAATTTAAAAACAGTTGAGGTAATACTCATACTAATCTATGATTGAATCTTGGGATTCTTATGACTTTGCCTTATGGTTATCTTCTTTGTTTTGCCCATTTCTTCATTAATCTGTCAGATGAGAACAAGAAATTTGGCAGCCAAGTAGTTTCTTCTTTTTGGTGACAATGGTGGATGTTTGGAGAGTTATATCCATCTACCCGTAGCCAGATTTGTGTTAGACATGGGTGTAGGGTATGGATGCTACAAGAAAAATAAAGAACTAGAGCAACATAGCTCCATACCCTCTTTAAAAACCAAATATTTTCGATGTTTCTTTTTCCTACAAATTTTATATAGGCACGGATCCATCAACACGGTTCACTTTTTTTTTTCAATTGAAAGATTTAATGCTTGGATCAATACTTACTGGTCGAAGTTACTCCAGTTTCCTTCCAAATGAACCCTGAAAAACATTGGCCAATGACTCGATTTCAAAAAAAAAAAAAACATTGGCCAATGGCTAGCATAGTATTCCTGTTATGGAATTGAGTTTGAGTTGGCCATTTCTTGTGCTTTGAGCATCAAGACTCTTAGCATGAAGAGCTTACCTTGTCCGTCTGGTAATGTGACAGGTATCTGCTGACATGGATATTGATGAAGTGGCTCGTCAAACAGAAGGGTATAGTGGGGATGATCTCACCAATGTTTGTCGTGATGCTTCCTTAAATGGCATGAGGCGTAAAATAGCTGGGAAAACCCGTGAGGAGATCAAGAATATGTCCAAAGATGAGATTTCAAACGATCCGGTCGCGATGTGTGACTTTGAAGAAGCCTTGTCGAAGGTCCAGCGAAGTGTTTCACAAGCAGATATTGAGAAGCATGAAAAATGGTTTACAGAATTTGGATCAGCATAATGCAAAGCCGAAAACCTGTAAGTGATGACAATATTGTTTGGTTTCCTGATGTGTTTGTACTGAAAGGGTATTTCATTGTAATTTTGGAACATGTCCTGCCAATTTATTTGTTCATCTGAAAGTGGCTGATTGTCCTGAAAGTGCTTGCATTGTTGTTATTTGTACTACACACGTCTTTGTTTATGTGTTAGAAATAGGTGTCATTTTAAAAATTAATCTTCAATGATTTTCTTTTTACAGTTATTGTCTAATTTTGTTATATAGGAGATTACATATTTTATAATTAAGAAAAATTCAAAAAAAAGAAGAAATACTCCATTTTCATAGAGTTTTTTTATTCACTAATTCATACCATTGCAACAAAGTATTAAATTACAATGAAAGAATTTGTATCTTAACGTCTTTGGAAATTAAACAGCCTAATGGAAACAGCAAAGATGGATGCAAACAGCACAGTGAAACCAAGAATTACGGCAACCACAACTCCCAGGAAATCATGTCTGAAATCGTAAGTACTTCTGAAATATTGTTCCACCGTCTGACCATCAAAGTCTCCATCGTTGAGGGCCGTTTGTAGGTCTCCGAATTGCGAAACAACCAATCCATAGAAGGTCCAAGATACCGGACAAATATAATAGTACCATCGCCACCATACAGGCATGCTCTGCAAAATCGATCGAGTTTAAGTTGAGTTATCAAGAAATCTGAATGCACTTAAACAATGGAGAATCATGTGATGAAAAGAAACGAAGAACGTACCGGTCGTGGGACGATGAACCCTGAAAACAGGTTCCATATTCCATAGAATGCGGCGGAAACGATAGCTGCGATGTGGTAGTTTGGTGTGACAGCAACAGCCATCATGCCATAGTAGGTGAAGTATAGGAAGGTGAAGTACATGAAGAAGAGATACCAGAAGAACTTTGCAGCGGTCCATTCGAATCCGATCATAGAGTAGACTATGAGGCCATACGCAGCGGCTTGAACAAAAATGTAAGGCAACTTGATTAAGACCTGCAATTTGCAAAAATGGAAGTTTGTTTAAATTTCTTAACCTTTTCGAAGCTTTTCAAAGTTTTTCCAACTTTTCGAATTCGTAAAATCATACTTGTGAAATGGCATATGGCATGGCAGAATACATTCCAGCGGCTCTTTCTCGATAAAACACCGTTCTTTCAACAGCAACAACAGGCTGCACAGATGAAGCGTTTTGGACACCAAGGAAAAGAACAGCAGCATAGATTGAACCCATTGCATTTGTCAGATCTTGCCTATTAGTCCTGTAATCCACAATGTGACAGTTAGATATATGAAGTTGCTGGAAACAAACATTTAAGCATGAGCTTTTTCGTTTGGCTTGCAGCTTACGTTTTCGAGCCAAGGTCCCAGAACAGTGTCCCAAACATCAATGCTATTACAGTGGTAAAAAGAAATCGAGCAGCGGTATATGGCGGGTTGCGCCAATATGACCAGTGTTGTTTCCACAAGCAAGCAGTGCACTGAGTCAAGAATGACTGAGAGTACTGAGTTGGAAAATAGAGTTCCTTTGCACCAGCAGCAGGCTTGCTTAAATCTTCAATAAGAGCTTTGTTTCTCCTGAACAAACGACATACATTAGTAGCAAACTCGAGTTAGTTAAGACAGCTATCCCGGATATCGATCTCATGCTGAATTAATGTAATTGGTTGAATCAGTTTACAACTTTTTGTTGCAATGTTCAGTCTGAGTTACATATCATTACCTGTAAAGATCTGAGTTTTTGTAGATATCAGCGAAATCAACACCTAGAGATAATTCCTGTGCTGATGTGGTAACTTCCAACATCCAAGTAGCCGGATTGTATCCATCTTTGATTTTACTAACTCCTTGAATTCCCTGGA
Organism: Hibiscus tridactylites; assembly: GCA_958450335.1. Classification (NCBI taxonomy): domain Eukaryota; kingdom Viridiplantae; phylum Streptophyta; class Magnoliopsida; order Malvales; family Malvaceae; genus Hibiscus; species Hibiscus tridactylites. Next base: position 70,371,843 of record OY288285.1, on the reverse strand, counting down.
GAAAGATGAACATTATAATGTTGGAAAAATAAGTTATACTAACTTTGTTATTCGATCGATGTCTTTTATTTCATCGTACCTCGAAGTACTTGATTAGATGTTTAGAATGATGTCCTAATGGCCCGACATATATCTCTTGTCCTCCCCGTTTCATAAGGAATAGCTGCAATTTCATGTTTTGTTCAGTTATAAACTCATATGAACAGCCAACAATGATGCAATGAATTCTTTCCAAATTGACTTTCAAGTTCCTCACCTCATCAAATGCTTCAAATATGTCGATACTTGGCTGATGGATGGTACACACAACTGTTCTTCCAGTGTCCACCGTGTTCCTAACGGTTCTCATAACAATTGCCGCAGCTCTTGCATCAAGCCCTGAAGTTGGCTCGTCCATGAAAATGATCGAAGGGTTCGCCACAAGCTCAACAGCAATCGTGAGCCTCTTTCGCTGCTCGGTTGATAAACCATTTACACCAGGTAAACCAACTAGTGCTTGCCTCAACGGGTTCAATTCCACGAGTTCCATGACTTCCTCGATGAACATCTGGAAAGACAATTCAAAACAAAACTATTAACATAAGCCATACCAGAGTGATCATTGAGAAAAATGGGTTATTTTGTTGGACTCTGTTTAGTAGGAAATAAAAGGGTATCAACTAAAAACTTTTCGACTTGAACAATTCCTTGGAGTTCAGTTCAATACCCTATGGTATCTATTGGATTATCATAGTAGAAACATATAACATATATCAAGGAAGATTTAGAAACTTGAAATAGTTCAGAGTTTCGTAAAGTCCAACCTTCCTAGTTTCAGCATTAACTTCCGCGGGTAGTCGAAGCCAAGCGGAATAGAGCAGAGACTCATACACAGTGACATGAGGAGAGTGAATATCATTTTGTTCACAATATCCAGATACTCGAGCAAATGTTTCTTGGTTCTTTGGGAAACCTGAAACTGTGATGTTCCCATCTATATAGCCACCGGTTTTCCTACCGGCAAGGACGTCCATAAGAGTGGTTTTACCCGCACCACTAACACCCATTAGAGCTGTAAGAACTCCAGGTCTAAAAGCACCACTAACACCCTTCAGTAGCACCAACCTATCTTCAGTAACACCTTGTTCTTTCATTTCCTGAAAAGTTTCAGACGAATCGAATAAACTTTCATATATGTTGACCATATTAACATGAGGAACAATAGAGTCCAACCATTGAACATATATGGAATTTATACATGGAACCTTGTGTTACCTGTGGCATATCAACAGAATAAATAATGTCATCAAATGTGATGGAATGTGGCTCAAATGGAAGAACCATTCCCTTTTTCTTGATGGCAATGGCCCCAACAGTTGCCTCAGTTATAGACGAGGACTTCGATGAGATGCTTCTTTGAACATCCTCTTGAATTTCTGCATATCAACTGGATTTAGCATTCTATAAAATGGCTTGTAAATAATAACACATACAAATCTAGATTAGTTTTAATACCTGATCCAGTTACATGATTTGAGCTACTTTCATTATTTGTTAACTGAATGCTTCCACCAACTCCAGCTTTATTGGCTTGTTCATTGCTTTCCGTTTCTTCTGTTATTACGGCCCGAGAACTCCCAAATGCTGCATGTTTATTTGATAAAAGGTAAAAGATTAGCTCAGCTCTCCCTTATGAAGAGGATTGTGTTTTAAATAGATAAAGCTTTACTCACGGTTTAGATAGGTGAGAGCCACAGTGAAACAAAAGTTGAACAATATGGTGAATCCAATCAATCCTCCTACTCCGATCCAATACCAATTTGGATCTGTGAAGAAACCCCTGGACTTCAAAATTTCGATTCCGGCTGGTTCGGTTGAGTTCGGTAAAGTCTTTGATACGAAAGAACATATGATTAGAAGATTGTTTAGAGATAAAAGCAAAACCATAAAGATTACAGATTCAAAGCCTTACATGACTCCACTGGTTTCCAAGGAACTCATTAACCATCAATGCGTTTTGTCCATACATTATAGGCGAAATCCAGTAACCCCATATCCACCAGCTCTTTATGTCACCTATGACATTAGAAAAGAGTTTAGTTTTCATGAAAAGTTTGATGCCTGATTATGTGTCTAAGACTTATCATACCTCGTGACAGGACAAAGCCACCCAATGCAAAAAGTACAAGCAAAGCAAATGAGCCGAAAGTGTTAGCCACAATCATGTTTCTACCAGTTGCTCCAATGAAGCGAAACAACCCCGACGACATCTGGTTAGCGAGAACAAGTACAAAGTACTGCCTAAGCAACCTGCACCAAACAAATTTCTTGTGCATCAATTCGGATCATAGCTAATTGACTGTATAAGTATACATACACCAATAGTTTAAGTTCCACAATAAATTTTTATGGTCATTTATTTTGTTTACCTTTCAACATTCGGATCAAATCCAATGACATAGTAGGTAATAAATACCCATATGGCAACTTCTACAAATGTGATAGGAATCTTGAGAATCCATGTAGGTAGAGCATATGCCCATGAAGGAAAGAATAGGAGGTCTCTTTGCTTGTAAAAGACAGGAAGCTTATTAATGGTCATTGAAAGCTCAGACATTCCATTGAACATTATCATAATCAAGCCAAAGAAAACGGCCCCCATATAAACTCCTCCCCCGGCAACTGAATCTCGGTTCATCTCAGTCCTCAGAAAGAGTGTCATAGTCATTATTGCCATAAATGTGAGCTATGAAAAATAAAATAAAAAAGTTAGAGTCATGCAAACAATAACAGTTGTGGTACAAGAATTATGTATCATTAGCAATACATACTTGAATAAACTTGAAGATGTAGACGAAAGAGTTTCTTTTCATCAGCAGAAATTCCCTTGCTATGCTAGCTTTCAGCAACTCCCACTTTCCAACACCATATTTTTTTGTTGTCAAAGCAGCGGGATGGCTCTTTGTTTTTTCAAATGGAGTTCGAAGTTTATCTGTAACTTCCATTCCAACATGGAACGAATGGAATGCCTCGGCGAATGCATCTGCCGTGACAAACCTGTAAGGTTGGTCTCTACGTGCCCAATACTGCAATTGATCTTTCCTTGATGTAACCTGCAATGTAAAAAGCCAGTTAAAACTAATTGTGATGGAATGGGAACTTTGTCCCAATGAAAAAATGAAGGAAACCATCGTTAAGGCTTACTTCTTGCAAGAAGTCTGCTACACCCTTTCTCTCAGGACACCTGAACCCCATGGATTCGAAAAAGCTCAGCACGTGTTCGCGAGGACCCTGATATACTATCCGGCCATCGGAAAGGAGAATAATGTCATCGAAAAGATCATAAGTCTCTGGAGCTGGTTGGAGAAGAGAGATCACTGCTGTCCCATTAAGGATATGGACGGTTTGCTTGAGGGAATTCACAATTTGGAAAGTTGTAGAGCTGTCCAGACCAGTTGATATCTCATCCATAAACAGCGCCTTTGCTGGTCCAACCAGCATTTCACCTGTTGTGACACGCTTCTTTTGTCCACCAGAGATACCCCTTACCATTTCATCTCCGACCATAGTGTCTGCACATACTTCCAGTCCTAAAATCTGCAGAATTTATGGCAAAAGAGTTCAATAAGTAAAGATTTTTTTTCCTTAGTGCTTGGACATCTTTCATTATACTTCAGATTCTTTAAACCATACCTTTAGAATATAATCTGTGATTACATTTGCTTCCTGACCTTCTGTTGCTGCTGCCTGAAATTTTAAAAATGACAAAGTAAATCATAAATACATGACTCAATTTCTGATTCTCGGTCAATCTTGTTTCCTATTGTCATGATTCAATTTTTTTTTGTTCTGTTACAAAGGAGATTTCAAATGTTCGGATTCGAACCCCAAAGATGGTTGCATGAACCATCTGAGTTAAACTATTCGGCTCAACCAGATAGAATAAAAGATGTCTAAATTAATGTTACCTTCATGAAGACGTCAATGTCAGGATCAGGTCTAATATTTGCTTGTTTCTCCCTTCTTGACAATTCTGCTAACATATCTGAAACACCCCAAAACAACAAATTTTCATGTTTTGTAGAATCAAAAAAGTAAAGTTATATGTTCCACCAAAAAAAGATGACCCAGAGGTGGCTGAAGATGAGAGTCACCCCCTAAAAAATTTAAAATTCAGATATGATTTAAAGTTATTTTAGAAATTTTCTATGTTTTTTCTATTGAAAATCTATTCCTCCGAATTTTATAAGTTCGCCCCGTTAACATTCCGTCCCGGGTCAAAAATACATCTACATGATTGCAATCAAACAAAACTAACCATAACGATCTCCAACCCCTTGGCATCTTGCAGAAAAGGCCAAAGTTTCCCTCACAGTCATTTCTCCTATATGAAGATCATGTTGACTGATGTAAGCAGCAGTTCTCTGGGGCACAAACTCATTCATGTTATGCCCATTGTAAGTCACTGTCCCAGAACACTGCAACAGAATTCCACTTTCAGATTAGAAACAAACAAGATCAAGACCAAAAATCCAGTGCAAAAGAAACAAGAATCCCAGAAACCAAAGCTGAATTTTGTAGAGCACCTTGAGAGCAGTATCAAGCTTCCCAGCTAAAGCCAACAAGAGAGTGGTTTTCCCAGAACTTGGAGGACCCAAAAGCAGTGTCATCCTGTAGGAAATGCAAAAGAAGAATGGATTTTGATTAATTTTAGGAAACCCCAAAGTTAAATTTAACAGTAAAACTGTAAAAGATCAAAACTTGAGGTTACCTGCCAGGCTTGATGATGCCACTGACATCTTTGAGGATTGTTAGCTTCTTCTTTCTACTAGAAAGAATGCCCAACTCAATGAACAAGTTCTTTAATCACAATACAGAATAAACGAAATGTCAGGAAAACTTTCAAGCAAACATTAAAAGAATCTGTGAAGTATTTTCCAGGTTGGTACCTCAAATATATTGGTCATGAAATTAACAACTGTAGGCAAAGCATTGGTGCCAACAAAAGCTTGAGCTTCAATATTTAGGTTTTGGAATCTGACTTCAATGGTGGGGAGATCGATGCCAACCCTGAAAATTTCCAACGCAAATGATTATTGATACAAAAACACTGAATTTGTTCTTTTCTTTTCCGTTTCCATGTAACCAAACAAGATGGACGAGAGGGTGCTTGCACCCATAAGAATTTTAAACTCTAATGTTTTATTTTATTTTCTTTGTATTTTTATATCAATTATTTAAGTCTACATCACCTAAAATTTTGTAATTTCGCACTACTTAAAATTTTAACATAACTATGAATTGACCGAGGGGTGCTGTTGGAGACAGTCGCACCCCATGAAAATTTGAAATTCATATAGTTCATGTGTTTTTATGCATTTTCTATTGATGATTTAAATTCGAACCCTGAAATTTTATAATTTCACACCTCCTATATTTCTAATACAGTAAAAATCTTCTGCCCCTAACCATGACTCTTTATATGATCTCTACTAAAAACACTTAAAAATTAAATTATAAGCCATAACCTTAATTTTCATATCCTAAACCCTAAAAATACATTCTACCCCTAATTTCTTACACCCTAACCCTAAGCCTCACCTTTAAACCCACAAACTCTAAACCCGCTATTTTAAAATGAAAACACCAATGGAAACATATAGTTAGAGGTAGACGATTTCCATCCTTTTTAATATAACTCTAAGGGCCTGTTTTTGGTTGATTATATAAGCCAAAATTCACTTTTTAAAGCAAAATCAATGGCAAACAATACAACTTTTAGGTGAAACACAGTTTACAAACGGGATTATAGACTCAAATTGAAAATCTACAATTTGTAGCTTTTGGATTTAAGAATCCCGTTTGAAATAAAAAAAGTCCAAATTACCCCTTATAAAAACTTCAACAAACAACGACATTTTAAAATTTTAAAATATTTCGTATATTTTTAAATTTTTGGTTGATTATTATATAAGCCCAAATTCATATTTCGTATATTATTTTTAAAATATTTATAAAATAATTTATATATTTAAAATTTATATTTTTCTAAAAAAACAATTCATATTTTATATATTATTTTAAAAATATTTTAATATAAAATAAAAATTGTTTTATAATTTTAAATTGATCTATTTCATTCGTTATAATATTAATGAATTTAAATATAATTAAATTAATATATTTTAAATTGTATAACATGATGTCTAAAATAGACATTTTATCTTTCCAAAATCACTTTCTAACAGCAATAACAAACACTAAAATCTTAAACTCAACTTTTTAAAATCATTTTTCTATAACACTTTTAAAATCACTTTTCCAACCGCACTTTTTAAAAGCAATGCCAAACTAAGCCTAACAGTTATACTCATGATGTAAATTTCTGTGTCCGTCCTCGAATATAACTCCCTAGCGTTCACACACCTCACTTAAAATCTTTTTAAGTCTGTTCCCTATAACCAAACATTAAAAACGCAATAACTAGATACCTGTCGACACGATTCTTGAGCTTCAACAAGAACTTCTCGTTATCGTCCTCGGCAACTTTAACCAACCTCTGGAGCAAAGCCCTCCGTTCTTGCCACCCGATGTCGAACACATCGATTTCATTGGCACCGCCTTGAGAGCTGGCCAATATACCTTTCCGTAGACGGGCAACGGTGGGTAGTTTCTCGAGTGCGGCCCATTTCAGAGCTTCTTCATCGTCTTCATCTCGGGAAGACCTCGAGAAAACTTCGGCGCCGGTGTTCCTCCATACGGAAGAACTCCCGGCCCGTATACTTCCCCTTAAGCTAGCACTCGCTTTATAAATATCACCACCCTCCATGATCAAAACACCCACCAAAACACTATCAGAACTTGATCGCGTTCCCGGAGCTCAAATTAAAGAAAGAATCAAAAAAAAAAAATTGGATTTGTTTTGTTAAGAAATGAGAATGGTGTTGAAAGAAAAAGCAAAGTTTGGCATATGTATATATACAGCGATGACAGTAATGCATGCATGGCTGCTGGCGGCCCCTTTTCATACGTCAAACTTTAAAAATTTACTGCCACTAAATATGTTTCTTTAGTTCTTATATGTCCCCTACTAAAAATTGATGAAAATCATTTGACCTCTAAGTATGTTCCATTTGTGCCTCCACTTTAAAATAGTGGGTTTAGTGTTTAGAGTTTAAGGTTGAAGCTTAGGGTTAAGGTGTAGGGATTAGAGGTAGGGTGTATTTTTAAAGTTTAAGGATTAGGGTTTAAGATATGAAAATTAGGGTTATGGTGCAAGATTTAATTTTTTAACTATTTTTTAGGCAGGGGCATGGTTAGGGGCAGGAGATTTTCACCCACTAAAAAATACTTAAAAATTAAATTATAAGCCCTAACCCTAATTTTCATATCCTAAACTCTAAAAATACACCCTACCCTTAATTCACTACACCCTAATCTTAAGCCCCAACCTTAAACCCTAAACATGTTATTTTAAAGTGGAGGCACCAATGGAAGCATAATTAAGGGGTAGACGATTTTCATCCCAAAATTTTCTAGGTGATTTCACATGATGAAAATTGTCTACCCCTAACTATACCTTTATTGGTGCCTTCATTTTAAAATAGCGGGTTTGGGGTTTAAGGTTGGGGCTTAGAGTTAGGGTGTAAAAAATTAGGGGTATGATATATTTTTTAGGATTTAGAATATGAAAATTAGGGTTAGAGCTTAAAATTTAATTTTTAGATATTTTTTAGTAGATGCATATAAAACAGCATGGTTAGGGGCAGGATATTTTCACTCAATTTCACATAGATTGAATTATTTATAAAAATCACACAACAAATGTCGTGTCTTATTTCTTTAACAAAATTTGGAGTGGAATTTTTCTTCTTTTGTTTTTCACGCGTTAATTAGTCTAATTAAATTCCAACTATTTCTAGTTCTTTTTCTCCTTTTGAAAATTAGTCTAATTAAATTCCAACTATTTCTAGTTCTTTTTCTCCTTTTGAAAATTAGTCTAATTAAATTCCAACTATTTCTAGTTCTTTTTCTCCTTTTGAAATTTAGTTTATAATTTGGAACCAAACTTGAGATTATTTTTGGAACTTGTTTATAATTTCAAAAGGAAAAATATTGCACTACTTTACTATCCTTAGATGACGTAGCTGCTGAGCTCTCTGTAATTAATTGAAGAAAAAAAATATTAATGAGTGTATTTAAAGAAAGATTTAAGTTTAAAATTGAACAAGTAGTTCTAGAGAAAAAATAAATGATATTTATTTTAGGAGATTTAAGTTTAATCATTTTGTTGTAAAAATATGTGTGCATTGTTAAAGAGTTACGAATATATATAAATAGATATTACCTTATAAAAAATTCACAAGCATGATTATTTTGACATTAAAAATTAACATATAAATTTCTAACTCTAAATCAACTACAACCACTAAACTCTAAAATCTTAAAACATAAACCCCTAAACTATGGTTGACGTGATATTTAAAAAATAAATAAAATATACCAACAATCAATTAATCTAGTGGGATGAGACACTAGATTCTTTAAACAATGTCAGAGGTTCAAATTTTGATATTGTGAATGAAAAAAAATTGGGATCGAAGGGTCATCCCATAATAGACCTCTGTAAAATCCTATATGAAATGATATGCTAGTGGATCAAAAACCAGTAGCTAAATAAAAAAAATGAATTATTTTTATTGAATTTAATAAAAACAATATATTTAATATTTCTTCAGAATTAAATGAATTTTAACTAGTGTGTACGAGTATTAATTAAACAAATATTTATATATTTTTATAGAATAGCATAAAACTACCTAGTGGCTAGTCTAATCAAACTAAGATTTGCTGTGTAATAAAAATATCTTGGATTAAACGGTATAAGATACGGCGTATTAGGCAGAAATTATTACTCTATAAAAATCAGCAGTGCTGTCATTCTAAAAGTGTAAACAGTATTTTCTAGAAATATGTTTTTAGGGTAAATTAATTGGGTGACCACTCAACTATTGGGTCTGATTTGTTTTGACCACCGAACTATAAAAATTTAAAATTCAACCATCCAACTATTTAATTGGACCTATTTTGACCACCAGCCGTTAAAATCTAATGGAGAGGTGACGTGGTTGTTAATAGAAATTTGTATAATTACACATTTGGTCTATGTTAGTTACGTATTCTATCAATTTGATCCTAATTTAACTTAATTAAATTAATTAATCATTCAATTATGTGTCGACACATATTATCACCTTATTGGAAGAATTTAATTATTTGTTTTTATTTGATAATTTTATTTCCCCTTTCAATCAACTTGAAATCATGTTAATGAAGAAACAACATGAGATGTACTATGAATTTCATGTCTGGTGGTGATGATTTGCACATTTATGTGATGAAAAACATGAAGAAAGGCAAATGGGGTGACTAAACTTATTCTCCATTCCAAAGTATTCGATACTAAAAGTTCCATTCTCTGAATAGTTTTAGTCTCGAAGCTACATCCTTCAATTTAACATTGTTGCCATAAAGATATATGATGAGCATGTTAATACGAGGTTCCCCTGATTAGAGGTCGATAAAGATTGCACACTATTCAGGGAGGTCGATAAAGATATATTATATTGTATATTTTATATTAGAAATGGTCACTTGGTTCAGTGGCAAACTTACACCGTTTACTCTTAGAGAATTTAGGTTCGATTTCTATCCAAGCAAAAGTTCTATTTGTTTTATTAAAATTAGTAAATAAAAGCAAATAATTAAATTCGTCCAATAAGGTGATGACATGTGTCGGCACCTAATTGAATGATTAATTTATTAATTAAATTAAAATTAGGATCAAATTGATAGAATAGGTAACTAACATGGACTAAATGTGTAACTATATAAATTTTCATTAACAACCACGTCACCTCTATGTTAGATTTTAACGGATGGTGGTTAAAATAGATCCAATTAAATAATTGGGTGGTCAAATTTTGAATTTTTGTAGTTCGGTAGTCAAAACAGGTCATACCCAATAATTTTTTTAAAAGATAAATATTTGGTTTCTTATGATAATAATGGAAACGCGACGTTGACATGAACTTCGTTAAAAACATCTTAGCCCTATATGGAGGAAAAAAAAGTGCCTCATATCAGCCGTCGATACAACTCAACTCAACGCCACCATATGTCCAAAAAAGAGACTACACACAAGTTATAGCACACAAACACAGTCGTGATCTAAATTAGAAAGCATTCTGAAAATGTCCTAAAAAGAAAGCCTACACGCTCCCTTTCATCCAACCCTACTTTAACTTTGCTCCCCTTGCCATCAACGGAGCTGCACCATAACAACTGCCAAGTCTACTGATGAGCCTCGAAATTATTTTCCCTATATGCAAAGGTCACCTTCCAATCATACTTATCAGCCAATGCCTTACATCTTGTTATATTGTCTGCAAAGCACGCAGGAGTTAACATGGGATTTTCAATTCAACTTATAGCAAGTGCGCAATCCGACTCCACGATTAGCTTATGTGACTTTGACCATTTTGATTCCATGAACATCCATATAGCTTCTACAACTGCCTATATTTTCGCATCAGTCGGATATGATTTTCCAATGTTAACCGAAAACGACATGAGTCGAGTCCCTTTGTGATCGCGTAGAAGTCCACCGATTTTAGCATTACCGTAACCACCATAAACGGCTGCATCCACATTAAATTTGAGTGTTCCCTGCGCTGGTGGATACCATTTCTTTTGGGCAGGCCTTGATCTCAACCTTGGTGAAAATGCAACAGCCCCGGGCATCTTAAAAAATCAGTGATGATTGGGAATGAATCGGGCCAAATATCATTCCTCAACTGGACTTTTGGAACTAATTGAAGAAGTGAAGAATATGAATTAAGCAAAATTGAGAATATTTTATTGAAAACAAACTCAAACTATTACAATCGTTTCTCACAACTACTTTACATACAAAAACCTAAACCCTATGAGAGTTGAGCCATGACCTCCAACGCCTCCAATCTACTTATCTACCTCTCCACTAAGCATCCATCTATTCGTGCATCTAAGCATTCCCCTATACCCTCACATACATTAGGTATATATAGGGCTCATGGCCTAAGTTTGAGTCCTCATTGGAGTAGAAGTCCTTAAATTAGCTTTACATTAAATGCTGACTCCTTTTTGATTTGAATGTGGACTCTTTTGGACGTTGCTTTCTCCCACAATTAAGGATGAGTAACTTGACTTAGTAATCTTGGATCAACTCTTCAGGCTGCTACAAACTTCAGATAATTGCAAGACTGGGCTCGTTGGACTCAGGAAATTGGCCTCTTTCAATCGTGACCCATCTTGACTAAGTCGGTTTAACTCCTGCCTGGGCAGCAATCGACGGAGTGCTGCTACGATGGCGTCCTTGGCGGCACTTAGAACTGCTTCAGTACAACTCATTTTTCTCTCAACTTTCATGTCCTCTCCTTCCTCTACACAGCTACAACACCTGAAAATAAAAACTAAACTAAAACAATATCCTTTCTTAACCAAACATAAGATATTCAATAAAAGCATGGTAAAAGAGAAAATATTGTTATTATGCATGTAATGCACCTAAATATGCCTAAATGAGCTTAAGAACGACAATAATAAGGGCATGAATGTGTACAAAATATAGAACTTGTGGACACTCTACACACCCCCAAACTCGAACTATTGTTTGTCCTCAAGCAATGCAACCTAAGTAGTAAACTTGCCCCTTTGCACAAAATTAATATAAACTTAGCCTTTAACTTGATTTCTTACCTCAAGGTCGTGGCACCTATTTAATGTTAGTGACAGGGAATGACATGAAATAACTTATAATTAAATTTTCTTAGTGCCAGTGCAGTGTGTGTAGGTCTGTGTTCATGCTAAACATGCTAAGTAAACTAAGTTAACAAAGAATGCTAAAAATAATTAAATTACGAAAAAGGATATGAGTTGCTGCCTTGGCAGCACAGTTAGGCACTTCTTTCTTCTTTTTCTGATCATGGCTTTAAGGGCTTCAGCTCATCACAACTATTCTCTGGGTCTGAAGCTAGGATAGGTGCACACTACGAAACTCTGAACCCTTCGAATAGAGTCATCCCGTGAAGACTTTCATTCACTCTTGCTAATGTGTCTGTCACTTCAATTAATTTCAGATACTTGGACTTTGATAGCAGCGAAGTATCCTTGCTCATGATCATTCCTAGAGCCTGTTTCGGGTACCTCTAGGGTATTTAAACATCCTGCCTAGAGCCTGTTTCGGACACCTCTAGGGTATTTAAACATCCTGCCTAGAGCCTGTTTCGGGAACCTCTAGGGTATCAAACATTTTTGTGTTGCTGCCATGTGCTGCCGCGGCGGCAAACATGTATCCAATTAAGAAAATTTCATTAAATGAAGCAGGCAATGTTAAACTTAGAACTCAAGCAAAAATTCAGCATTTAACAAACAATGTAAGAATAATTGGAAAAAGAAAGAAAAATTTTCTAAGTATTTTTCATGCTTTATCCAATTATTAAGTCAAATTTTTAAGTATGGTGTGAAAATAAGAAATTGGCTAACTATCATATGCACAAGTTTTAAGCTAAAAATTTCTACTTCATTAAGTGCTTAGGGCAGAATTTACATATGTTCCTATATGCTACTAAATGAACCTAAAGGAAACAAAGAGAACTATTCCCCCAAACTCAAGGCTGGCATTGTCCTCAATGCCTTACACAATATAAAATAAAAACAAAAAAGAAATAAAACATAAAAAGAAAAGAAAAAAACAGGAAAAATTAAAAGAAAACATAAAAATAAAGAAGAAGTAAAGAAAAAGACAAAGGTGCTATAGACTAGGGGATTTCCCCTTTGTTGTTGCTCTGTCGGATGAGGATTATGAGGAGGCGGGCAGAACTAGGCGGCGTGTGGATAAAGGTCTGGCGGATGTGCTCTTCATCGTGCCACGCGGCGGCTGGATGCGGATGGGGGTGGGTTTCTTGGATGGTCCTTCGGGCTTATGTTCAGACCCTCCACCTTAGGGCTCAGTTGTTGGTCGCTTCCTCTTCCTTGTTGTCTCGGCCGGTTCATCATCGAAGGAGTCAGAAATCTCTATGTCTGAGTCATCGGCATCTTTGTCAGCTGCCTCCTTTGTTGTTGGGGAGACGGTGGTAGTCTCCTCCTCTTTCTCCGACTCTGATTAGGAGGTGAGGTCGTACGATTGGATGGGAGTGGGTGAGGTTCTTTGCTTAAGGCGGATGTGCAGCCTTTTGCTGGTTGGGGCGGCTGGAGTGGCAGCTGGTTTGGGGGTGATCTGTGTCGGTTTGGATGTTGCTAACTCCGATGGAAAGGCGGGCAACTTTGAGCCATCGTCGTGGTATTTGTCTAGCAAGTAGGCCACAAAGGCCTCTTGCACCTCCGCAATATATTTTGTGAAGATCACATGTTTGTGCTTGATCCTCTGGCAGCTCCCCACAAGGCTGCGCAGCAGGGGGACTACGACGGAGGGGAGGGCAACATCAGTACTGCCCGCTGCGGCTAGGGTGGCGGCAGGTTGGGATGGCGGCTGGGCGGTTGACGGCGTTTCCGGCTCCAGCTCCTGCATCATTTAGAGGCGCGCCTTTCTTGTCCACCCTTCCTTGGCGGCAATGATTGTATCTTTGGGGTGCAGCGGCATGCGAAAGTTGGCGCATAGGCCTGTGATGAGTGCAGGGAAGACTAGGGGTCCCTTGGCGTTGGGCTTGTCGGCGTGGGCATAGATCTCTTCAAGAATCACTTCGCCAATGTTGATTGGTCGCCCCTTCATAATGCTGTGGATAAGGGCCAGTCGCGGCCTGTTGACTGTTGATTCGTGTGAAATGGGCATCAGACGGCGTTGGATGAAGTTGCTCTAAAGGATGGCCTCTGGCAGCAGATCACGGCGGTTGACTAAACCGTTATTTTTTCCTATTAGCCATAGGGGGTTTAGGCCGATAGATTTCTTTCTTGATCTTTTCGTAGTCAGCCGCCGTTAGGTAGGACCTCCATTCTTCATGTGGATTCCCTCGAATTTCTATAACGTAGAAGCTATTGATGGTTTCCACTGTGAGCTTGACTCCTTCGCCGCGGACATAGACAAAAGGGTTTCCCGGCGTAGGCTTGTGGGCATAGAACTCTCACACCTGGTTGATGTTTATCTTCTTTGGCTGACGTGCGAAAATATCCCATCCCAAGTTGTGAACCCTTGCAAATATGGTGGGTTCAAGGCCAAGATCCCCATCTTGTCTGGTGTATTGGAACCCTATTTCTTTCCAGAGTTGTTGCTCGGTGAAGTGCTGCTTGTAAGTTGCCACTACATCAGAGTTTGAGAACCTCTGAAAGATTGGCTTGAAGGTGGAGCTGGTTTGTTTTGATGTGGCCATAACTGAGAGAACGATTGTGTTTTTCTAAAGAAAGAAAAAGAAATTGCAAGAAAGTAAAGCAAACGAAATCTTGAAAGCAAAGATGACAAGAAGAACTGAGAGTAAAAGAGAGAGCAAAGTGAAGAGTGGGGAGAGAATAGTTGGGCTTATACAGCCGCTACTCTCTGCTGCCTTGGCGAGCACGCTGCCAACGGGCGGCAATGATTGTGGCGCGATTTTTGCGATTCTAACCGTTACACAGATATTCGTTCTACCAGTTGTTGCAAATGTAGCCGTTACGGCTAGCCGTTATGAAGCCGCTAGCCGTTATGCTTATTTGGCCTTGGTCGCTGGGTTGGGCCTCTCCTTTATTCTTTCATCCTTCTTTGTCTTGCCTTCTTTCCTAACCTGAAATAAATTAAATGCAAAATTTAAATAAAAATAACTGAAAATTAAATCTAATCCTAATGCATAAAAATAAATTAAAGATAAAAAGTAAAAATTAGGTTATGTTGGGTTGTGCATCTCCCAAACATAACCACTTCCTGAGGGTTTTGGGTTTTGCTTTTCGTCCAAGCATGTCCATCCTCTCCTCAGGTGGGCGTTGGCTGCCATCTTTACCGCCCTGGCGGGACATACACCAAAGACAAACAAAAGGCATTTTTTTGTTTTATTTTTTTTAATTAAAATAAATAGAAATTTAAGTGCAAAAACTAAAATAGAGGTGCAGAAATTCAAACGCAGTTGTTGTTGCCAATCCCCGGCAACGACGCCAAAAACTTGCAGAGCGTCTAGGTGTTCTCTATTTATGAGCGCAAGTGCACACTCTTGTCAAGTTATAGTATAAAAGATATCGTCTCCCACAAGGATTGAAGCAGCTATTATGAGTGTTTTCATACACAAGGATTTAGTAAATACACAATTAAATTTCTATATGTGGAAAAATAAAAACACAAATAAAATAAGATAGTGAAGATAGGGAGAGATAAGGTCGATAGATTGGGTAAGGTAATTGTAGCTTAGTAGTGTGTAGACTGCATTATAAAGCCTAAGTGTGTTTTACACTGCCATGATCTGTTGCCTCGGTGAGTAACGGCGGATGGCAGCTACGACCCTGTCACGCAGCCGCAACGGGTCTCTACGCTCGCAACTTTCACTGTCTCGAAAAGTAGAATGGAAATACGTCCTGGCGGCAAGTCTGACAAATACTCCAAGTTCGACAGAGCAATTCTTAAGTGATCATTCATATGTCTAGGAAAAGATTCTGTCACTACGTGATGTAGGAAATACCTAGCAATCTCAGCGTAAACCTAACACAGGCAGTCGACGTTTGGTTGCTCCTTTTAGCCGCTAAAATTCTAACTTATGTCTAAGTCGATTTAGTCAACACCTCGACATGATGAGACCGTGCTTAATCCTTCCGTAAGTCTTACACTCTCATGCCCGACAAATGGATTTCCTCAACTGGACTTTTGGAACTAATTGAAGAAGTGAAGAACATGAATTAAGCAAACTTGAGAATATTTTATTGAAAACACACTTAAACTATTACAACCGTTTCTCACAACTACTTTACATACAAAAACCTAAACCCTAGGAGAGTTGGGCCGCGACCTCCAACACCTCCAATCTACCTATCTACCTCTCATCTAAGCATCCATCTATCTGTGCATCTAAGCATCTAAGCATGCCCCTATACCCTCACATGCATTGGGTATATATAGGGCTCATGGCCTAAGTTTGAGTCCTCCTTGGAGTAGAAGTCCTTAAAGTAGTTTTACATTAAATGCTTACTCTTTTTTATTTGAATGTGGACTCTTTTGGATGTTGCCTTCTCCCGTAAGTAAGGATAAGTAACTTGACTTATCAATCTTGGATCAGCTCTTCAGGCTGCTACAAGCTTCAAATAATTGCAAGACTGGGCTCGTTAGACTCGGGAAATTGTCCTCTTTCAATTGCAACCCATCTTGACTAAGTCAGTTTAACTCCTGCCTGAGCAGCAATCGGCAGCAGTGTTGTTACGGCAGCGTCCTTGGCGGCACTTGGAACTGCTTCAGTACAACTCCTTTATCTCCTAGCTTTCCCGTCCTCTCCTTCCTCTACACAGCTACAACACCTGAAAATAAAAACTAAACTAAAACGATATCCTCTCTTAACCAAACATAAGACATTTAATCTAAGCATGGTAAAAGAGCAAATATTGTTATTATGCATGTAATGTACCTAAATATGCCTAAATGAGCTTAAGAACGGCAATAATAAGGGCAGAAATGTGTACAAAATATAGAACTTGTGGATACTCTACAAAAGATGATAAAGGTAAGCTGGTGTTGAAATTTAATTTTGGTGACGAAAACGAAGCGCCCACCCCTTCTCCCGGTGCTACCCCGGCCGAAAAACTTTTAGAGGAAATCGAAACATTTAAGTCGAGATTCACGAGTTTTAGGATATTTTCTGGTGGAAGAACCATCGGATTCAGACTCAGTATGTTAAAGCGAGTCTCTCGGTGCAATTTGGGGTCAAACGACCACAATTTTCGAAGGTCGACGGTGACGATAAGCGGTAGTGATTATTTTAATTTTTTTAAATTTAATAATAATAAAATATTATTTATCATTTGTTTTAAATCATTTTTATTTAATATTATTAAAAAAATCAGAAAATAATAATAAAATATTTGAGAGCGACCAAAAACGTTTAATGTATAAAGTTCAATTATTAAATTGAAAAGTTTAAAAGTTGAGTGACCAAAATAGGAGTAAAAAGATAGTTGAGTGATAATATATATATTTTACCAAAAATAATATCTAATTATGAGAAATTGATTAGAAGGAAAAAAAAAAGGTGCATTCTAGAAGCGATGGGGATTGACCTTTTTTTCCTTGCGCTGAAAGTTAAAAAAAAAATGAATCCCACATTGCCGTGTTTGACTCCTCCGACAGCGTTTCTACATAAACCAAGGTAATTTATTCATATATGTTACAGACAATATGTTGATATTTCGTTAAAAATATTTTTTACGGGATTAGTTTTTGTTTAGACTAAAAAATATAGAAATATCAGATATCAGAAGTTCATACAAAATAATTATTTTTAGGACTATTATCCTATATATATATTGGCAATGGAAACTGAAAGTTTTTACAAGTGCTTTAGTTTTAAGGTTTAGGGTCTTAATTTATGGTGTAGGGTTTAAGGGTTTAGGGGTAGAGGTTTATAATTTAGTGATAGTAGTAAGAATTTAGAATTTAGGATTATAATTCAGGGTTTATAAGTGAAAACCTAAATCCTAACTATATTACCCTAAAAATAAAACCTCGACCTCTAAACCCTAAATTCTAAATTCTAAACCATAAATTCTAACAATCGTCCCTAGATTCTAAAACTCTACCCCTAAACCCTAAACCCAAAACTAAGACTCTAAACTCTAAACTAAAGCGCTTGTGAAAACTTTCGATTTACACCGCCAGTGTATAATATATAAATCCATATTTTTAATAATTAAATTTTAAAACTTATATCTTACAAGTGACATCGTAGTTTATTGATTTACATGAAAAACGAAAATGATAAATTTCAAGAAAACGTGATAATTGATGGTAAGTAAAGTAAATTTTTAAGTTTAAAATTTAATATTTAATGTAACACTCTGATTTTTAATTAGCATAAAGTTTATAAAAAAAAAGAAAGTGCTATTAAGGGGATTTAAACCCTGGACCTTTGGAGTGAAATGCTGAAGTATTTACCGTTTGACCCAAGACCACTTCTAATCTATGTTTGCCTTGAGCTTCTAAGTTTTTTTTGTATCTGAATTTAATAAAATCGATTAAACCCCCTGCCACATTTAATGCATATCCAAAAGAAGGGAAAAACCTCCGGAACCATCTCCTTCACCCATCGACCCTACACCTCCCCAAAACTCGATCATCGTCCGTTAGCCTCACCGTCGCGCCGTGTCGCTCACCGCCGGTGCCTTTGAAATCGCCGTCGCACCTCATCTAAAACCCCTAGGGCCACTCGCGCAGTCGTCGTCCCGACCGCCGCTAATCGAAGAATTAAGGTTCGACGAGCCTAGGGTAGGGCCGTTAGGTTTTTCGTCGATCCCGGCCGCCGTAGGCGTCCGTTCGTCGCACCGTTTCCACCCCTGGACTCCCCGTCGTGAGCCGAACAAAACCCTACCAGTTGCTCAACCGCTCGCTGTCGTTTAGTGCCTCGTCGGAGATATAACAGTTGGGTCGTTTTTGCTCCGATTTGGTAAGTCGGTAAGTATTTCGGCTTTAAATCTATGCCATTTAAGTCATTGGTTAAGAAATCGACGGTTTTTAGCTTGTTTGGAGGTGTTTTTCGGCCGTCTAGGGCCGCGCGTGGGCTTCACGCGCCGTCCGGGGCGATTTTCGGCATCCCAGGACGGTGGCCATTGAACCGGCCGACCCACCCGTTGGTCGGTCCACCTGAACCGGTCCAACCTAAACCGGCCTGGCCCAGTAGTAAACCAAGACCCGTACCCGACCCAATCCGTACCTGACCCGTTGACCCGAACCCGACCCAAGTTTGACCCGTTGACCGAGTCAACCCAGTGAGTCAACTCGTTCGAGCTAACTTAGTGAGTCAACTCGCCCGAGTCAACCCAGTGAGTCAACTCACCGAGTCAGTCGTTGGACCAATGACGTCAGCATGACGTCAGCGTTGACTTTGACCGCTGAAGTCAGCGTTGACTTTGACCGCTGACGTCAGCGTTGACTTTGATAAAAAAGTCAACTTTTTTCGAAAAGTCCTATTTTATGTTTTTCGACGTTTCGAGTCCGATTTTGAAGCCCGTTTCGTGAAATTCTAACCCGAAAGCCTCCGAATTGGACCTTGAACTCGAGTTTGCTTACGTATTTTAATAATCAATTATGAGCAATGTGAATAAGGACTGAAATTGGAATTTGTGCGATTGAAGGTATTCGAAGTTCCTTGTATTCGGGACGTTGAGGACGTCGCATTCGGGTTCGAGAGTGATCGAATGGGGTACCATGGTTGACCGATATAGCAAGGACTAAAGGTAATACATTACTACCTCTTGTATGCTTTATGAACATGTTGATATTCGGTTAATGCATGCATAAATATGATGATGACTGATGTTAACTCTGTATAAGTCAAACCGGATATGAAATTGAGTATGATAACCTAGATAAGATCGAAATGCTCGAACGAGAAAGTTAATAAATGTAAGGATATGGAGTTCAATAAATTTAGTAATAAGACAACTAATCTCCAAACCCGATTATCATTGTCAAATGATTAAATGCTAAAAAATATTTGGATGTGAAATTACGAAAATGCCCTTAAGGTATGAGAATGACTAAAATACCCTTGGAATTAGAAGTGATTTAGAAATCTATACTGGATAAGGTAAAACAAGCTATTCATCTAAGAACCTCGATCTACTTAGAAAGTTATGGTAACAAGATTTAAACCTTCGAGATTGTAAGGTGTTAGGTTTCCTTGAATTTGAGATGAATCTCCGAATATATATTTACGGGAAACTATCCATACCTCTGAATTAATCAAGTGGCTTAAATCTCCGAATTGATTGAAATGACTAAAAGTATTGGAAATACTGTTATGGTTAAATTAATCGAAACGATCGTATCGACAAAAGGACTGAAGTATCATCGGACACCAAGGTTTGCAAATTAACTAGAACGATGAATAAACCCTTAAGTTCTGAAATGAATGAATAGGTTGGAGGTAACGAAATTCCTTGAATGGCTGAAACACCCACGAGTACTTAAATGATTGAAATACTATAAATGGTTCAATTGACAAGAATGATGGATATCCCGAGCTTCAGAACGACTGAAATACTCCCTTGACTGGAATACGTAAATTGCCTTTGATAAAATTCTAGAAATGTCATTAAAGCTAGAAATGACTGAAATGTCCCTAAGGGTTGAAGCATGACTCATGTACGTCAATCACTCCTGAGATTAACATAAGGTTGAAAGTTTTTCCGCACAGAATATAAGTTCGACTACTCCGCGGCAAGTTCGGTGGTGAAATTTGAAAACAATCGTTCAGATATACGATACAACCGGATACATTAGAAGGGTTGGTTAGTAATGCAAGGTTGGGATATGTTAGTTCGAATGGTTTTGGAGGCTCGATAAACTTCTGGAAATCTTAAATATTGTAAATCATAATTTTCTCACGATGGGGCTAAATTATAAAATCACCCCTGATAGTTAAATGACCAAAATGCCCTCGTTGGGCCAAGTAATCAAAATAGCCCCGAATGTATATGATATTGTGAAAGATCTTGGTGTAGAAATCTCTGAATGCCTAGTTGGAAACTTGATGAGCAAATAGAATTTCTGAGCCACTGTTTACGCCCTGTTGGTATAAATTAGCAAAATGCTTGTGTATGATAAAATGACCATAATGCCTCTGGTAGGCTTAAATGGCTAAATCACTCATGATATGCCTAAACTCTCAAAGATTTTGATGTATCATCTCCTGAATATCTGGTTTGAACCGTTAGTACAAACCCTTCTTTAATAGGGGCCTCGTTTCAAAAATCCGTTCAAACTGTCAAAAGTTTAATGTGTTTTCTTCCGTAAATGCCAAGTATCTCCAAGAAACAAATTGTTCCACCTAGTGTGTTCCATGTGTGCCACACGACTGTTTTGCATACTGATTTACATGTTATAATACCGATCACGTGCACTTGATTGACATACTTGAACTCACATGAACAAGACATGTTTTATAAATTAAGCATGATCGTACTATATTTCTGGTATTTGCCTATGCACCCGATATGACAAACATGCTATATGGATAATGTGTTACTAAAAATACAATTATTGATTAATGAACTATTGATGATCTGATTCACTGGGGTACTTGGGACATGGTATGGAGTTATCGTCGGCTCAGCCCTGATCCAGCTGGTAAGTTCGCCCGTATTCGAATCCTAAGCTTCGGCTAGGTCCGCCCGTATTCGGATCCTAAGCTTCGGCTAGGTCCGCCCGTTTTCGGATCCTAGGCTTCGGCCAGGTTTGCCCGTTTTCGGTTCCTATGCTTCGGCAAGGGCCGCCCGTATTCTAAGGTATATCCTTAGGATGGTACTCACGCCCAATGGGCTCGGGTTAATGCCAGTACATGATACCGCACTGGGGAAACTATATACTGGAGTATGGTTGGAGGGTAAATATAGAATTAAAATGAACTTTATGGCTACTTGAAACAAATGTATTTTAAATAAAAAGGTTTATTGCATTGTTACATTTCATGCATTAACGTTGCACCGTTGGAACACACTAGACACTAAACTCTATATTTCCACCTCCGTATGTTACCAGCCTATTTAATTTCCGTCTAATTCACGATGTTTGAATAAATAACAAATATCGTTATTCTCGAGTATGATGCAACCTCGAAATAGTAGAACAGAAATTTGGAGACTGTTACCACATGAAATATCATGAAAATGTTATGCCTACCATATATCTGCATGAGCTTATAGCATCTTTTGGTAGTTCTGTATTACTGAGCTTTTCTAAGCTCACGTTGTTTCTACCATTGCAGGTTAAAAGAATATATATCATGGTATAATAGTTGTCAGCAGTGTTCGGAGTTGTCTCGGCGTTGCCTTGGAGTACAGTATTGTATAGTTAGTGGGCACGTATGTCATGTATTGTTTTATGGCAGTGTTTGTAAAACACTTTTTGAAATTTTTATTGTGTGTTTAAATGACATTCCGAAATGATATTTTAAATAGAAGTTGGTTTACAATTTAATAAGTGTTTAAAAAAATGTTTTTATGTGTTTTTTTTTGTGGGTCGCTCTTGTGACCCTAATGTGACTTCCTAGGATCCGTTGTAACGCATAGGCGGGTCTAGGGGGTTACATTTAAAATTTAATTTTTTTAGCACCTTTCTATCTAACTTTTCTCTCCTTTCTCTCTAACTTTTCCAAACTTTAATCAAGCCTCCTTTGGGTGGCATCGCTCTAAGCCTTGAGCGGTGGCCACCCTCTTTTTTTGTTGTTGCTTCGTCTCTTTTTTTTTGTCGGTGTTTGTTTCTTCGACCATTTTTGGTCATTTTGTTGTAGAGTTGTCTCCTCTGATGGTCGGGGCCCTGCTCAGGTCTTCATTTGGTGAGGGAAAGTCAAGAATGTTGACGAGAAGTGGGTTTAACGCCTGGCTTGTGTTCCTACCGAGCTCTTTTGGCAGTGTTCTCTGATTCGCCGCTTTCTTCGGCGGTTGCCTTGACTCCGCCTCGTGTTTCGCCCGCCTCCTAGTCATCGACGATTTCAAATCTAGACGCATTGACTCTAATGGTTTTCTTGCTGCATCACGTTCATCGCCCTTTTTCTTCTGTGCCGTCGGAAGTGACCGTGCAGATGCAAGATCGGTAGTTGGCTAGCTGGTGTCTCTCCCTCTTCCCCTCGTCGTTTCTGTCTTCCACCTCCGTGGTGGGTGGTGACTACCTCTTTTTCTGTGGTGTTTTGTGTTCTTTTTGTGTTGTTGTTATGCTGTTGTTTTTCGTATGTTTTTCTTTTTATTGTTCTATTTTTTTTGTCTTGTTTGGTGTTCTTCTCTCTTTTTATCCTCTGTATGTCTGTGTTTTCATGTATTTTTTTGTGTTTGAATGAACGTGGACTATATTTATGCTCAAAAAAATTTGAGCAAAATTAAAATTTAAAATTAAGATTAAAACTTATGATATAATTTTTTTAATATTAAAGTATGAATAGAAACATCAAAAAATATAGAGAATTTTTATTCCCAAATGTTAGGCAATTGCGGTTTTCCTTTTACAAAAGGGAATGACGCATGCATTCTCGTCGCCCTATGATTTTGGATAGGGTAAATTACAGATTTCATCCCTCAACTTTTTTCATATTTTTTTGGTTATTTAAGTTTAAATTACAAAAGGGAATCACTAATTTTTTGATTTTCTCCTATTGTGATTACTCTATCAAATATTTAACAAAGTTGTGACTATACATTGGTCTTATAAAAATTATGAATGTCCTCAAAACTTTCTTTTTGTGAAAAGCTCTTTTGTTTCAAATTTTCTTTAATTTTTTAACGATGGAACATATTCTTCTAAATCTCAATGGAGTGGAGGTGGAGAAGAAGGATGCGAACAGTATATCTCGATTACATGTTAAACATGTTTGTATTAACTTGTTACAATTAGGCAGCAGAAAACGTGTAAAAAAATTTATATTCGAATGCTAACAAGGTGGACCTACTTAAAATTCGATTCATTTAATTTACATTTAATCTAACATTAAATTCTTGATCTTAACTATCCAACATATGACATACATATACATATACATATTTAAATCCTTGCTTATTCATTTTCGAACAAGAATCGATTTAACAAGTAGAATTAATTCTATTCATGATCAATTAAAAAATTTCATCTTTGATATCATCATCATATCATCATATGTCATATGCATTAACCATCCATAACGTTTGTTTTCCTTATACAAAAGATTTCAGGGTAGCTACCATTAGCTAAAACCTATCGGTTGTCTATACAAAAAGTTAACAAAAAGAAACCAGCCCAAAACATATATCGAGGGCTAAGCTATACCCCATATTTACCCCATACTTACATAACAAAGTGAGGGAAACTTAATTTAAGAGTTTTAAACAGTCTTAAGATAATAATTCATAAACATAACCATAAGAGCAAACTGAACTAGCATGCTGACAGCTAGGCTACCCATCATAAGCACAACAAAGATAATGAAAGGCATACTTCTATCTTCGAACAACTAACAAGATCAGAGGGTGAATCGATAACTCAGCTTCATGTGGTTTGGGAAGAAAGAAATATACGAGTGATAAGTACTTACAGTACTTAGTGAGAAAACCTTAGTCTAACCATTTTAAATTTCTAGCTTTAGTTATCATACAAGAGTTCAATTCTTAATTTAAGCATGACTACACCATTCCATTCGAATGGGACAGTAGCCAACAATTAATTTCACAAGTAAATTAACAAGTATGAGCAACATGTATCATACTTTCAATCTATTTCACAATTTCAATACTATAACTTAAATACAAGCAGCAGCAAACTGTAGCAGGATCAATAATAGAATTTAATTTACCAATCGCATGCTTCACCCCTGAATTCCCATTTATCAACTCATCAAATCAAAGAGATCGAACATCACTATCTATAATTTTATTTACTTATTAACTTGATTTGGATGCCCTGGATTTATATAGTTAGCTATGTATTCGAGTCACGTGTTATAGGGAAGTGAATCAAATTCACCATATAATAGGTACCCAAGTACCACTTCATATCATCATATTACGTGTCATCTTAGTGCCAATTTACACTAAGCGAATAGGTACACTTACGTACCATAACGATCGAGTACACCCACGTACCGATTTTTAACGAGCTCTAGACTCTAGGCATGTCGTACTACCTTGACTGGCTATATATACCAAGGGCTTTGTCAATCATGTATTAAATTAATTTAGTATAATTCAACAATCAATTCAAAATTTCCAATCAATCCATTGGATTATTTCACATACAAGTTTCGATTCCATCATAATTCATGTAAATTTCAATTTCCAAACATGTCATGCATATACCACATTTCGTGTACATAGTTCGGTTCACATACCAAACTTTTATCCAAAATTTTCCTATTACACATCTCACTCAATCATATCTATGAAATTCACAAAATTTTCATCATATATCCCAACTAAATCATCAATCAATTGATGCAATACGGCAGGAAAATCAAAATCGCTTAAGCTAATTCAATCCAATTGATTCAATAAATCGAACCTATCAATCGATTTAAGCAATCCTCAATTCACACACACACACACACACACACACACACACACACATATATATATATATACTCATAAATCACAGTTCACAATAGCTCATTTTTTAATAAATGGATTAATCTAGGCATAAAAACAGTCCACATATAACACATATACATCACCAATTTACTCAATCAAGCAATTCATTCAACAATCACAAACAATCCAAATTTCAATTTCCATTAGCTTCCTTCCCTTATTAAATAAAGCCAATCTGAAATTTAAGTCATTTTGCATGCAATCTATATAATAGAAATAATAATTAAAGTAGTTGAGACTCTAATCTCAACTCTAATTGTGTTTCACTCACAGTTGTCGAGCTAATTTTGAATTTGGAGATTCTTCTCACGCTCCCTTGTCAATCCAGCTACCGAATCCTCTTTGATTCCTTCTCCTCTAGGCTCTATTAAGTCATTCACAATCATTGAAGAGCAAATTTAGAATCAATTTAGTCAATTCATTATGAATTTTACAATTTAATTATGGTCCCTAAACTATTTCTAATTTCGGATAGATTCGAATTAGTTTACTAACCTTTTTTTTCTATATCCATAGTTCAATTTTTCAATTACCTATGCCAATTTAGCACTAATAATTTTCTCATTCATGTTAATAATTCTCTTCACTAAACCTCACCAATTCAATTTAAATTGTTATTCAAGATTCGACATTTCCTTAATTGGACAGTTTCGACCACCTATACCAATTCAGCTTTCATTTTCACTATATCACTCGGAATTAAGTTATGTTTGTTTCCAAGCCAAATTAACATATCCAATTACCACCTATCAAAATTTCAGGCCAAATTTCCAAGTGTGCAAATGTTTATGAATTTTCAAAGTTAACTATCAATACTAAACATCACTGGACAGATTCGAGCACTATATTTAATTTTGCTCCAGATTTTTCTATAGAGCTCAAAATCAATTTTCGTTAATTTCCTATTAAAATAGATATGCTAAAATAGATGGTGTTAAAATTTCAGATTCAAAATCCTAGTATTTTATTTTCTACAATTTTTCAAAGTTGGGTGCCTAGACTAGCACATTTCTGACCAACTTTAAAATTCTTAGTTTAAGAGTCTTGTTACACTTATCATTTTTCTCATCTTTCTCATCTCAACTTGTTAACTCTATCTCTACATTTTTCAGCATCATTAATATGTTTAGCTAATCAATTTCTATGAATCACCAAATGTACAAAACAAACTCATTCTCAAAAAGTTTTATATGATCGAATAGGGAATGAGAAGTTTAATTTACTTTTAATTTTTAATTGGTGATCTTAAGCTAAGGTGTTGGACATGCAAAGCTCTCTTCTTCCTCTTCTTACAACAATGGCCGAATTGAGCTTCTTCCCTCTCCAATTTCTTTTAGTTTTTAGTCTAAGTTTGTGGTTTTCTTTCCCACTAAGGGAGCCGGCCAAAAGAGGGTCATAATGGGTGACATGATAGTCACCTAATTTCCCCTTTAATTGTCTAATTCACTCTTGATTTGTCCATGATTTATTTTTCTAATAAAGTTATTTTAGGTAGTTACTAAATTGTTGCATCCAATCCTTGTTACTCCTTTGTTCATCGGATTTGGTCACTTCCTTAGTCTTATTTGAATTTCAATTTAATCCTTAATGTATTTATTCTAATTTAATTACTTAATATTTCTAGTCTAATTGAGTCATTAATTATTAAATTAGTTCATAAAACTTCTAGACTAATTTTTGGGATGTTACGGGAAGGGCAATTGGCCCATCGATCCCAAATTTTTTTTATACCTTTGTTTTTATATATAATTTTTTTTAGAAAATTGAGTTATTTATAAATTTATCCCTCGCTTTCAAACATTTATGTTTTATCCCTTAACCCCGTATCCTAGCTCTATTATGGTCGCTTGCAGGGACAGATGTATGTGGAGTGTGGGAGGGGCTATTGCCCCAACCAAAAATTCTTTTTACCTTTTTTATTATTATTATTATTATTATTATTATTATATTTTAAATTTAAATTATTTATAAATTTATTCTTCTTTTCAAACATTTATGTTTTGTCTTCTAACATTAAATATTAGCCCCGTCTCTTGGTAAGTGGATACTTTTCAACGAAGGGGCAAGTAGATTTTTCAACAAATCTCAGGGGTTTATACATTTTTCCTATATATTATATAGAGTGCTTTAAAACAAACAATTTATCATAAAATTTTGTGTTTATATATTATTAACATACTTATATTTTAACTACAATCTCCGTTTATTTTACAAATAATATAATATAATATAAGTCTAATATTTATTTTGACACATTTTAATGAAATTCTCACTTTATTTTTTTTCATTTGGACTATATAACAAATTTAATAAAACATGATAAGTGAATATTATATATTTTACGAAATATATTCTATAAGATTTTGATTTACAAATACTTTTCAAAAAAGAATGTAATTTTGTAAATCTAAAACTTGTTATTGATTTTCCCTATTTTATATGCTTGCTTACGCATCAATCAAAGAGTGTAACTGTAAAACTCAATTCAAATTAATCAGTCAATAAATCAGATACAGGTAATTTAAAAAAACAATATATATTATAAGTTAAGCAAGATAGGTGTATACACAAACTTTTTTTGTGTATACACCTATCTTGCTTAACTTATAATATATATTAGTATTTTTTAAACCACCCGTATCTGACTCATCGGCTGACTAATTCAGATTGAGTTTTGCAGTTACCCATTATGAGACAATCTTTCCAACCTAATTTTTTCTATTCACAATAGCATGATTCGAATCTTTAACTTTACTTAAAGACTTAATGTCTCGTTCTCCTAGACCAACTAGTTGTTGGTTATATAATATATATTATTTGTTATGTGTGCACAGGTATTTATAGTAATAAAAATTTATATAAAATACAAACTTTAAATATACTAACAAATATATTTTCAATTTATAAAACTTATTTTGTTTAATATAGTTGTATTCTCAATGGCTTAAATGAATAGATGAGGCTTTTAATACGAAATTGGTGTTTCATTTATAGTTTTGCTTTAACTTAAAAAAAAATTCAAATCCGCTTCTTCTTCTTTTTTTAGTTTAAACAACCCACTGATGTAAATTTCTATAGTTGTATTGATTTTTAATTTCCCTAAACCAAATAAACTGAACTCCATAAATATTGTCAATCACCCCTCAATTTCATTTAATACACTTCTTTTATTATTAAAATATACAAATGGTCACTAAACTATACCAATAAATATAAAATAGTTATCAAACTTTTAAAAGTTACATAATAGACATTAAACTTTGTTTTTTGTTACAAAACGGCCACTGAGCCGTTAATTGGGTGATGTGGCAGTTACAAAAATTTGTATAATAGCACATTTAATCCTCAATATTTACCATTCAATCAATTTAGACATCAATAATGAGGGTTAAATTAGGACTAAATTGATTGAATGTGTAAATATGGAGAATTAAGTGTGTTATTATTCAAATTTTCGTAACCGTCACGTCATTCACTTTTTGACAGTTAACAGCTCAGTGACCATTTTGTAACAAAAACTAAAGTTTAATTCTCATTATGTAATTTTTAAAAGTTTGATGACCATTTTATATTTATTGATATAGTTTAGTGACCATTTATATACTTTACTTTTACTACTATTTTATTATCATTAAAAAAGCTCATTTATGAAAAAAAATCTCACAAGCATCCTCAAATCAAAATACGAGATCTTAATTATCTTATGAATGATATATACTATGTCATAATCATAAAAACAAGAAATAAAAAATTATACAAAAGAAAAGATAAATAAAAAATAGTTACGAAAAAAATTTATATTAATTTTTTTATTGACGCACAAAGACAAAAGACAAACTAAAAGTCTAAAAGTGACTCATAAAAGATATTTATTTTCTGTCACTCAAAATCATCAAAAGAACAAAAACTCTGCCAATGCATCTAAACCCTGAACGTTAGATTTTAAAGTTCTAAATTATAAATCTTTAAACTTTAAAATTAAGATAGTTGTAGAATTTTTTTTTTACTGTTGATATGTTGAATATAAATCCAACAAAAAAATTGGACAACAATACATATTCTCTCTACTATCTGTCACTTTTCTCTCTAAAATATTATTAAATAGTTGAAAAAACAAACCTTCAGTAAAAAAAAAATCTCATTCTGATATAAGAGACATGATTTAATTTTTTGAATTCAATATCAAAGCTCAAATTCCCTAAATTTGTTTTCAATTATTTTTACGTTGAAGTTTCCAACTTTTAAGTTTATTTTCAAACCCATCCAATTATTTTCTCATTTTTTGATGTAAGAGACACTACTTAATTTTCAAATTCAATATCAAAACTCAGAAACCCACGTCTCTCCCAAATTTATATTCAATTAATTTCAAATTGGAAACTTCAAGTTTCAAGTCTATTTTCAAACTCAGCCAATTATTTTCAAATTAAAAATCTCAAGTTACAAATTTATTTTCGAACTCATTCTCAGAAAAAAATTATTATTATTATTATTATTATTATTATTATTATTATTATTATTATTATTATTATTATTATTTTGTTGAACAAAATCTATTATTATAACTTGATTTGCATCTTTCAACCATTAACATATTTCTTACATAGAAAAGGTTACCGCTGTTGAAATATTGGTCTTGTATTAGAAAAAGGAAAAACTTGTATACGTATAAATTTTAGTTCGTTAAATTTTGAGTTTAGGTTATATGCTGTGAAATTTAATATTTAAAGGTTATAGTTTAGGGTTTTAAAGTGTAAAATTTTAGGGTTAGTGTTTAAGTTTATAAATTAAATAAAATTGTACAAATTTGCTGATAAAAAATAAATTTTATATTTAAAAATATATATTTTAAAATATAACCTTTAGAGATCCTCTAATTAACCGAGTGGTCAAGGATGTCATATTATCTCGAAAAATTATTAGATGAACCAAACTCACTACGTCACCTGTGATTCTAATCAATAAGGGTCATCCACGTCATTTAAATCTAATGCTACTGTTTAATCATGTACATAATTCGACCGTTAGCTTTTATTTCTTAGTTCCAAGGCCAAAAACAGGACATTTCCTCTCATTGCTCCTTCCACTTTCTCAAGAAAACCGTCACCAGAAAATCTCACTGATGTGATGAAATGGTGCTCGATGAGGGTCTCGGCTACCCGAGAGCCTATTCGAAAATATGATGGGGCCGTAGTCTTGGTCCTTACAACCATGGCCCTCCTGTCACCTTCATTCGTTACATTTTGCAGGAAAATGAGGTAGTTTTTTACCGCCTTTCTTTGATTCCTTTCAAGTTTTTTGGTTTCTTCAAGATGGAGAAGAAATGGGTTTCTGGGGTTTTGGATGATTTTATTGTTTTTTTGTTGTTCAGGAGCTCCGGATTTGATCCGGAAGTAATCCGAGTCGATCCGTATGTCAATGTCCTGTATTACCATGCTGATAGCTTCACCGCTTTCATGGGACATTGATCACTGGTTTCCTTGTTCAAGTACATTAAGTTCTCCATTGGTTTATTTTTATTCTTTGGACTATGTTTTCGCTTTTCATTTAGCTTCATTCCTTCAATATTGAGGTGACCAGGGGGCTGGCGGGGGCGGGCGCCTCTCTTAAAATTTTAAAATTCCTATACGAATTAGAATTTTTTTAGAATTTTTCTATATTTTCTATTAAAAATCTATTTTCGCCCCTCTAGAAATTTATAGGTTCGCCCCCTGACTTAAAGTCCTGTGTCTGTCCCTGGAGTGGAGGTGTATGTATGCCATTTCAATCACAAGCAGTGGCACAGAAGTGCTTAGAATTCAACAAATCTTAACCAATAAAATTAATATACAAGTTAAAGAGAGAAGAAAGAAGGTGATGCAAACCTGCAAATAGATGATTCATTCGTTCATACATAATGAGTATCTACAATGGAGTTTTAC
Source organism: Hibiscus tridactylites (assembly GCA_958450335.1). Classification (NCBI taxonomy): domain Eukaryota; kingdom Viridiplantae; phylum Streptophyta; class Magnoliopsida; order Malvales; family Malvaceae; genus Hibiscus; species Hibiscus tridactylites. The sequence goes on along the minus strand of OY288285.1, from coordinate 70,340,644 downwards.
CTCTGTCAGATAGTAAAAACCCTAAATTCATGAGCAAAATAGATGTATTTCAATATGATACTGCTGTGAAATTTGATTTTATAAACAACCCTCAAATTTCAGGTCACTTTTTCTCTGAATTTACTTTACAGGAGAAATACAACATTTCAATGTAGAGTAGCAGATAACACTTTACCATAACTGCAGTATATCACAAGCTCATTAGCGTTGAGAACACAGGTCAAGGAGCTGTCACAAGCAGAGGGAGAGAACTCAAAAGCCAGAAACCTGTCCAGCCTCGAAATCCCTAAGTTCAAAAGGAAGTCTGCCGTGGTTCTCTGAGCACCAGACCGGCAATTCCAATGGTGTTTCCCTTGTTTACACCCCCTCGCAAACAGAAAAGAAGCCTTTTGCTGGTCATGCATCTTCCAAGCTTCGTAGTCTTTATGTGTAATACATGTTTTGATTTTAACTGGGTGATCCATGATGCATGGCTCAATTGTATACAATTTTCAGATTGAAACATTTAGGCTGCTTTTTACATATATACATTCCATATGGGAGTTAGTAACTTCCCAATTTCTTTCAAAATCATATTTGTCAAGCTTTCCCTAATATTTCCATATCGCCACAAGAACAGATGCCATCCTTGAAATGGTGGAATTCTTCAGTATCCCTAACAGAGATCTCCCTTCGTACAATCTTGGAGATGAATTTAATGGTACTGTGACACCTTTGGCACATATAGAGATTCTTTGTAACCCAAATAGGTGTTCCGGGAACAGTATTAATGAGACCAAATGCAACAGCTAGTCTCTCACTGTGTCCACAGAAAATCTCAGCTTTTGAAATTTCTACTTCATCCATGGAATCACATTTTGGACCACCCAAACCAGCTACCCTCATTTTCTCATATATCCCTTCTAAAAGTGAATTTATTTCATTTATTTGAGGATGAAAATCATCACCGCTGAGGAAAGCATGAATTTTTCCCTTAACTTCCACCCAACTGCACCCAGGATCAATGATTAGTCCATTATCTTTCATCATCTTTCGAACTTTTACAACTTCATCCCATTTACCACTGTTCACATAGAGATTACATAACAAAACATAATACCCGACACTTCTTCGATCACTTTCAAAAATACATCGAGCTGCAAGTTCACCAAGCTCAACCTGCCGGTGAATTCTACATGCATTTAACAAGGCTCCCCATATAGCTGGATCTGGCTTCATAGGCATTTCCTGTATAAACTCATAAGCCTCCTCCAACTGCCCAGCATGGCCAAGCAAATCTACCACACACGCATAGTGCTTCAAATTTGGGGTGACGCCATATTTCAGTTCCATGCTATTAAAATACTTCAAACCTTCAGTTACCATTTCTGATTTACTGCAAGCACATAAGAGTGGAATAAATGTTATCTCATCTGGACTGACATTAGATTTGATCATTCTATTGAAGAACTCCACAGCCAGTTTCCCTTGTCCCCGTTGTGCATATCCTGTCAGAAGAATATTCCATGCTGAAACATCTTTATTCTGTGAGTTAAATTGGTTCCAAGCAGGTCCCATCCTTCCACACCTTACATACATGTCCAGAAGTGCATTGGGTAGGAATCCATCAAGTGCCATGCCGGTCCTCAATGCATATGCATGAATCTCTTTTCCACACATCAATCCACCTATCCTAGCACATGCAGATAGAATGGACACCAAAGTCACAGAATTTGGTTTTAAACTCACTTTCATTTGCCGAAAGAAAATCAATGCTTCAAAGCACCGATTGTTAAGCCGAAGTCCCAAAATGATAGCAGTCCAAGAAATGACATCCTTGTCAAGAATGTTGTGGAACACTTCTAGAGCCTTATCAATACATTTACACTTGGAATACATATCAATTAATGTGTTAGCGACTATAATATAAGATATGAGGCCTGTACTTTTAGCAAGTTCATGAAGCTTTATCCCCATATCAAGCTTTCCTAAACAAGCACAAGCTGAAAGAACACTGGCTACAGTGACTTCATCAGGCATGAAACCCTGCTGCTCCATCATTCTGTAAGTATCCACAGCTTTACCAGGCAGTTCGTTGTGTTCATAACCCGAGATCATTGCTGTCCACGAAACTACATCCCTCCATTCCATCCTATCAAAAACTTTCTCTGTTGTTTCCCAACATCCAAAACTCGAGTACATTTGAATCAAAGAATTACAAACCGAAACATCAGCCGACATCCCTGTTACAATCACATGTCCATGAATTTCTCTGCCTAATCTCCAATCACCAAGACTCTCACATGCAGAGATCACACTAGTCATAGTCATCAAATCTGGATCAAACCAATGTTCACGCATCTTAAAAAACAACGTTATCCCTTCCAAACACTCTCCATTCTCAAAATACCCCGAAATAATCGCATTCCAAGATATCCTATCTCTCCTAGCCATTTTATCAAACAATAACCTTGCTCTTGATAAATCCCTACACTTTACATACATAGTAATCAAAGCATTAACCACATCAACATCTGCCTCAAACCCGAACCTAATAACATGAACGTGAACCTCTTTACCTCTTTCCAAATCCGGAACAGCACCACAAGTTCTCAAAACGCAGGGGAAAGTATAAACATCAGGCTTAAAACCGACCCACAACATCCTATGATACAAACACAAAGCTTCATCGAAAAACCCTTTTTTCGCATACCCACTAATCAAAACATTCCAAGAAAAAACATCTCTTTCGAGCATTTTACCGAACACGTACCAAGCATGACCCAGTTTCCCAAACCTCACGAACATACTCAACAAAGCATTTCCAAGCCTAAGACTCAAAGAGTCAGTCGAATCCGATATATAACAGTAAGCTTTAGAACCTTCTTCGAAAGCTCTTTTCCACTCACAAAGTCTCACCATAGCAATAGCCACGTCTTCATCTAATGGAATCTGCAGTTCTTGCATTGATTCCAGGTAGTTTAGAGCTTCTTGGAGTTTCCCATTAATGCAAAGAAGGTGGAGATGAGAGTTGGGCTTGTTTCTGTTCAGGAAGGGGAGCTGCTGCTGAGGTTGCGTTGAGGAGATTTGGTGGGGTTCGCGTTTGTTTGAGAAACACAGGGATTTGGGGTTCCGTATTTTGGTGCGGAGAGGGTTACGGAGGTCGGGGTTGATAAGGGTTCGAGGAGTTTTTGCAGAGAAAGCCATTGTTGAAAATACAGAGCATTGCTGGTTTTGGCAGGGGTTTTCTGAAGGGTTTAAGTTTAACTCGTTTTGGATAGAATATAAGCCCAAACGATGCCGTTTAGGGGGTGGGGATTTTGATTTTTTTAATACAGGAATTTTGAAATTAATTATGAGGGGGAATGGTTCAAGTTCAACGAATCAACAATGTCGTATCTTTTAAAATAGACTTAACAGTATATATTAATTGCCCAAACATTTTTTAGATAAGTGTTTAAATTATATTTTAAATTAAATAAGTGTCCAACGTTTTATTTTGTGACTCATTTAATTTTTGTTGTGACGTTATTTTTTTCGTTATTTAAAAAAATTCGAACACGTGGCATAGTTTATTATTTTTTGAAATTAAAAACCGAAAAATAGAAAAAATATTAATTAATCTAACAATCTTTAATTTCTCTAAAAAAAACCCAACCCAAACCCTAAGTCCCTAAATTCTTCCACTCCGACCACCGATTCAACCACCACCGACCACCATTGTCTTCATCGGACCCTCTATATCGAAAGCCTCGTCATCTTGTTGTAAAAAATAAACGAAAGAACCATCGATTTCACCGTTGACGAACACCCAATAATGAAGAAGAAAGAGGTCGATTGGTTCCAATCAACGACTAGAGGGTGGGAATGTCGAACGATGAGGTACCAACACTTAGGTGGTGAACCACTGACGTGTGGGGTATGTCAGACGGCGAAGTAGATGTAATTCGGGGGTCTGATTGAAAAGAAATTAAAACTTAGAGATTTTAAAAGAAATTTATATTTTAAAAAAAATCGAAAATTAAAAAACATGCCATGTGTCATGTTTTGATTGAATGATGGAACTTTTTAACGACCGTTGACAGAAAAACCTTAAATGAATCACGAAATGAAACATTAGACACTTATTTGGCCAAAATATAGTTTAGGCACCTATATGAAAAACAGTGTATAGTTTGGGCACTTATTTGACAGTCAAGCCTTTAAAATATTACACAATCCTTCATAAAATTTTAAAATTTAAATTCTTATATTAAAAATCCTAAAACATAAACTCTAACCATAAATTCTAGTCCTAAATTTTAAACCCTACAACTTCAACTTCTAAGTCTCAAATTAACAACATAAACATAAAGTTTAACAAGCTTGTGAAAATTAAAATTTACACAACTTATGTATTAATTACGCTATCAACTATGATAAAAGAAAACTAGAGATCTACTAAATGACACAGTAACTAAAATGCTCATATTTTCTCATCTTGAATAAATTTAAATTCCGATACGAGAATGTAATACATCTTTATTTAATAAAAAAACTAAAATATGACATGATTTAGCCCATGAAGGAAAATTGTGATCCCAATTGAATCATTTAGAGTTGAGAAATTGCATAATTTATAGAAAAGGGCTTAATGGTTAATCTTGTAAATTTGCTTTTGAGATGGTGGATAAGGATGAAAAGGAAGTGGCGAATATGTCATATTTTAAAAAACATAAGTCCTTGTTTGCAAATACCAACAAAATGCCAAAATCTCACACTACTATATAGTCCTCTCCCTGCCTTCCATGTTCTTCCCTGCTCTCAAAGCCCTTATATATTTATATATTTTTCATTTTATTTTCCCCTTTTATAAATATTTTTAGCAATAAAATCATTGTTTTGATTTCCATATCCAAACACTTTTAGTTTTCTAGCATAAATAAATCAAACCCTACGGTTAGGGTTTCCTCTCCATATCTTTTAGAAAAGAAGAAGAAGAAGAAGAATAAAGGATTCATCTTTCTTGGTTTTAAGTATCATAATTTTTGAGAAGTTCAGCTGTGTGATATTGACCGAATTTGTTAATATTAAGAAAAGAAAAATTGATCTTCTTTTTCTTGTTAAAAGAAATTGATCTCAAAGGATTGTTTGATTGGGTTTTTGATTTTTACTATTGCGTTGTTGTTAAATTGGAGAAATGGAGAAGAGAAAGGTGACCGTGCCGTTAGTGTGCCATGGGCATTCAAGGCCGGTGGTTGATTTGTTCTACAGTCCTATAACTCCTGATGGATTTTTTCTTATTAGTGCCAGTAAAGGTATGGGTTTCAATTTTTGATTGGTTCAAGCCAAGTTAAAATCTGGGTTTTCTTTAGAATCTTGTTTTAGTTTTCATTTTGGTATAATCAGCTATGTATTTTTGTTCAGTTACTCTAGTCTAATGTTGAATTGGCTTTCTGCTCTGCTCTGATCCTATGGATCATATTGATTTTCGCTTTTGAATTTTGTTTATATATATATATATTTAATGTTGCTTTTTTTGTTAGTTATGTAGTAGTAATGATTTTAGTATCCTTAGATTGAACTACAGACTCTTAAGTAGTCTTCTAGTTATGTGACTTTGAATACCGCCAGCAAATGTTGATGTAGATTATGTTGAGCTGGCCTTTAGCTATTGTTTTGCTTTGCTTTGTTACTTGAAATGGATGCTCGTTTCAGAGGCAGGAAATCTAGTTTGTGGTTGATGAGTTTGTCTATGTTATTTGGTCTAATGTTTATCAACTATATTTCTATTGATGCACTGGAAATTCAGACTCCACTCCAATGTTAAGAAATGGGGAGACCGGAGATTGGATTGGCACATTTCAAGGGCATAAAGGTGCAATATGGAGCTCCTGTCTGGATACCAAAGCATTACGCGCAGCATCTGCCTCGGCTGATTTTTCTGCGTACGTAATTTAATTCAGAGTTTTTTCCTTTTTATCGTGTCTATATCCACTAAATCTCATAAAAAGAAAGAAAATAAATAAATGAAAGAAAAGAAACAAATGAAAGAATAGGGAAGGAAGGGCATCCTAATGGAAACCTACTAAGTGATAACTTTCATATTTAGAGAAACCCTGGAATGAAAAATGGACAATCCTGAATCAAATCCTATTATTTTACGAAAATAAACATAAAAAGGTTCATCAAGCGGGAATAATATAAAAAAGGAAAGGATAGGTGCAGGGACTCAATGGAAAGCTAATGGAGATTAATTCATTGTTTGTTATACTGTTTCTGTAAAAAAAAACCCTGCCTAATTCACTAATTCGTGGGAAGATAATGAACCCTTGTAGTTGAAAGGAATTTGAGGACTAATCTTTGAAGTAGATAGTGGTTGATACTTGATAGAGTAATCCTTGATTAATTTCCAGTACGAGAATTGCGTACAAAACAAAGCTTGTGATTAGTAGTAAAAGAAATGTATTGAGTTGATTCAATCGCCAACTTTGAATTTAGAATCCAAAGGTATTAAATAGTAAATGATACTCTGAATCATAGAGCTAGAATGAAATATACAATCAGCCAACATTTATCGAAATTAAAAAACAGTCGGAAGAAACGGTTCGGTCCTCTTATTTTGATTTCTCAGTGATATTTTATTATTTAAATATAGTTTATTTTTTATTCATTATTTAAATATATGTAATAATATTGATGATATACATAAGTAATAATATATAAATAAAATGTGTTATATGTATAACTAATTATATACTTAATATATTATATATCTAATGTCATATTTTATATTCTTGGGAAGGGTGACATACGAGAACTTGATTCGATTTATTTTTTTCTCCCCGTGAATTGCATGTTTGAAACAATAATTTTCCTTCTCCATTTGCATTTATTTTCTATCAAATACTCACCAGAAAAGAAATGGGACCTCATCCTTGTGGGCTACTGAACTCTTTGTCCCTCATTAACTCATTCGGAGAGGAAGTACGTTTAATGAGGCAGATTGTTCTTTGTCAACACTGTATTGATTTTGTAAAGAGCACTGCACGATAGCCATCGGAAGGATGTTGTGCTTGTTTTTGTGTTGTAATATTGATATTTTCTTGGATGGAATAAGGATATTATAAATTCATGCAGCGTGGGTATGACATGATTGGTTATTCTGGTGTTGGAAATTTTCTACTTGATAAATTCAGTTGATTGACATGTTCTGATTATATATATTCACAACTTGTTCTAATCGACCTACTATGAGCTTTTTCTTAAGATTTCTTCCTAATATGATAATTTCCAATGTGCCTCTACATTTCTAAGTATAAAATCATGGAATTACACTCGTCTCTCTCTCTCTCTCTCTCTATCTATATATATATATATATATATATATATATATATATATATATAAGGATGGTCAATTGAAACGTAGGATTTATCATTTTCCTCCAATATTTACAGGAAACTATGGGATGCATTGACGGGAAATGAATTGCACTCTTTCGAACACAAGCATATTGTTCGAGCTTGTGCCTTTTCAGATGTAGGGCTTAATTACCTTTCCATTGGAATTACTCTTCTTTTAAATTTGTATTTCATAATTTGAACTAAAGACCTGCATTTAATCCTTATGTATTGATCACTGCAATATTGTTCTTTTTTCTAGGTAGTATTTGTATTGAGCCAGTTAATAAAGTCCCATGCAATATTGGTGAAAAAAACTGCATTAAATTAATGTTTTGGATATTCTTATTTTGAACCTTTTGTCTACGTTTTTCTACCATTGAAAAGAGTTTGGTTACTTTTCTTTTAGATTAATCTTTTGGTTTCTATATTTATATTCTTCGTTTATTTTGGGCACTTAATTGCTAGATATAATTGCAAGTCCTCTTTGATGGACTGAAGTAAAGGTCTTAAGTGGGCTCCGGTGGATATTTTTTCCTCTTAAACCTTTAGATAATTAAAAAATGTTTTTATTTAATATATATGGGAGTGCTTATATGGAATTACCTTATTGCATCATGCATTTACTTTCCTGGTTCATTAATTATTCTTCAGTGAAAATAAATTTATCTATCTATGCCTTGCCTATTTGTTATCTTTTTGCAGCATCTGAGTAAATTGTTATATTTCCAGGATACACACTTTTTACTCACTGGCGGAGTTGAGAAAATTCTCCGAATATTTGATTTGAATCGTCTAGATGCGCAGCCAAGACTAGTGGATAATTCTCCTGGTTCAATTAGAACTGTTGCATGGCTCCACAGTGACCAGATGATCTTAAGTTCTTGCACTGATACTAATGGTGTTAGGTATGATTTTTCAATAGATAGCACTTTCACTTTTTCTTTTTCTCCTATTGCTTGCCGTAAGATAATTTTGTTTGTAACAAGTATCATATATGTCATATTAATATTCTGTCACTTGAGGACTTTGCAATAAGGTGTCTAATTGGTGGATTTTTCTGTGTAACGGATACATATGGTTTCTCAAGGTTAAAGTTAAGCATGGAAGTTTTAGGGCATTTTGCAGAACCTGCAAAATGCTCCTTTAGGTTCAGTTTACTTGGCTGAATAAAATGCTGGTTGACTTCATAAATTGATTCTTAGTATCAGGCTGTATGGGAAGTTGTAAAATCTCTTAGATACTATGGAGTTTACAAGTAAAGAAAAGTACAAAGTGAGGTTTTAGTTTGGATTAACGGTGATATATATATTGGAAATTATATCTTCATTTCTTGGCGCCACATCACATTATTATATGTTTGCTCATGTGACTTCCGGAACCTTGTTACTTTTTCTATTTGTAGGTTGTGGGATCTAAGAAGTGGCAAAATTGTTCAAACACTCGAGACCAAATCCCCCGTCACTAGTGCAGAAGTGAGTCAGGATGGCCGCTATATAACTACTGCTGATGGATCTACTGTTAAGTTTTGGGATGCAAATCAGTAAGTTCATATAGCTTGACTGTTTGTGCAAGCTTTATTCTTTGCCACCAAAGCTGCTGACATTCGTATTTGCTCTTATTAGTTTTGGATTGGTGAAAAGCTATGACATGCCATGCAATGTCGAATCAGCTTCATTGGAACCAAAGCATGGTAATAAGTTCATTGCTGGAGGAGAAGACATGTGGGTCCATATCTTTGATTTTCATACCGGAGAAGAACTTGGTATGTGCCTCGAGATTGTCAGATGAACAGCAAATATTTATGAAGACTATTGTTTTGAACTTCATATTGCTTAATGCCTAAAGTGGATCCATTTTGCTTTAATGCCTAAAGAGCTTGGCAATATTTTGGTTACTGCTTGATGCTGTTATTAAGAATATTAGGCCTCGTGTTTGGGTATTTTCAAATGCTGAAAGTCGTATAAAAAATCCGAGAAATATAAAGATGGATCCCTATTGTGCCTGATGAGTTGTGTTTATGCTGCATGTGGGACTTACTGGATGATTGTTGTCTTCTTACAGGTATTTGTCAGTGTTTGAGAGTTCTAATTATGTTGTGCTTAATCCGTGTAGGTTGCAACAAGGGTCACCATGGTCCTGTCCACTGTGTACGTTTCTCGCCTGGAGGGGAATCCTATGCATCAGGATCCGAAGACGGCACGATTAGAATATGGCAGACAGGTCCAGTGACTCATGAGGAGAGTGACCTGCTGCCTGGAAATGAACCAAGTGGGAAAGTGAAGGCCGTAGCCGACGAGGTTGCCCGTAGTATTGAGAGTGGCCTTCATATTGTCGGGGAAGGGAAAACGGGAGAGACGAATAAGGCAAGCAGTGCTTGATATGGTATTGAAATTGTTATAGTGCAGTCAACAAGTGTGTTTCAGGTTTGTAGCATCGTCGGTGTGAGTCTTTCTGCATCTTTCCTGTTCGTCTTTCAAAGCGAAATAAAATGAACTTCAAAATTTTCTTGAATCTTTCCTTTGGTTTCCTTTAAGATGGCAGACGCTGTTAAAAATCTGGGGAAAATCGGGTCATATCTCTTATTGATATCGGATTCGAATGCATGTAGAAATGATTACTCGGATTCGGCTTGGGAATTTACCATGTGAACAGGAGGCACTTATGGATTCTGTAAGAGGAAAAGAGAGTATGATTGGCACGACAATGGCATGCAGACCCAACACAGATTTTTTTTTACATTGAGAACACTTAAATTCCACTTTTGGTCCTCTATTCTATCCCTCAAGCCAAAAAAAACCTTTTTTAAAATTCAATTTGGTCTTGAATCCTATTAAATTAAGGATTTATATCGGTTTTTACAAGTGTCTTAATTTTAAGGTTTAGGGTATTAGTTTAGGGTGTAGGCTTTAGTGGCAAGGGTTTATAACTTAGGGATAGTAGTTAGAATTTAAGGTTTAGAGGTTGGAGTTTAGTTTTTAGGGTAATATGGTTAGGATTTAAGTTTTAACTTATAAACTCTAAATTTTAATCATTATCCTTAAATTCTAAACTACTACAGCTAAACCCCTAAATCTTGCACTTTAAACTAATACCCTACACCTTAAAACTAAGGGGCTTGTCTACCGACAGTGTATAAGATAATAATCTTTAAATTAATCCAAATCTGAATTCATTATCAATAAGGAAGTTCACTGATAGATTCCACTCAGATACGAGTAAAAACATCAATTTAGACTCTCAATTTCAGGGTGTTACATCGATAATCATGTTTGAGAAACTTTAATTTTGTCATTTTAATCGTTTTAAGTCTAATTGTTTATTCGTTTTAACTCCAATTGATTGAAACTTTAAGGATTTGACTCGAAATGCATCTCGATGATTATTTTGTTTAGAAAAATTAATTTGGAATGATTTTGGTACGTGTGTGACAATTAATATGTTTGGGATTACTTTGATGATTGATGTGGTACTTCGAATTTAGGATGAAACTCTTGAGCCGAGTTTTGGGTGTAATAGGTTTTTAGGATGAAACTCTTGAGCCGAGTTTTGGGTGTAATAGGTTCCCTGAGTTGAGAAATGTCAAGATTACCTCAGTTATGTCCGTTCACTCTAGGAGGAATGTTTTTATGTGATGCTAGTGATTTAAAAACTATTATTGTAACTTCAAAACGTTTCAGTTTATACTCTTACCTATTATCTGGATATACAAAAAAAATGTACGATATAATGAGATTATTACGATATATTTACTCATAGACGTGACAAGTTCGTTTATTTTAGTTCATGGTTTTTACGGACTATATCTCAAAATGTCTTAGAATTTATAATGAAGGATTTTCATTTTTTTTTTATACATGGGGCTTTAAATGCCCCTATTTAAAAAATAAATTTTCAATCTTCTCGTGAGATAAAACATGTTTTAAGATATACAAATTGACATATCCCCTACCCTCTCAACCGAAACCCATCTTCCCCCACTTCTTCCAACTAATTAGGTTCCCAAAAAATGGTATATATATTAGAAAAGGGAATAATTACCCTATAGATCCCCCAACAATTCTTGAACCTCCCTTACAAACTCGACGAAACCAAAGGCATAGAAGAAAATAATAAATTAAGAACAGATTACAGAAGAAACCCTAATAAATAGATAGAGGAAGAGCATAGAACTTTCCTGGGGAACAACAGAAATAAATTATAATACAAAAAATATAGTATCGAAAAAATGAGCATTAAATTAGGGCACAGATTTCAATTAAAGATTTAATTTGGTGGTATTGGGAACTCTAAAAAATGTTTTACTGGCGCGAGAAACTCGTGATCCGCGTGAAAAAAGTAGTAAAATTTTATATAGATGTAGATAAGGATTAATAGACTGTTGAGATTATTTTATATGATGTGAATTATAATTTTTTTGAATAAATAAATTTATTCATCCAAAAAAATCTCATTAGAAATAACCAATACAACACCATGTATCGACAAAACCAAATAGGAAACTAAAGAAAGTGAATTATTTGTATTCGAATGTTTTAAATTTTTAAATTTTATCGTTTTAAATTTCAGTATGATTTATTTTTGATGATATCTGAAAATGAAAGAAGAATAAAAAAATAATGTTTTTTGTAGCGTTTGAAAAAAATTTCTCTTAAGCTTTCTTTGCCCAGCTTTTGTGTATTTGTTTTTTTGCCCTGGTTGTTCATTATCGAGTTTATTATTTTAAATTTTTTTGTTTTAATAAGAAATTATATTTTTGTGACACGTGATTTTTCTGCCTCTACGTTACGTTTTTCTTTATTTTTATGGTTCATTTCATCTATCGTTTGGGTATGATTTTAACATACCTTAACGGCCGTTTAGTGCTCGTATAGAGATCTTTACGGTGCTAGTTTTTGATTTTGATTCTGTCGGTGGTCATAAAAAGATATATCACTACTTGGTTGATGGTTGTTTGTCGATATACACAGACTTGGGTAGCGGGGCAATCTGTCTGATAGTTTCGTTCGTTCACCACTACTTTTTCACCCCGTAAAGCGTCTCATTTGGATAAGACAAGGAAATTCAGAAAGACTTATGGATTTTGTCGATATACTAATATCTATGAAAGTATTTACTTTTCTTTGCACCTTTGGGTTTTGTATGGAATTTTGGTTTAATAGTACCAATTTTTTTCTCCCCCATCTGGATGCGTTGCATTGTTATATTTTTCATTGTTATTAATAAAATTCAGTTGTCATTGTAAATAAATGTTTTAAGAATGACAAAAAATTCAGATTCGACGGGTTTCGATATGACCCGATACAATAGGGTTGGTTCTTTTAATTTTCAATTTTTGGGTCGGATCATGTTTTCTTTTATAAAAAAAGAATCGGGTCGAGTTTGGTTCAGGTGTAGGGCGAAAATTCCCCTACCTGCCTTGCCCCGATTTATTTATAGCAACAAATATTTTTAAATATTGTATTCAACATTTTTAATAATATTCTTTGGGCGAACCAAGTTTAAACGATTTTTTATTAAAATTTCGGATCGAATTGTATTAAAATTGGATTAGATTGAATCGAAACTTCAAATTTTCAGATCGAGTTATTTTTCATATCACTGTTGTTTTCACATATAAAAAAATATAAAAAATAAACACTAAAACCTAATTCCATTCTACACCATCAAGAGGAAAAGTTGCTACGATCCTGTTAAGGCACAATATATAAATAAACAAAATGAATGACAGAAGCGTGTTAGATCTAAAAATAATGAAAAAATAAAAGTCAGGCAAGCAACATAAATTTATTGAAAGAGAAATATTACATATATCCAGTGGCGGATCCAGAATTTTTTTGAGGGTGGGCACAAATCAAAACATTTTTAAGGATGGTTACAAATCATAAAAATCTCAAAATTTCAGGGCGGGCACAAGTCATAAATTTTAAGGACTAATTCATAAAACTTATGAAAATTAAAGCCAAATGTGTAAGGTTTGAAAAATTCAGGGTGGGCACAAGCCCACCCAAAGCACCATATGGATCCGCCACTGCATATATCAATTTTAAAAAACAATTAAATCGGTAAAGCATTACGAAATCTTTGAAGTTAAATTATCAGAAAATGATAATATTATCAGATTTCAAATTGTCACAATGAGTTGGGAATAACAAGCAAATCCAAAATTAGCTTTTATGTATAAATCAAATCCAATAAAGCATTGGTTTCAGTTCTGAGATACAGATTTTACATTTAGATATGATTCGATAAGACAAAGCTGTTGCTGCTAATGCGTCCATGCTGTTATGTACATGCATACTTCTCTAAAGATGTTGTGACAGGAAAAACGTAAGAAAAAACACAATATGCTGAGAAAACAACTTAAATACTTTTAACAATGTAACCGAACCTTTACGGGCAGCTTGGGGGGTTTATTTAGCAAAATATTATATTTTTCAATTAAGTCCATAAAGTAATTTGTTATATCAATTTAGGTTTCATAATATTATATATATATATAGTTATTTTTTGTTAATAAAATGATACATTTCACGTTATGATTGGTACGTGAAATTTTTTTAACAAAAGGGGCTTATGAGATCACAATTTTTAATTCAAGGGCATATGAGGTCACAATTTTTAATTTAGGGAGCCAAATATCCTTAAAAAAATACTTTAAATGGCAGTTTCGATATTTTATGTATACTTCAGGGGCCAAATGGGTATTTAAACCTTTTATGGCCCCTAACCTAAAATCTTAAACTAAATTCTAATATCTAAGACTAAAAGGCACGTTAGTTAATTTACGTGTATCAAAGTTTTTTTTTATATTATATTAAAATATTAATTTTATATTCTTTTTACATTCAATTAAATTTTAAATTATCTTTCACTAGCCCGCGACTAGAAAGCAAAATTTTGAAAGAAAAAAAAACTAATAGCGCCGCACAACTTTTTTTTAATTTTATTTATCCGGCGGCGTCATCGACTTTGATGTTAGTTGCCGGCTACCGGATTTTTTTATTTTTTATAAGAAAAACTCTACTTTTGTGGCACATTTTTCTCTGCATTTGTGGAACGTTTATCTCTACCTTTTAGCACGTTTTTCGTATTTTTTCTCGGTCGTTTGCCTATTTTTTTATTTTACGTTCTCTTAGAATTAAATTTTACGACACCACGACTGATCGAGATGACTTTTATTTGTAATCATATTGATCTTCCCTGCTTTGGGACCTCATATCGAAGGATACGCGATTTGCGTTCGTAGATAGTTTTTCACGAAGCTCGACTTTAATTTGCTATTCTTGGTGGTCTTCTAATAACTTAATCCTCTTTAGTGGTTTATTTGTCGATGCAGTCAGATTTATTTGTATCTGTTTTTTGTTTAGTCTGTATGGTCTAAAGTGGTTAGTATCAATGTTTTAGAAAATGTCCAAACTATATATTTAGTTTATTAATCGTTGTTTATAATTTAAAATATTTTTTATTTTTAATAAAACTATTCAAAAAAATATTAATATTCAATCCAGTGATATAAATGTATATTATCCAAAAATTTTGTGAAATTGAAGTAATAAAATTTTAATCGGTTTTTTACTGGATTTTGATTGCAATTGTTGCTTGTCAAACTGATTTTACTAGTTTTGCAAAAAAAAATCCGATCTTGTGATGTTTATCAACAAACTCGGGAAGTTCTAAAATTAGTATGATTACCGTTAGGCTAAAATTAAGCGAATTTTTGTATAATTACATATATTTTTATCATTTTAGTAAGGATTTATGTTTGATGAATAAGAAATTGTGTAATTACATAAATTCTTATAAACTAAATTCTTACCATTTGTGTGTAGATTGTAAATATTTGTGTAACTACACAAATTCTTACCATTTTTTAAGAATTTGTGTAAATCTGCATCTTCCCGACAAACTCTATTCTCAACTCAACGGTCTGTCCAATCTGGTTCTTAGACGCTAACTATTTTCAAATAACCCTCAAATCTCCATCACTTGTTCTCATTTTTGTTTCATAGATTACATTATCATGTTAGAAATACTCTACATTACTAGAATATCATTTCAATGCCATAGAAGGAACATGGGCGTTACTTAAAGCAATTATATTGTACTCTCTGGACCCATCTGAAGATGAGTCTGTTGCAGACAGCATTCGCTTGAGTTGAGACCGCTGACAGACAATGCGTCCATTGTTCCACCCGGGAAAAGAAAACGACGATGAGAAATTATCCTGAAGGAATTTATAAGCAGCATTAGCAACTGGAATATCGCGAGCAATTGAGCTTTTCTCCATTTGCCCCCGTCTGCTTAAGATAAAATGTTCTTGTTACATGGAGGAAATTTTGAATCATGAACAATGCAACTGATAGTACAAGTGCAGAATAGGTGGGGGATATGCTGGAAAATGTAGCAGAAAACCTCCAAACTACGTAAAACACTCTAATGCATTTATACACATTTCCAGTAACAATGCAAAGTTTTCATGATCAATGTAAAGGTAAAACTTTGGCATGAAATAGTTGGCAGATATGCTCCATGTATACAATGTCTATAATGTCACATTATTTATTGAGGGGACCATTTAAAGATGTCTAAATTTATGGGGGCAACAATATAAATTATATATTTTTAGTGGACTAAAATACAATTTTACATTACCTCGACTTAATATTTTTTTTCCAATTTTAAAATTTTTTTGGGAGGCCGTGGCCCCCGCCGGTCGCTCTTGAGTACCGCCCCTGCTCTGATTAAACCTCATTCTCTGTCCAAACCCATTTTCAAGTTTAATATTTTTATCTAAACCCTTTCAAATATTAGGCAAGTCTAGGCATTAGCTTGGTAGCTCGGACCGTTAGATAGCATGCAATACAAAAGATTCCTAGAGACAGAAGTTCATAGAACAAGGGTTTGAAGGCAGCACCATCACTAATGTTCATTAACAGTGTCCATTTAACCATATATAAAGTAATATTTAATTATTAACTTAAAAATATTAGGTTAATGGACACGTGAAGGATATGAACCTATTAGTGGAGAGTTATATTCATTGAATATCCACAAAAAGATGGGAATTAACATTTTCATCTCGTGCAGATTAAATGTAAGGGATAGGAAAAAGATGAGTAACATGGGGAATATGACTTACGCAACAACCACAGTAGCAAGTTGAGGAAGATCATCGCCACTCAAAAACATTTCCTGCATATTGTTGAGCCAAATTGATAGGGATGTATAAGTGCCACCTTCCCACATCCTGTGAAATGATCAACTTCATTAATCAAATAAAATTAACATGAAATTGGAAATAAGCAAATTTGAATATGTATCCCATGATACCTGTGCACATCCACAGAAAATACAAGTTTGTTTTGACGGAAAAGTTCAGGGAAGAGGCCTCTCTTTGTTGCTTCCTTGAGCACCCTTGCAGCACGTTCTTTCTGACCTAGCCACCAAAGTGCTTCTAAAAGAGCATTATAGAACCTTATTCCAAAGCCACATCCTTCAGAGTTAAGTTTGTCAAAGATGTACTCTACCATCTGCCAGTTTGCATCACCATCAAAATCTCCACGTATCATCTGTCCAATTACTTGATGAATATTTGACACTTTGTTCGCAAGCATCTCATCGAGTAACTTATAGGCATAATCCCACCTAAACATATTGAATTTAGAAGGTCAGGTAAATTTGCTAATAAGGAGAACAATTCTGCTTCCAAAGTGCTTATATACTCCCCAGACTAATTGTAAGTTGTAACTCAAAGACTAAACAAAGATAAATTTAACTCCAAGACATAAACAACTTAGGATTCCTGTTTGTAGTTTGAAATCATTACAAATTTCAAAAAATATATTCATGATAAGTTAGTCTAATTTAACTTACACATGAGGGGGCTATTTCTCACACTTAACTTTCTCTTACACCACGAAATTTCAAATTCTAATCATTCTAGGAAGATCCATCACATAGATATAATAGTCCTCCAATCACAGTAACTAAACTTCTAAGAAAGGAAGACTGGAAAATAGATGAGCACCTTCAGAGATCAAAGAAAAAAAGATGAAATACAAATGGGTCTCTGATTGGGAGGATCAGAGACAATAAGAAACAAGTTGATCTTTTGTCAAGGTTGCAGAGATTTCCTTGTATATATTACACACGTCATTATTGGTCTTTGATAGAGGAATGCAATTGCGAAGGATAATGGTCTGAATCACTAAGGCAAACTACAACTCTCCATATATGGTATAATAACAGATGACTTTTCTTACAAGTCAAGATCATCGCTCAGGGTATATGTGCCAGAATCAAATATACTGATGTACCAAGTTAATTTCTTTCATCAAATTACATTCCTATATAGTTATTACGAAATGCAGGAGCAAATAAGACATTCATCATGTAATTCTCCATGCACACAACATAAACAGCAAGTGGAGTGAAACTGACCTGTCACACTTTGCATAAACAGCCAGCATCATGCAATAGCACATGACACTGGGCAAAACTCCTAAAGCTTTGATTTCCTTGAATTGCTCATTGCTCTCATCGCAAAGGCCTGCAAAGCAATACACACTTAAAACCGCTTCAAGGGTACGTTCATCAGGATCACATCTTGCCTTTTCCATCTCTACATAAGCCTTGATAGCATTCTCAAACTGGCCTCCTTGCCTAAACGCTTCAATCAAAGCATTGAAGGAGTCCCGGCTCTTTGCAACACCAGCCTCATTCATTCTAGACAAAACTGCTTCAGCTTCCTTGTACAATCCACCTCTAGCAAAAGTCTGAAGCAGTGAATTGTAAGTTTCAACGGTCGGTTTGCTCCCTACCTCATTCATTGTGTTGAAGGCAACTAGAGCTTCCTCATATAATGTTGCCTGTCCATAAGCCTCGATAACACCGGTATAAGCCCAGGAACTAGGTACTATCCCTCTTTCATGCATGTGAAGTAGAATTTTCTTGGCATCCTCATGAAGCCCTCCCTTCCCACAGGCAAATATCAAGCCATCATAAGTTTTCAAGTTAGGCTCAACATTCTCCTCTACCATATCATGAAACAAAGTCACTACCTCCTTAAAATACCCACCCTCTCCGAAAACCTGTATCAAAATATTATAAGTTGCTGCATCCGGCTCTGTATTGCTAGCTTTCATCTCAAGAAAAAGCTCACGGACATCATCATACCGCCCATTCCTCCCGTACAAATTCAACAAAATACTATAAGTAGCTGCATTCGGCACACATCCTGCAGCTTGCATCTGCCTAAACACACCCATCGCTTCCTTAATTGACCCTGACTTAGCATAAGCCTCTAACAACACATTATATGACATAATATCTGGCAAATTCCCTCCCAACTCCATTTCCTTAAGTAACTCAGAAACCTTCTCCAGCTTTCCTAACTTCATAAATGTCTCAACAAGATACCTATAAGTAGTTAAATCCGGCAATATCCCACCTTCATTCATATTCCTAAAAACCATTTCCGCTTCATTGCATGAACCCCTATCAGCACAAGCGCTAAGCAAAGTATTATAAGTCACAATATCAGGTTGTATTCCTTCATGTCTCATTTCTGCAAACAACCCTAACAAACCCTCCCAATCCAACCCGCCCCTTGCACACGCATTAATAACAGTGTTATAAGTTAAGATACTGGGCAAAACTTTGTCTTTCTTCATTTTGGCTAGTAATTCAAGAGACACGTCATACGCACCGTTGCGTCCGTAGGCATTGATCAATGCGGTATAGGAAAAAACAGTGCGAGGAACGCCTTGGCTAGGCATTTCATCGAACACTTGGCGACATTTTTCAAGCAAGCTTTCGCGGCCCAAGAGACTGATCATGATGGTGTAAATGTGTTCGTTCGGCTTGCACCAAATCTGCCGCTGCATGTATTTGAAGAGCCGGAGGGAGCGTTGCCAATCGCCGCGGAGGGCGAACTCTTTGAACACCAAAGAGAAGTCTTTTAGCGAAAGTTTGTTGCGGAAGACATCGAGGCATCTCGCGATGCTGCCACGTGGCGGGAGGCTGCTTAGCTTGTTGATTAGTGTCTCAACGTCGTAGCTGTACTTCCCTTTTTCTAACGTCACTGAGGGGTTTCCGAGGACAATCTCTCGAGCCTTCGCTCTGCATATTCCAGTGCCGCCTGTAAATATTGGAGTGGAAGAGAGCTGCAGCCGGTTGCCGGAGAAGAAGCAACGGTTACCGCCTGTAAATATTGGAGTGGAAGAGAGCTGCAGCCGGTTGCCGGAGAAGAAGCTACGGTTACCGCCTGTAAATATTCGAGTGGAAGAGAGCTGCAGCCGGTTGATTGAAAAATTGGGAGGCTGCGTGAGAGCTAGGAAGCTATTAGGAATTGAAGTTGTCATTTGAAATGCGACTTGGGAGATTTGACGGGGAATTAAACATGAAAAAGGGAATGCTAGCTTGTGCAGTATTATTGGATAACACAGCGAGAAGAGAGGAAGCAATAATAAGAATAATTTATTTTTTTCGGTTAGAGAGGAGTTTAGTACTTTTTTGGGGTAAATTACAATACGTGGTTTTGTTAGGAAAAAAATTAAAAAAAATTAAAAAAAATATTATGTTTAGTGAGGCTCAAATCCAACTTAAATACTTGATACAATCTTAGTAAAAATAATATGTAAATGATGCTGCATTTGAATTTAATTTTTTTAAAATTTTGAATTTTACAAAATGTTCAAATCAGTCCCTAAATCCCTAAAAAATTAAAATCATAAATTCTTAAATTCTCATCGCTGCCGCCGCCGGCAACCGTCTCTGACCCTACCTGTTCGATCTCCGAAACCAGTATGTCATTTCCCCCCAACTTATCGTCGTCGAAAACTAGCGAACAATGTACTAATCGAACGGTTATTTCATGTTCGACGTTCAATGTTCGACTGGTAGTCTGGCACACTGTTCGCCGATTTTCGGCGACGGCTAGTGGGGAAAATGGTCGGGTGGGTTTCGCGGTCGAAAGGGTGTGGCCGGCGGCGGTAGTGGTGAGGATTTGCGGATTTATGATTTAGGAATTCAAGGACTGATTTGAATATTTTATAAATTTTGAGATTTTTTAAAACAATTAAACTTAAGTTCAACTGCAGTATCATTTACATATTATTTTTGTTAGGATTGAATCAAGTATTTAAGTTGGTTTGATGGTTTGGTGTAAACCTTTCATCTTAGAGGTCTTTGTTTTGAGCCTCCTCAAATGTAATGTCTCTTTAATTTTTTCCCTAACTAAACGACGCCATTTTGGCCTATCTTAGGAATCCAAACAGCTATACCAAAACGACGTCGTTTTACACTTAACGGTTTCGTTAGGATTTAACGTCGAGTGCTTGGCTTGAAGAAAAACAAAGTTCAATGGTATTTTGTGTAACAATTTATAGCTCAATGATATGTTCGATTCAAAGGGTAAAGTTAAGTGGTATTTGTGTTGTTCGATTCAGTGATATGGGTAAAGTTAAGTGGTATTTGTGTTGTTCGATTCAAAGGGTAAAGTTAAGTGGTAATTATTTGATACACCGGGAGTGGAAACTTTTAGTTTCTATAAGCGCCTTTGTTTTAGGGTTTAGTGAGTTATTTTAGGGTGTATGGTTTAGAGGTTTATATGTATGAGTTTTTAATTTAGGGATAGTGGTTGAAATCTATAGTTTAGGGTTATAATTTAGGGTTTATAGATTAAAACATAAACCCTCACCATATTACCCTAAAAACTAAACCTTATCCCCTAAACCTTAAATTCTAATCATAAACCTTAAATTCTAGCCACTATCCCTAAATTCTAAATTCCTACACCTAAACCCCTAAACCATACACCCTAAACTAAGCCCTTAAACCCTAAAAACTAAGGTACATGTGGAATAATAATCCTATATATATATATATATATTAATATTTGATACACTACCAGTGTAAAAAAAATTTACACAATCATGACTATTTTCAAGCCTAAATCTAAAATATAAATTCTTAACCTTAAAACCCTAAAAAAATAACCACACAACCTTAAATTCTAAACCCTACAACCTAAACCCCTAACACTTAAACTCTAAATAAAAACCCTAAACCCCTAAATAACCCAGCTTGTGGAAATTTTGTTTTTCATTGCAGTGTATAAGATATTTAAACTCTAAATATAAATTTGTTTGATACACTGACGGTAGTAACTTTTTGTTTCCACAAGCGCCTTAGTTTTGGGGTTTATGGACTTAGTTTATAGCGTATAGTTTATGGGGTTTAGGTGTATGGGTTTTGAATTTAGGGATAATGGTTGAAATTTATAGTTTAGGGTTTATAGATTAAAACCTAAATCCTCACCATATTACCCTAAAAACTAAACCCTAAACTCAAAATTCTAACCCTAAACCATAAGTTCTAACCACTATCACTAGATTTTAAATCCCTACGCCTAAACCCTAAACCCTACACCCTAAAACTAAGGCACTTGTGGAAACTTTTAGTTTCCGCCGCTAGTGTATAGGATAATAATCCATATAGAGAGAGAAACGAAAACTTAAATCCCTTAATCTAGCATCCTAAAACCTAAATCCTAAACTCTAAGTTATAACTATAAACTTTAAATTCTCTCTCTATATATGGATATATAATACTTTGATACACAAGCTTGTGTAAATTAAAGTTTACCCAATCCTTTCAATTTTAGAGTTTAGAGATTTAGGTTGTATGTCGTAGAATTTAAGGTTTATGGTTATAATTTAGAGTTTAATGCTTAGGTTTTAGGGTGTTAGGGATAGGTATTTAGGTTTTAGATTTTATAGCTTAAATATGAATGATTGTGTAAATTTTTTTACACAACTTGTATATCAAAATATAACTCATATATATAATATAATTATTTAATTGCAATTTTATTACAAACCCAGCATTCAATCATTAAAATTGAAACACAATTTAATAAAATAATAATTTTAACATCAAAACTTATAGAATTTGGTCATAATTAAAAAATCAATAAATTTAATCCTTTATATTTGAAAATTTTGCACCCTCTTGACACATCATCGAACCATTTGTTGCACTCCTTGCTACTGTACATTAGCTCGATAACTGAAAAGTGAGATAGTTCGACAGACACAATCACTTCACTCTTAGAAAACTTACAACCTAATGGAACATACTCAATATGATCATAATGTCATGTGCTAGTAGACACAATCACTTCACTAGTGAAATTTTTAAATATGAAAAAGTTAAATTTATTTAATTATTTTGAATTTGGACCAAATTAAATAAAATGTACAATTTTTGATATTATATCAAACCACATTAGATGTATGTTCAATTTAAAAGTCAATGTAACATTTTTGTAACAAATTTAACAAAGTGACTAAATTGTAACTTTTAAAAAAGTGTTTTATTTGTAATCTAACATATAATTGAGTGACATGAGGTGTAATTTACTTTTTTTTAAAACTATATCTAATGCCACTATATTTATAAGTTGTCTTATTTCAAAAATTAGGTTTCAGTCACTTACGTTATCAATTAATCCACCATGTCATTAACTCTCATTACATTGTTGACATGTCACATTAACAAAAAGGATTGATTTAAGGTAAATGGAAACTAAAAATCAGTTGGTCTAGTGTGTGAGGCACTAGATCAATAACGGAACTTAGGGTAAAATTTTAGGGGGCAACTTAAAATTTAAAAAATTTAGAAGCTTAAACGTAAAATTTTAAAAAAATTTAGGGTTTAACTATTTTTTTTAAATTTTTTTGAGATTTAATAATAATTTAAAAAATAGGAAACTTGATTAAAAAATTCAAATTTTTGAACCATAATATGAATTTTAAAAATCTGGAGGGTCAAATTAATTTTTTTAAAAAATTTTAAGGGCAATATTCAAATTTCTTAAAATTGTGGAGGCTATGACCCCTACTCCCTTAAAAGCTCTGCCCATACACTAAGTCCCTTAAGCAAGGTCTGACAATTTTTAAAAATATTAAAGGATGGGATTTTGAGTCATTGTAATGACTCAAATTTCGAGAATCTTTAGGTTGTCTCACTTGAGCGTGTGGGCTCGCGTGTTTGGCCAAAGCCTGGTGAGCTTTTGTGTGCTTCCTGTACTTTGGGCTTGGACCTTTGAGTTGCCATGTGGGCTTGGAGGATATTGAAAGATTAAATGAGGTAATTTCCTCCATTTTTTTGAAGATGAAGAGTGGGAAAACCTTTACGGTTCTGCAAAGTTGTAAGAGTAGTGAAATTACTCTTGTCTCCTATTCATCTTTTTCTCTTTCTTTTTCTCTGAAATTCAAGATAGAAAATAAATTTTTTAACAAATCTAGTGTTATTCTCGGTTTGGTTGTTGAGGGTATCTTATCAACATCAAGTGATCTATCCATTAAGGTAAAAGTAGTTGAATTTGGTGGGGGTTGGAGTGGATGTGCGGGAATAGAAATTTAGATTCTATTTCTTGATGTTGAACACTTTCTTTATCATTCATTTTCCATCTAGAAGGGTTGTAAGTCGTCGAGGTTGGAGAGTACTCAAAAGCTCAAGGTAAGGGAAAGGCTTGAGGTTGGTGCAAGGAGGATCTTTTCCATTGATTGGAGGGTGATTAGTACACTTCCAACTCTTTTTGTTTCTTGCAAATCATGGATGTATGGTATTGCGTGCTTGTTTGATGTTTTGGGGGCATGGAATGGTTGAATATGGGTGTTAATGGCAAATCTTAAATTTGGTGTTAAAACGAGGTAAAAATGATAGAAAATCATCTAAACCATCTTTCATAACTTAATAGTTTTCATTATTTGCTTTTATTTTTGGCTTCACGGTTTATTCGTTAATAACAAGAATTTCCTTTTTCTGTTTAAAGTTCTTATGTATTTGGTTGATTAAGAATTCTATATATCAATATGTAAAGAACATTTTACATGGTTTTAATTGCTTTTCAGAACAGTTTACATGGTTTTAATTGCTTTTCAGAACATTTTATGGTATTGTGTTTTAAAGTTAAAATGTTTTGGTTTATATTTGTAACTTGAGGTAATTTCTGCTGAATCCAAAAGTGTAGAAAATGCAATAAGATGTGGAGGCATATCATAAGTATAGACTGCTATAATATGCACATCTGCTGTTCATCCGGGGGCAAGAGTAATCCGGCTTTTACTCTGACAACTTAATAAAAACCAGCTTTCTATAAATAAAAGAACAACATTTTAGGATGTCTTAAGACTTCATATTTAATATAATAGAATAAGAAGAGTAAGATATGTAGAGTGCTGTTTCCAGGCTCCAACCTTTTATATATATATATATATATATATGGATTAGGATCAACTTACACTATGTAAAACGCAATTACTTTTACACAGTTTTTGGACTGTTAGATGATGGTAATTAATGGCTCAGATTATTTCCTTATCTTTTTTTTCCCAAGTGATAATCTTCACATTTTTTACTGTTAATCTCATCCATCCATTTCACTGATCCAATGGCTATAAATTAGTGTAAAAATCAATGAGTTTTACATCATGTAACTTGATCCTATCCATATATATATATATATATATATATATATATATATATATATATATATATATATATATAGTGATCGAAAACTCCAACAATTAATGTTAGACGAGAATCTATATCGAAAATGAGCGAAATTCGTCTTTTTGTTACGCTCAACTATCGAAGGCATTCCAAGATATATTTCCAGGTTGTCATTGTCAATGACATTGAGAATATTGCAGACTTCTTCCCTAACTTCTTCAACTACATTCGAACTAAAAAAGGCCCCAAATTGCTAAAACTGATAAGCTGCCCAAAGCATTCAAAATATTGGTTTAGAATGGTCTTTAAATTCAAAGCTCCCTCTTTTGGTGTCTCTCCAAATATGAAATTGTCATCAGCAAAGAAGAGATAAGTGACAAGTATTGCACTTCGAGTTATGCGAACTCCCTTAGTAAGGTCCCTTTTGGTTAATACTTGTTCATTAAAGTGCCACATGTTGGGTTTTTCGACTGTTTCGTGAACTTTATCGTTACCGTCACCGAAATAGCTTAGCTTTTGAGGTGTTTTTTTTTTGTTAGAGTTGGTATTTATGTCACAGAAAAATTCTCAGGTGGACGATAAGGCTCAACCGTCAACAGAAAATAGTCTTGTTCAAGATTTTGTAATTACAGTTTGACTTATATATTAGTTGTTTTTAAAACATTTTTAAACATCAACTTGGTATGTTGGTTAAGACTTTATTTTACTTTTCTTAGCACTTGGGTTCAAATCTCTTCTAATGCAAACTTTATATTTTTTCTCTTGTAAAACGATGATGCTTACAGTGACGTGAGCATCAAAATAAATAGGATTAACTTATAAATAGGGTGAGAAATATTTAATTTAAGTTATTATTTATATAATTATTTTAATATAATTTAACTAATTAATAAATTTAAATACACATATAAATATGTGATAGTATAAAGAAAAAAGTAAATAGGATTAGCTTATAAATAGGGTGAGAAAATATTTAATTTAGGTTATTTTGAGATTTTTGATAACTGGTAAGGGTAAAAGAGTCTTTACAACTCTAATATCAAACCTCTAATCTCAATAAGCTTCTATTATGAGCTTTTTCAAAATTAGAGGTTTCACCCCAATCCGCTCTTTCAATATGATATTTACCAAACAACAATATTAGCGGATTTGACTGGTCAAACCTCTAATTATACCTAAAACCTCTAATTTTTGCTCAAACCTCTCTTTACCAAACAAGGCCATAGTGTTTAGCATTGCTGTCAAAAAAATACTTTTTAAAAGATAAAATGTCCATTTTAGACATGATATTGTAAATTAAAAATAAATGAACGTAGTTTAAATTTGTTATCATAAAATTTATTAATAATTATTTTATTTAATATTAAAATATTAGTTTAATATAATATTATTATATTTAATATTATTTTAATATA
Organism: Hibiscus tridactylites; assembly: GCA_958450335.1. Taxonomy (NCBI): domain Eukaryota; kingdom Viridiplantae; phylum Streptophyta; class Magnoliopsida; order Malvales; family Malvaceae; genus Hibiscus; species Hibiscus tridactylites. The sequence continues at coordinate 70,314,347 of OY288285.1, read as the reverse complement.
TTACCATTAATATTAGTGTTAATAATTAAGAAAAAAAAGTAATTTTACACCTAAAAGTGATTTTTAACCCTAAAAACTAGAAATCTTAGCTTTTGAGGTTAAGTGGTAAATCACTTTTTAATTTTTTTTTTTAGATTTCATACTAATTTAGAAGTGTTTGGCATTTGCTTATAGGTGAAAAGTAATTTTTTTAAGCAAAAGCTATTTTTTTAAGCCATGCCAAATGGGCTCATAGTGACATTAACGAGTCGAAAGTTAAAAATTAGTATTAATATTGAACCGATTAAGGAGGTGGGAAGATTTTACAGGGATTGCTTATGGGGAGCGAAAAAGGCTAATGCTGTTAATTCTGCCATGAGGGACAAGAGATCATTCAAGGAAGTCTTATTGCAAGGTATCAACGTGGAGGAGATCGATGTTGGTAAAGTTTCAAAAAATAATCTGATGGACTTTGCTATTCCGGAATCGGGAATGTGGTGCGGAATGGGCAGGGTGCAAGAGAGATTGGAAAATGGAAGGTGCTGGCTCAGGGACGTGTGAAGGTGAACCGGTTAGGGGGTCGGCAAAAAAAACTTCGATAGGTGGCGTTTTCCGCGATGCATCTGGTTCTTGGATTCTCGGCTTCGCGAGGAACATTGGATCATGTACGGTGATCATGGCAGAGCTATGGGCAGTGCACGATGCGCTTACACTTGCTTGGGAGCGTGAGTTTCGTGGATGTGGAAACTGACAGTAAAATAACGGCTGTAATTCTTAACATGGAGTCTGATATTTTGTTGGATAATGTGCTTGTCCAACGTTTGCGGAGACTTGCCCTTCAGGAGTGGAATTTGTCGGTGAAGTTTATCCATCGTGAAGTGAATATGGTCGTTGATAGATTAGCGAGTCTGGCTCAGAATAGTCAGTTAAGAAATTTGGTTTTTGATAGCCCACCATTCGAAGTGATCCAGTTGCTTGCAGATGATATTTGTTGAGGGTTTCGAGTGGGTTGTTGTGTTGGTCGTTTGCATTCTTTTGTCTGTAACACCATGTGTACTCTTTTCTCCATTTAGGTGTTACACCACTATTTTTCATCAAAAAAATATTACTATAAAACGAATATGATAATATTAATTAGCAAATAATAATGAATTAATAAATAAAATAATAGAATAAAACTATTGTGTTGCGTAAACTATTGTCTTAAAAACAACTTTTTTTTTTTTTGAAATGGTGTAGTCGCACTAGTGGACGTTTTATAAAATTAACATGATCTTTCAAATTTCGTACGCTTGAAATAAGGAAGCAAAAATATAATGGCATTATTCTTTTCGAAGAAGAAAACCAACCGGATAAGAAGTGAGAATACATATAGAAACATATGATTGCAAGTGTGAAAAAAAAGAATTAGAATTTGTATTTATTAGGAAAAATTAAGGCTAGACCAGTAAATAAAACAAAGGGGGTTATCGTAAATCTCAACTACCTCCAGCCTCTACATAATTTAATAATAAAATTAGGCTGTGTTCGTTTAATTTTAACCGAATAAATGAACGAACACTAATTTTTTGTTCGTGTTCGTTCATTAAAGAATGTAGCTTGTTCGTGTTCGTTCATTAAAGAATGTAGCTTGTTTGTGTTTGTTCATGTTTGTTCGTTAAAATGAACACAAGCGAACATAAACAAACATAAATAACATATATAATATTTAATATTTTGAGTTAATTCAATTAATTTAGTTAATTAACCGGTTTTAAACCTAATTAATCGATAATTGAAATTTGAAGAAACTCTTAACCATTAGCCGAAACCTTATCTAACAGATTAACCAATTTGTTTTGGTTCGGTCGGTTAGTTCAGTTTAACCGAACAATGAACATCCTTAGCCGATAAGAAGGAAGTGTTTACGAGTCATAAAATAAGACTTGTCAACTCGAATAACTTAATTTTTTTTTACTCGACTCGATCTAATGCTCACCTTTAGACATATGAGAATAAATTTAAACGAACATAAATGAGCATAAACGAATGAACATAAATGAACAGATTACTGAACGTTCACGAACATAAATGAACGAACAAACCCTTTGTTCGTGTTCGTTCATTTAATTAAACGAACAAAGAACCTTATTCATGTTCATTCGTTTAATAAATAAACAAATATAAACGAACTTTATACTGAACGATTCGTTGAACGTTAAGTCATTTACATCCCTAAATAAAATCTTATTTAAAATAATAAGGATATTGGGAGAAATTGGTGCAATATTGCACTTGAATAATTTTTTTAAACTATTGCACGTCCAAAATTATTTTCGGATATATAGAAATTGCTACAGTACTTTTATTTTTTGAGATAGACTTGATAAAATCGGCTTGAAAGAAAGCCTGTTTTCATTTTTTTTATTTAAAATATTAAAACACTGTTCACATTCAAGTTTCCTTCCATCTGTTTTAAAAGCACTGTAAAGCAATATAGTTAGGGATCTAAAAACAAGTCAGAACCTGGTAACCTGACTGAAATCTGCCCGAGTCAGAACCTGATTTGACCTGAGTTTTTGTTGACCCGAACCCGATCTGCAACCGACTGTTGTTGATCCGAACCCGAATTTGACCTGTTACTGTAGCAACCGAACCCGATCTGCGTCCGACTGAAAACGACCCGAACCCGAATTGGACCTGTTAATTTGGACCTGAAACCCGACCTGCGTCCGACTGAAAAGAACCCGAACCCGAAGCCGACCTGGCAAATAACCGAAATTACCCGACTGAATTGACCCGATATCCGATTTTACCCGACCTGAAATGGACCCGACCTGAAAATGGACCCGACCTGAAATGAACCCGACCTGAAATGGACCCGACCTGAAATGGACCCGACCTGTTTTGAACCCGACTGAAATGGACCCGACCTGCTTTTAAACCCGACCTATTAAGTGACCCGACCTGTTCTTGACCTGAACTGATAAAATACAAGAAATTTGTTTGTAATAATATTAGCTCTCAGATCTTATAGCAAAGACATAATTTATCTCACATAAAATAATTTATTTCAATACAAAGGATAAATCAATATTGAACATCTGATGGAATTAAAATATTGAATTTCAAAATTACAAGGACTTAATAAGTATTCAAACTCAAAATTTAGGGACAATACATAGTTTATCTAATAATTATACTTATATAGACCTAAATTGTTATTAGACCAAAAAATTGAGGACACATGTGAGTTGTGACATGCTCATCCTTCTTTTTGTTCAACCATGTTTAATTAAATCTAAAGAAACTATACCAAAAGTTAGCACTAAAAAAACAAACTAAAACTTAAATAATCTAAACTCTAAACATCTAATTAAGGAAGGGCCTAAAGGGTAATTAACCCATAAATAACAAATTCAACTCAATTTTCAATCAATTTGGCGTCCCCTCCCCCCGCCCCCGCCAATTCGAAATCCCCCCCCCCCCCCCCAATTTGGCTACAAACTTTCCCCAAATTAAAAATTAAAATATTTTTAATTTTTAACTTTCCCCCTAAACTAAAAACTAAAGTATTTTTAATTTTTAACTTTCCCCCCTAAACTAAAAACTAAAGTATTTTTAATTTTTAACTTCTCCCCTAATTAAAATTTTAATTTAATGATCATAATTAATAAAATGATTTAAATTTTAAATAATTTATTTTTAATTCATCCATCACAAGTTATTAATTTAATAAAATTTAAGTTATTAACGCCAGAAATAATTCACATTAAATGAGTTAATACTAAGCATATTGAATTGTTTAACAAAATTTAAAATTTAGAAGCATGAAATGAATATTTAAATACAATTTTTTATACATATATATTAAATTGATTATATATGTATATTTAACAGAAATATTATTTAACACTTTAAATTGATTTAAATTAATAGTTAATATTTTACATTTATCAACACTTTAAATTCATCAAATCATAGACCCTAAACCCTAAACTCTAAACTATAATGTATATAAGTATGTATATATCTATCAATGTATGAACTCTAAACCCTTGATGAGTTTTACCTTAAACCTTAAACTCTAAACACTAAACCCTAAATCCCAAACCATAATGTATGTAAGTATGTATGTATATACCTATCAATATCTAACGCCTAAACCCTTAATGAAGTTTTCCATAAACCCTAAACCCTTAAATCCACAACCTAAACCCCTAAACCATAAACTCTAAACCATAAACCCTAATGTATGTAAGTATGTTTATATCTATCAATATATGAACCCTAAACCCTTAGTGAGTTTTCGCTACACCCTAAACTCTAGACAATTGATCATAAAACATAAACATTAAACCCTAAACTCTAATATATATATAAGTATGTATATATGTAGCTATCAATGTATGAGCCCTAAACCCTTAATGAATTTCTCCCTAAACCTTAAACACTAAACCTAAACCTTAAACCATAAACACTTAGTGAAGTTTTCATAAAACTCTAAACCCTTAAATCCACAACCTAAACCATTAAAACATAAACTCTAAACCTTAAACCCTAATGCATGTAAGTATGTTTGTATCTATCAATGTATGAACCCTAAACCCTTAATGAGTTTTCACTACACCCTAAACTCTAAACATTAAAGCTTAAACCTTAAACCTTAAACCCTAATGTATATAAGTATGTATATATATAGGTATTAATGTATGAGTCCTAAACCCTTAATGAATTTTTCCCTAAACCCTAAACCCTAATGCATGTATGTAAATGTACCTATAAATGTATGAACCCTAAACTCATATTCATTATTTTTTAATCCGTCCAATATTTTATAATTTTAATTTGATATTTTCATCATCCTAGACCCTAAAACTTTATTTTTATTCTAATTTGACCAACATTTTTTTTATTTTGTCTAATGTTTTATTATTTTAATTTAATATTTTCTTTATTCTAGTCCTTTAACTTTATTTTAATTCCGTATTGACCCTTGTATATATTTTAATTCATCATGTTTTATAATTTTAATTTGAAACTTTGTTCATTCTAGACCCTAAAACTTTATTTTCATTCTAAATTGACCTCTACTTATTGTTTTGTAATTACTCTAATTTTTATATTTTTAATTTGATATTTTTGTTCATTCTAGTCCCCAAAACTTTATTTTTATTCCAAATTGACTCATTTTCCTTGTTTTTCTTTTAAATTTGTCTAATGTTTTATAATTTTAATTTGATATTTTTGTTCATTATAATCTGTGAAAGTTTATTTTTAATCCAAATTGACCCATTTTCATTATTTTTTTAATTACTCCAATGTTTTATAATTTTAATTTGATATGACTTTAAACAATTGACTTAAAATCAATGACGATTGACGGAGGCCACCCTAGAGTCTATCAACTACATATACGGTTGTACCGAACTCAAACTCAATACGAATTTCAATTCCGAAAATACCCTGACCTGAATTACCCGACCTGAAACTACCCGACCTGAAATTACCTGACCTAAAATGCACCCGACCTGAAATGCAACCGACCTGAAATGAACCCGACCTGAAATGAACCCGACCTGAAATGGACCCGACCTGAAATGGACCCGGCCTGAAACGAACCCGACCTGAAACGGACCCGACCTGAAATGGACCCGACCTGAAATGGACCCGACCTGAAGTGTATCCGAACCCGAATTAACCTGTCAATTACCTGCTTCGGACCCGACCTGTTTTGACCCGACCTGAAATGGACCCGACCTGAAATAGACCCGACCTGAAATGGACCCGACCTGAAATGAACCCGACCTGAAATAAACCCGACCTGAAATGGACCCGCACCCGACCCGAGTCGAGTCAAAACAGAAAAATGACCTGAAATGACCTGTATCCGATTTTACCCGACCTGACAGTACCCGACCTAAAACCCGTCCGATTACCTGTTTTTACATCCCTAAATATAGTAGATTGAAAAATAATTTTAGCTATGCAATAATTTGGGGAAAAAATTCAAGTGCAATATTGTACAAATTTCTCCAAGAAGATTGTTTTATTTTATTTTATATGCATTATTAACAATCTCCACTGATGCAAATAGATGAAGAACTTTGAGATGAGAAAACAACAAGTCACTTAAGCATTTGTATCTGTTAGATTTAAACTAGTAAATTTATGACACAGATCAATTTCAAGTTTAAACGAATTTTGTGATAGATTATCAATATTTCGCTCCGGTTTGATAATATTTCATTGTATGATTGACATTGACATGACATGCTCTTTTTCTTCCATTAGGAGGTAGGGGGATTTTTTTAATGAGGCATTTGTCTCTGTCTTGTATGACCCTCACTAATAATATCATACTCGTTTTTAAAAAAATCAATTTCATATAAGGTGAGTAATTATTCACACTAACATATGTGATTTTATCAAATATATCTCAATATAAACCCCCAAATCGGAGCTATAAAATCATTAAGAACATTTACTATGCCCAACCTTTTAATTTCAAAGATTCTATGAATTGAAGTTCATTTCTCAAGGACCACCCAAAACATGAAATATTAACTCATTAAAAATATATAGCGGCTTAGTCTATAGTTTGGTGAATTCATCAAATCCATCTTAGTAGGACTATCTAAATTTTAGGCTATAAATCTCATTAAGAGCACAAAGTAGTTTATCTTATAAAATCGAAGAATTCATCATATACCATGGGCTATGAATCTCATTAAGAGCACAACATAGTTCATTCTATAAAATCAATGAATTCATCAAGTTCGTCTTAATAAGACCACCCAAACGTTGGACTATGAACTCATCAAGAGCAAATAACTCATTTCTTATGCATGTATATTGTATGTCAGAGGGGATATGTAAAGATATACACTTATGAATTATTTATCCGTTCTCAGGTGGAAGTGGTAGAAGAGACAAAGGCGGTGTGATGGCCTATTTATCCGTTAACCCCCTTTCTCCGAGGCACGCCATTTTGTTCTCCATTTGGGGTCGAAGTTCCGGGAACACAGTCCGGTGGGACGTTCCGCGTTATTGGTAACTATGGTACAAGATAAAAACTGAAGCACCTCTTTCAATCCATGGCCGGCATTGGACACAAGTGGAGAGGAACCTGATATGTTAATATAGAAACAGACACCTCTCTTCAACAAACTTTCCAATAGTTTACACCAAGTACACGATTATAGGAAAAGTTTATGCTATCCACATAGATTCACATCCACTGTACATTGTTAGGGGTTAAAAAACTAAAGAATAAAAGACCAAACCATAGGTTGGAGCGCTGGGGCTGCCAGTTTTCAGTTCAACTACTCCAGCTGCCAATCTAACTAAAAACAGATTTACAAAAGTACACTGCACAAATATTGAATAAATTTAATTACAGTCTAACAATAAAAAAGAATAAAGAAAAGTACATTTGGTTTAACAGTTGGTGTTTAATATAGAACCATGAATTTAGAGTTAAAATCCCATCAATAATAATAAACCTAAAAGCAATTCAATTACTGAACTTTTTTTGTTTTATACCAGTTTAACTACTTCTTGATCAGAGTTGAATTACACTTATTGCAACAAAGTCCAAACAAGTCACTGATTTGCAGTTCAACCATCCTTCTGATTCTTTATTCATTGATGCTAAGAAACCGTCTTTTTTCACGCAAATTTCATTAAGATTGAAAACATATAAACTATTCAAGAAGAAAAAGAACTCTTACATCACAACAGATTTTTGAACCTGGAGTTCCAAAAGGGGCTTACAAGTATCCATCTAACAAAATCAAGCAACCACCTATAAGGTTAGAACAGCATTTTATCATATGTCATCAACCATCATGTATGAAAAACACACAATGAGGCTGTAAGAATGCAGCCCAAAAAAAGACAAATTTGATTTTTCATAGTTAATATTGGTAACATATTCTTCTCAATACTCGAGCATTAAGGTTCAAAGTCTTTGGACAAAGGAGAGGAGACAGGGCGAGATAATTATTAATCGTCCAGCTTAAAATATCCATTATTATACATACATTCTGGAGGCACAAAAGCTTTCCAACCGTTATATTTTTCCTTTTCTTAAGTCCGTTTATCTTTTTCCATATCATGCATTTGTTTTTTCCATAAGTGTCGCTGCAATATCAATTTACAGAGAAAACAACCTATACCAACAATGCCATAGATAAATCAAAATTTGGAAACTAATTTTAGAAATGATTCGTACCAACATCTAAGAGTTCGTTTAGGAATAAACCATGGCTGTTGCCCCTTGGTCAACTGCAAGAGATGACAAACTCAACCAATCATGGCTTTAGAAGCAAGGCATGGATGCCTCCAACATTGGCCATGAGATATTCTGAGAAAGCATCAAGATATATCTCAACATTAATTCCATATACTGCCAAAATAAAGCAAGTATAATATTTGTATCCAACATCATGAGATGATGTAGAACCGTTTCACATGCATAAAACAGCAAATATATAAAATACCAGCTAGAAAAGGAACAAAAGCCTCAATAAATCTATAATGGACATAGGAGAAGAAACTATAAAAATAATTACAAAATTGGAACTTTGAAACATGTTTACAATTATCAGCATCATTGGAGTAAAACATAACATTACTGCCTTACCGTGTATGAAAGGAATTTTCTAAATCTAGTAACAACTAATAAATAGCCTATTATCATTATCTCTCAACTTTCTTAGCTCCATCAAATGTTCATCATTTGAAATATTAAGAGAACGGCGTAGATTTGTCACCTTTTCTTCTTCATCCCAAGTCAAAGGCCCAGAAGCATGCAATGCCCCAAGAGCTTTCTGATAGGTATGCAGTTCTGACCTATGGATATCATACCCCAATTCCAAACTAGTGGAAACATAACTTCCTTCTTCGTGGCATCCCACTTCGGGATTAGAATCAGCATCACTTCGATAATCCTCGTCTAAGTTCTCACAACCGTTAGATACAGGATTAGGAGACAAATTAAGACCATTATTCCCTAAACCACTACAACTACCAACAGACGATGCACAACTCATGGTATCATCAATTCTATTAAAACAAGGCATACATCTTTCACCCAGTATATTATTTGGGGAAACAAATGCATCTACCTTTTCAGAGGCAGGCGAAGGAAGCCGAATTATTATTCTTTGAACACCATTACTACCTTTCTCAGACACCCTCTTTTTATGCGCACCGCCATCGGAGAAGCCAACCGAAGATCTTTTCCTCTTCTGCGGTCCGGTGGAATTTGATGAACCCTGAAGTTGAAAATAATAATTAAGGTAAGGATCAATAACGTCTAACATAAATAAAAATAAAATAAATTGAAGAGACGGGTTAAACAAAAGGATTTACCTTTCCAACAAGGAACCAATTGCCATCTTCCCAAGATTGTCGAACACGCAATCGAGATTGATGTGCCTTTAGTTGGCTACTCGATCCAAGGATCCTAACGGAAAAGTTGTTTCCGCCAAGAACCCTAACGATGACTGCCGGTTTCCAGCACAACTCGTCGAACACCTCAACGACATCACCTGAAACCCAATTATCGCCCCCGTTTATAGGAGGAGGACAAGGCCTAATCGCTTTCCTAGGGACTCTCTCCACCGCTGCCGCCTCGCCGGTGATCGGAAACCAACCATACTTCACGCTGTACGTATGGCCGTTGCCGGAGATAATCTCGGCACAACGCCAAGCGCCGGTCGGAACCTCCTCCTTGGTCAATACCTCAATTTTGCTGCCTTTCTTGAATCTCATGATCAATGAAACAGATTTGAATCAATGGAAAGGGAATTATTGTTGAAAATGGAAAAGATTTAGGAATTGGGCGTTGAAATTTGGGATTATATAAGGGGGGCAGGGGTTTCCTAGTAGGATTAGAAAAGTTGTTGGTGATCCAACGGTAACAAATGAGTGATGGGAATGATCTGACGGTGTGAATTTAAGTTAGGCGGTAATAACCGAGAATTGCTTTAAAACCAAAAAAACATGGACTTGCACTTGGACCGCGTTTTAATTGATTATACTATAAGTTTAGGGTTACCAAGTCAAGATTGTGTCCCAAGCAATTCATCCCTTTAAAAAATGATTTTTATTTTTATTTTTGGATAGGTTTTTAACCACATATATTTCACTCATTGATTTGATTAATTTAGATTAAGTTTAACAGAGGTTCAATATGAGGTAACTCTTCCAACTCAGATTTTTTCATCATAATAATAAAATTTACATCTCTGACTTTACTAGCGCCTCATCCCACTACATCAGTTGATTGTTGATAATTTTTATATATATTTAATGATTTGTATTGATTTTATTTAACGGCCAAACAATCTATTGCACAAAGTTCATAATTAAATTAAAAAGAGTTTTGCTATACACAACCCTTAAGAACTATTAAATTCTTATTATTGATGCTTATTTTAGTTTTTAATAGAATTTATTAGAATGTAATTAATTACATACTTAAAAAAAAACATAATTTAATTAAGATGTTTAATGTAATTAATAATTATGTAAAAGGGTTTAGGTGTTTATGGTTTATGTTTTATAATTTTAGGGTTCATTGTTTATTGTTTTAGGATTTTAGTGTTGTAATATTTTATGGTTCATATAGTTTATGGTTTATTATTTTAGGGTTTAGAGTTTGTAGTTTTTGATTTATGGTTAAGTAATTTAGGGTTAATTGTTTTGGTGTTTAATGTTAAATGTTTTAGGGTTTGTGGTTTTATGGCTTATGATATTGTTTAGGGGTAATGTTAAGTGTTTTAGGGTTTAAAGTTTAGGATGTTAGGATTTAATTACATTAAACGCTAAAAACTAATGATATTTAATTTTTTAGAAATGTAATTAATTACATTCTAATAGATTCCATTGAAAAAATAAAATAAACATTAATGATAGAAATTTAGTAGTTCTTATACACAGTTCTTAGAGTTGTGTATAACAAAACCCAATTGAAAAATATATGAAACATCTCTTAATGGTTTCCCATGAATTCGCCTATTCTTTATACTGCCAATGAAACATATAAGCCATATTTAGTAATTAGCAGATTACATTAGCTTATTTGCCTAACGGATTGTATTAGCTAATTTTATAAAAGTGTTTGGTAAAATTAACTGATAGCCAATAATTGTATCTATTAATATTAATTTGATTATGATAAATATTTTTTAATGTAAAGACATGATAACTAAAAAATATTTTATAATTATTTTTAATACAATTTATAAAAAAATAGTTATCAATATTTTGTATCTATTAATATTAATTTGATTATGATAAATATTTTTTAATGTAACATTACTAAGCATATTTGAAGGGTCTATATATTAATTTATTATTTATATAATTATTTTTAATATAATTTAATTAAATATTAAATTTAAATACAAATATAAATGTGTGAGAAAAAAAGAAAAAATATTAGTTACAAATGTTACAATGTAAATACGTGAGGTTGAAGAATTAAAATAGAAATGATTAAATTTAGGTTATTTGAATATTTTTGATGATTGTTAAGGGTAAAAGGGTCTTTATAACTCTTAGTCAAAACTTTTAATTTCAAAAGGCTCATATTAGCGGTTTTTTCAAAATTAGAGATTTCACTCCAATCTTCTATTTCAATCCGCTTTTTACCAAACATCTAATTTAACATATTTGACCGATCTAATCTCTAATTTTAGTTCAAACCTCTAATTTTAGCTCAAATCTCTTTTTACCAAACAATGCAATGAATTCTTGACAATACTAATATTATATAGAAATAAAGTTTTCCTTACTCATGATAATTCCTTGAAGTAACCTTCATCCTCAAATTACAAGCATGCACTGCTAACTTCTAAACTTGCTTTGCAAAAGAACAACAAGAAAACAAATGCACCACACTCTTCATCAATATTGTATAGCAGGTGTTGGAAAAAACGTGATAAATTCAAAATTTTGAGCTATATTTTTAACGGGTAAAAGTGGAAATGAATTTATGATTCTACTCCATGAGACATTTATAATAATATATCATATGTTTAGAAGAATTGAGTGATGAATGAAAAATTGATGCTCAAAGTAGGATACTTGTGAATTATGTAAAAAATGAGAAACCAATATCACACATTGGTAGGATATAAGTATGGTAAGTGTTTATAATATATATATATATATATATATGGGTTAGGATCAACTTACACCGTGTAAAACTCTTTAAGTTTTACACCTTTTTTGGATCGTTGGATGGGGGAAATGGATGGTTGAGATTAACTCCGTGTTTTTAATTCCCAAGTGATAATCTTCACATATTTTACTGTTAATCTTATCCATCCGTTTCGTGATCCAACGATCCAAAAAAAGTGTAAAACTTATAGAGTTTTACACCGTGTAATTTGATCCTATCCCTATATATATATATATATATATATATATATACCGACCCACTTGCTAGTTATTAAATGACTTACGTTGAGATTTTACCTCGTGGGCAGGTGTAGACTTGTACATTCAACCTCGTTGAATTTCGTTAGGGTTGAGGGCCCATCTACACAACGTGGGCGATGCAAAATGTGTATTTAGAGACAAAAACTAATGCCATTATAATGATTGTATTGCAAGCTTAAAAGTTTGCCGAGTTATTATTTTATGCACTAGAAGTGAAAAAAAAATATTGTGTAATTTTACTTTAAACTTCTTTGGCCATATTTGATATATATGTAATTTGTGATTCAATATATATTCTAACTATTTGTTATAATCAAACTTATACTAGCATAAATTGAATTACAAATGCTTGTGAGCTTGGTGATTTTGGCTGAACTCATATTCACTATGGCAATTATCACAGTGGCAATGGTTTTCTTCGGTCACTCCTGCAGAATCCTCTTCGCCAAATTTATTGCAGACATTTTTAATGTTTTATTGTATCTTTTTTTTCTGGCCAATTGAGTAGCTCTTCTTCTCTGTCCAATTGGGTAACAAAAAAGTGGCAACAACACTAAATGTGAAGCACACATTGTTATGGCTTGTAGCTTTTAGAATGGATTATACTGGACCATGGAGTACTACCATTTGACATTCATATTTTGGTGAGTAAATTCAAACTAAAATAATCAATATTGTTAATAATACAACAGTAATGTGAATAATTTCAATTTCCCAGTGTTGTCGGATGTATATTTGCGCTTATGAAGATTTGCACATATGACCATTACTATTAAAGTGCAAACGAGAAAGATATTACTAAATTGCGTTTGTCAGAAGTATATTTTCAGGTTCTTTGTGCTTCACAAGGGAAGAATCTCACAAGTGTTGGATTCCGACAATAAAAAATATGTTTTCATTACCTTCACTGTGAACTAACATCCTTTTGTAAGTACAAGTGCAAGTTGTGATTGTTCTTTTGAGGATCAAGCTCAACCCTGAAGTAATCATAAACACAAACTGCTTAGTAAATAAAATTAAAAATAAATAAGTATCTTACTTTAGCCCTGCCACAATATATCAAAGAAAAAGAAATGCATTTAAGTACATTATTGTCTTCACAACAATGAATAAATAACTAATGCCGAGCAATAAATAAACAAATAGCTAGTCCTTTCAAATGTGAACCAAAAATTACTCGATTCGTATCAGCCGCCTGATTGTACAACTATGCACGTTGCATATGATCTACACATTCAATCAATTTTGTGAATTTTATAATTAGATTATTATTATATGTGCAAATTGTATATTAAATGCTTACCATGAAAGTGTTATAGGGTTAGAGTTTCGACCTTAGTTGATGTTCTCGAGACAAACGACTAAGTTAGCTTAAAAATTCTCTTTAGAAGATCAAACTCTTTTAAGGCACTCAAACGAAAAATTATTATAAGCATAAATAAACTGTGAGAAAGGCAAATGAAGAACAATAGAAGAAAGCGAAAAACAAGATAGAGACTTCTAGGGTAAATGTCTTGTATTACTCAATGGATGCATGATTACAAATGAGATAGGGAGGCCTCTATTTATAGTTGAATCCCATACAATGAACAGATGAGATCGATTTACAATAATGACTCAGATCGAAAGTCACCTACCAAACCTAAGTTAACTAAGGAAGCTCCATCACCTTTATTATGATCCTCTAGAATATTCCCTGGTAAAATGCCATCTATTAATTTACTAGGCTCAATGTGCTCAGGATTTCTATCAGTCTCCTACGGTTAGGCCAAGTCAAGTGGTCTTGGACAATCTGTTACACATATGTATCGGTTGCTAACTCGCGAACTGTGACACAAGGCTGAAATGTTTACCATTGTTGGGGCACAATAAGAATAAAGCATTGCATATTAAAGCCATCTTTGATAAACAAAAACAACACTCCTAACCATATTGCTACCATTTGACATGCATACGATGTTTTACGTTACAAGCAAGGATTCTAGGAATATAAAAGGAATGCAAGGCAGATTCCAGAGTCCACAAATTCACACCTACATCCTTACGATTGTGGGCATACCTATAATATATTTCCCCAATGGTTGGCATTGCCTTTGCCCTCAAAACTCCCACTGATGACATTGTTCACTGTGAACCTTTGTGCTCGTCTGACAGACAAGGAAAACAGCCAACATAGAAAGACAAAAATGCATCCTCATGCACCATTGGGAGTAAGGACAACCCTCTTAATCGAGAATCCTACATAGACAATTCTTTTAAGTCCATTGCATAGTTACCAGGAATGTAAAACGTCCCACTTGATTGTGTTCTTGGAACTTTGACCCCAAACAGAGAACAAAACGTCGTGGTACGACGCACCAAACACAACTCAGAACGCGCATCGAAGAAAGGTGAGTTAACATGCAAATAGGCCATCACACCGCCTCAGACTCTTGGATGGAAATCCTTTGCCCCTTTTTGGTGCCCCTACTTATGCCCTCACGCTTAAAATTAAGTTTAGAGTTTATGGTTAGGGTTTAAGGAATTTAGAGTAAGGTGTATTTTTAGGGTATATGGTGTAGGGTTTAAGATTTAAAAGTTAGGGTTAAGGCTTATAATTTAATTTTGTAGTGTTTTCTCGTGTTGGGGAATAAGTAGGGGCACCGAAAAGAGGCAGATGATTTTTATCCCTGACTCTTCTAACACTTCCACCTGAGAACGGAACGATGACATAAAAAGAAAAGAGAAGCCAAATCGACGTAAAAATGGAAGAAGTCATTTTGACTCATTAGCTGACTAATTTAGATTGGGTTTTGCTGAGGCTCAACATGAGACAACCCTCTCAACCCAGTTTTCTCCATTTACAATACCAAGATTCAAACATCTGACCTCGCTTAAGGGATCTAGCGCCTCATTCCATTACATTAGCTGTTGTTGATAATTTGTACATGTATTTAATGGCTTGTATTGATTTAATTTAACAAGCAAACAACTTAGTTGCACAAATTTCATGATTAAATTGAAAATATATGGAACATCTTTTAATGGTCTTTGATAGGCTCGATGCACTCCAATCAATTGTGTCAAGAGGGTTGAATTTGCTTCCCGAATGAATTGGCTAAAACCAAAAAATAGTGGACAATATTGCACGATGATTTTAGAGTGGTTCGACTACCCAACCGAGTCTACATCCACTACCTTAACACATCTCTAAGGATTTCCCAATTCACTACTGTGAATTCTTCTTTTTTACATGCCAAAGGGGTAAACTTTATAACCATATCTTTTCAATGGTTAAGATAGAACCACTTTAGTTTTTCCTTAGGCTAAACTAGAACTTCTCCCTTTTACAGGGTAAATTTGCGTAAACAATAAAATTTCACAATGTGGGTGTTTACAAGAATTAAGCTCACAAAAGTGTAAAGAATAAAACAATGAAAAACATTCTCTATACAATATATACAAGAGAAATAGAGAATAAAAGACTTAAATGCTATTTCTCTTTATCATAAAGCTCGAATATATTCTCTGACCATCTTTAAGTGTCCCAAGTCTTCTTTTAAAGTGTGGAATGTGCTATTAGTCGTTGGGATGGTTTGGACCCGTTGGAGACTTAATTTCCAACATTAAATGTAGTATGGGCAAGTCGGTACCGGTACACGGGCTTCAGGTATTGATACATGCCTCAAAATAGAAAGAGTCGTTGGGCAAAATTACATTGGGTATCAGTACACGATATAGGTGTATCGGTACACCCCCTTGCATATCGGTATGGCTGAAGCTGTATCGATATCCAATTTTGCTACTAGAAAATTGAGTTTTGGGGAAACAAAAGGGCGTATTGGTACAAGTAAGATGGGTACCTGTACAGCTGATTGGGTATCGATACACTAAAGAATGTATCAGTACACATAATCTGTTTTTGACTTTTGGGTTATTTTGAAAGTATTTAAACAAGTCAAAAACTCTTTGAAAACCTTTCAAATATATTTTTAAAGTTAATGGACTTTTGAAATATTTTGCAAAATAATTTAAGTCTAAAAATATTTTTCATTTAAGTTATATCAAAATCAAATATCTCAACAGTGTCTCGTAAATTCCTTATTCTTTTAATGCCAATGAAACATATAAATGAATTCTTGACAGTTTTAAAACTGTATAGAAACAAAGTTTTCCCCTATCATGACAATTCTTGCCTTGAAGTAACCTTCATTCTCAAATTACAATCCTGCACTACTGACTCCTAAACTTACTTTGCAAAAGAACAACAAGAAAATAAATGATCCACACTCTTCCTCTATATTGTATAGCTCCGGTTTCAGGAATAAAATCTCCATCAGCATTAATCTTAAACTCCAATTCAGGAGGGCATTTCCATCTATTGGACATGTTGCAATTAACATTAGGCACATTATGATCATAAGTTGCTACAAATTCATTGACAAGCAATTGAGCATAATCCACAACAATTCTAACAGGTAACAAAATAGACTTATGCACTAGATAGTTTCTCCTATTCCACAAGTTCCAAATCAACACCATGAGAAAGGTAAATTGGTCTTTATCCAATTTCTTCAAGCAACTCTCTAGCCATTTCTTGCAACTGTCCACAAAATACATAAGTATTAAGCCCGATAGGCCACAATAAACAAAAGCTTCTTAGACTGTAGGGGAATTTTTACAGGCATGTAAAAGAGTCTCAGTTTCCCTGGTGCATAAAGAGCATAAGCCAGGGCCTAGATGAGCTGCTGCAAGCTTTTCACCAACAGGGATGACATTATAACAATGTCTCCACAAGAAGATCTTGATCTTAGGCAAAGTATGTAGTTTTTAAAAAGCCTTCCATAGTGGTGAGATATCTCTTTCCACATTCTTGTTTTTTGGATCCAGTTATAATCTGTTTTGATAGTATAAGTGCCAGAAGAGTGATGATCTCAAACAACAATATCCCTTTGGATATGAGCAATATGACATCCCAAAATTCTCTCGGCATCCACATTAGATAAGACGTTATTTACTTTCCTAACATCCCATCTAGCTTCATCATGAACCATGAATTCACCGCATATAACCGATTGAGAGGTGCCATCAAGATAAGCTCCTTCTAGAGTAACTGCTGAATTTCCTCCCCATTTTCCTCTAAACATTGGAGCCTGAATATTGATTCCAATCCTCACATGGAACTCCTCATTCAACAATTCTTTTGCCTTGTAAATACTTCTCAAAATAAATGAAGGCATATCGTGAGATTTTGCCTCGAGCACAGACCCATTAGCGAAGTACTTTGCCGATAAGACCTTATAGCGGAGGGAGTCTTTGTTTGACACCAGCTTCAAACTTGTTTCCCAAGCAAAATCAAGTTAAACATTTTCAAGTCCTTGAAACCAAGCCCCCCATCTTTCTTTGGCCTACAAAGCTTGTGACATGCCACATGAGCTCATCCACTTTCATTTGTCCTACCTGACCACCAATAGAATCTCATGGTAGTAACGATGGGATCAATTATACAATCCGAAAGAAGAAAGCATCCCATAACATAGGTTGAAAGTGCTTGAGCCACGGTTTTCAACATGACTTCCCTTCCTTCATAGGAAACCAAATTCTTGGTCCACCCTCTTACTCTTTTATCCATTTTTGAACAAAAACTTAAAGTATCAGTTTTGTTCTTACCAACAATCAGGGGCAGACCTAAATAGATCCATAAATCAGCTTCCTCCCTCATACCGAGTGCGTCTCTGATAAGACCTTTATTGTGATCGGACATCCCATTGCTAAAATAGATGAAAGACTTGTCCACATTCACTTTCTGCCCTGAAGACTCCTCATAAATTTGTAAGATCTCTCTTAACCTTGTCGCTTCCTGAACTGAATTTTTGATAAAGAGCAAACTATCATTCGTATATAAAAGGTGATTAACCAAAGAACTATGCATACTCGCTTTTATTCCTTTAATTCTCCATTCTTTCTGTTCCTTCTAGAGTAAAGCTGAAAGACCTTGAGAGCATAACAGAAACAAATAAGGTGACAAGGGGTCCCCTTGTCTAATACCCCTTCCCAGCCTGAATTCACTAGACAGTTTCCCGTTAATTCTCAAGCAGAAAGACACTGAAGTAACACATGACATAATCAAGTCAACTCATTGTTGTGAAAAGTCAAGTTTCAACATCACATCTTGTAGAAAATGTCATTCTACCCTGTCATAAGCTTTCTCCATATCCAATTTTACAGCAACACCCTTATTAGGATCACGTTTAGCACCTTTCAAGTAATGCATCAACTCATGTGCAACAACCACATTATCAAATATCAATCCACCTTGGACAAAGGTACTCTGATTTTTAGCAATACAAACAAGTGTAACACCTTTTAATCTGTTAACAAACACTTTAGAAACAATTTTATAAATGACAATACGGAGGCTTATAGGCTTGTATTGCTTAATAAGGCTAGGTTCATCTAGTTTAGGGATCAAAACAATAACAATTTTGTTAACCTCGCTAAAATTCACTCTACCAACCAATAAATCAAGACACAAATTAATGAAATCATTACCAACAATATGCCAAAATTTATAAAAGAAATAGGCTGAATAACCATCTATACTTAGAGCCTTAGAAGGGTGAATTTGAAGAAAAGTTACTTTTACTTCCCCTGCAGTGAATACAGAGCTCCACCATTAGATTAGAAAAATTCTGTAAAGAAGTCCTTTGCAATATCAAATACCTTTTCCTCATCCTCTTGCCAAACTCCTTCCTCATCCACCAAGCCCTTTATAAAGTTTTTATTTTTTCTCCCTCGAGCTCTAGCATGGAAAAATGAAGTGTTCCTATCTCCCTCCTTTAACTAAAACACCCTGAACTTTTGCTTCCAATAGATCGCCTCTCTATCAATAAGCACTCTAGTTTTAGGGTTTAGGGTTTCATTTAGGGTTTGATGTTTAGGGGTTTAAGAGTATGGGTTTTTTATTTAAGGGATGCGGTTATAACTCAGGTTCTAGGATTAAAATTTAGGGTTTATAGGTTAAAACCTAAATCTCTAACCATATTACCATAAACCTAAATCCTAACCTTTAAACTCTAAATTTTAACCATAAACCTTAAATTATAACACTAAACCATAAATTCTAAACACATACACTTACATCTATAAACCCTAAAATTAAGGCGTTTGCAGAAACTTTTTGCTTCCACCGCCAGTGTATGAGATATTTTCCCTCAAACATTAAATAAAAACTTAAAAACTAATAAAGTAAGGGTTATTATTTTATACTACGAAAGTGAGAAAAAAAACTCCACAAACATATCTAATCTTACTTTAAAAACTAATATTTAGATCCACGTTCTTAAAATCTTAAATCGTAAACTCTAAAATTTAAATTATAATTGTAACCCCCTATATTTTAAACCTAAAACCTAAACATTTAAATAATGGGTAAAATTTTAATACACAGGCTGTGTACAACTAAATTCACACAAGCCTGCATATTTACACTATAAAACCCAAATCCTAACTTCCTAACTCTAACCCTAAAAACTAAACCTTAAACCTATACCCTAAATTCAAAACCCTACAACCTAAACTCCTAAACTTTAAATCCTAAACTAAAGGAAATTACTTTGATGCGCAAGCTTGTATAAACTAAAGTTTACACAACATTTTCAATTTTAGGGTTTAAGGTTTAAGGTTAGGGTTTAGTGTGTAGAGTATATAATTTAAGGTTTATGATTATAATTTAGAATTTAGGATTTAGGGTGGTAGGATTTGTGATTTAAGTTTTAAATTTTATAAAAGAGTTATGTAAAAAAAATTACACAGCTTATATCAAAATATAACCAAACTATAACCCTTAAATAAACACACTTGTAAATGGACTGTGTATCAAAAAAAATTCTTTAAGGGTCTGTTTGTTTCACTGAAAACTGTTTCCGAAAAATAAATTCTGGAAAATGAACTACAGTTGTTGGAAAACTAATTGCAGAAATCATTTTCCGGTGTTTGGATGATGTTGTACAATTCATTTTACACTGTTTGATAGAGTTTCCTGAAAATTTCATGAACAATCCACAAACAAGCATCGATAATGGTAAAAACAAGTTCCAACTAAAACATGGTTTAAGGTTTAGGTTAGTGTTTAAGGTTTAGGATAACATTTATGGTTTATGGTTTAGATTAGTATTTAGTGTTTATTGTAGCATTTAGGGATTAATATTTAAGGTTTAAGATTTAGGGTTTAGATTAGTGTTTATGGTTTAGGGTTTAGGTTGGTGGTTAGGGTTTATGGTTTATGATTTAGAGTTTAGAGTTTTATGGTAACATTTAGGGTTTAGGGTTTAGTGATTATAGTTTATGGTAGCATTTATGGTCTATGGTTTATGGTTAGTGTTTAGGGTTTATCATTTAAGGTTTAGGTTAGTGTTTATGGTTTAGTGTTTAGCTTTTAGTGTTTATGCTTTAGGTTATTATTTAGGGTTTAAGATTTATGTTAGTGCTTAGCATTTAAGGTTTATGTTAGTGCTTAGTGTTTAAGGTTTAGTGTTTATGTTAGCATTTAGGGTTTATGGGTTAGTGTTTATTGTTTAGGGTTTATGTTAGTGTTTAAGGTTTAATATTTAGGGTTTATAGTTTATGTTAAGGTTTAGGTTTTAGTGTTTATATTAGTATTTATGGGTTATGGTTTATGTTAGTGTTTATTGTTTATGGTTTAGTGTTTATGTTAGCATTTAGGTTTTATAGGTTAGTGTTTAGGGTAAGGGTTTATGTTAGTGTTTGGGGTTTAATATATAAGGTTTAACATTTAGGGTTTAAGGTTTATGTTAGTGTTTATGGTTTAATATTTAGGGTTTATGGTTTACGATATAATATTTAGGATTTTGTGTTTATGGATCAGTGTTTATAGTTTAGGGTTATATTAGTGTTTATGGTTTAACATTTAGGTTTTAGGGTTTTGTTTTAGGGTTTATGTTTATGATATATCATTTAGGGTTTTGTGATTATAGTTTAGGGTTATGTTAGTGTTTAAGGTTTATCATATATGGTTTAGGGTTAGTGTTTATCATTTAGTGTTTAAGGTTAAGTTATAGTTTAGGGTTTAAGCTCTCATTTAGGGTCTATGGTTTATGTTAGTGATTAATGTTTAGGGTTTGTTGTTAGTGTTTAATGTTTATGTTAATATTTGGAGTTTAACGTTTGTATTAATGTTTAGTGTTTATGTTAACATTCAAGGTTTAAGGGTTTGTGTTTAGGGTTAGGGGTTTTAATGTTTAGGGTTTAACATTCATTGCTTAGTGTTTGAGGTTTGAGGTTTAGGGTTTAGGATTTAAATTTTATGGTTTATGGTTTAAGTGCTTATTTAAGGTTTTAGGTTTATGTTAGTGTTTAATGTTTAGGGTTCCTTGCTAGTGTTTAGCGATTATGTTAATATTTAGGGTTTAGGGTTTGTATTAGTATTTAGTGTTTTTTGTTAAGATTTAGAGTTTAAGGGGTTGTGTTTATGGTTTAGGATTTAGGGTTTATGGTTTGGGGTTGGGATTTAAAGTTTATGGTTCAAGGTTCAAGGTTTAGTTTTTATGTTAGTATTTAGGGTTTAGGGTTTAGGTTTTAAGGTTTATGGTTTAGGTTAGTATTTGTAGAGAGAATGAGAGGAAGGAAAGCGACTTACCGAAAATCAATGGGTAAGTCATTTTACACTGAAACAAGGTCTGTTTTCCATTGACTGTAGTTGATTTTCCTTTAACTTTTTCATTTTCCATGAACCAAACAGCAGAAAGTTATGAAAACGTTTTCAGAAAAACCAATTACAATGAAACAAACAGAAATAAAATTAAACGTGAAAACAAAATTTTCACCGCAAACGCACAAAATATTTTTCTCATAGAGTAAATTTGTAAGAGACTAATTAAGGGAAAAGTAATAAGGACTAATGCAAACATTATCTCAAAACTACCAAAAGTTAACTTCATTTCCACCACGAAAATGTCGTCATGTAGAACCCTCGACGTGGCGCCCCATTAACCGCATCAGACTCCACAACAGTACCTGTTTCTAACATACGCCTTGTGCGCAGAAATGAAAACGGCTATCCTCTCAATTCACATGCATACGTATCCTATACCCCCTATGTGCACGTTAGCCAACATCTCTTCATCCCACATTTAAGGCGCCAAACTAACCCAACGGTCCAAAACCTCTTTCGAAAACCACATTTCTTGTTGTTTCAGGGAACTTCCACTTCCACTTTTGAATCCGAACAATGTCATCCGGTTCGGGTTCGTTAATGTGGTTCCGAAAGGGACTCCGGATCCACGACAACCCGGCGCTCGAGTATGCTTCCAGAGGAACCACCCGTGTTTACCCTCTCTTCGTGATCGACCCTCACTACATGGAGCCGGACCCAAACGCGTTCTCCCCCGGGTCGACCCGTGCGGGTATAAACAGGATCCGGTTCTTGTTGGACAGCCTCGCTGACCTTGATTCAAGTTTGAAGAAACTCGGGTCGAGGTTGTTGGTGTTGAAGGGTGAGCCCAGCCAGGTTTTGATTCGTTGCTTGAACGAGGTGATTTTTCTCTTATAATTTACATGTATTGTTGTTATGTTAAAAGTTAAAACTTTGAAGCAATGCCCCATTTTTTTTTAAATTAATGTCTGTTTATTTAATGTGTTTATGGCAGTGGGATGTTAAAAAGCTTTGCTTTGAGTATGACACTGATCCATATTATCAAGCTTTGGATAATAAAGTTAAGGTAAAAACTGTTCATTTTTGTTTCTCTTTCATGAACAATAGTTTAGCTTTCCTTTAGGTTCTCAAATTTTAATGTTGTATAAGATCAAATTTGGGTTCCCAATGATTAATACTTAATATTTCCAATTAGCTGGAGGTTTAGTGTTCGATTTCCTGGGAAAATATGTTCCATTCATGTGATGCAGCATTGTATGTTTTTTCTTGTACTAGACACTTCTATGTTACATAGACTTAGATGTGAGTATAAGATTCCGAAAAGGGTCTTTGGAGATCATCGTATCCAAAAATGTGACGGACGCATGTGTCAAACACGGTATTTTGAGAAAAATAAAAAAAATTGAACAGCATAGGAACAGATATTAAATTGCATATTACTATTTTTTTTTTTGATCAAAATTGCATATTACTATTAGTTAAGTTAGAAATTGATGTGTTTAATGTTATATATAGTGAACAAAATTTACCTTTGTTTCTACAGAATTATGCTTCTGCAGCTGGAATCGAGGTTTTCTCTCCGGTGAGTCATACGCTCTTCAATCCTGCTGATATTATAGAGAAGGTAAGCAAGAAGTTGGTATCAACAGAGTTCGGAATTTTTTTTGTCAAGGTTGTCAGTTTTTTTTTGCATACCAAGGATGTTATTTATTGTCTTCTAATTGATAGCTACTCTTTGTTAATGCAACTAATGTCTACAAAAGAATGGAGGGAGACCACCATTGACTTATCAAGCCTTTTTAAAGCTTGCTGGGGAACCCTCGTGGGCATCTTCCCCGCTTTCGGTTGAACTTTCTTCGGTTCCTCCTGTTGGGGATGTTGGAACATGTGAGATTTCACAAGTTCCAACACTAAAGGAACTTGGGTATGAGGAAGAGGATCAGGTATGAAACCATCAATGTTTCAGAAATGTGCCGTTGCTTTAAAGAGCACTTTATAAAGAAGGGATCCTTGTGCAGGATGAATTCACTCCCTTTAGAGGTGGTGAGTCAGAAGCGTTGAGGAGATTGAGAGAATCACTAAGTGACAAGGTATGTTCTGACCTTTTGGTGATAGATACTATGGCATTGAAGTTTTGGGAAAGGCGTTCTTTTGTAGGATGGTGAAATTGACAAAGTTCTACAATTTAATATTGAACTGCTATATCTACCATTAGTAATACGTTATGTAGATATATGACAGATGATTGTGTCCTTTGTCGACTTTGTGTTTTTCTGACAACCATGGAAAACTTTTGGTTAACTTTCTTCTTTCATTTTATTTTTAAATAATAGCTTGTGTTAAATTTTAGCTGAATTCCCTGTAACAAAGTTTGAATCAATTTTAGTTGGCCAGTTAAGGTAATAGTGACATGTATGACGCGAATAGGTCCATTTGGTAGGTTAGATATGTCCATTGAACTTAGGTTGGTCTAGGCGAATATGAAACTTGTGAAATGTTGTATATCAAGCTGAGGAGAAGAAAGTTGGCTGCTCTGCTGTCACTGTCATAGTTCATCATTTCCTTGATAGGAAGTTGTGATTCATAAGTTCTTAGTCAGAAAACATAAATATGCTTCTGGTTTAGTTGTGATTGGATCATCTGTATTTTTCCTTCTAATGGCTTTGTGAGGACAATTTCTAAGTTCTTGCTGAAATGTGAATCTTCCCGGTTTGTCATTTAACGGAACCTGATTTCTTGCAAAAGTGCCTTCACTTATCTTATTGGTTTCCCCATGTTTTACTTCTGTTAATCTTTTTAAACTTGAGTTGTTTATGGAACTTGCATTCATAGAACCACTTTCTCTTACTGTAGGAATGGGTAGCCAATTTCGAGAAACCAAAGGGTGACCCTTCTGCATATAAAAAGCTAGCAACAACTGTTCTATCACCTTACTTGAAAGTGAGTGGCAAACAGACTGACTGATACCGACTTTGGAGCATTCCTTTTTATTATGTTCATTCTCTCTTTTATTTCTGTTCCTTTTGGCAGTTTGGATGTCTCTCTTCCAGGTATTTTTACCAGTGCCTTAAAGATGTCTATAAAAATGTTAAGCGGCATACATCACCACCGGTTTCTCTTGTTGGGCAGGTCGTTTTCCTATTATTTATTCTTCACTGATGCTACAGTTAGATTATTTTGTTGTTTAGGCTTCCCTTTCTTTCAGAGAATTGAAATCTAGTTCCCTCTTTGCAGTTGCTATGGCGTGAATTTTTCTATACTGTCGCATTTGGAACTCCTAATTTCGACAAAATGAAGGGTAACAAAATATGCAAGCAGGTCAGTGCATTAAATACTAAAACTAAACCTTTTTTTTTACAAAAGTCTGCTTCTGTTTCTTTCTTTCTCCGTGTTTCTTCTAAGAACCATAGAAAAGAAAAAGAAAGGGAACAAAATAAGTAGAACGGCATGATATTGATCATTGGATCTAAAAGTGTCCAGCACTCTACCAACAAATCACATGTTTGTTATCTTAAGAACCACCTGGTATTACACTATAGATAACTTTCTGAAGTGAGCAGCACTTTCATACAGGCTTACAACTCTTCTGTATTCATTCAAGCCATGTTTCTTTTGTAACTAGAATTGTTCACCATAATTTCCAAGCAAGCTGGTTATGTTTACCTTAAATTGATACCTTGCGATGCAAGCACCGAATATCTAGATGGTTTTGTTTAAAAGGGAGAAAAAATAAATAAAAGAATGGTTGTGAATTGTGATTGTAACTTATTCTTGTATTATGAACTTGTTTGCTTAGACCCAGTGTTTTTCATAAGTTCTCTCACCTCTTTGATAGTTGGATTATGATTATATAGGGTTATATTGAAATTATTAAGTGATTTCCATTTGCTCTTTATCATCCATAAAATTTGAATGCTGCAGTAATTAGTTTCCGTATTGCAAATTGCACTTTCAAAAGAAATCATCGACTAATCTTACATGAGCCATAACTGACATGCTGTATTGGACTCTGTACTTTCTATGTATAAAGCTTTGATGCTATGCAGTTTTGTGATTTCAGATTCCATGGAATGATGATGACAAACTCCTAGCTGCTTGGAGGGAAGCTAGAACAGGTTACCCTTGGATCGATGCTATCATGGTCCAGGTTTTTGCGGCATAACTTGATACCTTTATCTAATCTTTTGCACATTTGGTGTCATGTGTGTGCATTTTAATTTTATAAACATGGGTCATTGTAGCTGCGGAAGTGGGGTTGGATGCACCATCTTGCTCGTCATTCTGTTGCATGTTTCCTTACTCGGGGAGATCTAGTATGTTTCTACTCTGCTTCAGCACATTTCTTTCTTCTTTCTTTCATTTTCTCTCGTCATAAGTTTCATTTTCTTTTTCCTAGTTTGTTCATTGGGAAAAAGGACGTGATGTCTTCGAGAGACTTCTAATTGATTCTGACTGGACCATTAACAATGGGAATTGGCTCTGGCTATCGTGTTCATCGTTCTTTTACCAGGTTCGAACTATCTACACATTATCATTTTCAAAGTCTCTTAATCGGGAGTGACTGGCAACTCAAAATGATTTCTTTCACAATATAACTAGACCCTCCTATATTATATTTAGCAAAGTATGTTGGTGGAGTTCGATACTATATATAGTAAATTGTCTCTGCAATTATGTGTCTGGATTATCTTACTGATGAATGATATAGGCTTGTCCTAGATATATGTTTACCGAGTGATATTACATTGTCGATTCACAGTAGCTGTTAGTTACTTGCTTGAGATCTAGGTTCTTAAAGTTACAATTTTCTTTCTAGAATTGCTGCCAAATTTTCTGTAAACTCGGTTTTCAACATGAGTGATTGTTGTTTCAACAGTATAACCGCATATATTCACCGATAACGTTTGGAAAGAAATACGATCCGAATGGAAATTATATTAGGCATTTTCTCCCCATACTAAAAGGTATGTTTAGTTTCCACCCCCTTCATCACCATCTGTAGTGAAACTTTCATGTACTAATATCTAACATGAGACCGGTGATGTTAGCGGATATCAGACATGCCAAAGGAGTATATCTACGAGCCATGGACAGCTCCACTAAGCGTGCAAACTAAAGCGAAGTGCATTATCGGAAGAGATTATCCGAAACCAGGTTTGTTATCTCATTACGAGGGAAGAGTTCGAAGTTTAATCTCGGGAATGATATATCATATAGGGTGGTTTGCTTATATTCTTGCAATGTATTTCAGTGGTTTCACATGATACTGCAAGCAAAGAATGCAAAAAGAAAATGGGGGAAGCTTATGCACTTAACCAGAGGCTCAATGGAGTTGTAAGTGAAGAAGATTTAAGGAAGTTGAGAAGAAAATCTGATGAAGTTGATGAAGAGCAGGAACCCAAACCCAGAAGGCTAAGACAAAAGCTCATAAAATGAGTTGCAAATCCACTTGTATTTTGTTTAGTATAAACAGATAACTTAGGAACTTATGTTATCATTTTCTATTTTTCACGATTCCACTGAAAACTATACTATTTCACCTGTTTTGAGATCCACTAATTAACCGAGTGGTCAAAAATACTCGTGTTGAGTTCGAGTTCTGACATTTATCTTGAAATATAATACATCTCTATTTAATATATATTTTCTCCTGTTTTAGGATGGATTTCACTAAGGAATGTCTTAAAGATATTCCATGTAAATTTGATGTTTTATTGGATAAATTTCTTAAATAACTCGTAATTGGAAGATACAGCGCACTTAAATTGAATTCTCACAAGCTGACATTTAATTAAAATTATTTGCTGAGATATTGAAAGATGTTTGCAAATTATTTATTATGTCAAGAATAAAAAAAATTGTCATTTTTCGGTGCTCCCCACACTAAAAATTAGGTTTAAGGTTAAGAGAATTTTGGAATACAGTATAATTTTAGGTTTAGGGTGTAGAGTTTGAGATTTAAAATTTATGATTAGCTTAAAATTTAATTTTTAGTGTTGAGCATAGAAAGTGGCGGAGATGATTTATAATTTTTTAAAGGAGTTGTATCATTTTTCGAATTTTCTTTATAGATACTACTACTTCAAACTTTAAACTTTCTTGCATCATTAAATACTACTACTACTACTTCAAATTTTGATTTTCCAGAATTTATAAATTAAAAAGTATATTTTTTATGGATTTATATCTAATATTCTTCCGTTGAAAACTTTTATTTTACGAGCGACTTAAAAACTCATTTTAGAGTGTCAGGTTTAGAGATTTAAGTGTAGGAGTTTAGAGTTTAGGGATTATGATTATGATTTAAGGTTTAAAGGTTAAGATTTAGGTTATATGATAATACGTTGAAGATTTAGGTTTTAACCTATAAACTTTAAATTCTAACCCTAAATCATATTCACAAACACTAAATTCTAAACTACTAAACCTTACACCCCAAACTAAATCTCTAAACTTTAAAATTAAAGCGATTGTGGAAGTTTTTAGTACAAAAGGTACAAATGCTGTGGCCTATGGGTTTTGGTTTAATGTAGCAATAACAGAACGCAGGGGTGTTGATGGTTAACCATTATATTATAACAGTTTATATGTAAATTTTGTTTTTAATTTAATTAGATAATAATGTATAAAGATAGGATTAATATCCTATACACTGGCGGTGGAAAGTTTTTATTTCCACAAGCGCCTCAATTATAGGGTTTAGGGTTAGTGTTTAGGGTTTAGAGTTTAGGGGTTTTAGTGTAAAGGTTTAGAATTTAGGGTTCATGTTTAGAATTTAGGAATTAGGGTTAGAATTTAGGGTTTAGGGTTAGGGTTTAGTTTTAGGGTAATATGGGTGGGGATTTAGGTTTTAACCTATAAACCCTAAATTTTAACCCTAAACCCAAAATTCTATCAACAATCCCTAAATTCAAAACTACTACACCCATACCCCTAAATTTTAAACCTTAAGCGAAGTCTCTAACCCCTAAAACTAAGGCGCTTGTGTAAAAAAGTTTCCACAAGCGCTTGTGTATAGAACAATTACCCATAAAGATAATGGATAAATATCCTATACACAGGCGGTGGAAACTGAAAGTTTCCACAAGCGCCTTAGTTTTAGGGTATAGGGTGTTAGTTTAGGGTATAGAGTTTAGGGGTTTAAGTGTAGGGGTTTAGAATTTAGGGATAATTGTTTCAATTTAAAGTTTAGGGTTATAATTTAGGGTTTATAGGTTAGGGTTTAGTTTTTAGTGTAATAGAGTGAGGATTTAGGTTTTAACCTATAAACCCTAAATTATAACCCTAAACTTTAAATTGAAACAACTATCCCTAAATTCTAAACCCCTACACCTAAACCCCTAAACCATATACCCTAAACTAACACCCTATACCCTAAAACTAAGGCGCTTGTGGAAACTTTCAGTTTCCACCGCCAGTGTATAGGATATTAATCCAAAGATAATATGTTCATCTTATTATTTCAACTTTTTATTCTTTTATTTCAACTAAAATTTCAAGATTGAATCTAGCATAAGCATGAGCTGGTGAATAAGCAATTGATGATGGAGTCTATTAATTTTAGTTTTAAAATGGAAGGGGAGATAGGATTTGAATTTAGGATTGAAATTGAATGATTTAAAAAAATTGGGTCTAAATTGACGTCTATGTGACTCAAATATTAATAAAAGAAGTCAAGTCAACATAAAATTAGAGAGGTAACAGACTAACAGTAGAGTGACCAAGAAAATTCAATGCCTAAACCGAGTGATTAAATTGAGACTCTTTAAATTTTACCGACTAAAACAGAAATTAGAGTACTGAAATAGAGAATTTACCCTTCTTTTAATGGACTGCAAGAAATCAACGGTCTAGATCTAATTGTTACAAACAAGCAAATTAGAACAGATTGTAGTGTATTTCTCTTGGTACTTTCCTGTCCAACAAGATCTATCGCCCCCCCAAAACAAAAACCCTTCTGCAGAGAAAAAATGGTGAAAATCTTGTAAAGATCTGGAACCTTAAAAAGACAAAACCAGAGCAAAAAAAGAAAAGAAAAAATTGTCGATAAAGAGAATGTCTTTAACATGTGTGAAAATGTCTGAGGATGTTTGGTTAACTTGTCTTACACATGCATTGTCTACTGAAACCGAAGAGATCATGGGTCTTCTTCTCGGTGATATTGAGGTTTGTCTTTCCATTTTTCATATATTATATATGTTTTGCATAGAACCCATGTCTCAAAATCCAACCTTTTTTCTTTTCGAACTTTAAATTATGCGTTTTTTTTTGTAATTTAATTTAATTATGGTGCCAATGTTGATAGGAGGATTGATATCGAAATTCTGTGTGTTCTTTGTATATAGGAAAAAATTAGCTGAATTGAATTTCGTTTATTTGAAGTCAAAATTATATCAAATTCTTTCGAATTTTATTTATATGCTTTGGTTATTGTTGAATTCAAGTTTTAGTCTTTGATTTTTTTTATTTGAATTTTTTGTGCTTATAGCAAGTAGTAGTTTACATCTTAAATATTTTGTTTGTGCTTGTGTTTATGTAAATGCTTGCTCTTTTTTTTTACTGAAATCCGGTACTAGGAACTTGAATCTCTTTATACAGAACGTAACTGATGATGAATCTGGTCTTTTTAAACCTCGGTTCATAGTAAAAGGAGTATTGGAGGGCTGTAATTTGGTCTTGCATTTTTGTCGTTTCGTTTTTTGGTTTATATGACATGAACCAGTTTACGTTGCTTTGTCCACCTCTTGCAAATTTCAGTACTCAAAAGATGGAAATGTCACTGCATTGATATGGGGAGCATCGCCACAATCACGATCTGATCGGCGGAAGGACCGAGTCGAGACAAATCCTGAACAGTTGGCGGCTGCATCAGCTCAAGCTGATATATCCTTAAATCTATGTGCCTTCTTTTCTTTGTTGTCAATAAGTTGGTGTTCAATTGTGTTCATTGCAGTATAAAAAACGGTTTTTTTAGCCTTTCCTATGATCCTTCCTTAGTTATAATTTACATCTCGTCAATCTTAATACTAAGTGCCTAAAAGAAATGAGCTTATTATGTTCATGTTAGTAATTTGCATAATGATTAAAGCATTAGTTATAAACGCAGCTTGCACCGTGCTTAATTCGAAATGGTAATTTTTTCTTCATACCTGCTTTCACCATAAGCTGTTTAAGTGCTAATCTAAAATTGTTAATTTCCGCAACCAAAAGTCATTCAACATTAAAATGCAGAGCTAGTACAGATTTGATTATGAATAGCTTTTGCATGTTTGGATTCATAGTGACATGTTCGTGATTGTTAGTTTAGTTGTGAAATTAACTTCAAGGCACAGAATGACCGCATCGACTGGCAAAACGACAAGAGTGATTGGGTGGTACCATTCTCATCCCCATATTACTGTCCTTCCTTCTCATGTTGGTAAGTTTCGGACGAGTAGTTTTTGTTTTTGAAAAAGTTTAATTTGCTGTTCTAGCCTTTTGGTACAAGAAATATATTCATTTGTTTGAAGCTTTGTATCAAATTAAGTTGAGAGAATGTTAGATAACTGGATAATAATTCAGTAATACTTACTGCCAATGGCAGATTACATATAACATCTGGATAATAACGTGTAGTTTTTCTTGACGCATTCTGTTGTTTCAGTTTTAACGGATATTTCATTTCAGTTTTTTTTACTTGTATCATGAATCATTGAATGGACAAGTGCTTAGACCTTTTTGCATCTCTAGGTTATTCAATTTTTGGACACACCTTCTGTTTGATGCATTTTATATTTAATCCAACGGATGCAAATTAGATGTTCGGTTTTCTAGTTCTGTGAATTTTTAACCTCTCAAGCATGGAACCACATCCTTAAAATTTGAACCTGCAACTTTGTGTAGCTGATATGAGAGCGCTTGCTTATTGGTGAAACTTGACTGTGAAGAAGAGGATTCTTCATTGTGTAGGCACAGTCAGATTGTTTATTGGTCATTACTGTTAACTGAAGACCGCTTTCTGTTATTTCTTGTTAGATAGCTTTGCATTTATGATTGGTTTCTGGTCATTGAAAAGATTTGCTATTTCTGCAGATGTGCGGACTCAGGCAATGTATCAACTTTTAGATTCCGGATTTATTGGGCTTATATTTTCTTGTTTTAGTGAAGATACAAATAAGGTTAGTACTTCATGCTTACTAAATCGAAACCAATCTTGTAGATTTTTTTTTTTAATATACCTTGAAAGCTCAATAAATAGAATTGTGATAATTTCAGGTGGGAAGAATTCAAGTCATTGCTTTTCAGTCATCGGATGGGAAACAAAATCATGTTCCAGTACCAATTGCTTTATCTCCTGTGAATAGAAGCACAATTATTGATCTCGAGTCATCTTTAAGTTCTTCTGAAAATCCATTGGTGACGTCTGGATCTGCAGAAGTAGATAGTCACATGCAAGATACTAGTGATTCCAGATCCATTCAAGGAACTGGCAAGGTGCAATTTTTTATCAATAATTGTCACATAACTGTAAAGCTCTTGTGTTGCATTATCTTGTTACTGTATCAAGGCTCTTAAATGCACAAAAGGAAATAAGTAACGCTGTAGATGGTAGAAGAGAACATATTTGTATATTATGCTGCACGAAACTTTAGTTGGCATAAATGAGGTGCTTCTTTAGATTGTGGTTTTTTGCTAGATTTATCTGGTATATGATACACCATTTTGTTTCTTAGATTGTTGTTACTTCTGCTGACGATGCTTTTTCCGAGAAAGCTTACTACAGAAAACATCAAACTGAGCCTTTTCTCAGTATATGGTATCAGCTGTATAGATAATATCACACTGTTAAGCTATTTTCCAGAAAAATGCAAAAAGATGTGTTTTCCAATAGTGTCGACCACCTGTTTTTGAATGGTTAGCAGTGACTACTCTAAAGCTTGCTCTTCTATGTATTATGTTTTTTGTGCCTTTATGCTTGTTTTTCCTTACCGTTCTCTTTCAAACGTTTGTGCATACGGGATTTGACTAGGGTGGTGGACGATCCGTAGACTTGGGAGGTTTCTTCGCTAATGCCGATGCAAACTATCTAGGGCAAGAGCAAGGCAGAGGTTACTATAATACCAATAACATACAGAATGCTATTGTTGATATTGATCCCATGGATATGTCAGAAAGCATGCAAGAAGCCATGCACCGCTCTAATTTGGACATGAGGTATACATGAGTATGTACTTGACCGCTCAATACTTTTTTGGAGTTGGAACCTACATCTCCTGAATTTGTGTAAGATAATTTGGTTTGCACCTGCACGCACACTGAAACATGCTTGCATGTATGGCGTCTAGAGTTCAAATCTATCTAGAGTTCAAGAAACTGTTAATTTGAGGTACTTGTATTTCTTTTTTGTGTGTTGACAGTGGTGCAGAGTATGTCCGAAAAGAAATTCCTCTTCATGTTTTGCCAACATGTTCTCTTGTTAATCTTGACTCGCCGTTAAAGTCGTTCACGGATTTGCAACGTGTACTATATGAAGAGGAGCGGGCAGCATATAACCAAGCCATCTTGCAAAATATGAGGTTTTATTTTATGGGGAAGTATTTCCGTTTTCCTACAGGAACTTATTACTTTATAGCTGATTCTACTTTTCACTTTGTTTGACTTAGAGATGACAAAATGCATCCCCTTTCTTTCATCCATCACACATCTACGTATCAAGCTTCCATGTGCAAGTTAATCGAATATTGGTTAGAAACAGATGCAAACCTCTTTCAACTATTTGTGATGCTTTTATGTTTGTACTCATGTTCCCTCTTATTAATTTGCAGTTTAAGTCCCGCCATCAGTGCACTTCAGGATCGATTAAAGGAGAATGAAATTCGGGTATAGAATGAAACTAAATTGTTTGATAGTTGGATGAAAGTTATATTTACTGTTGGTCAGTTTATCTGACATATCCTTGGAAATTCCAATAGTTGGAGTTGACAACTCCGTTTATATAATTTGTGAAGACTTGTGATTTATACACTCTGGATACGAGTATCTCTTTCTATTTTTACAGACAAGGCATGCTTGATGGCATATGATGTACCGTTTTATTTACCGCTTGCAATGGAAATTAGAAGAAAAGTTAGAAAACAGAGAAAAGAAAGAGATTGTTGTCTTCTTTAAGACTTGATGTATTGTTTTATTTAGTTGGCCTTTAGATATAGACAGGATTGATGCTCTCCTTTCTGATCTAAAATCTATGTTCGAGACTTAACATCTTCTGTTAAAACAGTTAGCAATGCTGACGGATGAAGCTAAGACGTTGGAGACTGAAGCGTCGAAGGGTAGTGGACCAAGTTCTCCGCGTACTCCTTCATCACATGGATTCCGAGGAAGCACTTCGGTTGGCCAGAGAGACTTGCATAATTCAGCTGAACCCATAAGCATGAGGACATTAGCTGGTACTGGGAGCCGAAGCAGAAAGCGATCTTAATAAAAATTCAGTACCAAACCCTCTTCTCCATGCATTTTGTGAGTAATTAACGTATTTCTCCATTGCCCTTTATATTACATAAATATACCAATGCTTGGAGATATGAGTCTTCTTCGATCCTCTAGTTCATGGAAAAACTTAAAAAAGTTGAATCTCCGGGTGTTAAATGCATGCTCTCACATCGGTGTCTGAAGAACACAAGTTTAAACTCGCATGTGTCTTATTTTAGAAAGAAATGAAAAAATTGGGGTACAACATTGGTCACTAAACCGGGCGTCGAAATGTTACATTTGTTCTCCCCATCTAATGATCATTCCTTCTCATTTGAACCATAACCTCTAGGTTGAACACGTCCTCGGGTTTATCAGAGGAACTTCTGCAACTCGGTTGGAGGCGTCGGAGTTCAAGACAGTTTGTAACTCGAGGAGAGTTGTTAGTGATGGTTGCCTCCGCAAGAGTCTTTGAAGAAACAAGCAATGGTGATGGTAAATATTCTTGTTTCCTCGTGATCTTGCAGTTTGAATGTCATATTATTGATGAGGGGGAAGGGGACTTTTTGCCCTTTTGTTATGCTTATTTTTCTTTAATGTATCTCACCTCTTTAATTTAAGTTCTCAATGAAATGTTGTGCATTATTTATTTATATCATGTTAACTTTATTTTTCGAATATACGATTACGTGGTAATATTTGTTCATATTTTTTTTGATTGAATGAGAATGAATGAAAAAATACACAGTTACTCAAACTCGGGTCTCTTAGGATGAATGTTATACTCTTTTTCACTGGAGCCATTGGTTGGTACTTCTAGTTTATTTGGTTTGTACGTTCCTATGCTTTCATTCATCATTAGTATTATCATGAAAAAAAAATATTAGTTGGATTTTACAATATAATTGTATATAAAAGCTTTAGGAATATAAAGTTAAAATCTCTAAGCTATTAATCCTAACCCTTAATCTAAAAAATTAAAATAAAACTAGAAGTCCTTTTACTATTTTTAAAATTTAATAACTGCAGTTTTGCAAAATGGAAATTTTGGTCCTCCTTTAATTTCTGTTTATTTTTTTCGACAGCCAACGTAACTATACAAAGGGTAAAATAGCTTTTTAGTCCTTGTTTCTATATTCTTTTAACCATTTGATCCTTAATCTTTAAAAATAAAAAAATCATTAATTGACAATAAAATATGGGAAAACTACATAAATGGTCACCAAACTTTTAAAACTTGTCTTATAGTTATCAAACTTCTAGTTTGCTTTCGATTTGCTTTCAATATGATCCTTCTTGTTACTTGTTGACTCTTTTCTTTTTTTTTTCTTGCATAAAATATTAGGTAAACTACATCGTTAATCATTCAACATTTTTCTCACTCATATTTTAGCAATGTAGCTTAAAATTTTTAATTTAATACCTCAACTTTTAAATTGTTCATGTTTTTGTCGCTTTCGAATGATGTGATTATACAAATTGAAAAATTTAATTTCAGTACTTATTTTTTAAAATAAATTATTTTAGATTCAGTTATGGTTCATAGTTTTAAGCAAAATCGATTGATCGATCTGATAAATTATATACAATATTTATAAATTTTATGCATTAATATATCTTATAATATAATGATTTTGATACTTTATGATTTTTTTATAAAAAAACAAACAAACAAAAAACCGATTAGTTTACACCTTCCGTTTCTAAGCCTACCACTTTAAACCAACCTACTTGTATTATAATTTCTCACTTCCGATCTTCAATTTATTAAAAAAAATAGAGAAGAAATTTAACTTGGAAAGAAATGTGGTTATCTTTGGGGTTGGTTTTCCTTTTCTTTGGCAGGTTTCTGAATCGTCTGATTGCAAAAGATGTATCCCAATTCCATATCCACACAACCTGCAATCCACAGGAACACATCCCCAGAAAATGAGAAATGAAAATCAACCCAAGTTTTGTTTCCCCTTTGTTCATCTTTATACACTCTTGAGTGAAAATATTAACAAAAAAACAATATTAAAAAATGCCAAAGATGATTTGATCTTGTTTCTTCCATTACCATGCCCCATTGAAATCAAATGATCCAGGCCTCCTTATTGGAATAAACCCAAGTTTTGTTATTTGCTTCGACAATCGAATGTAGCATCCGTCACTCGATCAAGCTTTCGAGCCGAATGTAAGGTGTTACAGACTCATGTAATTTTACAAGCTTGATGTTGGAATTTATCAATTTCTAATCAATGAGTGACATCACAAACATACACACAACCCATACGGAAAACAAAACATTTCAGGATGAATTAACTATGATTTGGCATGTTTTGGTATGGGGGATCAATATATGGATTCATTCTAAGCCCCCTTGGATCAATAACTAAACACAAAAGAGCAGAAAAATAAAATTTAGAAAAAGTGAAAAATAATTCAACATGGACTTTTTTACTCCTATTTCCTTTGTTTATTAAAGTGATAAATAATATTTTTTTAATTTTGTTATACTATTTTACATATAATAGTTTAATAACTTTGGTGCTGATATAAAACATTAAATAACAAATTTTTAATATGTTTGAGGGGGGAAAAAGAAACTCATTTTCTCATACAAAAGCGAAGAAACTTGACAAATCAAATCGAATAGAATCAATGTCAAAGTAATGGGATTTTCAGCATTGGGCATCGTTTGGTATTCAAAAACCAATCAAAGAGCGAGAGTGTCCAGTACCAGATGAGGCAATTTGAGGTCCCATACACCTGGTGACCTGGATAAAACCTCTCCAAATCTGCCCAACATATGCCGCTTCAGATACCTCTTTTCCACCAATTTCCGACCTTCCATCCCCATTTGCTTCCTTGCCCTCGTGTTATTCAGCAAATATCTGAGGTTTTCAGCAAGAACTCGGCTCCCCGGACGCCCCATTGGGTGAAATAGCCCACTCACATTCTGCTCAACTATCTCCTTTGTGCCCCCGCCATCGGTTCCCAACACCTGTGCCCCCACATCATATCAAAATATGCTTCAATTTGTCAATTATTCCAACTTTTATGCTAAAAGAATCAACAAAATCAAACAATATAGAAATCCTATGCACTTTTTTGGTGTTTGCTCCACACTAAAAACTTAGATTTATGGTTTAGGGCTAAGGATCAAGGTTAGAGTTTACAAAATTGAGGGTAAAGTGTATTTTTAGAGTTTAGGGTTAAAGTTTAAAATTTGATTTTTTTAGCTTGGAGCGGCACTGAAAAGTGCAGAGGATTTTTTTTACTCAATACACTTGTGTTACCGGAAGACCAAATGCCATTGCTTCAACAGTCACCCTGCCAAATGTTTCTCCTACTCCCTGTGCACATAAATCACAACATCATATCTTCAAGACCAAGTAACTTGATATTCAAGATTTAAAAGATGAACAATCTATCTCACCTGGGAGTTCATGACGTAAACATCTGCTGCCGAATATAGCGATGACACGTGCGTGGTTGACGTAGTCCAGAGTATGGACTTCGCCAACTTTGGATGCTGGGACAGGAATCTTAGAATTGCTTGAACATAAGGTGCTTTGTTGCTTTTAGATCCAACAGAACCGATAAGGATTCTAAGAGCTGGTTCCTGTTTTCCTCTGGTATCAAACAACACATTTGTAGAAGATGCATCGACATCGCTTGGTTTCGGAAGCAAACCTCTTAGATGATGTTTTCTTGCCAAGATTGACTGATCTAGCTTCATTTCCAATGATGTTTTAGCTTCAGAATCAGTGTCCAAAGGGTTTTGATCGACCATAAGGTTTGCTGATTCAAGAAGCAAGAGTTGGCCCTTTCCGGCATTTATGCTGCTTAGGGACATCACAAGCATATCATTATCGTTCAAACCCATCTCTTTTCTTACTGCAGCTCGCAGTAACCTCCTTTTTTCTAGCATCTTATCAGGGCTAGCAGATGGAGTGTTTAAAGAACAAGGAATTCCAGCTACAAACGCCAGCTCATCGTTAACGGCAAGCGGAACAAGAGAAGGCCGAGATCTCAACTTGATGTTTTCTTCTTCACACCAGTTAAGCCACTGTTTAATCTGCAATTCGGACAAGAAAATAAGCATTTTCACCCGGTGTAGAACATGCTTTGACCTCTCAAAGTATTCTCTTCTGTTTTCCATAATCCACCAAGCAATTTGACTTCCCCCAGCTGGGAAATGATCTATATATTGATCTGAAACCAACACATTGCATCTACATTACACCACAGTCAGATATAAGCTAGGAAGTGACAATAAAAATGGATCAATAATCTTAATGGAAACATTATTACACATAAGATATGGCATAATGTCAACTTTCTTGTGGAATGAGAAGGGCTCTATGCAGCTAAAAAGTAAAATGATGCAACCATGCAATCAATAGTAGCTGAAAACATAAAACAATTTTACAATAAATTCCTCACCAATCCATGAAGCACAGACTGCTGATCCCGCAATCACAAGGTCTGCCTTCATGGCAGTTTTGAAGCTAATATCTGCTCTATCTTCAATGACTTTGATCCTCCTCCTTGCAAGCTCGGACATCAGTCCTCCCTTCTTACTTAGAACAACAGCAGATACAGTAGCTCCGCAGCTCAAAAGTTCTGTTGCCAGCTCCATCATTGAAATGGGAGCCCCGGTCATGGATAGTTCGTGAAATACCAACACTAATCTTCTAGACCTAACAAGGCGAGCAAAGTCCCCCTTCCTGTCACATTTTCCAGACCGCTTTTCAGGACTCCACTTCAAAACTCTGTCCTCCAATGACCCAAATGGACCAACAAGTAACCCGAAAGTAGAATTTTTCAGCAGAATTGCCTGTTCTTGTCCCTCAACATCACTATTTTCAATGTTCATTGTTGCCTTCGGCTTACCATGCATCTTGTACAAACTAAGCCTTGCTCTTTCACTTCTTTTCTTCCTAGATGAAATGTTATTCCCTTTTGCCAAAATCACATTAAACTTTCTATCACCATAGACCAGATGCTTATTAGCTCCATTTCTAACTGCTACCAAACTGTCATCATCAGCAAGCAAATCTCGTCGTATGTTCTGATCATCGGCCACGAGCTTATTTCTTGGAAAACCACTGAAACCCAATAATTCCTCTTTGTTATGACCATGTGCCCACCAGGATTGGACATAAAATCCAAGATAAGCCCAAAATGCAATCAAAAGCAACAAATACACTGAGAGGTTGCTCCTAAACCACTGAATGCCACCAGCACCATTTCTAGCTTCTCTTCTTGGAGTCCAGCTTGAAATCAAACTCCGAAATGTAGAACTCCTTGGAGTTGATCTTCCTGACAAACTGGACTTAAAACCACCTTGCCTTAATGACGACGCTCCCTTGCCGATACTTTCCTCCATTAATTTCTGGCTATAGTAAATTGCTGAGAAGCTAATTAACAGGATATTCTGTCCTTGTAGCTCCAAATGCTCACAAGCACCTTCTTCTATAGCTTTCTAAACTCCAAACCTAATATTTTGTTACACATTTTTTAGATTTCAATCAAATTTATAATAATCAGGGACTAAATCAAAGGATTTACCTGTACTAATCTTTGTCCAGAAGTATCTAAAACTATCAAGGCAGTTAAAACTTTAGAAACTGATCAACCAGCAATTCGCATTCTTTAAAGTTCATTCATGTTATATTAAACATAATAAATAGAGATCAAGCTGTTCCCAATCAAACAATGCTAAGACAAAAACTATTTTCAACTTTCTATCGCACTAATTCTTTCTTAGCAACCAATCAGAATATTTCAAATCATACAGAAAACCGTATTCAGTAAATGTTAAAACGTCGAAATCAATACATCTTTTCCTTTCATATATTTTCTGAGCAACCAAACAGTTCTTAGGGAACAAGAAAAAAAAAGCGCGAAAACCGAAAGAAAGCTCTTCGAATTTCATTATGTTCTCATTTTCTTGACAACCAAACACGTCTTAATATGTTACTTGTAACGAATTTAGCAGTCGAATAAAAAACGTAGCGAAAGAAAATCAAGAAACAAACGAATCGAACTTTAAACTAGTAAAGGAGGATAGGAAGAGTAAAAACAGAGCACTACAACTTATGATCACAAACTAGTTAAGAATCTCTCTTAAAAGTAAACGTAAAACAAATTAAAAATAACTGGAAATTTGCTTACGATTCAGGATTCGAAGAAAATGCAGAAATTATTCCTTTCTGTTTTCTCCATTTTGATCTCTGTTCTTGATTCATCTAAGTCTACATTGAAGAGAATATTAGAGATTGAGTTACAAAAAATGGCTGGAAACTTTCATTTCAAATATATATATATCACACGTGAGCAAGTCGACGCGTGCGAAAGGAGCTTTTTTGTAAACATTTTTTATTTTTATTTTTGAAGATTGGCAGTTGGCGGGTAGGAGGAGTGTTTCAGTGTATACAGCTGTATGAGAAATTTTTTTATGCTCTTATTGTATTGTGGATCGTCCGATTGTGCACACGGATGTTGTATATTCAAATCGACCGGTATGGAAGTTATGGTGGCAATTTTAGGAGAGCTTTTGACAAAAATTATAGTTGACCTTTATGCATGGATTTAAATAGTGATTAACAACTGCGATAACGATATTGTTCGAAATTGCGATATTTGCAATCGTTATATCTATAATAACATTTGTTATCAGTGATCACAATAGCATCTGTTATGTTCTCAACTGCAATAAATACAATACGACTAAAAATGTAATTGTAACCGCAATTTAAATCACTGTTTTATTAAAAATATTTCGGGTACATTTGAGTTCATGTTGTTTAAAATTACAGGAAAAAGATAAGATTTTAGTATAGAATTTGGTTAAATATTTGAGTAATTGAGTGGTGCAACTTCTAAAGGATAAGCATTCAAATTATTACGGCATTGAGAGGGGCGGATGCAAGATTTCATGTAAGGAGGTGCGAATTATCAGGAAGTTATATTAGAAATGTAGAGGTGTAAAATTACAAGATTTTAAGGGTACATAATTAGATTGTCAATAAAAAATACAAAAGAAATATATAAAATATATAAGAACTCTGTGTCTGTCGCTAATATTGAGTGAATCAACAAAACAATAAAAAAATATCAAGTAATTAAACTTTTTCTCTATAAAAATATATAATAATAAAATTAGGGATAAAATTAAGATCAAAGAAAAATTAAGAGCGCTAGTCACTTATCACTTGGTAGACATCCGCGGTGCACGTCCCTTTCAATGAGAGAACAAATATAAATTTGAGAGTAATGGGTGAAGATGACCTGTCGTTAAATACAGTGTGGGATTTAAATATATTTTTGAGGTTGATCACACATATAAGTATTTTTAGTCAATTTTTTGTTGTAATTTGTAGGGAGGTAAGGCCGTAAACGAATCAAACGTTTAACGAACCATTCGTGAATTGTTTGGCGGGAAGTTCGTTTATGTTCGTTTATTTATTAAATAAACAAACATAAACAAGATTTTTTGTTCGTTTACTTAAATGAACGAACACGAACAAAGGGCTCGTTCGTTCATTTACGTTCGTGGATGTTCGATAACTTGTTCATTTATCTTCGTTCGTTTATGTTCGTTCAAATTTATTCACATATATCTATTTATATTTATTATTTTTTCATGACAAGAGTCTTATATTTTAAAAAATAATTTTATTCGCATATGTTCGTTCGTTTATGGTCGTTTAAATTTATTTACATATATATTTTTATGTTCGTTCGTTTGTGCTCGTTAACGTGTGTTTATCATTTTAACAAACGAACATAAACGAACATGAACAAACTATACTCCTTAACAAATGAACACAATATTGTTTGTTTAATTGTTCGTGTTCGTTCATTTATTCGTCTAAAATTAAACGAAAAAACGTGAACATATCCTATTTATGTTCGTTCGGTTCATTTACAAACCTATACGTGTGTAGACACAATCATTAACATAAATATTAATAAAAAGAAATTCATATTTCAGGGTGGATAAGTGCCCGCCCTACCCTCAACGTGGATCTGTCACGGAATACTTGAGCCTAAGGGAAATATTCTTAACACACATCCATTCAGGTAAAGAATTTGAAGCCGCTGGTAAAGACATCCCGATTACCACAATGGACCCATAAGAGAAGCCACTTCCCAAATATCCAAGGCTATGATTTGAAGAATTCAAGGATGATATGCATGAAGAGCAACATACGAAGATGACTCGATTCAAAAAAATCGAAATTTTCGATTCAATTCAAAACAAAAAAAAATCGATTCGTTTTGACTTGATTCGAAATTTTATAAATTCGACTCAAATCGAAAAAATTTCAAATAAAGTTGAGTTCTAAAATGGGAATTCGAATAACTCGAAATTTTTAGTAACTATAAGATTGATTTTAAAGTTTGAGTCGAGTCCCTCAATTTTTTCTGATATATATATACACGCCCATATAAAAAATACGAAGAAATATATGCCACATATGAAGATATATATATATATATATATATATATATATATATATGCACATCTTATATGATTAGAGAAAGTCGTTTAAATTGAAATCAAATTATATTATAACATGATAAATAATTACGATTAAATTTGTATAGGAACTCGAAAACTCGACTCGAATCGAAAAAATTTCAAATAAAATTTGAGTTATAAAATATGACGCATCAACTCGAATAACTTGAATTTATTTTACTCGACTCAACACTCACCCCTACATTCAACGCTATATCAACCTTATTCCTAAAGAAATTTTATTGAACCCGTCACATTACCGGATATATGTAACACCTCAAACCCGATCCACGCGGCCTGATCGGATTTGAAACACCACATAGGTTTATTGGTTCCCTTTGGCATTTCTTCTCCTAGGGCTGCCATGTCTCTTGAGAGCGTCTTTCTTAAATATTGCATTATATGGGTTAGTAGAATTAGGTGCATCTGATAGTTTTTCTCATATACATCTTTTTCGTATAATGATTTAAAAACATAAATAATCATCACTAACTATAATTATTAGATCCCGCAAGTAAGAATAATAATGAAATATTACTGACAGTAAGATAAAATAAATTAATTTTTCCTAAAAAAAATAAAAATCACTGTCTACGTTGCAAGAATATGGTACAAAGGGCAAGCCAGGAAGAAGGTCGTGGATTTACATACATGGTGAAATCAGGAACCCAACCAAAACAATATATTAGATCCCATTTGCCAATGATTTCCTTATGTTCCATGTCAATGGTAGAATACTCGAAATCTTTGTTTAATCACCGGGATCTGACTCATTGGCTGATTAATACAGATCAAATTTTCAAAGGCCAAATATGGGTACGACCCTCCCAACCAACCCAGTTTTTTTCTATTCACAACGTCAAGATTCGAACCTCTAACCTTGGTTAAGAGACCTAATATCTCATTCTACTGGACGAACTGGTTGTTGGTTGAACTGAGGTTTACAGAAGTTTCAAAATGAAGTGTTGAGTTTTGAACTGAGATGGATGCTTAGCAATCTAGAGCACAAGGCCAAATTAGGGGGGGGAAAGCCTACATAGAAAAATGGTTTTAGCTATAGCAGAAGCATTATTGATAGGTTAAGTGTTTGGAACAAATTAACATACAGGCACACACAGAATAGCTGTTGCAGCTGGAGGGAAAACAAGCCGTAGCCCATCCAAAGGGTGCTTGTGATGGCAAAAAACCGAGGACCATCCTTGCTAACAATAGGTTGGTTGACCCATTTCTCATAAGCTTCCCCAAGATGGCCAACCTATGAAATTTTCATTTTTATGCATCTCAAAAGCATCGGATAGAATTCGAATCAAACGGATTTAGAAAATTACATGTAACATATCCTTATTCTTAATTAAAAGTTAAAACAATCTATCTATGTTATCCGAACTCGAGTAAATGTCGGACACATGTACTCTCATTAAAAATAGTTTCTTTTTCAT
The DNA here is from genome assembly GCA_958450335.1 of Hibiscus tridactylites. Lineage (NCBI taxonomy): Eukaryota > Viridiplantae > Streptophyta > Magnoliopsida > Malvales > Malvaceae > Hibiscus > Hibiscus tridactylites. The sequence goes on along the minus strand of OY288285.1, from coordinate 70,269,877 downwards.
ATATTCGGAGGATCTTAACCACATACCATTGCCAGAATATGTGTAAGGCATAAGTGTCTATAGGTTAATCATTAACTATAATTTTTAACGGGTTGGTTAACTAAAATCATTTAATTTTTAACGATTATGTTAATTAGCCTATAAAATGTACATTTATATCGATTAACGGTTACGAGTTTTTTTTGCACCCCTAGATTCGACTATTAAATTTGGGGGACCTCTTGAACATTTTTCACCAACTTGGTTCTGTCGACCGTAAACTATCAACGCATTCATTTTCCACAAAACATGGTGAGATTTTACGTCCCATTCTTGCTGCACCATGTGTCGCAATGCAGAGACAATGAAGAACCTTGGAGAGTCGGAGATTGTTGCACAAGGATATTGAAGGTTGTTCGTTTCAAGCTACACCTTTTTATACCCTTTTTAAGTTCCGTCAACAGAGACAGAGTTAGGATCAAACATTAGCATAGGTTAAAATATTAAATTTTAAAAATATAAGGGTTTATTAAGTATTTGAACTTATAGAACCTAAATAGTTATTGGACAAAAAAATTTAAAGACATGTGCCTTAATTAATCCATACCGCCTTGCGTCGCACGCTTGATTTTGGTGGGTGAGTCTCCAAACGAAATTTTTTTGTATACACAATGCCTCAAACTCAAGACTTACTTAAATGATATCAAACTATTTACCACAATAGCTCATTCTTCTTTAGTTCAACACCTACTTTATTATATATTTAATAAAATCTTTTATTTTTTATAGGGGTCAAATTATTATTACACCAATATTTATCATATTTTTAAATTTTGTAATATGGGTCGGAGGCCCCTTGAGCCCCAAGGGAGCTCCGCCCTTGTTCGTCAATATAATTGAACATGTTCTCAAGCTACAGAAAAACTTTAAGATCCAATTACTTTGGAGGTTGAATGGAGAGTCGTTGGTGCCGAAGTGATGGGTTAAATAAGAATGGTTAAAGTGATAGAATAAATAAATAAAGAGAATTGTATTTATTAAAAAATTGAATTAGAATTAAATTGATTGAATATATAAATATAAATAACTAAATGTGTCATTATATCAATTTTCATTAACTGTCACGTCAATACTGTTAAACCAAGTTATTATTTTTTTTAAAATTGAGAGACCATTGTATAAATTTTCATAGCTGATGGACTCAACAAAAAAGCTCTATAATCGAGGGGCTATTTATATAATTTACCCTTAAAGTAAAATTAAAAACAGAGCTCACATAAATACTAAACAGTATATCACCACGTGCTTCTGATTTATATGCCCCTTTCTCTACTGCCTAAATGATTGATTCCATGATATAAATATTAGGATCCCCTTTGGCCTTTACCCCACAAAACTATAATTTTCTACTTATTAAAACTAGTTACTATTCTCTTTTGCTTTCTGTTCTATTCCCATCCCAAAAAGTTTGGTCATGAAAATTTACTTCTATAAAATTGAATGGATTCTTTTTTTTAAAACTACTTTTTTGGGTAAAAATAAAAATATGCACATGGACTCGTTAAAAACTTCCCTAAACTTAAGTGGAGAAAAGAGTAACCATGATTGTATTACAAGATGAAACTAGAAACCTAAGAGAAATACCAAGATAACTAAAGCCATAAGGAATCAAAAACAAAGCTAATGACACAACTAGACAACCTGCATGTGCTACGGTGGCTAACTAATCTCCAGGTAAGTCAAGAACATCGATCGAGTCTGCTTGTAACATCTCATCCACGCAAGGAGGAGCTGAATGAAAAATCCGCACCGAGAGTGAGGTGGAATCATGCATCTTGGCAAGGGTATCCACCACCATGTTACCAAACATACTGAAAATGGATAGTCCAAGCTCGTGATTGCATCATACGTATATTTTCCAGCAAAGCACCATCCATGAAGTCCTGCCGATAATCCAAAATCAATGATCAAAATCATTATTATTTAATCATTTTAAAATTTATGTTTATTATTGTTGTTGTCATTAACCATGATCAAAATCATTAGAAAATAAATTTAAAATAAAAAAATAAACTTATTAAATAGTTTCGGTCATAAAGGATGACATGTTTATCTTAAGTGATTCTGGCTCGAGCAGCACAATTGGCAAGTGTGTGTTAATTTATTCAAATTTAAAATTATACTAAAATATTAGTTTGTAATTGAATTAAAATATTAAAAAAATCAAAACGTGAGAATAGATTTACTTCTCACCGAAGATTTTGACAAAGTTTTCAATTCCACATCTTTACAATATTATTTAATGGTATCAATTCATCATGTTATTGGTTTCTTTATTATTATTAAAGCAAAGCAAGCCGTCTCCTTTAATTCGTGTTTCACTGTTACTTGTTAGTGGCAGTTTGCCTGCCAATCAAAACTTATATATATGCATATTTAGTTATTTACACATGTTTAACACAATATAATTGTGATTTCTATACTTTCGAATCGTCAAATGCATGAATATTAGAATTTATCACAGTAAATTTATGGGTCATAAAATATTTTTAAAATAACTATATTTTAAAATAAAAATAATTATTCAAAATTAAAGGCAATCATTTATTTTTAGAGCAATCATTTCATGCACAATTACCTCAATTTAGGGTTTAGAGATTTTGTTTAGGGTCTAGTGTTTAGAGGTTTTAGTGGATGAGTTTTGAATTTAAGGTGTGGTTAGAATTTAGGGTCTAGGGTTAAAATTTAAGGTTTATAAGTCAAAACCTAAATCCCTAACCATATTACTCTAAAAACTAAATCCTAACATATAAACCCTAAATTCTAAAGTCATGCTTAAATCCCTAAATCCTAAACCAAATCCTTAAACTATAAAACTAAATCGCTTGTCAAAATTTTTCATTTTCACTACCAGTGCATGCGATATTTTTCTATTATTTTAAAATTATAAACTTTTTCAAAAACAATACATAAATTTTAACCATAAATTTAACTAAAATGTTATGCCAAGCCTAGTATGTTTTTTTTTTATAACAGCCAAGCCTAGTAATGTTGTACGGGAACGTCTTCATCAACAAGAGAGTATAAAAACTCAATTTAATGGTTAAATTGCGAAAACATCGTTTTATGTAATAATAATAATAATAATAATAATAATAATAATAATAATAATAATAATAATAATAATAATAATAATAATAGTAGGGATAAAATTCGTATGATCCTTTTCAGTGTCCCTACTTATACCTCAACACTAAAAAATATTATAAAATTAAATTACAAGCTCTAACCCTAAATTCTAAATCTTAAACTTTACACCTTATACCTTAAAATACACCCTATCCTAAATTCTTTAAACACTAACCACAACCTCTAGTCTAAAACCCTAAACCCTAAATTTAATTTTAAACATTAGAGCATATGTAGGGGCACCGAAAAAGGTAGAGGATTTCCATTCGTAGTAGTAGTAGGAAGAAGAATTATTTAATAAATAGATAAATAAATGTTCCGAGTGGCCCAGTCTCCACTTTCCTCTGAAACCAAACCCCTCTCCCCCACGCGTCTTCCATTTTCCTGTCTCCTCTGCTTTAAAACCATCTTCATCTTCATCCTCATGTAATTTAATTTGCTTCTCTTTTCTTTAAGCCAACAAGATAGAGAAAACCCATTGTTTGTTTTGGGTTTTCTTTCTTCTTTTACCATGCATTTTCCATGGAAGAAAACCAAAGTAACTCGTATCGCACGCCTGATTGCCGGCCTCCACCAGTCCCCCAAACGCGGCGGATCCCTTGTGGTGGAGACCGGATTCCCGACCTCCCTCGTCGATCTTTTCGTCAAGTACAGCGATCGCTTGCGAAAATCCTCTAAAAGAAAATGCAGTCCCCGGATCCTATCCCCACCCACTCCGCCACTCTCTCAGCCTCCCGGCATGGATGTCGGTGAAGTAGTATTTAATTCCATAGAAAATAACGATGATGAAAGAATTCCCTTCCAAGTGGCGTTTAAAGTTTCTTTAGCGGTGGCTCTCGCTGTTACTACAAGCCTTGCGATTTGGATCATGGCGGCTGCACTCTTGCTTGTGCTGATTGAGTTTGCCGGGGCACGATTTTGGGGTTTCTTAAAACCAGAATCCAAGACCCTTTTCTTCTGTTCTGGGATCCCAAAGGGTTTCTTAAAACAAGGAACTGAGTCCCCTGATCATCGTGAGTTAATTGAGTCGGGAGATGAGCCAAAATTGGAAACAATAACATCAAAGAGTGAGCGTAGTCGGAGTAGTTTACTCAAGAAACTTGTTCCTAAGAAGTTCCGCCATGGAAAGAGGAAGAAGCAGGGGAATAAAGAAGATGAATCGGGAAGTGAACAGGTTGGTCAAGTTTTGCAGGTTGAATCCGAGACGGGGAATTCAGGGTATGTGATTATTGTTGTTGTTCTTGCTGGACTTATAGGAGGGCGGGGTTTTTCACTTTTGCTAACTCTTGTATGCTGTTCGACGCTGGTATATACTGGAACTCACACAAAGAAAATGATAGGCTAGGGAACTTGAGTTTCTTGTAATTTTAACTGTAAATTTATACATACAGATTTGCATTGCAATTTGCCTTTGTTGCTTCCACTGTAATTGCCAAATATATGCACTAAATATTACATATTAGAATAGTATACAGACACTTGTGCTGCAAATTTCCAGGGTTTAGTTTGACCCCCTATATATATATATATATATATATATAGGTGAAGAAAAGAAAAGTGTTTAAGACATACAACCAAAGTCTGTCCTTAACTTAGTACGGTCATCGAGAAGAATAGCTAATATTAAGGTTACTGTTTAGTATAAGCGGTCGGTTAACTGTTATAACGATTATTGAATTTTATTAAATATTATCTAATTATTAAAAATGATTAACAATTGATAGTTAATCATTAGAACATGGTTAACCGATAGTTCGGTTATAAATTAACTTATAATCTATTATAATTTTTTCACATGTTCACTAAAATAATGTTAATTATTTCTCTGGTAATTATTAAATCAAAATTTTCAAAAAAAATACTTAAATAGAGATATTATAAACACTAATTTCATACTTAGATAAAAAAAAAAGTAGATACATATTGTAGAGTTTCAACACAACAAACAAGCTTCACAATAGTTTAAAGTTCTAAGTTTCAACAATGTTCAACACATAGCAATATATCATCAAAGTTTTAAATACAAATATTTAACTTGTAACCCCCTAGACCGGCCTATGCGGAAAGACCAAGTCTAGTAAGGCACATTATAGTTTAAAACTCTAGTAGAAAACATGTTTGCAAACTAAGCGTAAATTTCGACAGCATAACGGCAAAATTTAGTGAAAACCATCAAGTTAAATAAACTTGTTTAACACGTCAAACAGTAATACTATCCAAAATCATTCGCAACATAAACTTCATAGATAATATAGGCAGCCATGATTACTTAAATAAACCCATCATAGGATGGTTACAAAATAAGTATCAGTTAGCATATCAAAATACTTCTAGTTTAATACCATACATAACAAAATATAGGCACATGTCACCCTGAAAGTACAAACGGTGGATAGAAACATTACATTCAAAAAGAATACCAAATGTGTCGATCCTCCAAGTGTCGGCTACGGGGTGGCCTATCCAAAATATCTGAAAGGGGAAAGAATTTGGGGCGTGAGCTAGAAAGCTCAGTGTGTTCCAACAGTGCAAGTAAAACATGTACAACAACAATATACATTTCTAGTTCAAAAACATAAAGTTCAAGTAACAGTACGGTTCGGTTTAATCTTTTCTCTACCCTCCAACCATACTCCAAGAGGCACTTCCCCAAAACTGCGTCAAAGGCATTAACCAGTGCCCATTGGGCATAGGTGCCAACCTAAGGGAATACCTTAGGAACGGTACGGTACGGTAGGAATTACCCTAGCCGAAGCATAGGAACCTGTAACGGTAAGGAATTACCAGCTGGATCAGGGCTGAACCTACGGTAATAGTTCGATTATCACTTCATATTCTATCCCAAATACCCCAGTAACAACCTATGTAATAGTTCGATTATCAATAACAACTGTAATTTCGGTAAATGTAAAATAGACATGTATTTTCCATAAAGCGGTAATCAGTAAGCATATTGTTCAATCAAAACTATGATGTAACACACATATAATATAATCATGCTTATTTTAGAAATCATATCATAATCATGCAAAAACACTTTATCAATCATGAGCATGTGTTTAGTTCAATAACATATTTTCATCATGCAAAACAACTTTAAAACGGTTATATAGCACACAAGGAACACACCTCAAAAGATGAGATCGGTCAGAAGATCTATCGAGGACCAAGATCACGCTCCGCTACAGTGCTGGAACCTAAATAGACAGGGATTATGGTTACTAACAGATTTACACCTTAATCATAGTAAAATACTAAGTTTTCGGGTCGTACGAGTGACGATAGGATCACGAGGCGGTACAGATCAGGACGAGCTGGGCTGGGCGTAGGCACGGTCGGGAGATCCACGAGTACCTATTAGATCAGAAGATGAACATCAGTCCTCAATCATCAATTTCTCTTGAAAGACAACTTATACATATGCATGTTCGGGTTCAACGTCTAATTTTGAGGCTTTCGGGTTAGAATTTTGCGAAACGGGCTTCAAAATCGGACTCAGGACGTCGAAAAACATAAAATAAGACTTTTCGGGAAAAAAGTTGACTTTTTGGTCAAAGTCAACGCTGACGTTAGCGGTCAAAGTCAACGTTGACGTCATGCTGACGTCACTGGTCCAAGGCTGACTCGGCGAGTTGACTCACTGAGTTGACTCGGGCGAGTTGACTCACTGAGTTGACTCGGATGAGTTGACTCACTGAGTTGACTCGGACGAGTTGACTCACTGAGTTGACTCGGACGAGTTGACTCACTAGGTCGGGTCGGTCGGGTCGATCAACGGGTCAGTCAAAGGGGCTTGACCGAGCTGACCGGTTCAGCCGGTCCAGCCGGTTCAGATCGGTTCGGTCTACGCAGACCGACTCTTACCTTAAAGAACATGAAGGTCGCCGGACGGTCACCGGAACCTCGCCGAAAAAGTGCGTTTTACGCCATTTTTTGCCGGAAAAAGACACAATCAGTCCACCATCGTTTTATTACACCTTTACGAAACGAAAAGACACTGGAAACGAACCAAAACTCACCGAATTTCTCTTTAACCGCTCAAACACGTCGAAAAGAAAAACGTAGCTCCGACGACGGGACAAACCACGACGAATGGGCGAACGAAAACTTGGATTTTGATCAGCCTGCGACAGGGAGTCTAACGGCGGTGGCGGCGTGGCCAACGGACGTTGAACGGCGTCGGAAAACTCAAAGGAAAAGGTCGACCAGATTAGCCCTAGGTTCGCGAACCTTAAACGGTCGATTGCCGGTGAAACGGACGGCGGTTGAGCGCGTAGGTTGAGGGGTTTTGCTCGGGGTTCGACGGTGAACACTTTAACGTCGGCGATGAGCGTCACGGCGCGGCGGTGAGGGCAAATCGACGGTGGCCGGTTTGGTTCAAGGGAGAGGGAGGTGAATCGGTCAGGGGTGTTTCTGGAAGTTTTTGGGAAAAGATCCCAATTAAATTACACTCGATAAGTTAGGTAGGATATTTTCATTATTTAATTATTATATTATTATTTTTGGTTCTAATATAATTTAGTTGGGGTTGCCTATAACCAAGAGCTTTAATAGCTCAATTGGCTGGGCACCCGGCTGAAACACATGAGGTTGTGGGTTCGATTCCCACAACCCTCACTCCCTCTTCTTTTTTTTCATTTTAATTCATTTATTATTTATTATTATTTTCTGGGTGTTACATAACTAACATAAAACAAACATAAGGTAAAAAAAACTTTCATAAATTAATACATCGCAAGTCACAAAATAATAATTTTATAATACGATATGTCAAAATTTATAACAGTAATCGTAACCATTAACCATTATTTTTAGTGGTTTGGTTAACCGAAACCGTTTAGTCTTAACGGTTCGATTAATTAACCTGTAAAATGTGACGGTTATACCGGTTAACGGTTATGGTTAATGATTAATTATGTGCATCCCTAATCGTAATCGTTGATATAATTGTTAATTAGTATAATTTTATTTCACAAGTTAACTGGCATAATTGTATTTTACAGATTAATTAACCTAACTATTAGGGTTAAACAATTTCGGTTAGCTAAAGCGCTAAAAACGATGGTTAATGGTTAACTTAAAAAATACTTTTTAACTAAGGATGAAGCTTGTGTATAAAATCTTTCTATTTAAGTATATTTTTTTGAAAATTTTAATATAATATTCATCAGAAAGATAATTTCATTATTCCATAAAGTAGTGAATATGAGAAAATATTTGTAATATGTTACAAGTTAAGAAACGGTTAACCGCTATAAAGGTTAACCGTTTCTTAACAGTTAAATTATAATTAACAAAATTTAATAACTGTTATAACAGATAACTTATCGTTTAGATAAAACGGTACAATTAACAAACTATAAACACCCCTAACTAACACCTTATCAAGAAGATTATAAAAAAAGAAAGATGAAACTCTTTAACAGACGTGGTTCTGGACACCCTTAGATAACATCTTATCAAGATGATTTTTATGGTGAACTTAAATTTTCACGGTTTATTAAAGTCTCAAACATATATAGTTTCAGACATATACAATAGGTGCGATCGTAAAGGATCCAAAAAAGACTTAAAATGAGTTCTCTAATAAATAGCATATATATATATATATATTTTTTAAATATTATAATATATATAACATTTTTCTAAAAAAATGAGAGTAATATTTTGGAAGAAGTTGATATTAAAAGCGTTGTATATGATTTTACTTCAAAACATGTAAGAAGAGCAACAATTTTTAACTGAAAATATTAGATTTTTTAAATGTTTGTAAGTTATTTTTATGTTAATCAAGAGAGTCATCTAATATATATATATATATATATATATATATATATATATATATATATATATATATATATATATATATATTATAAATTAAGGACTTCGTTTTAATAATTTGTTTTAAAAAATTCAATCTTTGAACCGTCCATGATTTCTAAGGCTTTGCTTGGTAAAAAGGGAAGAAAATTGGAAAGATAAAAAATTGAAGTGGTGAAAAAATGAAAGGATGAAAAATATTTTTTTTCTTTTCATCGGTGTGCTTGGTTGAGAGGATGAAAATTAGAAAAAAGAAAATAAGTTTCTTTCCTCTTTATTGTTTGCTACAATAGAAAAGTGATAGGAAAAGAAAATTTAGTTTACCATTGTACCCTTGTACTTATATTTATTTTATTGATAATTTTTATTGTGATATTATTCAATTATAATTTTTATGGCATATTTAATTGTATTTTTTGGATGTTATTTTTAAAAAAGTTAATCTTAATACAATAAAATTATAAATACAAAAGATTTAAAATAAAAATAATAGATTGAATTATTATAAATATTTATTACATCATATATGTTTTGTTTTCGATTATTTTATATGTTACATAATATAATTTAAAACCGATATATATATATATATACTATATGAGAAAAGAATTGTTTAAATTATAAATTTAATCCAAAAATTAAATTATAATAAAAATGAAAAATAAATATAAGAAAATAATATACATAAAATAAAATAAATTTTAAAAATGGATTCACAAACAATTGGGTATATGATTCTATGGAAGATTTATAAGTTCAAAATGAAGAGATTTGTGAATTATATACTATAGCAATGAAAATGTAAAATTATAATTTATAATTTTAATCTAAATGAAAATGTTAAATTATAATTTACTTGGGGGTATATTTGTACTTTACCGTTCATATTAAATTGAATTCAGTTTTTTTCCCTTTCTTTCGCCCGAATTTGGACGGATATTGTTTTTCTCTTTTGTTTTCTTTTTCTATCCAATTTTTCTTTTCTCTTTATTTTCTTTCCAACTTTCTGCTGTACCAAACACAGCCTAATAGTGTATAAATATTTAATCAGATATCAAAATGTCTAACGCTACACCAAATTATCTACTCATGTACTTAAATTTTATGAATACACCGAAATCTTAAATGTTTAACAAAATGTGTATGCACCAGAACCGTATAATACTTTTATAGCAATTATTTAAAGGATTTATGTTCGATACACATGCATCGGAAACAAAAAGTTTTACAAGCGCCTTAGTTTTAGAGTTTATGGTTAGAATTTAGGGTTTATAGATTATGGGGTTTATGTTTAGGGATTTAGAATTTTGGGATTGTGATTAGAATTTATGTTTGGAGTTTAGGGTAATATAGTTAGAAGTTTAGGTTTTAACCTATAAACCCTAAATTATAATCACAATCCATCAATTTCAAACCACTAAACCTAAACCTCCAACCTTCAAACCCTAAATTTTAACCCTAAAACTATGGTATTTATGGAAACCTTTTGTTTTCACCGCCTATGTATGGAATAGTTACCCTTATTCAAATATCTAAAAATTTTAGGATTTATAATCGATACACTGACCGGTGGAAAACAATTTTTTATAAGTTACTTAGTTTTAGGATTTAGGTGTTTAGAATTAAGATTTTGTGATTAGAATTCATAGTTTATATGTTACGGTTTAAGTTTTAGTATAGTATGGTTAGGGATTTAAGTTTTTTACCTAAAAACTTTAAATTCTAACTTTAATCCATAAATTCTTCCAACAATCCTTAAATTATAAACTTTAAATTAAATCATTAAATTCTAACTTTTTATTTCCACCGGACCACTACTATTGTATTGAATAATTATACAAACTTTTATAGCACAACAAAAAGTTTTAACTCTTTGTCATAAAAAAAGGCAAGTCCAATAATCAAAATTGTTGACAGTATGCCAATCATTCGATTCATAGAAATTTTAATATTAGATCGACACATGAACCCAACAAGTAAAAAAAACGGATCATGTTTATCTTAAAAAAAATTGGTTCAAATCGCTTTGTCTGCAAAGTACATATATTTTATTAAAAAATTAAAAAAATATAAATATATAATATTTTGTAATTACTTATTAAAAATAAATATTAGACCGACACATGGCCGTGGAAAACAGGAACCTTAGTGCGCTTAGAAAGCGTTCTTTAAGAAGCGCACAACAGAATCTCTTGTTGCTTGCTATGTTCCTTAATTGAAAAGGAAACCCATAGGAAATTCAATAATTTCTTCTTTTTCAATCTTCAATCTGAATTATGTATCAATTATATGTTAACCTCTGATTAATTAAAGGATTTTTTAATAGTTTTAAAGTGAGTACAACGTAGTATATGTTTATATTTTTTCTTAACACTTTGATAATGTAACGTGTCTTACAAACAAAACTGATTAAACCTGAATCTTTTAGGATGAACATCATTCTCTTTTCCTTGAAACCACTTGTTGAGTTCAACTAAAATATCTTTTAAAGAAAATAACGGTCTATAATAAGTATCGAACTATATAGTTTAGTTAACTAGTTCGATAATAAATAGTTAAAATATCTTGCATACAAAGCTTATTGAATTTGAGCATCTTAAAATGAATATCATTTTCTTTTCATTGAGATCATTCGTTGAATTCAACTAATTTTTTTATTAGAAATAACAGTCTATAATAATTATCGAACCATATAGTTTAGTTAACTAGTTTGATAATAAGTAGTTAAAATACCTAACCCAAATAAATATTATAAGATAAGGATTTATTATTGAAGGAAGCCAATAATTAAAAGAGTTAAACTTGTTTGGATTGCAAGGAAAAGAGAAAGGAAAGAAAAGTAATATTATTTCTTTTGTTTGGATTTTTTTATTTAAACAAGTGGAAGCAAAAGAGATTAAATATCTTTTGCTTTTACTTTAAATACCTAATTTTTATTTAAATATCTTTAATCTTTTATATAAATTATTTTATAGAAGGATACAATTAAAATAATATTATAAATATTTATTTATGTGGATTAGAATTCTATTTATTAAATATGAATTTAGTATATTTTAAATAATATTATAAATATTTATTAGAATACAATACATAATTCTCTCCTTATCTCTCTTATTTTTGTTATAACAAACAAATAGTTTTATTAAAATTTTCTTTTCTTTCCACCATTTAACCAAACAAAAGTTGTAACAATTCTTTTTATTTTTCTCTTTTTAGTTTTAGTTATCCAAATAAAATCCATATGTATCTTTTTCTTTCCTTAACAATAGTTTCTTTTTTCTTCTTTTCTTTTCCTTTCCTTTAGGATTGTTTATCCAAACATTTCGACCCTTTTCCTTAGAGTTGGAGCAACCAGAAAATAGTTAAGAGGAAAATGGTTATCCACATCTTTTCTTTTCTTTTCTATATAAATCTCTTTATTTTAATTTTTAGTCTCAATCATCAATTTATACTATCAAATAATCATAAACATGTGTAAACTGAGATTCACTGATTGATTGAATGGTCATAAATATTATATTGTCACGTTTTGTACGGTTTGAATTATAATATTTACCTTAGGGATATAAATATCTACTTAATCAAAAAAGTATAAACTGAAAAAATTTACATTGTGTAACCGAATCGTATCTTTATATAAATATATATGAAGACGATTCTCCCATGTCTTTACCCTCTACAAATGAAGAAAAATAAAATAAAAAATTTTAAGTTATACAAAAAAAAATACATCTAAAAACAATCACATGGCTGCAAATGCCACGTAATACATCTACAATACCTATTCTAATTCTTCAGACGCTGCTCGATACAAATTGAACCGGAGACCTGTGCCGAGATAAAGAAAATGAAAGCTAAATGAAAAGTTACTCGAGTGCTGCTTATCTAATATCTAGAATACGAGCCACTCTGTGGCGGCGGCGGCGGCAATCGGGTCGGTGTCCGGCGACTGCTGGAACCTGAACTTAAACCTACATCACCATTGTCCTGTGGTGGGACGTCGCTGGATCTTTTGCTATGTTCATTTCCAGCAGTGGAAAATGCAGACCTCCAATCATCTCCTGATGAGGATCCGCTTGCCCCTAGGCTGCTCTCTCCATCTAATAAAAAGGGGGAGGAAAACCACACGATTCATTTGAAAGGTTTGCACCACAAATATAGTATCAAGGTCAAATTGTATGGCTCAGTAGTGGATTCAGAAATATATTTGAGAGTGGACACATATAAAATTTTAAAATTTCAGGGTGGACACAAGATTTAAATGTTATAAAAATGTAAGGACTAATTCACAAAAATTAAAAAAATTGAAGACAAATGTGTGAACGTCGAAAAATTTAGGGTGGGAACGAGCCCATCCTATATTACATGTAGATCCGCCTACTTTTTCAATACAATAAAGTGTTCAAAAGTCGAATTCATAGAAGATAAAAACAGATAAATATCTTTGACCACTCGACCAATTAAAGAATCTTCAAACTCTTTCTCTTAATTCATCAAATATTTCACATGACTTGATTTTTTAAGCAAGTAGCAAAGTGAATTATTGTACATAAAGTACAAGGCACCATGTTATCATATGTTTAAGAATAAATCAAGTAAAATTATTTGAAAGAAATAACAAAAATTGACTTCAAAGACTGAAAATGCACATTAAAAAAATATAAGCAGACTAACATTATAGTAAAAAGTCTCAAACTACCAAAAGTGGGTAATTTGCATTCTATATAACTAAATTTATTTTTGAACTCTAATTTAAATTACAAGCCTTTAATTTTATTAAATTACATCTTAAACTTATATTATTAATAAATTAAATCACTTATACTAAGATCATTAAATTATTCTGATAAAAAAACTGAAATTAACACTTTTACCTAACATATTTTTCGTATATCATTGTCAATTAATATTTAATTGACAATTTAAATATTTTTGTTATAATTTATAAGAAATTCAGTTATTTTCTTTGAATTTATGTAAATAAAATGTTTGAGAAAATTCTCACAAAAATATTTTAATGATCAATTAAAAATACTTGATGATGACACGTGAAAAAATTTATTAAGTAAAAGTTTTAATTTCAGTTTTTTTTGAATTATTTAACGATTTTAGTACAAATAATTTAATTTATTAATAATAAAATTTAAATGATATAATTTGATTAAATTAAAATTTTGTGATCTAATTAAAAATGAATGTTAAGTATAGTGATCCAAAATATAAATTACCCACCAAAAGCACATAAAAATGGCATTCTATACATTGTAACCAACTATGCAAATAAAACAGAAGTAACAAAGTACCCAACAAGTGACTTAGTGGAAAAAAAATATGTTTATTTCTTTGAGCATTTGTGTGTGTAAGATATATGTGTTTTGTTAAAAGGTTGAGAAAAAATATGAACAGATATTATCGCTGATAGAATTATTAACCCGTACACAGACGGCGAAAACTTTTTGTTTCTACGAGTGCCTTAATTTTAGGCATATAGTTTGGGTTTATAGTTTAGGGGTTTAAAATTTAGGCTTTATGGTTAGAATTTAGGGTTTGTGGTTAAAATTTAAGGTTTAAATTTTAGGGTAATATGGTTAGGGATTTAAGTTTTAACATATAAACCTTAATTCTATCCATAGCCCCTAAATCCAAAACTATCACACTTAAAAACTTAAACTCTAAACCTTAAACAAAGTGCCTAAACCCTAAAACTAAGACGCTTGTACATGAAATAATTACTCTTACTGTTATTACTATGTAACCACACCAGTATATTAAAAATAACATAGCGAGAAAAGGGTATTTGGCAAAATACCAGAAGACCAGGTGGAGGCAGCCGCCGCTCGATTATCGTGGATGCCGAGTTGCCTTGTAAGTTTAGAAAGAAGAGTGGATTGCTTCTGGTAACGCTCTCTCTTGCGCCTTGCATTTGGATCCTCCAACAGCAGTTCACTCATCCTCTCATTGCTTATGGAACTAACCACACAAAGTGTTAAAATGTAGAATTAATTCTCCCAACTCAAACAAAATTGTATCCCAAAAATAGAATAAAACCACGCATGCATGTCTTTGACCCAACTGTGGAATGCAATAACTCTAACATTAACAAAAAGTGGTAGGTTTATCATTAATTAATGATTCCAAAAAAAGGTTTCATCCTTCTACTTAAAAGAAATTGAAAAGTTTATTTTCTATGTTATTTTGTCATAATTCAACCCTCATATTCTTCAAAAACTACTTTTTGAATAGATTTGATGCTCACTATCAGGTTAGATGAGAGGGATGGAAGACAAAAAGATGAATGTTTATTTAATTCAAATTCAAATTTTGTTTTAAAATATGGTTAATTGCATGTCGAGTCTCGGAGAATTTTAGTATTTATTTAAAAATTATTAAAAATTAATGATGTGTAGCATTAATGGTATGTAGCGGTGTGTGTCGCTCATTCTAGGCTCATCTGATAAAATAAGAGTTATATTTTGATACATCAGCTGTGTAAAAAAATATTTACCTTTCTTAATTAAACTATAAAATCTAAATCTTCCAACCCTACAATTCTAAATCATAAACTCTAAACCCTAAAATTTAAACCATACAACATAAACTTCTAAACCCTAAAATTAACAAAATTGTGTAAACTTAGCATATTAAAATATTTTTTTAAAAATAATTACACGTCGAAATTGTTAACACATCACATGTCATGCTCAAAGTGTTACTCGAGATCAATGGTGGATCTACAAGGCCACCTAAGGGAGCAATTGCACCCCTTAAAAAGTTTTTTTAGTGTGTAAAGGCGAAAGAAAATCTGCCTACTCATTTGAGAAAAGAAAAAAATGGATCTCCATTCTTGAATTCTTGGATCCCGGGGATCCACCACTGCTCGAAATGTTACAACATTCAATGTTGTGACACTTGCAATCAGAGATAGACCGAAAGGAGCTGAGAGGAGCGGTCGCCCCTCTAGAAATTTGAATTTTGTATATAATTTAAAATTGTTCTATGTATTTTTTATTAAAAATTTATTTTTGCATCCCTTAAAATTTTAAAAGTTCCCTCCCTAAAATTTTATAAGTTCACCCTAACCTAAAATATTGCGTTCGTCCTTGCTTGCAGTGTTGTAACATATATTAAAAGCAAATATCTCGCAGCTTGAATGTCAACTAAGGAAAACCTACGCTCCATAAAAAAAGATCACAATGAAAGAGCATTTTTATAGCAATTTTTGAGTAATATTTTGACAAAGAAAAAAAAACTAAGGAAATCGATCTTTTTATTGTTTGTTCATGTATGCAGGAAATGAGATATGGTGAACAAGCAAATTTTTACGGGAAAAGCATCCATTTTCATTCTGTAGACTATTCAGACAAGAGAACACAGATAGTACTCACCTAACAGAGCTATATAACTGAATAAGCATGTCTTCTTTAGCTTTCTCTACTTGGCAAAGAACAATGGCCTGCTTAAAAGAACGACATTTGGAAACAATACAACAGCATAATATATATGAGAAAATATTGAATGTACTGACGGTGGAAACAAAAAGTTTCCACAAGCGCCCTAGTTTTAAGGTTTACAAATCTAGTTTAGGGTTTATGGTATAGGATTGCGGTAAGAATGTATAGTTTAAAGTTATAATTTAGGGTTTAGTGTAATATGTTAGTGATTTATATTTTAACCTATAAATAGTAATTTCTAACCTTAAATTTTAACAACAATCTCTAAATTATAAGCTCATAAACTTAGGACACTTGGTTTTTACAAGTGCCTTAGTTTAGATTTCAATTCATGATTAAAGGTTTAGCTGTTTAGAATTTAAGGTTTATAGGTTAAAACTTAAATTCTGACCACAAGCCTTAAATTATAAACACTTAAAATCTTTACCCTGAATTAAAACCCTAAATTAAAGAGCTTGCAAAAACTTTTCAATCCCACCGCTAGTACATGGTATAATTACCTATATATAGATAAGATCCACTTACACCATGTAAAATTTAACGGAACTAAACTAACCTTTGGAATGTTGGCAGCAAGGCTGTTAAGAACAGCTTCCACATAACCACGTACTTCTTGGGACATCCACCGAAGCTCTTCTACAGGGTCAACAGGTTTTCTTGCCATTGTATCCTACAAGGGAATAATGTTGAAGATGCATGCTCGATAGTTATAATTTTGACAGATAAGGGTTCAAATATTTGGGGCAGACGATTTCCATCCGACACAAAACACAGACATAATCACATTATGAGTATAACATTAAAAAAAAACAATTGAAATTTGGAAATAACCAATAACTCACAAGTGAACCATCAGATACACTTTTCCTTACGGGAGGGCTAGATTCAACCTTCACTTGGCCTCCTTTAGATTCAACCACATTACTTAATTTTTCTAACCACTCAGTCTTATCTGCAAGGCTCTCAGCCTTTAGTATAACAGCACTTTGAGCTGCAAAATAAAACTGAGGCATTAGTGGCAAGGAAATTGGCAAAAGAACACCAAAATCAATTCAAGAAAACTTGTAAAACCTTTCAAAACTGTCTTATATGGAGCCCTGCTAATTATCTTGAAAACAAGGTTGGGTCCTTTTCCCTTCTTATCCCTAAAACTTTTGGTTGAGTCATCTTCATCATCAGCAACTTCCTCTATGTTGCATTCCTGATGAATGAATAATTAGAAAAGCAGCCATTTATATAAAGGACAAACCAAATTATTTGAAGATGAGCATTGTTATAAATATCAGATCCATAAATCAGAGCAATGAATAGCTAACATATTCTATTGTCCCGAGCAGCGATATGAGGATTTTTAATACAAGTCAAGACCTAAATAGCATATGCTAGATCTATCTTCTCGAGGACTTGAATCTCACTGGTTAGTTATACCATCTTTCATTCTTTCTTTTTCCTTGAACATACATCCAAACATATTGGGGCTAGCATAGAAAATTCCGCTCATTGAGACGAATGGTGGTGATTTGGACAGAATGAGATTCATGGAGACAGTTGGATAGGGTTGGTTTTGGTAATGACAATAGGAGAAAAACTTGAGGGAATTTAAACTTGATGAAGAAATAGGCAAGAGAAGCGAAACATAAACAAAAAGCAATGTATCACAAGAAATGAATATTCACTTCATACCTCAAGTGAGATGACACCACGAAAATGCCTTTCCTCTTGTTTTTTCGTGTAACCAAGCTTCACCAAAGATTATTTGTCAAGCAACATTACTTGAATAAAGATGAATAACAACTATTAACAAGTATTGTCAACTACACGTTTATGCACATAGAAACAACCGCAACTAATAGAAGCACAACACACTAACCTTGCCAGTTTTCTCATTTAAAACAAACCATCGCCTACCCCATTCGTTTGTTTTTCCACTCTTCTTCAGTAAAAACCCTGCAGTGACAAATTAGAACAGGTGGTAAGGCATTTTCCACTTGCAGACAGCTACAAGTATCATACATATGTGTAAAAGATTTTCAAGGCTATGATGCTAGATGCTTGGTTTGATTTCCAACCTGCTGTTATCTCACCACCCGGTCCAGCAGTCTTCAGGCCTGATCCCTCTTGTACATCTTTTTGTGCTTCTTTTTCATGCTTGCTGAATTTATTCTTCATCATTTTGAAGATTCCTTCAGATTCTTGTCCACCTTTTTGAGGACTGCCTTCCTAAAAGTGAAATGAAGAAAATAATCAGTCTCCAACACGAATGTCACCGATGAGATTAATATTATAAAAAGATCAAAGTCCACACCCGATTTGGAATTGACTGCTCTGCATCAGGTGCCTTCTTGGAGGACCGGTGATTCTTCACCTCTTCTTCTCGCCGTTGTCTTTCCATTCTATTGAAAATCAGGAGGAAAATTATCGGCTGAAGTTACTGAAACAGAGGACCAGGAAAGCTATAATAAATAAATAAATGATTAGAATATAAAGAAATTTATTATAGCACACCGCCTTTGCACAAGTCGAATGAAATGTTGAGGTGGAACAAATGCACGCTCCATATCCACTAGTGCAATTACCATCTCCATGGATTCCTTTTTAAAACTATCTAGTGCAGCACTTGCAATCTGCACAACCTGGTTTTTTTACAAGGATGAAAAAAGTATTTCACTTGCCTTAACATGAAAAGAAATAGTGCATCAATTATTACCTCTCTTCTGAAAGGAGGATATCTTCCAAGACCAGGTGTCGCATTTGCAGTCGCAGACACTATGTCCATCAACACACGATGAACCTGATCAATTGCAAGGCTGATTAATTGAGGGGTCTACAACTTGAAAAGTTTCAATAATCTTTTTCTACACAGGAAAAACTTCCCATAATAACAATTTAACGGTTCAGTGAAAATGCTTGATATATACTGTAATCTATTTCCCAACAATTCAAGCTTTCAAGATATTGCTATATTAGAAGAAAAAAAGTGTGGATCCAAGTCACCGTATTAACAGAAGGATAACGTTGTATTCACAGTCATTGATTAAAACGGATATTGACGCCCAACATATTTACTTTTCAAGGTATTTCCTAGCAGAAACTTGTAACAACATAATCATAACACGATTAGAAAATATGAAAATGCCTACTGTTAGAATTAGTAGAAAACAAACTCACAAACATGCAACAAAAAAGAAAACAATCATGTAGAACGAACCCTTCCACGCACGGAAGCGTAGGTACAGAGTACCAACATAGATGTACCTCATCAACACATAAACGAGATGGCTCTTTTGCTAGCTCTAAGACACCTTTTATCAGAGATCTTAAACCCTTCTCTGGAGATATCAGATAGGGCTGATAACCATCTGATTCTAGGACAACCTGAGATAAAACACATCAATCTGAAGTTAAAGAAACTAACCAGTATGTAGCGCTTAGGAAGAAGGCACAAATCTGAAAGAGATTTCTTAAAAGAGCCTACCCTTTTGACATTGTTCATTTCAAAATGTTTGTCCAAAGGGAGCTGCTTAATCCTGTTTGGAAAGCTTCCTTCAAAACAAGCAACAATTTTCCAACCATTTCCCTGAAAAATTGGGAGGATACTTAAGACAAGCGGTAGAGGAATTATTCAAACAGGCAAACAAAATGAACCCTGCAAAGATTTATATGCAACATTTTTTTTAATGTTAGGTTACACATTTATCATAACCATGCAGATGTTTATCCCTCTTTTGCACTAGTAACATGAATGATGAGCATTTCACTTCTGAAAGAAGCATCTCACTTCACCACCCATTATATGTTGCAGAAATTTGTCCTCAAATTCGCGACACAGCTCCAAAGCAACAGCTCTTGTGCCTTCAGGGCTACCAATCATTTCTTCACCAAGCCTTACTAATTCATCCTGGATTATTTCAGATTTCCCCTGAAGCCTGATATGTGGTGAAGCAAGGAAGAATTAGAAACCTAAAAGAGGCAAGAGAATATTTAACAACCAAGTTCAGTTTGAACTTTCCCGTGGAAGTCAGATATAAATCTTAAAAACTAAAAAAAGAAGTGAATTCCATCAATTATACATATGTGGAGCCAAATTGAAAATGGTTCCATCATATGTCAAAATACTTGTCTCAGTTGGGGCTGTAAAGACCTCGAATAGGTGGTTTCGTCTAATACTATCAGCCTTGCATATTCTTGAATCTAATAAACACAACCTTAACATTGATAATTCACTTTCCAACCAATTTCTCTAACTTTGTAAAGACAACTGATAATAGACATAATTTCGCAACAGTCAACCTCATAAAACTTACCAATTTTAAGATTATTCTACGCTGGTCATGAGTGGTTCACATGCCTTTAGTTGGAAATATGCTCCCACAAAATCAGAAAGCAAAAGCATTTAAAGTGTCTTGTGATAATTCTCCCATCAAACTTTGGGAACTAAAACAAGAGCAGTTCTACATGAAACTAGGGTATATTTATCACAACATTTCTAGCTTCTAGGCAGTATTAGAAGGGAGAACGCAATAACAAAAAAAAGATGCATCAATTTAGGAGACTATCGTAATTGCAAAAACAGAAACCTATGGTTAGAAGGAATTGGAAAAGGTAAGTACCCAGAAAGGAGATTAGGAAGCCTGAGCTTTATACGGTTGCGTATTTGGCCAGCAAGTGCATCTACTAATGCTACTCTCCCGAGCTTGTTTCGAGGGGCTCCAGTCAAGATAGATTTTAGACTTTCACTCTCTGCTCGCCAAGCCATTTCTAAAGAATTGTCAGATGAATCACTACCAGGTTGAGTTGAAGCTATAGAAACAGACTGGCCAATTAGAGCAACCCATGGAATGTCTGAAGTTTTAGGCGGTCCCTGATTTAACAAGAGAGCCTGAACTGCCGCAAGGGCTTTTGAATTTGAAACAGCTTGATCAATTTTACTAATAATTCCAACAGTTCTGGTACCTAAAATCAATTAAAATTGGCAGTAAAATTTTACATATTCAGAAACGTAGCAGTGGAAGGTAAACTTCTATCGTTTTGCTTGGAATATGCATGCACCATAGAATTGTCACCTTCTTGATCATATTCTTTTGCGATTCTAAGTGCTCTAGATGATGAGATTTCCGGTGCTTGAGCAGCAGGAACAATAACAAGCAAAATAGCATCACTATATTCAGCATACTCACTGAGCTGAGGAATGAAGTAAGAGAAACTGTCAGATAAGTAAACAAATTAAGCACCCCAAAAACTAGCTATGCAAATGAAAAAAAGAAGAAGAAGCAAACAATGCATCAGAGTGTCCAACTGTTAAAATTCGAAACCAAAAAAATTTATGTTAGCCGCTCACCAATGAGCCGTCCATAATTCTTTGTTCCAATCCTGGTAAATCAATCAACTTTAACGATGGGGCTGAGATATGGAAAAAAAAGGGGAGAACTGTTAATAAAGTTACAATGTATAAAAGATATCTATTGCGTAAGCAAGCACACACATGCACAAACACATGTATGTCTTGGAATGCATATGAATGCATGCATACAGGACTAAAATGGAGGCAAAGGAAAGGAAATTTT
Source organism: Hibiscus tridactylites (assembly GCA_958450335.1). Lineage (NCBI taxonomy): Eukaryota > Viridiplantae > Streptophyta > Magnoliopsida > Malvales > Malvaceae > Hibiscus > Hibiscus tridactylites. The sequence goes on along the minus strand of OY288285.1, from coordinate 70,247,871 downwards.
AAGATCATTCATGAAATGTAGTTGCCCTATCAGAGATAATATGAACCCCAAACTAACATCCATTACGCATCAAACTTTCAAAAATTGAATGATTTCTTTAATGAAATGGATTCGAATTCCATCCCTGACCACAAATGCCCGTGAACGGCTTTGCTAAGTCTTCATTTATCTTATCAAAATATTCCCAAGCTTGAAGAACATATCCAACAATCTTCTTCGTGATATCATGAGAACACATCCAACATATCCAATAATTGTTGTTATATTACGATTCCAACAATTATGAATATTTGTAAAGAACGCTTCCAATCATGAGATTGCAAGCTTGTAGAACACATCTAGCACATCCAATAATCAAAACAATCAATACGATCATGAGGGCAATCACTAAAAGATATGTTAATAAAGGACTACATAATATTGAGGTTCCTACAGTTATGTATTCTCACAATGACGGGAATTTGGGAAAGACATGGCATGATTGAACCCTGGTGGCCAAAGGGAAGAAAAGTTATGGGGCTCTGAAACAACAAGTGACACCTAAGCTTACTAAAAAGGGAGAGAAGAGATAAAATTTGCATATATTTTTATTCAGTTTATCTTTCATATTCAAATGTTGAAAATATGATCATGAATGTACGCTTTTGCCATACTGTTTTAATACATGATATTTTGTTAAGAACTTTTATGCATATATGGTTGATTGAGTAAATTGTGAAAGATGCTGTTGTTATTCATTGAATTTCTCTTATGAAAATTTGTCATATCCTCTTATTAAAATTTAATATTTTTTCAATCTTTCTTGTCTGCTGCAAATGTTTTGATACTAAATTTGCTCGGGGATTACTTATTAAAAGAGAGCCAAATTTTGAAATGTCTAGATGATTAAAAGGGAGTTTTTCTTTCTAAATGCAAATTTCACTTAAAATTTTGTTCTATCGAAAACTGAGAGATTGTTAGCTTTGATTTTGTAATCTTTTGATATAACATCTAAGAAAGAAATTACAAATTATTCGTGTCATTTTATGAAAAAATTATTAAAAATCTTATAAAGCATTTTTAAGCTTGCAAAATCTCTTTATAATCTTGTATAAAATGATTTTTTATATTGCAAATGTTTTTGAGATTGCTAAAATCCTATCTGAATTGTTTGCGAAATATATTTCAAGTTTTTTAATTAGGGGATCGATCCCCTAGTCTAATGGCTAGTAAAAATCTACTTCTCCCAAAACGAGTTTGTCTTAATTTTTTTCCAATATCATCTAGAATATATTTTTGAATAAATTTATGAAATTTGATTACAATAAGTTAATAACTGATAGATCATTTGTTTGTCACACTAATGGATTTTTTCTATTGGTTGCCAAACAAAGGAAAACATTTACCATTGTTTCTCCAAAACAGGGAAACATTTTCTTTTCATAGGTAAATACAAACAATTCAGCCATTGACATTAAAAAAACATAGTTCAGAAAAGGCATCCAAGTAAAAAGCAGCAACACTCATCAAACAAATCATTTGAGAAGAAAAATAATTCTACAATACTCTTAAAAGCAAAATTTCATGGAGGGGACAACCTTTGACAGAAATGATCATACTTATACATTCACTAAAATCAGTTAAAAACAAGATACAATTCAATGATAAAGAAGGCTGACCTGTACTAGTACAAAGCTTCATATATATTTCATCACGACTTTTGCCTGATGAACCTTTGCTTAACCTATCCTGTAGGGAATGCCTAAGTGCACCTACAATTCACCAATTTGAAAGATGAAGGGCAGTTAAAGAGATCACAAGACCATTATGCAGGGTGTATAATGAAGAATTGTAAATTTTCTTGGTGCAAACAAGCAATAGAAAGCCACCCAAATCAAATATAAGAAACAAAAAGAAAAGGGAGGCCGTACCTGCCGAAACCTGTTGAGATTTATTGTCAATTTGCAAGATTATTGATTTAGTGCTTAAAGAACTATCTCTAGCCAAATCAATGCTGATGGGAGCTCTAGTGGCACCATTTTCACCAGTTGGCTGTCAATAAATACAGTTCTAAGCAGATTCCTCAGCTGAAATGAATGTCAACAACAAAATGCAAAAGCTTAAAAGATATACAAACATACCAGAATAGGATGTCCGATTAGACTGTTCAAGATGGCAGATTTACCAGCCCCCTATTTCGCACATTCAGAAAAAGGGAAATTAAGATTTCTTTTAAAGAAAAAGGTTTCCATATTGCATGGAAGGGTGGAAGCAGGCTGATTATCACATAAATTAACAGCTTCTTGCATTTTTAGGAATTTTATATTAAATAAGCTACCTTCTATGACTACATAAGACATGGATTATGAAATCACAAGGAAAAGATGAAAACAAGGGTGCTGACCAGGGCACTACAGTGAAGAGATGCTAGCCAATATCAACGAAGCACAGTAAAAAGCAGTTATGGGCATAGTAGATTGATGTTTGAAGACAATACAGAATGTTTACCCCCCCCCCCCCCCCCCAACACACACATTTTTAGTTCTTCTTTTCTCGGTAGAAAATTTATTAGTACTTTGGAAAAGATAGAAATGCAGCAAGTAGATTGATGTAATCCCAAAAGTGCAGAGGCAAATGTGTATTTCATATTCGAATCAAGACGCCTATACATATCGTAGAGCAAACTAAAATAGCGTTCAGCTTTACAAATGTGTATTTCATATTCTGTTGCAATTACATGGTAGTATCTGTTCTTTACTCTTAGTCCTTTGAAAACCGACAATTAATAAACTCCCTAAGCTTTTGAATAGCTAAGAATCAAAAGACACAACGACAGCCTTCGGCTCGCTCTCACATTTTCCCAATGAAAAATAAAGAATATATATACATACATACATATACGTTTTATCTATTTGAATTGAAAGTATAGCATCCTCTATGAAATCAATCGAATTCAACCGGAAACGACAGTTTTCCTTATGCCATATCGGCTTTAGTTATTTTTAACCTATAACTATTGCATGCCAGGGTCTTTTCCATTGGTATCTTAAACAACACAAAGATTTCTAATGTCCAATTTTTGGCTCCAAAAAGAAACTGAAATTTTAGCAGATCCAACAGAGAACTTCAAAAGGCTGTAGGTAGAGGGAACATACGACATTTCCCAAAGTGACGACGTTTAGGAAAGTGGAGGACCGTTTGGAGGACGATGATGAGGTCTGGTCGACGTCTTCATCGGCAAGCACAGCAGCCGCTTGCCTCATCGATTCCGAAAGCTCCGACAATTCTTCGATCGCCTCCATTACTCAGTTGTTTTGCAAAACAAAAATTAAAGAGAGAAGGGAATTTATTAAACTTAGATTTGGATCGGAATTTATTTCCTTTCCTTTTTCTGGTTTTTTTAGGAACAAAATTCAAATAATTTAACTACTATTTTCTTTCATCTGTTCAAAATTCCGTTGCTCTCAGCGAAATATGAGAATATTTTTTAAGGGTAATCTACTCAAATGGTCACTAAAATATAAGTAAATTTTTCTTTCTAGTACTTAACTTTCAAAAATAACAAAATGATCACTAAGGTAATTCGTGGCGGAGGGTAATGAAGACCCAAGGCCCCTCCAATAATTTAAAATTTTCATAATAAGCCCTTTATTTTTTTATAAATTATAATTTGGTCACCTCAAATATTTAGAAATGTATATTAAATATTATTTTTTTGTATATTTTTAATTAAATTTTCTAAAAATTTTAATTTGATTTCTTCAATTTTTTGGTCTAATGACAACTTAAGTCCTTATAAATTTAAATATTAGATAAATTAGACATTGTCACTTAATTTTGAGTTTTAATACTTCATAAGTACCCTTATATTTTTAAATTTAATAATTTGTCCCTTCCCAACATTCGGTCCCGACTCCGCCCCTAATAAAATTATTGCTTTATAACAAATTAGACACTTTACTGTCAACTCCCAATAAATTGACGACATGGAATTTTAACAAAAAGATTAATATCCAATTTAGCTCCTAGATTGTAACTACTTTAATTTAATCCTTTTAACATATCATTCTCATTATAATCAAAACTCTACCTCCTGTGATTGACCACCACCGTCAAGATTCCTAAACCATATTGGCAACATTAATTTCTCATAAAACAACCTAAATTGATCATAAAGAACACCTTAATAATAAAATCTTAATCTCATTCTTTTATTAAATAAAAAATAAACTTATTCAAATTTCAAGTATTTTCAACCGTATCAAGAGCTTTTTATAGTTTATACTTTCTCTTTCTTCTTCTTCTTTCTCTTTTTATTATTATTTTTTTGGTTACGAAACTGAAATTAAGTGATATTGTAAAAGATCATGTGAAAGAGACCGCCTGAATTAATGAGATTTATTTTAATTATATTGCAACATTATAGTATAAACAATTCGAGATATTTTATGAAAAAATGCTATAATATTCGTCAAACATTTGATTGCGGTTATTTTCTTTTTGGGAAAATTACATCGGTGGTCCCCAAACTATTACCGTTTTCCTATTTTGGTCCCTAAACTATGTTTTTCGGCAAAACCGTTCCTTCTGTTACATAGTTCTCCTGTTTTGGTCCCACGACGTTAAATAGCTAACGGTTTTGCTGACGTGGCATTTTCTAAATATTTTTTAATCATTTCTCTCTCCTCTTTAAAAAATGCCACGTCAGCAAAACCGTTAGCTATTTAACGCCGGGACTAAAACAGGAGAACTATGTAACAGAAGGGAGAATTTTGCTGAAAAACATAGTTTGGGGACTAAAATAGGAAAATAGTAATAGTTTAGGGACCACTGATGTAATTTTCCCTTTTCTTTTTAGGTTCAATTTTCTTTGCCGAAACTTTTCTTTTGTATCTTTTCTTTTATAATTCTCTTGTTTGTTAATAGAAAACCAGCATGAGTATTTGAGTTATTACATTAGTGATATCATTGAGAGATGAAATTATATGATGTTTTTTTTTTCTTTTTTTTCCAAAGCTAATATATGTAGAGTTTCCTTTGTTTATGGTAAAAGGCCTAAAAGAATGAATCACCTCAGCTCACAGTTTATTTGAGTTTTATGAGGGGAGAATAGGAGTGTTTATTGAGTTGAGCAGCTCGCAAACAATTTATGAATGACTCGATCAAAACTCGATTAACGCTCGATTCGTGTTAATTCGACTCGAATTCGAGCTCGACTCGAGATCTTAATGAGTCGAGTTGAGCAAGGCCCAGCTCGACTCGATAAGTTCGTGAGCATCTCGTTATATTTTTTAATAAATTTTTAATGATTTTTGGTGCTACCTTAAAAGAATATGTTCCAATAAGTTTAAATGCTAGTTGAAAACTTTAAAAAAGTTCAGTAACTTGCTAGGCAATTTAACAATAAAATATTTGGTTTCAAATTTTCAAAACGTTTTGTATTACTCGAAAATTTCAAAAGTTAATTAGTATTATAAGAAATCAAATTATATTAATTAGCCTTTCCTTTTTTTATTTAAGATTTTTATAATATTATTTCATGTATAAAAGTAGAAAAGAAAAAAAAATAATTCTCATAAAAAATTCGATTAAAAGTCAAAAGATCAAGTCCTTAAAGTCTTCTTTCCTTTTTTGTTCATCGAACATTGATGAGAAACTAAAAAGAGTTTCACACTCGAATATCGACTTTATCTCTAACTCAGTTATGACATGTTCTTTTATTTATCTCCCCAATTCTCACGGTTTTTTTCATATGAATTTGTATGTTATATTAAACTCTAATAGTATCACTAGATTTTACCTATATTTTAAAAAATAAGGTAAAAAATTTTAGCTTAACGAGCAACAAGTCGAGTCGGACAACGAGTTTTTTTAACGAGCACGAGTCAAGCAAAATTTTAGCGAGCTTAACGAGCAACGAGTTGAATTGAGCAATAAATTTTTTTAACGAGCACGAATTAAACACTATTCAACTCGCGATCGACTCGCTCGATAAGCACTCCTAGTGGAGAATCATCGTCAGAAAACTATGGTGTCTTTTCAGATAATCTCTTTTTTCGCCACCGATTTTTTTCAATCAACTTTGATGAGGCTTAGTTGACATCTTTATCAGCAAGCACCATTGTCATTTGCCTCATCGATTCTGAAAATTCCGACAATTTTTCACCTTCGTTATTTAGTTGATTCACAAAAACAAAAATTAAAGAGAGAGAAGGGATTTTATTAAACTTAGATTTTGATCGGAATTTTTTTCTTTCCGTTTTGTGGTTTTTTAGGAACAAAATTCATATATTTTAACTATTATTTTCTTTCATTTGTTCAAATTTTCGTTGTTTTTAGTGAAATATAATAATTTTTAACTATTATTTTTGTGGACAATCCAATCATTCAAAAATGGTAGATTGCAGTAACATTGGTGTTAAGATTATAAGGTTTGTAGTATTTTTTTATTTTGTGATATATGGTGATTCTTATCAAATTAATGGAGTAATTAATAGATTTGTTGAAGTGACATGCATTATGATTTGAAGTCGGCATAGTTACATGTCGACTTCACATTTATTTGTCTGAAGCTGATATGTAATTCAGACGATTTCTAATAAGACTGTAACAAATACAATAGATCGTGAAATGAAAAACAAAGTACAATATTTTATGGAATATTTTTTCCAAGTGCAATACTGTTGCAAATTACCCATTCAAATGAGAATCTTGGGGACTGGATCCACCAAAAAAGTCATATAGATAAAAATAAGGCTCAAGGTGTAAGAATTTCTTGAACTTTTAAGAAAAAATCAACTAAGTCACTAAATTTTTTGTGCACTAAATTAAACCCTTGAATCAATTAATTGAATCAACTAAACTTTTTGACCAACATTGACCGTTGAATCTAACGTTTTTTAGTGTGTTTGTGCAACACATTGTGTCACAGTGTTTGTCACGTGAGATTTTCAAAAAAAATATTTAAAAAATTCTTCAAAAGTCTTAAAAATTCTTTAAAAATTTTATTAAAAAAATATTTTTTTTCAAAAAATTTGTATATACCATCTGATAGAACTGTATTTAACTATGTGATAGTTAAAGAAAAAAACTGTCAAAATTTAATGGTCCAAAAAAATGTATTTACAAACAAACATGTTTTCTTCAACATTTTTTATTTTTCAATAAAATAAAAATAACGTGTATTTTTTAGAACCAAACAGACTCTTATGGTTTGTCCTAATATTTAGAATGAGGGTTAAATTTTATAAGATACTTTGAATCAGGACCTTGATATAACACATAAATTTTAGAAGGTAAAGTTCATAAATGATCACTAAACTTTGATCAATTATTCAATTTAGTAATCAAAGTTTCAATTGCTTCAATGTTACCATTAAACTTCTAGTTTTGCATCAATTTTGTCACTGACCATTTAACAACCGTTGAATGAATGACGTGACAGTTAAAATATTTTGTCTAATAGTACATTTAGTCCTCTACGTTTATACATTCAAATAATTTAGTCCTAATTAAAGAAAATAGTAATAAATTTAAGGGTAAACTATACTAATGACCACCGAACTATGGGGTTGGTGTCGACTTGACCACTATATTTTCAATTTTGTCAAATATACCACTTAACTATTTAAATGGTTCCAATTAAGCCACTCGCCGTTAAAAAAAACGAAAAAGTTGACGGAACTGTTAAAATAATTGGTATAATTACACATTTGGTCCTTTATATTTATACAATATATCAATTTAGTCCTAATTTTAATCTAATAAAATAAATTAATTATTCAATAAGATGGTGACACGTGTCACATTGGAAGTTTTTAATTATTTTTATTTAATTTATTTAATTAATTTTCCACCTCCAATCAGGTGGTGACACGTGTCACCCAATTGGAGGTGGAAAATTAATTGAGGAACAAAACGCCCCCATCATGGATCGAACTCGTGACCTTGGAGAAACCAAGGTTTGAGCTTACCACTGAACCAAGCACACTTTTGTGCTATGGGGTACAATATTTAATATATGTGTTTAATGATTGTTAGTGCCCAGAAAAATGAAAGAAATTTGCAGTAGGGTGGATTCGAACCAGGGACTTTAAGATGCATAGCCCAAGTGCTTGCCACTGCACCAAGTGACCACTTTGTGATATGTTGTACAACAATTAATATATTTATTATATAAATTTTAATGCTTGGAAAAAGGAAGAAAATGTAATTTTAAGAAACTCGGACATAATATTCTTATGATGCATAAAACATTTAAACCAATTAAATAAATCTAATAACTAAATTAAATTTAAGAATATTAAATTATGCTTGTGAGTTTGAATTCGCTAAATGAATTTAATATAATTTTTAATTTTTTAATATAATTATATATATAATTTAATTAATTTTTAGTAAATATTAAAATTATTAATTAAGTTAAAAAATCATTATATACATGAAATTATAAAAATAAATCTGGAACTAAAAATATATTAAATTTAGATTAAAATATAAAAATTTTAAAATATTTTTCTATTAAAAAATAATATTAATTTTTTTATTTTAAATCATGCACTAACTATAATTTAAAATATATACAAATTATAAAAATAAATCTGGAACTATAATTTTTTATTTTTTTATCTTAACTTTAATTTAGTTATTAGATTTATTTAATTGGTTTAAATGTTTTTATACATCATAAGAATATTATGTTCGGGTTTCTTAAAATTACATTTTCTTCTTTTTCCAAGCATTAAAAATTATATAATACATATATTAAATGTTGTACAACATATCACAAAGTGGTCACTTGGTGCAGTGGCAAGCACTTGGGCTATGCATCTTAAGGTCCCTGGTTTGAATCCATGCAAGTGCAAATCATTTTCTTTCATTTTTCTGGGCACTAACAATCATTAAACCCATATATTGAATGTTGTTATAGTACAAAAGTGTGCTTGGTTCAGTGGCAAGCACAAACCTTGGTTTCTCCAAGGTCACAGGTTTGATCCATGATGGGGGCATTTTGTTCCTCAATTAATTTTCCACCTCCAATAAGGTGGTGACACGTGTCACTATCTTATTGAATAATTAATTTATTTTATTAGATTAAAATTATGACTAAATTGATATATTGTATAAATATAAAGGACCAAATGTGTAATTATACAAATTATTTTAACAGTTCCGTCAACTTTTTCGTTTTTTTTAACGGCGAGTGGCTTAATTGGAACCATTTAAATAGTTAAGTGGTATATTTGACAAAATTGAAAATATAGTGGTCAAGTCGACACCAACCCCATAGTTCGGTGGTCATTAGTATAGTTTACCCAAAATTTAATCCTCATTATCTACACAGTATTTCAATTTAACCCTATTTTAAATTAAAAATAACCCTAAACCTAAAAACTAAAATATATATTAGGGTTTTGGGGGTTCATCGGTGTTCAGATCTCAATGCCGGTTGTTGGATGCTCCACCGGGAACTATCGGTGCTTTTGCTTTAGCATTACACTATGCGAATGTTATCATAGTAATTGAGAGTTAGCAGCATCTCCTCACTTGATTGGTCATGATCCCCTTTGAAGTTAATTGTATATTTATCATATAGGCTGTTTATCCGCCCAATTATTTTTCGAGTGCACTGGTTGAGTGTTTTTTATTTATTTAGTTTAGATTTTTGGGTTTTTAGTTTGAATTTTAAGTTTAGGTTTTAGAGTTAAATTATTTTTAATAAAAGAAGACTAAATTAAAATAATGTATAAATAATAAAGGTTAAATTTATTATTTTTTCAAATTAGAACTAAATTATTTGAATGTGCAAACATAGAGGATTAAATGTGTTATTAGACAAAATATTTTAACTGTTATGTCACCCTTTTAACGTCCATTAATGGGTTAGTAGTCAAATTAAAGCAAAATTAAAAGTTTAATGATAACATTGAAGTAATTGAAAGTTTGATTGCTAAATTGAATAATTAATTAAAGTTTAGTGACCATTTGTGAACTTTACTCATTTTTAATTGATCAAATTACTATTTCTATTAAGTCAGCAGTCAAAATTAACATCAATAAACTAAAATAGAATTAAAAATGTAATGTTAGTGATGATTTTATTAAAAAAATAATAATAATTCGGTTACAATAGAAAATGACAATAATTAGATGACTTAAAATGTAATTTACCTAAGTTTTAATTCGCTCGGTGTATATGAACATACATATAAACGTTGAGCGTTTCTGTTTTGTTTGGTTTTCCCCTAGTTGCCGCCGCTGCCACAGGATAGACACTTCTCTTTCCCTCTCTTACTTAGAAATCTTGAACTAGATTAATAAATGGTAACCTTGAAGAGGAAGCCAGGTGAGGAGGCATCCTCTGAGTCTCCTCCGCCGCTGCAGAAGAAGATACATCACGGTGGAGACGGCTTGGCGTTGGCGGAGGAAGCTGTCGGCTGTGTCCATGATGTTTCATACCCTGAAGGTTATGTTCCTTCTGCTTCCTCCGCACACCTTCCAGCTGACTCTAAACCCGCCAAGGAGTTCCCTTTCACGCTTGACCCTTTTCAGTCTGAAGCTATCAACTGCCTCAATAATGGAGAATCTGTCCTGGTAACATTTTCTTTTCTTCTTCCCCCTTTTTTTCCCACCATGAATTAGAGTAAGTGAAATGCTAGTTTCAATACAGGTATCGGCACATACATCAGCAGGCAAAACTGCAGTAGCTTTATATGCAATTGCTATGTCTTTGAGGAATAATCAGCGTGTTATATATACTTCACCTATTAAAGCTCTCAGCAATCAGAAGTATAGGGAGTTTAAAGAGGAGTTTTCCGATGTTGGTTTGATGACCGGAGATGTTACCATTGACCCTAATGCTTCTTGCTTGGTTGGTATTTTACTTGCTATCTTTCTCGCTTTATGTTTTCTCCTTTAGTATTTGATTCTTTTTTTATGTTCCCAACTGTTTGATTTCAGGTGATGACCACGGAAATCTGGCGTAGTATGCAGTATAAGGGATCCGAGATTGTTCGTGAGGTGGCATGGGTTGTTTTTGATGAAGTGCATTACATGCGTGATCGCGAGAGAGGTGTTGTATGGGAAGAGAGTATTGTCATGGCACCGAAGAACTCTAGATTTGTATTTCTTTCAGCAACTGTGCCTAATGCGAAGGAATTTGCTGATTGGGTGGCAAAGGTGGTTTATCTTTGCTTGAATTTCTTCACCAACTTTCAACTTGAATATAATTAATCAATGCTTTTCAGCCAACTTACATTCATTTCTTTCGGTAGGGTATGTTTGTAACATGTGAAAGGTTGGTGTTTTGAATGTCCTTTTCCTTCCATAAATGGAAGGTAGGAAAGTTTTCTTTGAGGAAATGTGAAGAGGAGAACAGTCGAAACTAAACTACATAAAACAACCCAACACAAAATCTCATATTCTTGAATTAATATCTTTTTATTACAACGCCATTATTATTATTTTGATAGCTAACATGATTGATGTTAGTTTTCTGTGAAGTTACTACCTTGGCATATGTAGTCTTTTCATCAGTACAACCCCTGATTGAACCATGCTTTTGGGTGACATGTTTTTGTCAACCCGTTTTTTTTGCAACTTATATTGACTTGTGTGACAGATGGCATGATTTAGGTTTTCTAGAACCATGCTGCACGAGTTCTTCTAGATGCAAAACATTTTTCTTTACTTCTCAATTGATGCTCCTTGAAGAAACAATCAGAGTGTTAAAACTTAAAAACAATGGTCACTCCAATCTTCTAAAACTTATTATGTTTTTACTTAGGAGTACTAGGATTGAGATTCTTTGGAACTGGCTTTGTATTGTTTAGTTATCATGGGATTTTTCCAAGCTATATTTTCAAGCTGTCTTCAACTATTGAGAATGATTGATATTCAAACACTAAGAAGTTTTGAACCTTATCCTGTTATTTGTTTCTGGACCTTTAATACTTTGGATATTTATGGAAATCAGTTACTGATTTAGTGACCAACCTTTTGTATTCTTTTCATGTTGTTTACTAAAATCTTAAGCAGATGCTTTCAAGTTTGAGGATTTCATTTAAGACTAACTTGTTTTTCATTATAATATTTAATTTATGGAATCATAATGAGTTAGGTAGAAAAATTCCCCTGCAGGAGAAAAGATAGAGAAAATTTTATTTGGAAGTTGCTTTCTTCTTATCATCAATTGTATGTATCCTGTGTACAGCTACTTTCTTATCCATTTACTACTATTCAACTACGTTTTCAGAATTTCTTTTCTTTAATGGATTGGGCTCCCTCGATTACTTTCTGATATTTACATCACCATTTGTCTTTCTATGATCCACCAATGTGTTGTGAAAACCATTATTATGAATAGTAATGGAAGGTATATTACATGATATGGACAGAAAAGTAATGGACAATAGCTGAACCCTTCTTGAAGAACCAAAGCCTATATATTTATGTTGCTTTTATATATAATTTTTTTCTTAGTAAATGATTTAAGAGGAGAGATCGGGAGCTTATCAACTTTGTGTTTTCATTTCCTTTTAAACGTTCCTATGTGAACTACTAGTCCTAATCCCAATGATCCCTGCTGTTGATTCTTGTGATTGGATTTTGTACCTAGAAAGTGATTAGGTATCTTGAGAACATTATGCACATTATTTTGAGTAGGATGTTTTTGGGATCTAGAAGCACATTAGCTTACATTGCTAGGCTCTTCTATAGATCATTAACTTTATAGCTTGTTTAATTGTTGAAATATTTATGATTATTTTGGTTCTACTGTTGCAGGTTCACAAACAACCATGTCACATTGTTTACACTGATTATCGGCCAACCCCACTTCAGCATTATATTTTCCCTGCTGGAGGTGATGGTCTATTTTTGGTGGTAGATGAGAAAGGAAAATTTCGTGAGGATAGTTTTCAGAAAGCTTTGAATGCACTAGTTCCTATAAGTGAAAGTGACAAGAAAAGAAATAATGGTAAATCACAGAAGGGGTTAGTGATGGGAAAAGTCAACGAACAAAGTGACATCTTCAAGTTGGTGAAAATGATCATTCAGCGACAGTATGACCCTGTGATAATTTTCAGCTTTAGCAAAAGGGAATGTGAATTTCTTGCAATGCAGGTGAGTCTTTTTTTTTTCTTTTCAATTTTTTTTTTTTTTGTAAGCAGAGGAAGGGTGTTGTATGGAACCTTTTTATTTAAATATGTATATTTTTGCTTATACAATAGACTGTTTTTGAAGGTTCGTTTTTTTCTCTTTTCTTATCCAGATATCCTGAATTTCTATTTTTTATTTTATATTTTAAAATTTCCTGATATTCCCTTTAGGCACATGCACCAGTTTTTCTGTTAGGTTATTTTTTCTTTTTATTATCTTGATTGTCTTGTTCTTTTCTAATATTTTTAAATTAGATGGCAAAGATGGATTTAAATGATGATGACGAGAAAGGAAATATTGAAACAATCTTCTGGAGTGCCATGGATATGCTTTCCGATGATGATAAGAAGCTACCTCAGGCAAGTTTTTATTCCTCTTCTAAATCCACGAGACCTGTTTGAATGTAAATGTATAAATGTTTGTACATCTAAGATTGAAAATAAATATGAACTGTAATTTTATAATTATTCCCAGGTACCTCCCAAACTGGCCATCCATTCTTTGAGTTACAAGCTTTATGAAATGTTGTGTTTGGTTAGCAAGAGTTTCCTTTTTTACCTTTTATTGTCTATTTATTTATTTATTCCTTTTGTTTTTGAATTTGTAATTAGATATAGAAAATTCGGTAATCAAAAACTTGTTGTAAAATTCTGATATTCAAGGTTCTACTGATTTGAGCTAGAATGGATAAAGAATGGGAGAAGTACCAGGTTTAAGGCTTATTTAAAAATAATTGAATTTTGTTCATATTTGTAGGTATTTTTCAACCTCTCTCGAATACTGTCTTGAGCACGTACATTACAATGGGTTGGAAACAATTTGAATTTTTTTTGAGTTTTTGTCTGATTTATTTATTTTTTAGTGTTGGTGTTAAACATGTTTTATGTCGTTTTTTTCAACAAAAAAAGAAAGAGAAAAAAGAATATTCAGAAAAAACAGAAAGTAAAATAAAATAAAATGGAACCTTCAGCTACTTATATGCAATGGATGTGTTTTACATGGAAAATTATATTTCAGAATTAGATGCTATTCTGTTATGACTTGTTATTTTGTTTTGCTCAGATATTTGTTATGCCTTCAATCATATGCTTTTACAGGTGTCAAATATTTTACCGCTTTTGAAGCGTGGAATTGGTGTGCATCACTCTGGTTTGCTTCCCATTCTAAAGGAAGTGATTGAGATATTATTTCAGGAAGGATTGATTAAGGTTGGGAACATAAACTCAAGTTATATCTTTAAGTTAGTGCATATGTTAAAGGTTTAATGATTGACCATAACATTATCATACTGACCGGTTAGTTACTGAATATACCTACAGTTGGTGGAATTTTCAGTTCTTAAATTAAATGGATAACTAGCAGTCTGATGGCTAGTTTGCATGCAGTATTCTTTTGCCCGTCTTTGGATTGGAGCCCACCTGCAAAAACATTTTGCCCTTTATTCACTGTACTGTTTTTCTTTCTTGATTTTTTTTCTGGAAGTGTATTGAGTCATTGAGTGCCTGAATGTATTTGTTTCATATTAACTTAGAGTCTGAAAATTCCCACCCTTCCATTTTTTATCTCTTGAATTTGTCTTGGTTAGTTTCCGAAATGCTTATATCAAGGTGCTTTTGTATATCTGGATTGTGATCATTGCATTTGTGGACACACAAGCTTTACATCTGTGGAAAACATGTAACTGCCTGATCTCCTTTCTGTCCATTTTATTCATGATTTTTCATTACCTTCAGTTTGGTGCTTATTTTTAAACAGACTGGGTTATGAGAATATTGCTAGACCAATATTATTTTACACTTTCTGAGCAACCTATGATTTTAGGTTGATTTGTTTTGAAGAACCTGCATTATGTTGAGCATCTCAAAAAATTGTATTACTTGTTTACTATATGAACAATTTTCTTTTTCTTTATTTGGGCTATTCATATGACTCTTTCTATGAACCGAAGAACAAAAACTGAGTTTTTCTTCAGTGTTTGTTGGCCACAGAGACCTTCAGTATTGGGTTAAACATGCCTGCTAAAACTGTCGTGTTTACAAATGTTCGTAAATTTGATGGGGACAAGTTTAGATGGATATCCAGTGGTGAATACATACAAATGAGTGGCCGTGCTGGTCGTCGAGGTATTGATGCACGTGGAATATGCATTCTTATGGTGGATGAAAGGATGGAACCATCTACGGCTAAAATGATGCTCAAGGGAAATGCTGATAGTTTGAACAGGTATATTTGATCTACCATATATGTCATGTTAAAAATTAAAATACACTAATCAATGTCTTCCATGTTTTGGTGGTTCTTTGGATTCATGTATTTCAAATAACTTTCATGCAGCTAAACATTCATGCATGAAACTTGTAGTTTATCTGTGATATCATATATGTGGACCCTTTTCCCCATTCCAAAGGAAACTTGAGCGAGTTTCATAATGATAATGCTGGAGGGACAATCGTTTACAACAATTTTGACTATGTAACTTTCTATGCACGTGAGTCTAAATTTGAGTTCTTGGGCTTTTTTAGTCGGAAAGATGAAAAGGGGAACTCATAAAAGGCCTGCAGAAATAGAAAACTGAAAGGGGAACACGTAATTTGTTGTTGTTTTGTGTTTTAATAAAAAATGTGAGAGGTCTTACCTTTTCCTGCTTTCTTTAAACACCAACAGAACCTCTGTAGTTTAATCAGTAACAAAGCCTGCTGACAACAAATACACAAAAATCAGTCTTTGATTGAAGTTCTTAACTTTGAAAAGGAAATATATTCTCTTTTAGGGGGGAAATCCTTTTGAGTTGACTATAAGAGGATTTTAGTTTACGGTAGCTGATTTCTTGTTGGACATACTTCTTGATAGTAGCTATATTATTTTGTTGTGAATAAGGATGATATGTAACTCCTAATAAGCTAGGGTGTCAGCACTGTGGGATGGGCAGCAACTGATGAAAACTTTGTTAAGGATGCTTAGTGGAGGATTTAGAATGCATATTTTAATAATTATGATTTTTTTCTATAATTAAAGAATTATGAATTTTTGTTAATTTCTTTTTCCATTTCATTTCAGTGCCTTCCACTTAAGCTACAATATGCTATTGAATCAATTGCGCTGTGAAGATGCTGATCCTGAAAGTATGCTTCGTAATTCATTCTATCAGTTTCAAGCTGATCGTGCAATTCCTGACCTTGAGGTCAGTTTTTATTAGATTCCAGAA
Organism: Hibiscus tridactylites; assembly: GCA_958450335.1. Lineage (NCBI taxonomy): Eukaryota > Viridiplantae > Streptophyta > Magnoliopsida > Malvales > Malvaceae > Hibiscus > Hibiscus tridactylites. The sequence goes on along the minus strand of OY288285.1, from coordinate 70,231,529 downwards.
CTTCTATAATTTGATGTCGATCTCTTTGATTATGGTTCTCCGGTTTCTGAATATTCAAACTGTTCTTTAATAGCTGATAGTCGAATTATAAGGTATCAGTTATTCTTGGAGAGAATATTAGTTATTAGCTTTTAAGGCTTAAGCCAACAAGTTGTGTTGAATTGCTAGGTAGTTCAATTTGCTATGGTTCTTTGGTGATCAAAGGCATTTACTTCCAAAGTTCTCCTGTCATTGGAGTGTTAAGGGGTTAGAATTCTGAAGTGGGAAAAGTGAATACAGTGAAATATTCTGCCTTTAAAGCTATTGGGAAAGAGCATCTTATAGTGCTAGTGTAGTACTAAAAGTAATAATAATAAAAGGTTTTGATGGGAAATAAGATGAAAGAGCATAAAATTCTAGTAATTTATGAGTTATCATATTTAGTTGGGAATAAGAGAATGAAAAGACGAAATATTTAGTTGAGAAAATATGCTTTAGTTTTTAACCAAGGTTTCTAAAATCTAGACTCTGATTAATTGATACTTTTGACACTTCTTCTTTGTTTATTTTTATTTTTAAAAAATGCATAGAAAGAAAAAGGTGAAAAATAGAAGAGTGAATACAGTACTCAAGGCCAAGGCAAAGTGTTGACTTTGAGTATCAGTCCTGTACCGTTCTAAGGTCTTGCCTTGTGTAGTGATGTGACTGATTTAATTTGTAGATGAAATGACTCAAATTTGAGTATGGACTAAATTGATCGTTACGAAGTCTTTTTTTTTCTTTCTAAAACTCATTAAAAGCTGTCAAAGTGCACCGTGAGTGATCATGTTAAAAGCTTGAAGTTGTGTTAACCATGGACATTTGTCAAGATCTACAGTTTAGAGCGTAAATGATCTTGTAATAGTAATGAACACTTCCTCTAATGCAAACCTAACATGGATAGGATTTTGAGCTATTTAACTATTCTTGAGGCCATTGTTAATGCAAGAAGTTATAGTTGCAGAAGCGTGTAGGGGCGCATGAAAAAAGGGTTGGTTCCAAGATAATTAGAACTTCCTCTAATTAAAACCAAACATGTACTTAAAACTTTTTTCCGGCTGTTGTCAATTAATCTGATGCAAGATGTTATATTTGCAGAAACAAGTAAAGGCTCTTGAAGAGGAGAGGGATTCAATGATAATTGAAGAAGAAGATAGTTTGAAAAATTATTATAATCTGATTCAGCAATACAAAAGTTTGAAGAAAGATATTCGTGATATTGTGTTTTCTCCAAAGTATTGTTTACCCTATATGAAATCTGGCAGGCCTGTATGTATACAATGCATTGATGATGAAACATCTCCATCTTTCTCCATTGAGGATCATGTTACCTGGGGTGTTTTAATGGACTTTCATAGAGTGAAAAGTATTATTGAAGGTGAGAACTTGAAGTTGATCCTTTTGTTTTGAAGGTCGATGTTGACTTTCTTGTAATTGTCAAAAAATGCCTTAACATTTCAAGTTCAATTAGTAACAAAAGGGTGAAATTCTTGATGCACAGATGATACCAATAAAAGACCAGAAGACGCAAGTTATGTCCTTGATATTCTTACAAGATGTAATGTGAGCAAAGACAGTGTTGGGAAGAAAACAATTAAGACCGTCCCTTTGAAAGAGCCTGGAGAACCTCTTGTTGTTTCTGTGCCTCTTTCTCAGGTGAAATCCATGAACTTCTTGGTTTATATTTTCAGCCCTGTGGGGGAATGTTGAATAAGTGAAAATTTTGTGAAATTTATTATATTTCTGTTTGAAGTACAAAACAGGTGTAAAGATAAATTAGGCTACTTTGGCAGATTACTGAAGGGAAATGTCATGGTAGATGCAATGTGCATATAATCCTAAGTATGCATTGACCACCAGACATTCAACATGTACTGGGAAAGAAGACATGCACGAGACTCATGTTCAGTACAAAAGCAAAAATTATTGCTTATAGGCATATACCTATGCAATTCTTGTGTTTGCATAGCCATTTGCCATACCCCTCTTTCTCCCTTCCTGTCCTCTACATATTCTATATACAGTGAACAACAATAGTAATTTTTGTTAATTCTGAACATATTATACTTAAGTATTGCACCTTCTACCTCTGGTAGAAAAATCTTGCTTTTCTGGTAGAACAATCTGCATATTTGTTTTGTTTTGTAATTGCAATATCTTATTACAATATTCAGAGCCCTTTTTTATTCTTTTCTTTTTTAAAAATCAGTCTATTCTTTGTGCAATGAAGCAAATTGAATCTGTCAGGATTTAGTAGATTTCATTTCTGGTTTCAGCTTTGTCCAAGTATTTTAGCATCAAAAGTTAACACAAATATACTTCAAACTTGTTTCTTTAGTCTTGCTGAAACTAATGCTCATCCAATGAGAGAATAATTTAATTGTTATTTGTGCCTTGGACAGGTTACTAGTTTAAGTAGTGCACGCTTGACCATACCGCAAGATCTTTTGCCATTAGAAGCTCGAGAGAATGCCTTGAAGAAGCTTTCAGAATTTATTTCTAGATATCCTAATGGAATGCCCCTGGATACTGACGAGAATGTATATGTTTAATTTTTTCTTCATGATATTTTATGAAGAAAATACCTAATTCTCTTTCTTCTTTCTACTACTATTGCTTCTACTGGTATTGTTCTTATTCTTATCATCATTATTGTTTTCAGTTACTTATCAAATGAATTTTCCATTTTTCAGATTCAAAGTAACTCATATAAGAAGGCCGTCCGTAGGTTGGAGGCATTAGAGAGCCTGTTTGAAAAGCATGAAATTGCAAAATCCCCGCTCATAGAGCAAAAGCTTAAACTTTTAAACAGGAAGGAAGAAATGACATCCAAGATCAGATCAATTAAGAAAACAATGCGTTCTTCCACAGCTTTGGCTTTTAAAGATGAGCTTAAGGCAAGAAAACAGGTTCTTAGGAGGCTAGGGTAAGAAAAACCGTTTATGATTTCTTTGGATTCATTGCCAAAATTTTCTCATGGTCTCATAGCTTGATGTTGGCATAGTATTGATATGTTTTGCTCTGGAGATCTTTTTTATTGTTTCTTCAGTCTTAGAGACCAACAAAAGATCACTGGCAGTCGTTTCAAAATAAAGACCCTCTTTCCTCATTGTCCACATGATTAGGGTCTTTCACATACAACCTTATTTTCATAATACAATCACTCATCTTTTTTTTCCTCCCACTATTGCTTTGATTTTTTGGCTGTAAATGCTTAATGATGCATGCAGTTTCTTATGTATTTTAGTTTTGCCTTGCACTCAAATTTATTCATCGCTCAATCTGTGTTGTAAGGCGCTGCATCTTATCACCAGAAAACAAATGCACCTCAGACCTTTGCCTGATTGAAGTACTCTTTACTCTCTCTTTTTAATTAACTGTCCCTTTACTATTAAAAAAGGAAATATCACACTCTTTACTTCTCAATATTTAGTATTGAACAACAGACTTGTGATCACAAGGGAATCATGTATATTGACCAAAACAAGAAACTAAAATGTTGCATGTTTTGTTGCGTATGCTAGAGCACTCTTATGTTTTGTAGGATATGCTAGAACACTCTTATGTTTTGTAGGATAAACTGGAGCACTCTTTAGAGTTCATTAATATATTATATATCCTAAGCTCTATATTTATTCACACGCATGCCAAAAAGTACATATTGTGCCCTTTTTGTCGCGCGTGTGTGTGTTATGGATGCCTTTGTTGATGTTGATCAGCTATAATTATTTTTAGGGAAAGAATAGTTTCGTTTTAGGGAAAAATATTGTTATTATTTTAGGAGAATATTAGTTTACTAGTATTAGGAGATTTTCCTTAAAAGTATCTTTATGGTATTAGGAGTATTTAGAGTCATTGTTTTAATCGCCTTAGGTCTTTTATTCAAACAAGTAATATGTAACTTCTATTTAAAGAGGCCGATTGCAAGCAATAAAATTAAGTCAGATTAATTCAATTCTAAGAGGTTTAACTCTCTCTAACGAGTCTAAGGTAAGGCCGTAAGGGACTCCCTTTGACGAGTTCCACACATTCATCATAGGGTATCTCCGAGGAAGAAACAAAAACAAGGGGAAAAGCCCTGCTAAGGTAGATGGTTTTCCTACAAATTGTCTGGTGACTCGATCCATGACATGGGACCGTAACAGCATGTGTGCCTTTTGCCTTAGATGATACACTGGTTCTAGTGTCTAGAGTCTGCCTTGTGTCCTTCACAATGTTGTAGCCTTATAATAGATTATGCTCAACAAACCTTAAGCTTGTTGCATAGACACCTCTAACGCCTAGGTTTTTCTCTTATATCGGATTTTATTGCAGATACATTACAAGTGATGATGTTGTTGAATTGAAGGGCAAGGTTGCTTGTGAAATCAGTAGTGCTGATGAGTTGACTCTGACAGAGCTTATGTTCAGTGGGGTTCTGAAAGATATAAAGGCAGAAGAAATTGTCTCTCTTCTCTCTTGTTTTGTTTGGCAGGAGAAACTCCAAGATGCTGCAAAGCCCAGGGAGGAACTAGAGCTGCTCTTTACACAACTACAGGATACAGCACGGAGGATTGCCAAAGTTCAGCTTGAGTGCAAGGTATACTAGAAACTTCATCTTACTGTGCCTTTTATTTGTTTCCATTTTGCGATCTTTGTTTTGGATTTTGGAAAGCAAGTTACATAAGATGTCGGGGATGGTTTGGAACTCATTTTTGGCTTAAATGAAAATAGATGTCTGGCTCTAAGGTTGTGTTTCAGATATTTGATCATTATGTTGGTGGACCAGTTGGGTGGTTAGGGTCTTCTTTGGACATGATAAGAAAAATGCAAGTGTACCCTTTTCTTTCTCCTGTTTTCTGGTATATGAAGGGAGAATTAAACCCTGGACCCTGGTTGTGTTGCTATGAAGCAAGTCTTCTTTTTTGGAAGGAATATGTGCAACTGTGCTGGGCTGTACTTGTCCATCTTAGTAGTTGACCTCAAACAAGCTCAGTTCAATAAAGCTAGTTTGGTTCTGGATTAAGATTCTGGCTCAAGCTGTTTAATTGTTTCGATTTGTAACATTTGGAACAATTGCACTTTTCCCCTAAATTTACTAGTTTTTAGCTCAGTCGTAATGTTCAAACATCTCACAACCGTTGAGACTGAAATAGCATTTTTCAAATGTTCAGGACTGAGCTAAAAACATGTGAAACGTTGAGACTAAAAGCGTAATCGTCCCCTATCATTTATGTGATAAAACCAATTCACAAGAACTTAGGATAATAGCAATAACAGTAAATAATGAAGGTATTTTTGGTTCTGAGTATGATACAGAGAACTAAATTAGATAACAAAACCAAAAGCAAGAAAGCAAGAAAATTGTGGTTCCTAGTGAAAACTTAGAACTACTATACTAGTAATGACATAGCAGTAGTTTTTAGAAAATAGCAACTGCATTTGGCCTATGCATATCTGTATCTTGGTCTAGACATCGGTCAAAAGAATTGCTAACACTTTCATTTAGGAATGATCATATTTTGATGTTGTCATTTTGGTAGGATTGGTACGTGATTACACCTAAGCATGTTGCTTGACTGTTATCTTGTAAGAGAAGTAGTTGACTTGTAGGAAATGTTTATTCACAGGTTCAAATTGATGTGGAGAGCTTTGTAAGTTCATTTCGGCCTGATATTATGGAAGCTGTATATGCTTGGGCCAAAGGGTCCAAGTTCTATGAGATTATGGAAATTACTCAGGTTTTTGAGGGCAGCTTGATAAGAGCCATCAGACGATTGGAAGAAGTTCTTCAGCAACTTATTTTAGCCGCCAAGTCGATAGGAGAGACACAGCTCGAAACAAAGTTTGAAGAGGCTGTCTCTAAAATTAAAAGAGACATAGTATTTGCAGCGTCTCTGTATTTGTAGTTCAGTTGCCGGAAAGGATCAAGGTTGTTCAACGAGGAGATGACCATTTCTGGTGGGAATTTCCTTTTATTCAGTCAGTAAGCAGAGTGAAGCAAAATGTAACTTAAAGAGGGAGGGAACATATTACCTACAAAGTGAATGGCACATTAATCTGCTAGTGGATGCCCTCTGCCCTGTAAACTATTTCTCTCATCATACTTTACATGCAGTGGCCAATAACAAAAAGCGGCTTTGAAGGTGGCAAAGCGAACAAGATTCTGAACTATTGTTGACAAATGATTTCTCACAATTCCAAATCTTATGTTTTACTCGTGCACTGCTGGCCTGTTCTACTGTTAGTGTTGGTGATAAAATATTTTGTTTCTGATTCCAGCCTTTTCTGGCATTCTTAGTGGATGAATGTGAGAAATTAGTTCATCACAAATTTTGCTGCAAGTTTGTTTAATGTATATAGTCACTATGTTTGGCAGATCAATATGAAAATAGGTGTGGTAATCTTTTTGAACTGTTTTCCCCCCTTAATAGTGGATTCCTATATTTACCAGTTTACGGTTGTCAAAAGCTAATTTCCATTCCATGGAACATCCATGTGTGTAGGGGGTGTAAATGAACATAGCGTAACGAATATGAGCAAACTTTTTATGTTTACTTAACGAACGAATGAACAAAAACAAATGTGTTCGATCCGTTTATATTCATGAACAAGCTCGTATATTGGTGAAGGTAGGGACCAAGTTGAACATGTGGTGAACTTTGGAGTTCAAATTGTGAAACCTAATGAGTTTAAGGAGTAGTGGTGTAATTTCATCGTTTTGGTGAATATATAAACGAACATGTTTGTGAATGTTAAGTGGATATGTTTGCGAACACTGAATAAATGAACACGATATTAAAAATTTAAATGAATATGAACCGGACATGAACACTTGCAAAAATAAATAAACGAATACGAATAGAGCCTTGTTTGTTCAAGCTCGGTTCATTTATATCCATGTGTCTACTAAAGGAGTAAAGAAATGATTTGGGTTTTAGACCAAGTTAAAATATCAATTTAGCATCAACAACTAGTTGATATAGCGGGTTAAAGCGCTAGGTCTAGCAAAGTTACGGATTCGAAATATGACATTGTAAATGGAAAAAATTAGACTCGAAAGGTCACCTTCATATTGAGCTTGTACAAAATGTGATATATATTAGTAAGTGGTTAAACCAAAAGAAAAACAGTTTGGTACTTTATTTAAAAAATAGCAATAATTCTTAAAAAGATAAGTTCAAATATTTCAAAAATATAAAAAGAATTGAAGTTTGTATAAAATTTTAAATGTCTTTTAAATAAATAAGTAAATGTAAAATTTTAAAAATATATGTATAAAAATCTCAAAAAATAATTTTATAAGAAATACAAATTATAAATTTTTTAATGAACATATTCTTTCAAGAAATGGAAGATAATTACACATTCAATTCATTTTTGTTTATAAAATATAATTTTATTTTCAAGGTTTGGATATTTATTAATTTATTTAATAAATAATTATTATAAAATATAATTTACAAACATTAATTACGAAGAGGTTATAAAATTTTAATTTAGGTTACTGTAAAAAGTTATTATATAAAGAAATGTAGAGCCACATTGTCTACACGTATAAAAAATAATAAACTAGTCAACGACGCCGAAGAAATAGAATTTCCCGGCTTGCTACAGATAGTGGAGAATTTGTCGAGGAAGAGGATGAATTACAGTATGTAGCCGTGCAATATTTTTCTTCTCTTTTTACCTCCAGTGGCTCGTCCGATGCAAGTCTTATTCTGGAGGAAATTTTCCCCTGTATTAATCAAGTTATGAATGATGAATTGTTGAGAGATTTTACAAAAGAGGAGGTTTGGGTCGCCTTGCAATCGACGAGCCCTTTAAAAGCTTCGGGGAAAGATGGGCTAGGAGCCATATTTTATCAACGGTTTTAGAGCATCGTGGGAAATGAGGTGTCTGATTTTTGTATTGGTCTTGCTCGAGGTGAAGCCCTTTTGTCCGAGGTTAACCATACGCATATTGTCTTGATTCCTAAAGTAAGTAACCCTCATCGTATGTCTCAATTTCGACCCATTAGTCTTTGCAATGTTTTATACAAGATTTATTCTAAAATGCTTGCGAATAGATTCAAAGTGGTTCTGGATTCTTGTATTGATGAGGCTCAAAGTGCCTTCATTCCCGGAAGACTTATTTTCGACAACATCATAGCGGCATATGAAATCCTGCATTCCTTTTAGAAACGTCGATCATGTTCTAAAGGTTTCTTTGCTTTGAAGATGGATATGAGTAAGGCCTATGATAGAGTCGAATGAGCTTTTTTGGAATCAGTGATGTTGCGAATGGGTTTTTCACGGCAGTGGGTTGATCTTCTTATGGGTTTTATTTCAACTGTCTTATTCTGTCGTCTTAAATGGGCTTGTTGGTGATCGTTTCTTTCTGACAAGGGGCCTTAGACAAGGCGACCCATTCAGCCCATACTTGTTTCTTATTTGCGAGGAAGGATTATCGGCTCTATTTCGAAGGGCAACTTGTATGGGTTCTTTGCAAGGAACGAGAATTACTCGAGGAGAACCACTGGTCACTCATTTGCTCTTCGCTGATGGCAGTTTGGTCTTTGGTGAAGCTACCCACGAAGGGGCTCAGAATGTCCGTAACCTCTTATCTTGTTATGCTTCTTGTTCGGGGCAGTTGATTAATTATGATAAGTCAAATGTCTTCTTTAGTAGAAATGTTAATACTTTTGTCCGAAACAACTTTTGTAACATTTTAGGGGTATCGGATATCTCCTCGCCTGAAACCTACCTTGGTCTACCGGCTATGGTCGGGAAGAATAAACGGCAAGCTTTTAGACGACCCACGGACTCGACAGAAGCTCGTTTCCAAGGTTGGAATCATATTTCCTTATCGGCTGGTGGTAAGGAAATCAAATATTAAATCTGTCCTACAAGCCCTACCTCTGTTCGTTATGTCTTGTTTCTTGTTGTCCCTATCTCTATGCCACGAATTGGAGGCTATCTTGGCTCGTTTCTGGTGGCGTAATGCAGCTTCTAAGCAGGGAATTCACTGGTGCCAATGGTCCGAGCTATGTAAATTAAAAAGTGAAGGAGGGATGTGTTTTCGAGATCTCGCTAAATTTAATATTGCGCTCCTAGCGAAACAAGGGTGGCGATTAATTACTAATCCTGGTTCCCTAGCTGCAAGATTATTAAGAGCTAAGTATTACCCGTCTTCTACCTTTCTGCAAGCTTCTTTGGGTTCTGCGCCATCCTTAATCTGGAGGAGCATTTGGAGTTCAAGAAAGCTTATTGAGATGGGTATGGGTTGGAGAATTGGGAACGGCCAGTCGGTTTCCGTCTAAAATAATTTCTGGCTTCCATCTTTCCCCTCAACGGTTGTTACTTCACCCCAATTGCCTAGCCTACGAAGAGTTTCTGATCTTATTTTACAACCCCTTCATTGCTGGAATGAACCATTGATTAGATCAAGTTTTACACCAGATGAGGCTAATCGTATCTTGCAGATTCCTATTTCATCATCGGCTCATGAGGATGTGTTTGTATGGTTTGGAGAGGGCTCAGGTATATACTCTGTCCGTAGTGATTATAAGCTCCTAATGAATCCCACTATGAGTACATCTAATGGTGATATTTTCAATTACCTATGGAGCATAGATTGTCCCTCAAAAATTAAGATTTTGATATGGCGTTTTATTAACAATTTTGTGCCTACTTTACATAACCTAGCCATAAAGAGGGTTTCCTCGCATTCTCAATGCCCTCGTTGTTCGATTGGAGTTGAAGATACATCTCATGTGAGTAAGGGTTGTTATTTTGCCTTACAAGTCTGGAGTAAACTAGGGATTTTCTGGCCTAATCATTTAGATCAAGGGTCTTTTTATGAATGGTTACTATGGATGTTCAAACACACTGATATTAGCAAACAAAGGTTGATTATTACAACTATTTGGGCATTATGGTTTTCTAGAAACAAGTATATTCACGAAGGCATTACACAACGAATCGAAGAGGTAACAACTTTCATTGTAAGTTATTGCGAGGAGATTAGATCACTTACCTCATTATTACAGCATCCTGTTCCAAATGTGATTGCTCGATGGAGTCCCCCTGCTGCGAATTCTGTCAAAGTTAATGTGGATGCAAGCTTCAATTCTTCAATAAAACATTCTATTTTTGGGGTGGTTATTCGAGATGAGGTAAGGCACAATAATAAGATTTCGAGTGTCTTCCAGGCTGAAGCTGTTGTGGTATTACAGGGGCTACAATTTGCACAAGAAATTGGTTTCAATTCTATTGAAATTGAGAGCGATTCAAAGTCTGTAATTAAAAAATTTGTCTCTCGCGAACCAGACTATTCAGAGATCGGGATGCTTACCAGGGACATTAGCGTTGCTGCTCAAAGCTTAGTTTCATGTTTCTTCTTCTTCTGTGGTCGTCTCCAAAACCGAGCCGCACATGCAATGACGATGGAGGGTCGGAGTTTACCTCAAGATCAGTCCTGGATGGAGGACGCTCCGCCTAAGGTTCTGAATGTTGCCGATGAGGACCGACAATTTAGGGATCCACCGTGATTCATCAATCGGTGTCGTGTAAATGGGATTTCCGTTTCGATCAGTTCTTGAGAAATTCATCCCATGTCTTCTTCTTCCATCTTGTTCCTAAGATTGAATTTGTCTCAGATGGAAGATGGGTCGGTTGAGTGCTTCAATTTTTCTTTTCCTTTTTCTTTTGACGTTTGGATTTTCTTTAGATTTTTCTTGCTTTGTAATAATTATTTTGGTCAGTTTCTTTATTCATCATTAATAAAACTTAACCGACATTTCACTCAAAAAAAATAATAAACTACATAGTATTTATATAATGAGTACCTAAATCCTAAACTCGAAATAAAATCTAAACTCTAAAGCTAAGGCACTTGTGTAAACAAAGTTTTCACGAGCACTTGTAAAAATAATTACGCTTATACATGGGCGGATGTAGTATATAAATTGGGGTACAACTGACCCCACTTAATTTGTCAGATATGGGTTTTCAACGAGATACTATAAAATTTTTCATAGGAAATATTATGTTTGACCCCACTTAATTTGTTGGGGTATGGGGTCAACAATACTTATTGTATTGGTATGAGAATCTTTCATACCTCATACTTCACTCTTGACTCCACTATGTAAAAATCTTGGCTCCGCTACTGCCTTATATAATAATTATTATATGGGAAAATATCTGATGCACTCGCGGTGGAAAACAATTTGTTTCCACAATCGCCCTTTTTACAAGGGTTAGAGATCCAATTTAAGGTTCATAGTTTAGGAGGTTAGAATTTAAAGGTTGTGGTTAGAATTTAGGGTTAGAATTTAAAGTTTAGCTGATAGAGTTTATGCTTAGGGTAATATGGTAGGGATTTAGGTTTTTACTTATAACCCCTAAATTTTAACTTCAAATCGCAATCCCTAAATTTTAAGTACATAAACTTAAACCCCTAAACTATGAACCATAAATTAAATCCTTAACCCCTAAAATTAGGGCGTTTGTGGAAACAAAATGTTTCCATTGCGAGTGCATAGTATAATTACCCTTATTATATTTGGGCAATTATTCAATACACAAGCACTTGTGGAAACTTTGTTTACACAAGTGCCTTAATTTTAGGGTTTAAGGATTTTGTTTAGGGTTTAAGATTTAGGGGTTAAGTGTAGTAGTTTAAAATTTAGGGGTTGTTGGCATGATTTTAGGTTTATGATTAGAATTTAGGGTTTATAGGTTAAAATATAAATCTCTAATCATATTGCCCTAAACTCTAACTCTTAAATTATAAACATGGTCCATATATTCTAAATTCCTACACAAAACCCTCTAAGCTAAAATTTTAAATCTTAAAATTAAAGCACTCGTAAAAACAAAAGGTTTTTACCTTGTGTATGAAATAATAATTCATTTTTTATTATTGAGGGTTGTAATATAGAAATGAAAATTATAATTTATAAAAGTCAATTCTGATTCAGTTATTGCATATACTCATTATAAACAATCTTTCTTACCCGATTTACTCTAAGGGGGCGTTTGGTTCGCGGAAAAGATTATTACCAAGAGTAATAATCTTTTCCGAAATCATATACCCACGTTTGGTTCAAGAGCATTCCCTCACAGGGGTAATAAAATATTCCCAACAGTAGTTATTTTTTGTCTTTTCCCAGGAATGTCATTCCCTCCCTTTTCTTAGGTATTAGACAATTCTCTCCCCTTTGGACAAAAATATCCCTAAATTATATAGTTATTTTAAAATGATCTTTCCTTTTTTATATAATTACAAAAGTATAAATCTATTTTATTTTTTTAGTGGTTTAGGGTTTTAATACTTATTATAAAATAATACGATGCATATAAAATAAAAATATATCAGATTTTTATTTTATTTCGATTTTTTTATATATGTGTTTGATTCAAATTTTATTATTGGTATGTATTTTATTACATTTATTATTTAGGATCAATTTTCATAAAAAAAGTTTTCATATTATATTTTTTATATTTTCTATGAACTTTTATGTAAATATTTTGACTTTAATCTTAAAACTTCAGTTGGTTAAAAAAGAAAATATATTTCAAGGACAATTTGGTAAAATATGCATTTTTCTTATCTTATATTCCTTCAACCAAACAATGTAATCTTACATTCCTGCCAAACAAATCAAACAAGGTAATACAACATTCCGGTAATATGTTAAGTAATGTAACATTCCGGTAATCTCATTCCCAAAGGTAATCTTATATTCCATGAACCAAACGACCCCTAATAGTCTCGTCCCATAGTTATATTTTTAAATTATTTTTCAATAGTAAGCTGACGCATTAGTCAAGTAATTTAAAAAAATTATGAAGAATTTGTTTAATTCAACAATTCAACCATAGACTAAATTATTTTTTGGTATAGAAGAGTCTAAAGAACAATATCTTTAAAAACCGTTAAAAAACTAAAAAAATTATAAAAATATAACATTTTGATTGCATCGTGAGATAACATATTAGATTGCATCTGAACATGTTATCAAAATGTTTAACATTTTTAGTTATGTGAGTAACATTTAGGTTTCATGTTTTTGTAGTATTTATGTTACAATCTAAAATGTTACCTGCACCAACTTAAAATATTAAATAAAGTACACAGACGGTCACTGAACTTTGATAAAAAAAATAAAATGGTAACCAAGCTTTTAAAAATCACAAAATAAGAATTAAACTTTATATTTTGAAACAAAGCGGTAGCTGAGGCGTTAACCCCTAATAAGAATTTGACTCTATGCCACATTCTCACACCGTTTTTCACTTCATATCTAAAAAACAATAAAACTTTACTTCATGTCATATTTAAAAATTAAAAAAATAATAAAATCAATTTACCAGAAAAAAAATCAATTCCTAAAACAATCTCTAGCTTCTTAACCAATCTGTTATAACCATTACAGGTTGAAATCGTAACCCAATATTGATTATATTTTTCCTTTAGCAACAGTAAACCAATTAAAATCGAAAATGAAATCAAAGAGCACCCAATCAATTACCCAAAACATAAAATTCCTAATTTAATTCTTGGTGACTTTGACTCGTCCGAGCTCAAAAAACCTCCCTTCATGTTTCTTCGTCGGCTTCCCGCAACAAACCATCATTTGACAACCATAAGGCACTCGTCGCGGTTAACAAGTCCACCCAGTTCAACCCCAATTCTTTCTCTTTTCTTTCGTCGTTATTTTTGCCGATTACTCCATCGCAACAACCGTTATATTTGACAATAAATTGAGCGATGAGGAAAAAAGATAAAAAATGACGACGAAGAGGAACTTGAACGAAGAATAAGGTTTTATTATTATTATTTAGATATGAGGTGAAAAATGGGTTAGAAATGTGGCATACCGAGTCAGATTCTAGTTAGGGGTTAATGGGGTTTAACGCCCCCGTTATCGTTTTGTTTCAAAATAAAAAGTTTAATTGTCATTTTGTGATTTTTGAAAGTTTGATTACCATTTTATTTTTTTACCAAAGTTCAGTGATCATCTGTGTACTTTACCTAAAATATTATATATTCTTATAGGCATAATGCTAAAAAATGGCCCTAACGATTGACTGAATTGTTACTTTGGCCCTCTATTTGTTCTTTTAGAGCAATTTAACCTTCAACGTTTTATTTTGAGTCAAAATACCACCGCAGATAAAATTTATTAGTCAACTGACGCTAAACAACTTAAAATGACTTAACATAATGGCGCGTCAAAAGAAAAAAATATTTTATATTTTATACAATTTTATAATTTTTTTGACTAATGTATCATTATGTAAAGTCATTATATTTGTTTATATGACACTGCTATCACGACGTGCATTGTCATGTAAAATTTTCAAGTCATTTAGCGTTAGTGGACTAATATTTTTATCTGTATAGTGGTTATTTTGACAAAAAAAAAAACGTTATATTACTTCAAAGAAATAAAGTCAAAATAATTATTCAGTCGAACGTTAGAAGTGATTTTTGACATTATGTCATTCTTATAATATTTTAGTTGTGCCCTTTTTTAGGCTGCTGCACACCAGACTGATCCCAATTATGAAGGCCAATGTGGTATTTAAGCATAATAATTTTCCACTAATTTCATCAAAAACCCATTAATTAAAATAGCAAAAACAGATCAAACAAAATACGAAAGAGAAGTACTGTGGTCTCTTCTATTCGCTTGCCTGCCTTTTCCTGAACTCTCTGCCGCATCTGCACTGCTCTGCTCTGGTACTTAATACTTATAACCTTCGATTTTAATGCTTTTTTACGTTTAATTTCCTATCGGCCGAATCTACTCTTGATTTCGTTCCCGCACTCATAGATTCTTGTTTGTGTCTAAGCGACTAGTTTTTTCACTTTTCAAGAATTTAGAAAAAGGAGTATTTTCTTTTCATCACATTGTCTTCACTGCATCTTCTAGGGTTCTAATCGTGTTCAATAATCTCACTTTTTTGTATATTTATTTCTTGTATTATTATTTTTTTGTTTCTTTTACTCTTTCTGTTTTAGTTCACGGTCTTTCAATAATGCAGATTGAATACTGTTTTATTTTGTTGCAGTCATGTTTTACAGCTTAGGTTATTAGCGTTTTACTTACTGGAATTTGACCTGCTTGTTATTTCTTTTATTTTTTTTGTATGTATGTAATTTAATTTCTTTATGAAGCTCTTACCTGCTTTTATTTTATTTTCTGATTTTTTGCTTTATTGTACTGTAGATTTCAGTGTAGATATTGGAAATTGGCTTTGAGATTGTTGGAACATTACATTGCAAAGATGGCAAATTTACAGATGGCCAGTATTCTAGAAAAGGTAGTGTTATTAGTATGCTGATTTAATTGAATTTTTTCCGGGTTTTCTATGATTTGCTTCAGCTCTTACAGTGCTCAAGTTTATAGACGAGTGAGGAAAGAAAGAGGAAAATGAAAAAGACTTATCTGATATCATTTTGTAACTTGTTAATCTCTTCCTGTAGATGACTGGGAAGGATAAAGATTATAGATATATGGCTACATCTGATTTATTAAATGAGCTAAACAAGGAGGGCTTTAAGGCTGATTCTGACCTCGAGATAAAGTTGTCAAATATTATCCTTCAGCAACTCGATGATGTAGCTGGTGATGTTTCCGGATTGGCTGTCAAATGGTAAGCTTTTTCTTCTTTGACGTGGTGTTCTGCATTAATAAGTTTGTATATTTTAGGCATCTTATTTTGAGTGTTAGCATGCTAGGCCAGTTTACAGGATGATTTTTCCTGGGTCATGTATTGCATTGTTTTGAGTTCACCCTTATTTTAACTTTTATTACAGTCTTGCTCCATTGGTGAAGAAGGTTGGTGAACCAAGAGTTGTGGAGATGACCAATAAACTCTGTCAGAAATTGCTTAACGGAAAAGATCAGCACCGTGACATTGCGAGCATAGCTTTGAAGACAATCATTGCTGAAATCTCTACACCATCTCTTGCACAATCTGTTTTAATTTCTCTTTCTCCTCAACTAATAAGAGGAATCACTGGCGGGGTAAGTTTCCTAACACTATTTGTCAATGCTTTGTGATTGACATCTTCAGTGAATTCCACCATGAAAGTGTTTCTTTTGAAGGACTGCTTTAGTTTCTTTCTTTTTTCTGTTACATTCCGGTGCAGAAATTTAATTCCACTATGATTAATGGACAATGATATATGCCTCATAAATTTCTCATAAATACTTCTTTTGCTGTTTCATCATGCTAATAATATATAAGACCATGAGATATAAACATTACATTACGGCTGATATCACTTTGGTAGTGTTGTCTTTTTGCAGTGAAAGAAATATAAACATTACATTTTTGCTTGCTTTGAACATTTTGTATTCATGGTTATTTATTCATTATTTATTTTAATATTTTTGCAGGGGACTAGCACAGAAATCAAATGTGAATGTCTTGACATTTTATGTGATGTTCTTCACAAGTTCGGAAATCTTATGGCAACTGATCATGAGATACTTCTGAATGCATTGCTTTCACAATTGAATTCCAATCAAGCTAGTGTTAGAAAGAAGACAGTTTCTTGTATTGGTAAGATGTGCTGAATCGAAACAGATCTGTTTGTTTGGTGCTCTTTTTTATTATCTTTCTCATTGATTGATATTTTGTTTCTTTAAACTTGATTTTTGATGTGCTCAAACTTATATTTCATTTTGGAGTCCTTTGTGGAGTAACAGTTCAACATAAGCTTTCTCTTCCTGTACTAATTTTGCTCAATATGGAGAAAGCTAGATGCCTTCTATTTCTTGTCATTTATGACATGCATGCCAAAATGGAGCAATGAAGAGAGGTTTCACTTCTTTGATACCTAATATAATGTTCTGGTGTTTATGACAATTATAAGTTATGAAGAAAAGAAGAATTTTTGACTCTATATATTTCTTTTAAGATGTATGTAGTAGTGTATTTATTTAGTTTGGTACAAGGAGGCTGAGGCCTGAGGGGAATTGGGGAAAGGGAATATGCAACTGCTGGGGATCAACGCCCAGAATTGCTGGAATCCGACTCCTAAAGGAGGTGGCTATATTACTTGGATTAGCTCCGTAGTTTAGTTTTATAATAATGACTAATCATTTTTTTGTTTTCAGCTGCTCTTTCTTCAAGCTTGTCAGATGACTTATTAGCAAAGACCACCATTGAGGTTGTACGAAATGTAGGAAGTAAGGGAATACAATCAGAATTGATCCGCACAAACATTCAAATGATTGGTGCTTTGAGGTCATTACCTCTTTCGCCTCATACTGCTTATGAATGAAGTTGCTAAATTTGTTATACTTTTTTCTTTGAATTTTGTTGCTGAACTTGTTAACAGTAAGGCTAATTTTATTGAAAGAGTAAAATACAAAACTCCTCTTGTGGTTTGTAGAAAATATCCTTAATCGCCCCTAATGTTTGAAGAATACCTTCTTACAACCCCGGGCTTTGCTAGGGATTGAAGAGGTAATATTATTAATTATTAAGTTGAAAGGAAAATATAAACCTACTCTTTTCACTTTATCTTATAGTATTATTTATTTTAGTTTAGATTTTCTTTTTTCTCTTTTTTACCTAGACTCCTTTTTAGAAGTATAATATTTAGGTAATTCTAAAATCATCTTATTATCTTGTTCTATTTTAGTCGAACTTATATTCTTATTTAATTACATATTAAACATTTCAACAATAATCTATTATTCAGTTCTATATTAACTTCATGAATGAATCCTGTATATTGAATTATCTTCAGTTAAAATAAATTAATTACCATCAATTAGAAAACAAATAAGTTTAGTGTTAAAGAAATTTATTGGAACCAAAAAAATTAAAATGAAGTAAAAAAAAAAACAAATTGTTGGTGTTTTCAGTATTTAAAGTAAAATTTTGAACTAATATTAGCTTGAATATTGGAATCCTTAGATCTCATACTTTTCAGGAGAGATAAAGAGTATTTTCAAATCAATGGGGCTAAGTTTATTTTCAACAAAATCACATGGATGACTATTATTTTCGTAATTGAGTTATATACGATTATTTATGTGGATTTTTTTTTTCTAAGTTTGAATGTTGTACTTGATAGCAAATGATCCTTTTAGCAACATGCCACTATTTTTATTTTTTATCATGGTGTCTTTATATATTTAAATCTTCGAGAGTATGATTTCAGTGTTATCTTATCCTTATATGTGTGTTTCTAATAAAATATATGTTATCATTGTATTCTAGCCGTGCTGTTGGGTATCGTTTTGGACCACATCTTGGTGACACTGTGCCGGTGCTTATTAATTACTGCACGGCTGCATCAGAAAATGATGAGGAGCTTCAAGAGTATAGTTTGCAGGTGTTGTATATTGCTTCATATCCTAGCGGGTGTACTGTGCTTTAGTGCTCGATAATTCTGCGTCGTTAAATTTAGGATTTAATAATTGACATGCTCATAATGGTCAAGTTCTGATTTCAGGCACTAGAAAGTTTTTTGCTTCGCTGCCCTAGGGATATCTCTTCCTATTGTGATCAAATTCTTCACCTTGCTTTGGAGCATTTAAGTTATGATCCAAACTTTACTGATAACATGGAGGAAGATACTGATGATGAGAATCATGAGGAGGAGGAAGAAGAGTATGATTTTTCATTTGCATCTAAGATGATTTACAGTTTAAGGCCTGCATGAAAGACTGGTTATTTATTTCCAGCTCTTTGTTGTTTTATAGTGAGAGTGCAACTGAATATACTGATGATGAAGATGTAAGTTGGAAAGTTCGAAGAGCGGCTGCTAAATGTTTAGCTGCATTAATTGTTTCTCGCCCTGAGATGCTATGTAAACTGTATGAGGAGGTATATATTTGCCTTTTTGGTCCTGAACTTCTAAGGATTGTTCCCACACACTTTTTAAAGATGTAATTGTCTCTTGGCGCAGGCTTGTCCTAAGTTAATTGATAGATTTAAAGAAAGGGAAGAAAATGTCAAGGTAATGTTCAAGCAATGGTTTATAGATTTGATTCTTCATGTGGGTTTGTTTATTAAATAATAACATATTGCAGATGGATGTTTTCAATACGTTCATTGAGCTACTACGCCAAACTGGGAATGTATCCAAGGGACAGACTGACATGGATGAACTCAGGTGAGTTTCGTATATCATTGAAGCAGCAAAGATAATTTTCTTTTCATGTTTACCTCAGTTTTGTTTTCTCTTAAAGTTTTTTTTTTTTTTTTTTCTTTATTCTTATTGGTGCTTTGTCAATCTGGAGTGACCTGAATTTTGAAATTCATATTGGCTGGCTTACATTTGAAATGACCATTACCCAATCATTATTTGATTTGAAATGGCTCAAAGTAAGATCGTACATAACCCTATCATCAACTTATAGTGAGGATAATCTTTTTTTTCCTTGTTGAAATTTGTAGATTTAAGAAAATAATGAATACTACACAAAATTTTGCTGATCCTTTGTTTTAGTACGTTAAGATAAATTTGGTTGACGGATCATATTGAAGTTGACAACTGCTGGTTGGTTTGGATGTCTCAACTTCTACCACACTTGGCCTAGTTATTACCTGATCTTTCATTTTTTAGAATTAATCAGTTAGTCTTATTATTTTTTTCCTTTACTTTTAAATTGTTTTTTGAAACATTCAATCATTTGTTTTTCATATTTAAAATTAATTCATGAGGTTGAATTGAAACTCTAAAAATGTTGGTATAAAAATTATTTTAATTGTGCTACATGAAATATAATTGGACTTTAAGGCTACCTAAAACTGGAAATGATCTGAAACCTGCTTGAACCTCGAATGATCTTGACCTGAGATGACAGGAGCCTTGCATGTCCTTGACACAATACATTTTGGACACCTTGAAGTTCTTATCATACGCCTTAAGTTAGTAGAGGAAAGGCACTGCGCTCATCATCTGCTCTAAGTATTAGTAATTGTCTTTGAAATCATGTAATAGAAGTTCCGGAAAACTGTAGGCAGCTCTTTGCCCTAATTACCTCACACAAATAGAGGAATTTTTGCTCCCCTACATTGATGCAGAACTGTATTTGAATACCTTGAAGTTCTCATCATCTGCTTTTAGTTAGTATTAGAAATTGAGAGGAGCTGAGCTCTGAGATAGTTCTAGTCTTGAGCTTGACTCAATTAAAAAAACTTGAGGCTTGAGCTTGACTGAGCTCTATCTAGCTTTCTTCTTCTGCTTGAGATTGGCTCAAAATATAATTAAGCTACTTGTGCTCAATTCCATTATGCTCAATTATCATCAATTTGATTAACAGGCTTGAAACTTGAGCTTAAATCGAATGCAACACTAAACTAAAGTTTTAAAAAATTAAAGTATACAGTACTTTATTTATCTATGAATAAAATATTAAAATATTTTAATTCCAAAACGTTTAAGGTAGTGAGCCACTTGAGTGTTATAATTCTCGAACCATTATTTGTATTACTTAAGCTTTAGCTTGGCTCTACTGTAAGCAAGTCTAGTATTAAAAAGCTCAAACTCACTCAACATGTTACTTGAATGGCTCAGGCTCCTTCTTAGCTCTATTGCAAAAAGCCTTAGTTCCTCATGAGTTGCCTCAACTCACCCTGATCATTATCATTGATGTTATTGTTTTCGTTCATGATATTATCATCGATATAGCCACTTTTCTTGTCTTCATCTTCATTATTATTAGATGTTTTTGAATTCATTATTTAAATTAACTTTAACCAGTTGAGGAGCATTTATCGATTTATCTGTAATAGTGAAAATCTCCAATACTTTGTGGATGCTTGTGCCTTTTAAGCCTGGTTCACTCTTGCAATTTTGTTCACATACAAATGTTAATGTTATGCAGTCCAAGATGGCTATTGAAACAGGAGGTAGGAAAAATTGTTAAATCCATAAACCGACAGCTACGTGAGAAATCTATCAAGACAAAGGTAAGAAGTGCTTATGTATTTTATAAGATAATGCATATTATTTATTTGGCTTAGCATATAATTCTATCTACAGGTCGGTGCGTTTTCTGTTTTGAAAGAACTTGTAGTTGTCTTGCCAGACTGCCTTGCCGATCACATTGGAACCCTCATACCTGGAATAGAGAAGGCACTAAATGTATGTGACTGTCACACTTTTTGGTGTGTACAAGTATTTTAATTTATTTTTTCATCTTTCCAAATACTTCCATTTGTAAATATTTCAGGATAAATCTTCTACTTCAAATCTGAAGATTGAAGCGCTTATATTTACAAGATTGGTGTTGGGATCGCATTCTCCTCGTGTTTTCCACCCTTACATTAAGGTAAATTATGTTTTTGTTTATGTGGATGCTCAAACCAGTGCTCCTGAATGGAAAAGTTCATTTACCTGTTGTTTGAAAAAGGGCCGTGTGCATGCTTTTTGAATATAGCAGATTAGTAGAAAAAAATGTCGTTGTTTCACATTCCATCTCTCCGACTGGGGGTATTTGGTTTCCTAAAACTAGG
Organism: Hibiscus tridactylites; assembly: GCA_958450335.1. Lineage (NCBI taxonomy): Eukaryota > Viridiplantae > Streptophyta > Magnoliopsida > Malvales > Malvaceae > Hibiscus > Hibiscus tridactylites. The sequence continues at coordinate 70,210,047 of OY288285.1, read as the reverse complement.
AGAAATATACAAAAGGTGAAACAAGGTAGCTTGTTACACTAGATGTAACAGATGTATTTTTCGGTTCATCTTTTCAATCTCTAAATTCATTCTGATCTTTCAATGATGTGAAGTCTACTATGAAATTAAATTGGCTTAATGCTTCTTTGTTGTTTTTATATCCACCAGTTTTCTCAGTTCTGGATTGGCCATTTGTGCCTAAACCAATGGTGAGAAACTGCGTTAATCCATGAACAGTTTGATCTCTGCTTTAAACTGTTATACAAAGTTTTGCTTCTGCTGCAGTTTCAGTTCCTTCATCTGTTCTCAAAAACGACCATGATATTTTTTTGTTTATTCTTTTTGAATTTTGAGTCTCTTGGTGAGCTTAACATGTATGCAATATTTCTGAGGGCTTAATGCTCCCACTTCTGTTTTATCTGTGTTTTAGTGAGCAATATTAGATTGTTCTATGATAACAAATTGGTAAATATGTCATGCAGGATCTTTCCAGTCCCGTTTTATCTGCTGTTGGTGAGCGTTACTACAAAGTCACAGCTGAGGCATTGAGAGTATGTGGAGAACTTGTTCGTGTAGTGCGCCCAAATCTTGAGGTGGAACCTTTCTCTTGCAATTTTAGATTCTGTTTAACAATTATTTTTGTCTGAGTATTATCCTGATTTAAACCTGATGTATCTATTTTGGTAAATCCAAATTTCATTTGAGTTATTGATAACAATTATGATTGTATGTTGCAGGGTTTTGGTTTTGATTTTAAACCTTATGTCCATCCAATTTATAATGCGCTAATGTCCCGCTTGACTAACCAAGATCAAGATCAGGTAAGAAGAGTTTAATTAGTTTTCTCCCTCCATGTTTCGTCTGTGACGAGTTAAATGTTTTTGAGATTAGTTTAATCAATGTTATGTTTTTTCTCCTGTTTCCTATCTTTCTCAGGAAGTTAAGGAGTGTGCTATTACTTGCATGGGGCTTGTCATTTCAACTTTTGGTGATAACCTTGGAACAGAGTTACATGCATGCCTTCCGGTACTTGTTGATCGAATGGGAAATGAGATAACTCGACTTACTACTGTGAAGGTTAGTTGCATCCCATACTCTTGATAATCATTTGTTTTAGTTGAATGCTTGAAGCATTAGATTTATAAAATGACAATTTTTGTGCTGTCTCATCCTGCGATAACTATTTTTTTTATGTGGAACATTTTGATAACTAATATTTTAAACTTTAAACATCTATAATATGATTATCACGTTGTTTAGAGTACAAAATATACTCCAGAATTAATTTATAACTTTTTAGTATAAGAAATGCGCCTCGCCTACGAAAGGCGCTCGCCTAGCGCCTCAGCTCTAGGGACTCATAGTGCCTCGGTGCGCCTAGCGCCCTTTAAAACTAAGCATGTACCCGATTGGTCTTTGAAGTACTGGTACCACCGAAAAAGTGTATTGTATAGGGCTCTCTCTATGAGATATATCTCTTTTACTGGCTTGGTGTTGTTGGAATGTGTGACCACTTGTCTCATCTTTGTCTATTTTACTCTGATGTAAAAACATTTTTTTGTATTCTGTTTTCTTGGAAGTCAATATTTGTGGATCTTCTGATGGTGAAACTTTTTGGCATCTAGAGTATAATCCAGGATAACCGTGCTCCTTTTAAAAGGTGATTAAAATAGTATTATATTTTCTCAATTGCCTCAATGGGGACTTGGGTTAGCTTTTATGTATTTATATTGCACAGTGACTTTTACTGTCAAGTGTCAAATGATAAGATGTTCATTAAGCTGTAGGTTTTTTAGTTTTAACATAATCCTGTTTTCTCTCTACAATGCATACAAAATTTCATTATATGAATTCTAAATTGAATGATGTGCCTAAATAATCTTTTAATTGACAAAATATTGGTGGTCGGAAAATTAGTTAACTTTGTGGTTGGTTTCGTTCAAGACCAATAACACTCGGCTTTTTGTTAAGCTAGGGGTGTTTAAAGACTTTAGCATGATCAATTTCATAGAACTGGTGATATCCAATGAAATGTTTTTTATTCCCTCAAATTCTTCAGACTTTTGCTAAATTGAATGCTGTGCCTAAATAATCTTTTAATTGACAAAATATTGGTGATCGGAAAATTAGTTAACTTTGTGGTTGGTTTGTTCAAGACCAATAACACTTGGCTTTTTGTTAAGCTAGGGGTGTTTAAAGACTAGCATGATCAATTTCATAGAACTGATGATATCCAATGAAATGTTTTTTATTCCCTCAAATTCTTCAAACTTTGATAAATTAAGGACTATTTTCTTATAAATGCGTGTCATTGACTGGGTTGCATTATGATATATCTCGTAATGTCTTTTTCAATCATATATATATTTTAGTGAAGTTGTTTCTGATTTGTTGGATGGAACACATTGGTTTACTTGGTTATAGATTTTATGATGCTACATGAAATTTTAGAACTGCAGTATAATTAGTATTGGATCTGCTTTTACTTCTTTGGCTGCATATGTTCAGTTTTTTTTAATCGTTGGTTTTTGTTTTTCTATATGCTCATGCAAGTTTGCGTTTGGCCTCAAAATCTGTCCAATTTTGAATCCAGGCATTTGCTGTTATTGCTGCCTCTCCACTCCGGATAGATCTATCGTGTGTTCTGCATCATGTAATTGCGGAGTTGACTGGATTCCTGCGGAAAGTATGGAAGTTTCCATCTTGTTGAATTAATGAACTGTTTTATAATGATACTTATGTTTGATCAAAAATATCTTTGGTTTGGAAAACAGGCAAATCGGGCCTTAAGGCAGGCAACACTAGGGACACTAAATTCATTAATTGTAGCCTATGGAGATAAAATTGGCCCATCTGCATATGAAGCTATCATTGTGGAACTTTCAACTCTGATAAGGTTCTGTTCCTACTTTACCTATTATTATTACTTATTATTTTTTTCGCATGGTTATAACAGTTTTGATGCTTTCTAAACCCCTTTTCTTTATTCTAGTGACTCTGATTTGCATATGACGGCTCTTGCTCTTGAACTCTGCTGCACCCTAATGGCCGACAAGAGATCTAGCCGAAATGTTGGTTCTGCTGTTAGAAATAGAGTTCTTCCTCAAGCACTGACATTGATCAAGAGCTCATTGCTGCAAGGCCAGGCACTATTGGTATCTCCTTTTCAATTTAATGGGGTTATATCTGCTGTAAAATCCTTTTTTGTGTGTATAAGCATTCTTTGACGCAAATTACAGGCTTTGCAAAATTTTTTCGCTGGCTTGGTGTATTCGGAGAACACTAGTTTTGATGCATTACTGGAATCTCTTCTTTCAAGTGCAAAACCATCTCCTCAATCTGGCGGTGTTGCGAAACAAGCATTGTATTCAATAGCTCAATGTGTGGCTGTTCTCTGTCTCGCTGCAGGAGATCATAAATGTTCATCTACTGTTAAAATGCTCACTGAAATCCTTAAAGATGATGGCACAACCAATTCGGTATGTTCCTTTCTTAAATATTTCCTGATTTGTTTCTGGATGTTTCTACTGCATTACTGGCATTCTTGCCTGTCAATTGACAATAGGCTAGTGTTTGTGTAGTACAGATTTCTCTTGGTGTTATTTCTTTGTTGTTGGATTTGGTTTCTAGTTATTTAAGTGTGGTTTTATTTCTTTCTATATGGATCCAATTACTGTCTCTGTGTTTCCCTTCCAGATTGCTATACAACCCTTCCTTAAAACATGCATCAAACGGGGTATGGAATTAACATACCTGTTGTTTTGCTGGCTACTTAACCCTTATAGTAAGATAGTGATTTTGTTTAATTAGTTGGATTTATAACATTTTGAAGCAGTATATCCCCCCCCCCCCCCCCCCCCCGCAAACAATTTTGAAATACTATCACTGTTGACGCTTGTATGAGGTCAAAACTGTTGCTTCTTGTCTCTTTTGGAAAGTACTCAATTACTCAACTTGTGTGTGTGTATTTACTTTATGTGTTTTTCAATTGTTTGTATCTGCTTCAAACCAATCTTCTAACGTTGTACTTTATGTATGTGTATATGAATGTGTCTTTATATATTAATTAATTATAACTGCCTAAACAGCATCTAGCCTTGCTCTGTTTGGGGGAGATCGGGAGGCGGAAAGATCTGAGCTCACATGCCCATATTGAGACTATAATTATTGAGTCCTTCCAATCTCCTTTTGAAGAGATAAAGTCTGCTGCTTCTTATGCTCTTGGCAATATAGCTGTCGGGAATCTTTCCAAGTATTTACCTTTCATCTTGGACCAGATTGATAATCAGCAGAAGAAACAATACCTGTTGCTTCATTCTCTTAAGGAGGCAGGTTTTCTTGATGGCGCTCAAACCTAACTGGATGTTTTTGTCTGATGCAGCATCCATGTTAATGTTAAATTTACTTCTTGCAGGTTATAGTAAGGCAATCTGTAGATAAAGCAGAGTTTCAGGATTCAAGTGTTGAGAAAATTCTCAAATTACTTTTTAACCACTGTGAAAGTGAGGAAGAGGGGGTCAGAAATGTGGTGGCTGAGTGCCTAGGTAAAATTGCACTCATTGAACCAGTAAAACTCATTCCAGCACTTAAGGTATTTTCACGACACTAGTCCAATGCCCTTTGAACTTCCTCCAAGCTTTTGGCATTTGAGTGTAATTTAATAGTGCATCTGGTATTTTTAAAAAAAATTGAATTTCTTACAGTTGAGAACAACCAGTCCAGCAGCTTTCACTAGGGCAACAGTTGTCATTGCCGTAAAATATTCTATTGTTGAGCGGCCAGAGAAGATAGACGAGATTATTTATCCTGAGATTGCTTCATTCCTTATGCTTATCAAGGATCAGGATCGAGTGAGTGCCCTTCTACTTCTGATAAATACCGAAAAGAAAAAGAAAAATGCTCTTCTATGTGGTTTATTGTATTTCTAAACCTTATTCTGGTTTATCTGAAATCATTGATGCAGCATGTTAGGCGTGCAGCTGTGTTGGCTTTAAGTACTTTTGCTCACAATAACTTAATTAAGGGGCTTCTTCCTGACTTATTGCCACTTCTCTATGATCAAACAATTGTTAAGGTAACTAAAAGTTTGCTTTATGTTGATTGTGCTGTCGATATGCTGTTAATTAGGTTTCTAAATTAACTCTGTTAACTAAAATATTTTCATGCAACACAGCCGTGATTTTTCTTAATCTATAAGCAGTTTCCTTTATATAAAAAAGTATCATAGGAGGTATCAACTGATGCTAACTTTCTTGATTGTCTTTACTGGTTTACCTTGCAAATCTTTTGGTTTTCTTTTGTTTAATTCCAGTAATCTCAGAATAGAAGTGGGTTTCTATCGGAAGATTTTGTTTTTAGTTTGTTAAGTTTCAGGATCTGTTCCCCCGAGTTATTTATCATGATATTTCAGGTCTGATGCAGGGCTACACGGTTTCATTTGTTAATTTTGTTTGTTTGCATCATTCTTTTTTAAGTTTGTAGTTTTCTACTAGTCCTGTTTCTTTCCACTTTCTCCATTGTCACTTGTGGGTATGCCTGCTCTTTCTTATGTTATTTTAAATTCTGGCCTGGTGCAGAAAGAATTGATAAGAACTGTCGACCTCGGCCCCTTCAAGCACATTGTGGATGACGGCCTCGAGCTGAGGAAGGCAGCTTTTGAATGTGTAGACACGTTGCTGGATAGTTGTCTTGATCAAGTGAATCCCTCATCTTTCATTGTCCCGTACCTCAAATCTGGACTTGATGGTAAGTTGCCCCCCCCCCCCCTAAAATTGTGGTTATAAACCTTCTTGTGTATATATTAGTCGTTATATTTGGCTATGAATAATAATTAGATGATTATTATGCCAATTAGCAACTTTTAAGGTAGATGATAGTTTTATCATGGTTGTACCTGAAACCAAAAGGTGATGAAAATAAATTATTGTCTTGAATTATTCTCTCGGCCAAAAGTTAATCTTTTTCATGGACAAATCTCACATCTTTTCCTTCAATCATTTAGCTTATTTACATTTTTTGTCAGATCATTATGATGTTAAGATGCCTTGCCATCTTATCCTTTCGAAACTTGCCGATAAATGCCCATCTGCTGTATTACCAGGTGAGTGATGGAATTGGGTTATCTTTACTGAGATCCATATAGTTGTTTAATTTTCATTTGTTTTTGTCTCAAATTTGATACAGTGTTGGACTCACTGGTGGACCCTCTTCAAAAGACTATTAATTTTAAGCCCAAGCAAGATGCTGTCAAACAGGAAGTAGATCGTAATGAAGATATGATCCGTAGTGCTCTGCGCGCAATTGCATCCTTGAATCGAATAAGGTTTTGCATTTCTACTCTTTACACACGATAGACTGCAATGGTTTTCCTTTCTACTCTTGACCAATTTATTAGGCAAACAAGTTTTATGATATACTCCTAAATTTTATGACTATATGTAACTTCCTTTCCGGTCGTCCATGATTTTCATGTGTTCGAGATGAATGACATTTTTCCTATGTTGCAGCGGGGGAGATAGCAGCATGAAGTTGAAGAATCTAATGAGTGAAATATCGAAATCCCCAACATTATGGGACAAGTATTACTCCATCCGGAACGAGTGAGGTAATATACTAATCGTGTAAAGTAGGTTAGTTTTTTATCCGATTTGATTTATATCGGAAACCAGGAGAACATTGTTGTTGTGAAAGAAGATAATTGTTGGATATTGGGTTGGTTCATGTATGATTGCATCCTGCAACATGCATGCTTGTTTTTTTGTTTTTTAATCTTCATAGTATATAATAATATTTTGGACCTTTCCTTTATTCTCTCAACCTTTCGGTCATTGAAATTTACAAGGACATGTTTGTCTGAATTGGTTTTTGTTTAATTATTTATTGAGATGATTATGTTTATTCATTTTTAATTTGATTTTTCCATACATATATATATCGAAAATTATATTCATGAATATAAGGAAGAAGAAAATTGAAGATTCCTATTTGTCAATGGAAAAAGTTGTATATCTTATTCGTACATAAAAAAAATGTATATCCTTACATTACACACTACACAGCACATATTTTGCTGACTTAGCTGCTTCAGTACACAAGTGTTGGGTTTTAATGTTGGTTTGTTTCAGCTCATTCTAGACTGTTATTGAGATTGTCTAAGTTTGTGTAAGAATGTGTGTTTTAACCCATTGGAACAAGAATTTTTCATTTTTTATTGTTCTAGTCAGTGAATTGTTTGTATATTGTTCGTTTATAAACGAGCATGATTAAAGATTTTATGTTCATTTATTAAAATTAACGAGTGTTTATGTTCACGAACAAATTTATTTATAATGTTATTTATTTGAGGTTTGTATTTTTCTTGGGAAAGATATTTAAAAATATTTGATTCTATTTAGTTTATTGTTTATGAACATATTAAATAAACATGTTTGTGAGTATAATACCGATGAATATAATAAAAGAAATGATATAATTTTGATACACAAGCTGTGTAAATTTTAGTTTATACATGCCTTTTTTAGCTTTAGGGTTAGGGTTTTAGTTTAGGGTTTGGATTATAGGTTTTACAATTTAAGGTTAGTGTTTAGAATTTAGAGTATATGGTTTGAAGTTTAGGGTTTATTTTTTATGGTTAGGGTTAGGAATTTAAGATTTAGATTTTATAGTGTAAATATGCAGGCTCGAGTAAAATTAGTTTTACACAACTTGTGTATCAAAATTTTACCCTAATTTTTTTTATGTATCACAGTTGACGGCCACGTCAACACCGTTAACTGTCACGTCATCACTTTAACGGTCAATGTTGGTCATGGGGCTAATTTGTTGCATTGTACGAATTGGAGGATTTAATTGAATGGGTTTTCACGCGAAGGGCAACATTACTAATTTGGGTTGAACTCAATGGCAAAATAACCCCTTTAGCCAATTAATAAGGAAAAATTATTTATGCATGTGTTCTTATTTTGGCACTTTAACTATTTTTTTTTTTTGATAAAATGATACATAATATTATGTTTTGGTTTTTTTTGGTACTTCAACTATTTTTGTAAAATGGTACCTAATATTATATTTTTATTTTGTTTTAGTACTCTGACTGTTAAAATTTAATATAAATGATAATGTGACTCAATTTTAATTGGGATTATATTAATTTGTTCATATAAATTATTAGATTAAAATTGTAAAAAAAAAATTCTTCCTCCCCCAATAAAACCCGAATTTTTCATTAACCCTAACTCGCATCACCGATCACCGACGACCGCTTGCACTTTACTATTGTTGGCACCTCTCTTCATCTAAACTTCTCTTCTTCTTAATCTCCGACCAATTTTGCTCCTCCTTTTACAAATGGTACCTTGGTCGTTTGCATTGCACAACCACAATTTTAGGTAAAGATGAGACTACGGTAGCTGGCTGGCGAGGGAAGATGACTATAACCCTTAAACTTAACCCTATATTTCAAAAGAAATTGAACAACTCTATTGAAAAGAAAAAATAAAATGGATAATTTACAATTTTACCCTAAAAAGTTAAGATGCTTAAATTAGATAGATTTTGGATGATAAAATATTGAAGTGTTTTGGACTAAAATTCTAATTTTACCCTGTCACATTATCATTTTCGTTAATTGTAGACAGTCAAGATAAATATAAGGCAATATTTTTTAAAAAAAATAGTTAAAATACTAAAACAATAACGAGAAAATATGTCGGACACTATTTAAGTAATTTTCTCTATCTATAATCCAAAATATATAGCATCCATCAGAAAGTGGACACTGTATGCATTTAACATTTAAAAAGCTTTTACATAAAACAAATAGTAATATATTTTTAAATTTCTTAAAATTCGACATACATTATTTACATAAATAAAAATATAGAATATAAAATTTAACAGTTGAATTGTTAAAATGTCAATAGCAAGAAAACTTAGAGCAAAAATTCAATTATTAAACTCAATTAATCCAATAATTTTAAATACGTATAAAACTAAACAATTTTAAACTATGTAAGTACATCGTAACTTGTATATATATATAAATATATAAAAAATTAAAATTATCTCACACCATGAATTTTACACCCTTTTAATATAAATAGATAGCTGATATTAGGAAAATTTTACAACGGGGGACGAACATTGATGAACACCACTAACGATGAACACCGATGAATATCATTAATTTTTTTTAAAAAATTTAAAAATCTAAAGGACTAAAATTATAATTAAAATTATCTCTTAAAAAAATAAAAATCAAATTTAATAGTTACTTTATAATATTTTTTAATAGGTTAGAATCAAATATACTCAATTCTCCTAAACCCTAACAAAATCAATCTCTTAAAAAAATAGAAATCAATTTATAATTTTTTAATAGATTAGAATCAATAATATGATATTGATTTTTAAAATTATAAATTGATTTCTATTTTTTTAAGAGATTGATTTTGTTAGGGTTTAAGAGAATTGGGTATATTTGATTCTAACCTATTAAAAAATATTATAAAATAATTATTAATTTTTATTTTTATTTTTTAAGAGATAATTTTAATTATAATTTTAGTCCTTAAGATTTTTAAAATTTTAAAAAAAATTAATGGTGTTCATCAGTGTTCATCGTTAGTGGTGTTCATCAATGTTCGTCGCACGTGATAAACTCATCCATGATATTAACATAGGAAATGAGAAGAATTTTATGAGAAAAAGATTTAATCTTATCCATCTATTTACCCTCATTCAACGGTCTAAAATGATTAAGACAAACAAATTTTATATGTGTAAATTAATACTAACCCTATATAATATACTAAGTTAACTATTTTCTTTCCAATTAAAGAGAAACTCTGCCCATTTTAAGTATGAACGATTTCGCTTCTTAGCTTATATAGAAGAAACAACCCACACAATTCCCATATAAAATAGTCAGCTTATAACTCTACTATCGTTCCTTTAGTTTTAAAGATTGAGGTTCCTGTCCATACTTCTGATTTTAGGCCAATAGCCTGTTGTAGTATTATTTACAAATGCATCACAAAGATAATTGTCAATAGACTGAAAATTTGAATCTCTTCTATTATTCTTTCTAATCAGAATACATTTTTACAAGAGAAGGATATTGTTGGAAACGTTTTACTTGCTCAGAAAATTTTTAATAGGTATGAGAGACATCACCTTTCATTTCGGTCTGCTTTGAAGATTGACTTAAAAGAAAGCTTTAGACTCGCTGAATTGAAACTTTATCCTGCAAGTCCTTAAGGTTATGGGTGTGCCTCCATTATTTTTAAGATGGAATATTGCTTGTATTACTCAGTCTCAGTTTTTCATTAGTCTTAATGGTGGGTTTGTCGGATACTTGCGGGGAATAAAAGGGTAAGACAAGGTGATCCACTTTTTTTTATATCTATTTATTTTTGGCATAAATGTATTTTCTGGCTTACTGAATCATGTAACTGATCATGGGATTTTTGCTTATCACCTTAAGTGTAAGAGGGTAGATTTAACGGATCTTTATTTTGTTGATGATATATTAGTGTTTACGAAAGGAAACATTAATTCTGTGTTGGGAGTTAAGAGACTTATGAATGTGTTTTATGAGATGTCGAGTCGACAACTTAATGAGGTAAAAATTCTGATTTTTTGTGCTGGGTTGAGAGGGACTGATGAACAAAGTTTGGCTTGTCTGTCGGGGTACAAGTTGGGGTGTTTACCTGTTAGATACTTGGGTGTACCCCTTGTGACAAAGAACCTAACTAGTGTTGACCGTGCGAATCTAGTTGTGAAGATCACTAAAAAAATATCTGATTGGCCATTCAGATGTCTGTCATTTACAAGGAGGCTTCAGTTGATTCAGACAATCATCTTCAATATGCACAATTTCTGGGGGAGAATTTTCTTACTTCCAGCTAAGGTGATTAAAAAGATCGAGTTCTTGTGTGCTTCTTTTTTTTCGGAAAGAGGTGGTTGGTTCTGCTATGGGAGTACGTGCTAGTTGGATGCATATATGTCACCCAAAAAATGAAGGTGACCTGGGGGTTAAAGATCTATATACTTGGAATAGAGCTTGTCTCCTAAATTGTTTATGACTTTTTCTTGTTCAATCTGGTTCGCTTTGGGTGGCTTGGGTTGAAAAGTATTTGCTCAAAAGACGCTCGATTTAAGAGGTTAAAAAAAAGCCACTATAGTTGAGCTTGAAAAAAGCTCTTAAAGCTGCGAGTGGTTTGGTTGCATATAGATATAAATGTTCAAGGATGCTTCAAGGCTAACTTATTTGGGATAACCTCAGGCATCAACAGAAAAAGGTGTCATGGGCTAAGGTTGTATGGGGATCCCCTTCTATTCCTAGATATTCTTTTATCACATGGTTGGTTGTCCTTGAACGGTTGCTAACAAAATGCAGATTGCTTGTGTGGGGGTGTGATGTTGATCCCATTTGCTTGCTTTGTGGAGAAGTTTGAGAGTCGAGAGATCATGTTTTTGCTGATTGTAAGTTTATGCGCCAACTTAATAAGATGATTTTGGTACATTGTGGGATTTATTATACATATGGTTGTTGGTTGGATTTACAGAATTAGATGCAGATGAGGGGCAAAGGGAAATCCTTGATTACAGTGATTTTAAAGATTGCAAGATTGCTTGGTGTTGTTGCAATTATTTGATTTGGCATGAGAGAAATTCTCGCATGCATTGAAAACTTCCTTAAACAGTTGACTCTTTGTTCATGCGAATCAAGAAAACTGTAAATATGAGATTAGGTGGTTATCCTAAGCTTGTTAACTGCTCCTCTTTTCTAGTTGATAGATGAAATTTGATATGTAATTAGTTATCTATTTTGTATAGAGGTAGGCTGGTTGTAAAGGATGGTTTTTTTTTGTGTGGTTTTTAGATGAATAAAATAACATTTATCCAAAAATAAATTTGAAACAGTAGATTTTCACAAATCAGACTTACCAATTACCATATTCGTTCCAATCATGAGTATTAAATCCTCGATCCACATAAGTAATCCAGTGTTGACAATGATTGCATACAATCTAAGGCATACTCTATCTTTTTAGGATTTAAATGTATCTTACGAAAGAGTTCGCCTGTTAAAAGATTCCACCGTCAGATTAGCAGTGAAAGCTGGAATTGAGTTCATCTTCCGAACAAAAATATCGACCTGCCCAAAAATAAAAGCACACATCAACACTTACTTAAGTCATAAGCCCTCCTGGCACCAGGTCAATAACGTGTATCAAATTCAAACACATTTTATAACCATAATATTTTGAAATATGACTATCACAAGAAAATTTACTTAATACAGTTGTAACTTAGGCCAAAAACGTTTCGACGCTGTAATTTTCTAATCCGGTTGGATCAAGCGTTGTGATACGTTTGTGTGTCTATAGCGTCAAGCGGTAAATAGTAGTCTCTAGTAATGTCGCTTTTCTTCTATTACCAATCTTTCTAACATTGAACTCAAAAACATTTACTAGACAAGGCAAAACAATAAAGCTCACTTCTGCACACATATGCATGTTCACAAGTTCCTTTCATTTCTGATTCTGGTTTTCCACATCAAAGAGATGAAGAAAAAGTTTACACTAATTACCTGATGGGATATCTCAGGCTGAGCAGTATAATTATTGGCCTGTTGGATCATAAAGCAAAGTTAGTTTAATTTTTTTTCTTCTTGGTTCTATAGTCCAATTTAAATAGAATAATGGAAATGCAAATGCACTTTTACCCCCTTTATTGCCCCGATAAATCCTTAAAAAGATATTTTCAAGGTAGAGTGGAATGTGATTTTTTTTTCTTCTTTTGGTGAAAACTATGAAATAAACCATTTAGTATTTCATAATTTGCTTTCGCACCCCAATAGCCCTATCAACAACTCAACTTACCAAAATATTGGTATTTCCGGATTCATACTCAAATTCAAGCTTCTCATCATCATTTTGAGCATAGATCGATTGGAGGGTAAAACGGGTCACAGGGATTCCATTAGGACGCTGGTGCTCATCCATTACAATCTGCCACAAAAAACACTAACTGATAACCATATGGTAATGTGATACATAAAACACAGCAGTACAAATAGGGGAAATAAACGAGGTTTACAGCCTTCCACAATAAAAACTATTTAATGACCATCTTTTACAATTAAACTGTACAGAGATTTTTTATGCTATTTCAGTTCCTAATAACACTGGATTTAGTATTGAGATTTTGAAACATTACATGACACATTTTGATCCCCTCGGTTCTCTAAACCGATATGGTGCTTGCAGACTTGATATCATACTTATAGACAAATCTATAATTTGTCTTCATATATTGTATTTTGCCTTTTAGTTAGGTTTTTGCATCAGGCGTATAAAAACCCAAGTTATATTAGTTTGTGGTTGCTTTGGATTATGAGTTATTGAGATTTTTCTTCCTCTTCATTCTCTTCAGTTTCTCTCCACTCTATATCTATTGTTTCTCCCCTTTTATTCCCTAACCTTCCAACTAATTTACTCCCTGTTTTCAGTCCTTGTTCAATATCAATATCGCACACTATCTCAGGGGTTGTTTTGTGTCAACACATGGCACAAAAAGACGGAACACTAAAAACAAGCATAACCAACTGAAATACTAAAATGTAAAATGCCACACATCAAACCTTGTAGCCAAAGAGCTCACAACATGCCCTTCTGAAAACTGAAATTCTATCCGCAAAAACAGTCTTGTATCTGTGTCAAGTGTGCATTTTGAATACATCAGAAATAATAAAATCGAAATCATGAACAATAATTAAAAAGGGATAAATTTCAAAATTATACATGAACTTTGATTCAATAAGCAATGTTTAGATGAACTTTGATTTAGTGCAATTATACACATCAAGCTTTGATATTGCATGCATGAAACTTTGGTTTTGATATAATTTTACACATTTAGAAAAAGAACAAATTTCCAATTATTTTCATGTTATGCAAATATAATTATTTGTGAATGCAATAAGTAAATTTAAAATAGTTTCAGTCGGTAAAGGTGTTGGTGGTTTTCAAATTTTGAATTAAAATCAAAGTTTCATGTATACAATTGAACGAAATCAAAGTTCATACATCACATTGCACATTCAATTAAAGTTCATGTATAATTTTGGGATTCATCCTTATATATAACAATGTTTACGCCACTTACCTCTCTTCACGTTTTTCAAGTGTCGCAATTTGTTCTTTTAATTTCATTATCTTCTCAGATATATACGAGTCAACCAGCTTCCCAGTATCACCTATATAGTTAACTTATCAGAGTACAGATAATCCCATCATGCCAATGCTGTATTCGAAATGGTTGACAAATTGGATTGATAAATCACACCCACAACCAAACTCAACAGGCACCTTATCATATTTTAGTAGTACAACCTAAATAGATACAAGTTAATTTCTAAGGTAAACCCAACAAGTGTAAAAACAGTCACAAAGATATAACATGGAAGTATTATACTAGTATAACCTAAATAGATACAAGTTGATTTCTACGAGTTTTACTGAAATATAAAGAAACCAAATAGATAGAAAAGGTTCCACCATGAACTATTAAGTACACAAATCAAATTTGACATAGAAAACAAGAAATTAGGGGAATTCTAAAAATGATAAATAAATAAAATGGAAGAGTTCAAATACTTGTAATAGACTTGGTAACGCTGGACATGACGTGATTCTACGATATGGACATGATATGGATAAATAACTAAAACACCACATTGAACACAGCATGACATGAAAATGAAGCAACACAAAATATATGAACACGGCAAAATAATTAACCTAAAAAAAGTTATATAAATATAGAATTCCTTCAACATGATTGTGATGTAAGAAAATATACAAACACAATATGAGTATATGAATTTCCAGGTCTAAGGGTGTGCTTGGTTGAGTTGAAAAGTGGAAGGTGGGAGTGAAAAAAATGGAAGGAAAATAAATTTAGTATGTTTGGCAGGAAAGAGAAGTGAGAGGAAAGAAAATGAGAGGGATGATAATTATCCATCCTCATGGGTAAAAAAAATCATTACAAATTGAAATGATAAGTGGAGAGAAAACCCGAGAGGATGTAATTAGTTCAAAAGTTTTATTTTCTTTCCTCTTATTTTTCAATTCTACCAACCAATGAATGGAAAGAACTTTGTTTTTTCCTTCAATTTTTCCATATATCCTACCAAGCACACCAAAGGAAAGAAAAAAATATTTTCCATCTATCCATTTTCCTACTCTTTCAATATTATATCTTTTCAATTTTCTTTCCACACTCTACCAAGCAAAGCCTAAATAAAAGGTTGTAACAAGGGCTGCAAGAAAAAAATAAAACATGGAACCTCAAATATGAATATATTCTTTTTGCAATCAAAGAACAATTCATTATACCTGATTGACTTTTCAATTCTTCAAGAGCTTGTAACTTCTCCTTTGTCTTTTGTAACTCAGTTTGTAATGCCTCAATAGTTTGTTTTGCCTCACTATCAACAGCAAGAGTATTTACCATTCGCAGAACTTTTGTATTTGCAGCTGAATAATCACCATGACCAAGCTATGGAAGAAACCACATTGTTATTACTTGTCAGGGACAAAAGACAAACCAAGCATCTTTAGCATTCAACTCACTATTGGTCATAAAGATACTACAAGGAGCATCGTAAAACAAATAACTTCAATAATGCATGACTTGTTTTATTTTAGCTAAATTATGCATTTCTGTACTGAATAGAAATTAAATTGAAACTGTCTGCATTGTGTTGAATTCTGTGAAATCTCCCATTAATATGGTCACATGATTACTCCCTAAAATAATTTTATCAAGTAGAGTCCTCTTACTATTATGAACTGTGAAAACAAGGACTAATTCCAGTTAAATAACATACATGATTTTTCATGAACATGCATGACTTTTCATATTGTGGTTGCATACAAGAAAATTGGTTGGACATTTATAGTAAACCTTGCTACAGTGGCAAGAAACTATAAGTTAAGAATATTCAAATAAATAAATAAATGAGTTAAAAGTAAATTTGGTTCTGAACAAAGACTAGAGAAATAAATAAAAATATATATTAATAGATGGTAGGTAGGTAGGCAAGTAGATATATATAGATAGGCTTAAGGGTATTTTAAGCCCCTGAACTTTTGAAAAAAAAATCAATTAAGCCCCTGTACTCGAGAAATTTAATCAATTGGAGGGTTTTCAACCTAAGTTCTTACACAATATTTTATAGGAGAAACAAGTCAAAGCTATAAGATGCGACTCACTGCTCTCAAGAGGAAAACCAATTTCAATACTCGATACCTTAATAAGATTACTTACTATCTATTGCTGGGTATTTACAGACTGTGTGACCAAACCAAATGGTTCCATAGATAATGAAACATAAAGTCAACAAAATAAATCTCCAATAATCAATTCCTTTCACAAGCATGATCTTGTCTAACCTCATCGCATAAAAAAATAACCAAGCAAAGCAACTCGTATTATTGAACATAAAATAATCACAACAGCAAAAACAAATAAGTCGCACAACCACAATTGTTCAGTCATGGTTCTTGGAATTGATGATAAATCTTAGCTACATACCTTTGATTCCAGTAGTGAAATCTCTGAACGAAGTCGATCACTCTCCCTTTCTAGTGATTTTATTCTTCTTGCTTCATTATTTAGCCTATCATGGAGCAATGTGATCTCATTATGTTGACGATCATTAATTTCTTTTTGTTCATGTAAATTCCTCTCTAATTCTTTAATACAGGATTCCTTCTTTGCTAGAGATGATTCAAGCTCCTGGACAGTAAAACCAAGGGACAACAAATCAAAACAATGAGAAAAAAGGACTTGTCTTGAAGTAATAACACAGCATAGAATTTCATAACCTGAACAACAGTTCCACTGGCCACTTCATCACCTGCTTCTTCATTCTTATGCTTCTTTGATTCATTAATAACATTCCTCAACTTATCTCTTTCTTCAGTAACCATAGAAAGCTGCAATATAACAGTTCACCTTTTAAAATAAAACAAAAGTGACCAAAGATTATATTTAGACAAAGAAAGAGTATTCTAGGACACATTCATCAACCCAGGTCTTTGTTAACATCGGCAAGCAAGTACAACCAATAAGTAAATCAACAAAAATATGCTTAGAATCATTTGCTCAATATCAATCATCCATACAAGTATAAATGCCAATCTGCTATCCCGGTTCAACTATTCATGATCTACCCTACTTGCTTATTTTAAAATGTATTAATTTTGCATGTCCATGATAAGCTGGAAAGGGGGGAAGCTGCATGCTTTCACGATTATAAAACATGACCAGAAAATCAATCTTCATGAAAAACATTATATTAAATAGCCAAGTTACTTAGCCTTGCTTATAGCCTGAGAAAACCGCAAATTGCATGCGGAAACTACTACAATTGTTTTAAAGAAAGAAAGAGTAAACCAAGGGAACTCATGGATTCTACCCTATCCTGTCCCCCACTAGAAAAAGTAAGGTAAATAAGTAACATAAAAAACACCTATAAAAGAATCAATCCCTTCATGTTGTTACCTTTAAATGCTTCCACGTAAAAAAACAAAGTGAATTGCATGGAGTTTAACTCCCAAGAAAGTATGGTATTTACAACGGTCCGCAAATTACAAACATCTCCCTCATATTCCACTGTGTTGTGCAAACTATTAGAAACCAATGAAAATCCAAAGAATTGTACCATAATGAAAATGATTACTGCATATAACACTTACCATGAGTTCAATCCGCTTGATCTCTGATTTTAAGGCTTCTGTCTTCTCCTTGACCAACACAGCATCAGCTTCAGCATTCTGTTTAGCAAGTTCTGCGGCATCCAGTCCTACCTCAATTTGCTTCAAGCGTGCATTTACCTCTCCTATCTTAATTGTACTGTCAATCACTTCCCTGCATGGAAAAGGAATCTCAACTTAAACAAACAAGATGTAACTAATAAAACAAGAACCAACAATAGCTTCATTGACAGATTATTCAAGCATACATGCAGAAAGAGGCATGAATACATAATATCTAAGAAAATTCAAGATACATAAGTATGTATTTCAATATATCATTCAACATGAAATACAATGATAAAAATAAAAACCCTGCCAGATCATTCCAAAATGAAAAGTATGGAGGAAAATAAACAAATCATTTCAGGGAAAAATATCATAGTAATAACAATTCTTAGAAAATGGACAGTTAACTAGAAAGAGCAACAACAAGAGATCCAAACCATGACAGGAAAAAAATGAATTAAGGCAGAGGAAGCTATAAAGTTGCAAATGATTCTTAGAACAAGACACCCTATAGAACTTTTACCTACAAGGCTAACCAACAACTATCTTTCTGATTTAAAAATCAAAGACTTACTAATAAATAAACTATAAACAAACACTCCAGTTCTTTTCCTTCAGCAGCACCTACATATTGACATTCAAAATTTAGGGGGTGCAAAGAAAAACCTCCGACAGTTTTGTCATTGTTTTTGGACTTTTGGCTAACCAGATGGATCATAACAGTTAAACCAATAGAATCCAAAATAAGCTGGTAACTTACTTTTGTAATGTAGCAAACTTGACAGGTATATCTTCAGGACATGATACATCAGGTATGTTATTCATAATCAGTTTCCACAGTGACAACTCATTCTCCAAGTTGTTCAAACTTATTTGTTGTTCTTGCAATTTGGATAGCTCTGATTCCACCCTCTCCCTGCGGCCCTTCTCTTCCAGTAATTTTGCCTTCAATAACTCAATGTCCTCATGTGATGATTTCAGCTTTCTTGCCTCTCGTACTTCAGACTCCTGATGAGAACCCAGAATCAAAGGCAGAAGGGAATGGAATCATGAAAAACAGGCATATAAAGAAGGAGCAATGAGTCAGACAGGAATTAAGACCGCCATCCAAAAGCATCGACTGAAATAAGCAGTCTGATCAGAACTACCAGGCATCCAAAAACATAGCTTACATTCATACTCACCAAAGAATCAACAGGAAAGAAAAAAGGAGATAAGAAGAAAGTCTATGCAAGTAGTTGACTAATAGGTCAGAGAAAATATAAGTGTAACACTACCAGGCAGTAAACGGAGTTTCCTCCGCTCATGCAAATGATCAGTGGACAAGCAAAAATTTGCAGAATTTCTCAAATTGCTTCATGGAGATACACATGCATGTTTTTTAATGTGAAAAAAGGCAAACCATTCGATATATTCAAAAATCTGCAGTGTGGGCATTTTCACACAGATGGGTACATTTGTACATAAATAAGAAAACTTCTAATAATATAATTTTGCAGACGATAAGAGAATTTAAATGAAAAAAAAAACTTACATAGTTTCTAAGCTCCTCTTGCAAATGCTTTATCAAAATACTGCTCTCAGAGGAAGTAACTTCTTGAAAAGTGAAACTTGAGAACTTCTTCTCTACTTCACTCTTTTGGTTCAAGCACTGCAAAACCACAATGAATGAATGTTAAAAAAAACATCTAAACTACATCCTGCAGGATATGAACAGTTTGCATCTTAAATAGTAAGACTTCAAGTCAGACATTCAACCATAAAACCAGATATCCTAGGTAATTCACCAAAATCAAAACAAAACAAAGAAGTTAACAACCGATATGACAATAGAAGAAAACAAGTGTTAAAGTTGCATGAGGGTTAATGACATGAGTATGCAATCAAATCAAGCACAAAAATCAATAAGCATGTACAGAGATACCTCATTAAGTTGTTTCTTAAGATCCTCTAGCTGCTCTTTCAAAAGCTCTGATTCCTTCTCAGCGTTATTAGCTCTAAATTCCATTCTTTCAAGCTATAACCAGAGAAAGTATGGATTAGACTAACATAAATACTATTTGATGTTCTTTCAACGATTAAATAAACAAGTTTAGGTAATCACATCAGCGCTTATTCTGGAAACAGAAAGCATTGATTCTCCTTTAAGCTGAGCAAGCTCATTGTGAAGTCGTTTTTTCTCCCTTTCTATGCTTTGAGAAAATTGAGTAAGTTTACCCTCCAAATCAGCTGCTTTCTCTTCAGCAGATGCTGCAGAGGACTCAGCTTTCTTGCGAAGGTTCATCTCATTTTGTAGCTTTCCCTATTATAAAACATAATATAATGGTGAGCATACCATTTACATAATGAAAAAGAATAAGCATAGATCATCTTCAAAAAATGCAAAGTGCTGACAACAACATTTCACGCAATTCAAGTGCACGAAGATACTAACACGGGAATATGAAAATTTTCAAAGTCTTAGAAAAGGCATTGCTGACTATCATCTGCTTCTAGCTGGACAACCCCTTCTCAGCACAATTTGTATTAAGAAAACTAATTAAACCTGAATCACAATTAGCAATAGTATCATAACTTACTGTGCTTTAGGATAAGCTGATACATTTTAATGGTTGTATGTGTTCTAAAAGACTTTTGGTGTGTTATTCATAATTTAAGCAAAAGGTAATTAAACATTCAAAGAGGAAAAGATCTTTCTATCAATCTAGTAAAAGATAAAAAAATGGTACCTTAAGTTCATTGTTTGTTTCTAAATGCATTTTGAATCTTTCCTGTGAATCATTGACTTCCTTCAAGAGCTGGTCACGCAGCATCTGTTCACGTCCTTTTGCAGCAGCTAGCTCTTGTTCTGCATAGAGGAATTGATCCCTAAACTTTTTCTTTTCCGCTTCTGCAAAGGTTAGAATTATATAGGTGTAAAACTATGAAGAGTATTACAAACAGAGCTTTAAAGGACTCAACATTCATGGGGGCAAATACCGCATCATGCAAGATCTAATATCAAATAATCAAACACCTACGACATACACCAAAGCAAGAAGCTCCTCTTTTAACCTTTTCTGAGGAGTATAAACTCAAATAGGCAAAACGTTAATTGGAAATTCTGAAGCAACATCTACATAAAATTTGACAAAAAATTAGTAGATGAACCTGAAGAAAATTTACTTGCTCGTAATTATATGAAATTTCAGATCACAAGTTTGAATTTTATCATGACAATATCAGTGGGGCCAATCAAATCTAGGTTATGATTAGGATTATTAAAGTTGAGTTAAGCATCTATTTTAAGATGTTCAAATCATGGAAACCCTATAAGCCTTCAGCACAATAGAATAACAGGGAAAAAAACAGAATGTGAATAATAAATCACTATGCATGAACAAATAAGAAGTCAGTCCTTTCCTATAAGAACTTTTTTGATGATATCAAGGTACTGTTTGGTTGTTTCTTTTACTATTTTCTTGTTAGTTATTTGGGCAAGAAGGACAAAGTGTTTGGACGTTTCAGAATACTTGAAATGCTGTGTTTCTTTTCAGGACAAAATGAATGCATGGTTTTTCGCTTTTTCTATTGTATTAACTATGTGAGAATTGGTATTGCATTTCGGTCAATCGTTTACTTTTAATTAATTATAATTTATCTATTCAGCAATATCTTATCCTAGAAAGGAAAACGCAAACAAGTAAATGAAGCATCAACACACCTGGACAGCCCTGCCGGATATGAACAACGGCAGTTGATTCAAACTAAGATGTCCGTCATTTTACAAAATAGGCATAAAAATTCAATAACCATACAAATAGAAGTGTACTAAACAAATACACAAGACCAAAGTGTAGAAATAGTCTACCGGCTTTAGAAAGGCTTTCACTTAAAGCCTCTAGTTTGGCCTGATAATCACTATTTTGCTTCTCCGCGTTGCTCAAGGCATCTAGAAAATCTGCTTTGACCTAAGAAAATTACACAATAATATTAAGAACCAGAAAGCAAATTGGAATATGAATGCCGACTGATCCAGAAATTAAAACGAGGCTACCATCTGTCGGCATTGATAAGTGCAGAGGAGGTGATCGGAAGGCTGGTGAGGCGACTCCGGCGGAGGCGCAGCCAGAGGACTGTCCTCATAGATGATGAGAGGTCCCTCGGGGGCGACGAGAGGTGACGGACTCTCGTGATGTACGGGTTCGGATCTTTGCTTCTTTGGTGGTGGAGTCCTCAGTATCATAGTGTGTCCACAAATTCAAGTTTTTAGGGTTTCTCTCTCGCAACGATTCAAAATCCAATTTGGAAGAAAGGAAAATGGCGCATTTCTTTTCAAAGTTCAGGCAATGACATAGTGCGGAATCTGCCCCGCACTTTTAACTAAGGGTAAACTATGGAGATGATCACTACTGTTTCATAAGTGTTCATTTTTGGCAACTGAGTTTAAAACAGTTATATTTCGGTCACGTATTTTATCAATTTGTTATATTTTGGTCGCTGAGTCGTTAACTATGTTAATTTTGATGATGTGGCGTGTTAGTAAAATAGGTTATTTTTAATTTGACCTTTAAAATTTAGATAAAATATCATCTTGATCTCTAAACTTTAAATAAAATGTCATTTTATCTCCTAAACTTTAAGTAAAATTTTAACTTTACTTTTAAATTCGACCAAAGTCTCTTTTCGCCGACAACCATTCAACACTATCATTGATTAGCGTCGATCGCCACCAAACTCCATTGTCAATGATCGTTGGACTCCAAAATAGTTCACTTTTTTATCCTCTTTAACGTGATGTCTATTTCATTAAAAAATATCTCGAACTCAAAAAAATTAATATATAACCCATAAATATCCTTTAAATTGAATCATAATAATAATTTTTTCATTATATCCTTTAAAAATAAGGAAACCAAAAATCTAAATCCATATCATAATCAAACCCATAATCTTTTGTTTATAATTTTGTTATGTTATAATATTGTTTTGATATGATTATAATACTTACTAATTGTAATTTTTAACATTTATAAATTAAGATCATACATTTATAGTGTTTATAATTATAATATGCTTGTCGCTTCCTATATTCAAATTTTTTTCACCAATTGAAGTAATAATAAAGCAAGTAACACTCAAGGACCTTGGACTTTTAGTTTTCATTTATATATACCATTTATATTAAATAAAAACATATCTTTATCTTGTGCGTACATGTACCGAATCATCTAGTATCGACACTTAGGCTTTGTTCGGTATGAAGGATGAAAAATTTACTAATCAAATGGTGGAGATTCATAACCACCTTCTTACTTTGAATCTTAACCATTTTATTAACAATTTTTTTATCCTTCCACATTTCCATCCTTCATACCAAGCAAAGCCTTAAATCCAGAATTTACATAATTAGCTTCGAATCTCAATCCAAACATGTTTCTAAACACATATATTAAAGCTCTAGTGGTTACCAATGTTACTAAGGTAGAAATATACATGCATAGATTATCAAACATGCTTAGCATACAAACACGCAACATGTACAATATCAATATGCAAGGGTAAAAGTAGACATTTATAAAGAGGGAGACGGTAATAAAAATAAAATTTTTGAGGGAACCCTAATAAAATTTTGAAAAGATTAAAGGAATTATGAAACTAATTTTACTTTTTTAAAATAATTATTTTGTTATTATTGAAAAAAAGTTGGCAAGGGCTCACGCCCCCTAAAATTCACCCTTATATTTCGCCCCTGCCAATATACAAAGTTATTAATTTATGATAGGCACTCAAACTTTTCAAAACATGCAGCCCTTATTAAGCACCATCGGATTATCTATGCTGACGGACAGAAATCGTTAGCATACAGAATATATACCAACGACAACAAAAATGTTGATAAAAATTTTGATATTTATCGACAGATAAATAATTTGTCGGTATAGATATTATTTATACTGACGGAAAAGAATGAAACGTTGGTATATATTTAATTTATACCAACGTACTACGGCATCCGTCGGTATAGATATACTGTATACTGACAGTTATTGTGTCCGTCGGTATAGGGTGGTTAAAAAAAATTAGGCGCCGTAGAATTAGAAATTATCTTTCTCATGCTCGACGCCGATCCCTCCATATAGCTCTCCTCTCTCGCGCTCGTCGACGATCGTCGATTCGATCGCGCATCTCGGCTCCAAACCTCCGTAGGTAGGAGTCCTTTGGCCTTTGTACATCTATTCGTTTCCATTTATACTGCACAGCTGCACCTCCTTTGTCCTCTAGCTTTAGTTCAATAAAAGCAAGTTGTTGTTTGCTCCCCTTTGCCCTTCATATGCTACCTTGTTAATTAGAACCTGGTTTTTATTCTTTCTTTTTGACAAATATGTTTTTTCTTTCTTCAATGATTTCTTCTTTCTTTTAAATTTCAGATTTGCTTTGATTCACAATCTCTTTTTATACTAACTTGGGAAATGTTTTCAAACATGAGCTAGACTTTTGTTAGCAATTCTTATGGCAGCTAAAGTCCAAAGCTGCAGAATA
Source organism: Hibiscus tridactylites (assembly GCA_958450335.1). NCBI lineage: Eukaryota > Viridiplantae > Streptophyta > Magnoliopsida > Malvales > Malvaceae > Hibiscus > Hibiscus tridactylites. Next base: position 70,185,688 of record OY288285.1, on the reverse strand, counting down.
TGAATTCCAATTTATTCCTGGTTCATTATACTAAACCAACATAAGTGAAAGCTACTGAATATTATTAGATCTCATGCTTTTTACGAACTAAACAGTGTGCTTAGATACATAAAAAGGTTCAAAAAATGTCATTGATTTGATGATGAAAAGCACTTTACATTGTAGATTTCACCTTCGCAAAACACAACTTTATAACCAAAAGGAGTAAGTAAAAGGAAATGAATGCACCAACTTCAAGAAAGCAAAGTTTTTAAAAGCACTAATTTATAGTGTACTCTACTACCGCAGGATCTCATGTTCTTACCTTTTATTTTCTATGATTTGAAATTTAGTACGAAACATATCCTAATATTGTAGGGAAGCTTGGTCACTTGCCTACCACTGTTATAACTATCTGTTATAGTTTGTGTATATGTTTTGGATCGAGATTGCAGCTGGAAACCTCGTACAGAGAGTCTAACCAAAGTCAACATAATGAAGAAAACAATTTTCCTCTATGGCTTCTATTATATCCATCGTCGCAAAGGGACCATTACATGCAGTTTGAATCGGTTTAAACCCCCTGTCATTTTTCCTCTCTTCTGGAAAACAAGCATCTTTTTCACAGCAAGCCTCTGTGTTAGAACCAAACCATAATTAATATAAAATCTAAACTCAGGATCTATCATTTTAAATCATCAAGAACAATAAACCGAAAGCGGAAGCGTACCTGAATTCATCGATGGACTGAAAACCTTGAATCCTTTGATGAAGATCGCCTAAAAGGTGGTTGTGATCTTCCAAGAAGATAGGTTAGCCCTTGCCGTAAAAACTCTCTGACGGGACAAGAGTAATAGCAGTTAACCTATTTCTTGGGGATCACTACCTCTTTATATAGTTGATTATTAAATCAACTATTAAATATTTATAGCTCTGTCCCTCGTTGAATTATAAATATCTTATACTCGACATATGATTAAAAACGAGCTATTAATAACATAAACCCCTCCGCATTTTGAAAACAGCCCTAGACCCTATAAGTTTAAATCGTTTTTTTAAATACATCCCTAGACCCTATAAGTTTAAATTATTTTTTAATTTCTCCCCTGACCACGCGAATCATTTTTTACAGATTAATCTCCTATTAAACCCTCAATTTTTTTGGTTTCTGTTTAATTTCGTCCCTTTATCAGTGGTAAACCCTTTTAGTTAGCCTTTCGATTTATACATGTTTAAATTTCCGCCTTTTATTGTTCATATTCATATTTTAACTTAATGTGTTTTGAATATGGTTACATTATATATATTATATAGTTTTATGTAGTTATATATGTATAAATTATATATTTTTTATGTATACATATTTTATATAGTCATATATATGTATTACGTAGTTCTCATGTATTTGATATATGGATTATATATATATATATATATTTATACAATATGTAATTTAGACATACATATATATAAATATAAGTGTGACTGCTGCTCAGAATGTTTCTTTTTCCTTTCTTTTATATATATATATATATATATATATATATATATTATTGGCCGTTCAACTTATATGACAAAACTCCACGTGGCATATTTTTGTGTATGAGGAATTTGTTTAGGTGCTATTCTCTTTTCACATGCGATTATTTAGGTTCATGTTTGTATTGGTTCATACATTTAAATGCCATGTTCATTTATCGCTTTTGTACGTTTAGCACTCGAGGTCTCGGTATCCTAGTGGGAGCTTCATCCCAAGTATTTGGGTGTCGTCAGGGGCGGAACTAGAAATTTGTAAAGGAGGGACCAAAATGAGATTAAAAGTTTTGAGGGGGCTAAAATAAAATTTTATAAAAATTGAAGGATTAATACACTAATTTTATCTTTTTTTAAAGAAATTTGGAAGTTGGCGGAGACCACATCCCCTGTGGCCCCCGTGATGTTCCGCCACTGGGTGTCGTCTCTTTGGTATCGTGGGCTACGAGTTAGGTAGCTTAATTTTCGTATGATCATGCATCCATGTATTTTAGGGGTTTTAAATCGAATTAGGTCAAAATTATAATTTTCTTGTTAAATGCGATTCGAATCTTTAGGTACCAAGTTTTGGGCATAATGAGGGTGCTAGCCTTTCCTCACGTGTAACCGACTCCAGGCCCATTTTTTTAGAAAGAATATCTGATTTTTATTTCGTGGTGTCCGGTCTACCATTTTTAAAACGATCGGTGGCGACTTCACTTTTATTTCTTAAAAAATAAAAAATAAACAATTGTTTACATTTCAAAAAAAATTTATAAATACATTATATACTAGATGTATATTTTAAATAAGTCGCTACAGAAACAAACAAACTTATATGATATTATTTAAACAATTAGTATTAACACTTCAATTATTACATGGGTTGCACTCTTGGATCGACAAGTACACCCAAGTGTCGTCGATGTAGTTAAGTGGCTTGCTCGAGGTCCAACTGAAGTTGTTAAGAGATACAATAGCTACATGATAAATGGCTTTAGGTTTCATTCAACAACAAGAGAGAAAAACTTAAAAACTCAAAATAGTGGAGTTGTTGTTACCAATAAGACATGGAGTTATGCAACTGCAAGAGACAAGCAAACAATTGAAGGAGATGTAGCCCCCTCGTCTCGGCTTAGCCAACAGACCGGAACGAACGGGTTACACGGGAAAAATCGAAGCGAAACCCGTTAAGGTCTCACTCCGGTTAGCAACCCTACTTTTTTTTCATTTTATTTATCTTGTCTAAATATCATTTTAATTCTATGTGTGAAAATAACAACGGAAAAGCGAACACAGATACTAACTGAGCAGAGGGCATACGATAATTTAAACTTATCAAGTAGTTTCTTAGTCTAGTTACATGCACGCAAGGGAAAACCATTACAAAGGACATATCTAATCTCAACTAGGAAGCATACAAACGTTAGGGACTAAAACGCAACGTTTGGAAACTCTCAGAGATGCCTTTTAACCGTTTTAACTACCTGCGTTTCGAAACAGGTCTGCCCGTTCCGAAACGCGGGCCTCATTTAAAAAGTGACACCAAGCCGTTCCAGAATGGGAGCCTACAGTGGTCAAACGTACCGGAACGACCCTACATGGTTTCGAAACAGGAGCCTCCAGTGGCAAATCGTACCGAAATGGCACCACCCCTGTTCCAATACGGGTACCCCTGGAGCTCGATCGTTCCGAAACCATATCAGGCGTTTCGAAACGCCTGCACACAGTTTGGCCCGAAATCATATTTTGGCATCTCCAAACGTCCCCAAACTTGCGCCGAAACACCACAACCCACCTAGCAATATATCATATGAACAATCTAGAGGCAGAGCATCCTAATAACAACTTCAAACATGCATACACGCAACAAAATAGATCTCTAGCCCAAAGCACATAAGAACACTTAGTTTCAAAAAACACTAACATGCCAAAATGCAAGGTAATCTACCAAGGGTTATAACAAACTTCAACATATCATGGCACCAACATTTAAAACATGCTAGCAACTTAAACAAAACCAAATATAGGAGTTTGAATACCAACTCCCTAACATATAAGTCTAGTAATCCCATTGTCTAAGCATTATTACAACCACAAAACCATACTTTGAGCTTAGCAAGAACTCCAAGAACTCCTTCCTTGCCCATTTGCCTCCTGAAAATCTCTAACGATCTGCATTGTTAGAAAAATAGAGCGTAATCTTAAAAGCTTAGTATCATAAATTATTCTTTTCATTTTTTAGTATCATAAATTTATCGACATTCTCATATTTTTGTCAGTTTAATGGTTGTTAGTTGAAAGTTAAATTTTTAATTGAAAATAAAATATATGGCTAAGGCTCTTGAAGTTTTGATCGATATATGACTAATATTTCAGACTTTTATTATTTTGATTTTTTAAATTGTTTCTATCCTTTCAATTTTTAGTTTATCACTTGTATATTTTCTCAATGCAAAACAACAAGTAGCTAGATTTGTATATTTTTTCCATTTCACGTTTCAAAACAACAAGTAACTAGATTTTCTCATTCGGGTTGGGTGGAGGCGGATAATCAGACACAAGTACAACAAGAATTCCTGGTCCAAAAGGTCCATAAATAATATAGATGTATACATGCAACCTTTAGTTTTCGAATTACAAAAGCTATAAGAAGTCGGTGTTGAAACTTTTGATGCTGCAACGAATCAAACATTTCAATTTCGTGCAACATTGATGTTGATTATAAATAAATTTCAGCATATTGTCACGGACTTAACTTCTCTAAGTTATCTGTGTGGCGTTAGCACTCCCGTGTTATGCTAACAAGCCTTACTTCACACAATGAGATGGCTAGTAAAACACAAAGTATAGAGGGCAATAAGGACTTTGAAAGGAACCTTTGTATTAAGCTTTAAGAGAAAGTTTTACAATGCTTGGAATTCTTGAATGCTTGAGAATTTTTAGGATTGGTTACAAATAAGAAGGGTGGTCCTATTTATAGGCCTCCACCTCTTTAAGGGATGTTTCTAGATTATCCAAGTAGTTTGGAAATATTTATAAGGAGTAGAGAACTCTAGATAATTCTACATGTATCTATATATGTCCCTAAGTCTCTAAAATGTTCTTGAGAGATCCAGAGACTTCCAGAGTAGTCATGATCTTTCCAGATCCTTTCAGGGTCTTCTTTAACATTCTAGAATCTTCTAGAATGTTCTAGATGCTTCCAACATGTTTCAGGTCCTTCTAGAATGTTCCAGAACCTTCGAAAATTTTTTAGAGTCTTCTAGAATCTTCTAAGGCCTTCAATTTATGTCTAGACCTCGGTAGAACCTCCTGGAACCTTTCAAAATGTTGTGAGATTCTTAGGATGATTGTAGGCCGTTCTAAGCCATTCTAGAAGCTTCCTTGGTGCATGTTTGTCTCAAAATGCTCAAGAATGTTAAGTTAACCTCGGTGAATGGTGGTGGGTCATGACAATATGCCAACTTATCTGGATGAAGTATTAGAGGAGAGTATGCTTGTCCTTATGGGTATAATACTGCTTCTAAGTGATTGAAGCATAGTTGAAATGTGTCATCGTAGGTGGTTAGATCCTAATCACAAGTTTCCGAAGCGACAAACACTTTTTTAATGGCACTAAAGAATATAGAAGTGCTCTTTCACCGCCCACAAGTAATGATGTATTAGGAAATTGAAATCTTTAAATAGAACCGGAGATGGCCATGGAAGAAAAAAAATCATTTTCTTTTCTTTACCATATTGAGAGCATCAACTATTACATCAGAATCTTGATGTGATACAGATAAAGAAGAACATTTGTGATAATATTCTTGAAACATTGATTGGACAAGAGGGGAAGAATAAGGACACCTATAAATCACGACTAGACCTTGTCGAAATGGGTATAAGGAGTGTTCTTCATTCATAAACTTGGATTGACCTACAACTTTGTACTTGCCTCAAGCTTCTTATCAAATGACGTTGAGTGAGAAAAATTCTTTTCTGAAAGTTCTCAAGGAGATGAAAATTCTTGATAAATATTCTTCCAATATCTCATGTTGTGTGCACCTTAAACAACAGAAATTACTTGAGCTCAAAAGTTATGATTGTCATCTCCTAATGTAAGAGTTTCTTCCTATAACCATTTAGGGAACTTAGCTTGAAAAGGTTTGCATAGTTCTTATTAAAGTGTGTAATTTTTTTCAAAGATTTTTGCTTTAAGGTCCTTGAAGAAAGTGAACTTGATAGACTTGAGTTAAGGGCTGCATCAATTTTATGTGTTCTTGAAAAGATTTTTCCTCCATCTTTTTTCACAATCATGATGTACTTACTAATTCATCTAGCAAATGAAGCTAAAATTGTCATTCCAGTCACTTATCGATGGTTGTATCCAGTTGAAAGGTACAATTTAAGAATATATTATTATGAGTGAAAATATAAAAGTATTTAGTAAGATGTTTACTAATATGTAATTTCTTTCTTCCAATGAAATAGGTATTTGTGGGTACTAAAGTCTTTTGTACGCAGTAGAGCTCATTCAGAAGGATTTATTACGAAAGGTTACTTATCACATGAGTGTTTGACCTTTTGCTCTCGGTATTTGGAATGGGTTGAAACTATATTCAATCGACTTGATCATAATAATGATAGTGAAAATTCTTATTTTGATTTTAAAATCACAATCTTTTGTATTTTTGGAAAACCATTAGGAAGGGGAAAAAACAATCCACTTTTCATGTCAAAAAGCGTAAAAGGATTTCAAGACTTGTGCTTGACGAACAAGGAATAGCGCAAACACATCGGTATGTGATATTCAATTAAAATGAAGTATCTTCATATATAAAGTAAGTTTCATTTAATTCAATATAGATTTAATTCCACGCGGATTTGGCGCATTTGGTTTCACGTTTGTGAATTTCTCGCATTTGGCGCACAGATAGAACAATTTAATTGATGACCCATTTGTGTTAGCCTCACAATTTAAGAAAGTTTAATGAAACACAACCCGGTTGGCAAATCATCAAACATGCTAATCTTAGAGATGTGTTTGATATGGGTGCTACGTCATCTGTTGACAAAGATAAGAAACTTGGACAATAGGTTTTGGATGATTCTATCGATACAATGTCTCAAGTTGGATTAGAAATAATGTTGGTGCTAATGGATTGGATGTCACTCCAGATATAGAAAATGAAAATATAGAGGAAGATCTAGTTAATGAAGAAAATGAAAAGGACATATTTTAGAGTTATATGTCATCTTTTGTACTTGTTCTATTGTAATTTTCGGCTAATGGATTGGATGTCATCTTTTGTTGATCTTTTTTTTTCCTGCAATTACAAAATGAGATGAGAACTTAATAGTAATTGAAGGTGGTACTTTATTGTTAATATTTCTTCATAAATTTAGCTTTAGTAAGAATCCTAAATCTGAAATTGGTACTTTTGTACTTGTTGTTGTGTTTTTCCTGCTTTATTGTGATGCTATTGTCAATATTAAATTTGCTGACAATAAAATGTTGCTACAGTTTTGTGTTATTTAGCTGCTGTCACTCTAATTTGTCTTTAATAATATGAATTTACTCATGTTTTAGATTGAATTTTGCAAGACTTTGAACAATCAAATCTCTAAATCTCGTGCTTAAAGTGAAGAAAAGAAGTTTTATTGTGCTTTATGGGAGAAAGAAAAGATGAAAAGATGAAAAATATGATGATATTAGCCTAGGGATCATGTCTCCCCCCTAAACTCTACATACAAACAAGAAAAATTTAAAAATGTTTTATTGTGTTTTTTCTAGTTTTTTTTTTTAAATCAGGATGAACAATTGACCTTAGAACTCAGGTCATGACTAATCAAATACATAAAATTTTATAATCATTTTTTTTCTAATCTTATCATTTGATATGATTATATGATTGCATGAAAGAATGTACAGGTGAATTTTTATACATGTTATTATTAGGCCCGTCCATGCACAAGTATAGCATGTGACATGTCACAGGACCTTAAAATTTAGAGGTCCCACACTTTAAAAAAATTACTAACCCAAACAAATTATTTTTCTAAAAAAAACTTTTTTAATTTTCTCCCTTATTATCTCAATAATTTAGTTGTAATCAATTTTTTATAAAAAAACTTATCAAATTTATGGTGTGCAACGAGCAAAAATATTTTTTTGTGTCCATTCTAATTTTAATAATCTCCAATTACTTTAGATTCAACTACTAATTAATGATATTCTTCTTCTAAATGTTAAAAAAAAAGGGTTTAATAGTCAATTTTTCCCTTGTAGTAGTCTCAATTTATCGATTTCGCCCCTATATTATTTTCACATAAATTTAGCCTCTAAAGTAGTCGAATAGCATCACTATTTGCCCCTTGACCGACGAAAGTCAACGTTGACCATTATAGTGCTGACGTGGAGGTCAACGTGCTGATGTGGCAGTCCATGTGTGAATATGACGTCAATTTTACCCTCGTACTCAACCAGAACATCAATTTTGCCCTCGAACTCGCTTGAAAAAATCAATTTTGCCCCTCTGTCACGTCATCTTCACACATAGGCTGTCACGTCAGTATCGTAAACTGCCACGTCGGCACTGTAACGGTTAACGTTAGCTTCCATCAGTCAAGGGGCAAATTGTGATGCAATTCGACTACTTCATGGGCTAAATTGATGCAAAAATAACATAGGAGCAAAATTGATAAATTGAGACTACTACAAGGGCAAAAGTGACCCTTAAACCTTAAAAAATTCCTACTACTCCTTTTAATTAGTGTTTTGATTTGAAGGTTGAATTTTTAATTGAGAAATTTAAAGATTTTAGAATTTTGAAGGTTGTCTCTTCTCCAATTCAATAGTTTTGTTGAAGGTATAATGTCTATTATTTTTTACTTTTTTTGAAAGATATAAATTTTTATTTTATTTTTTAGTATCATAAATTTATCGACATTCTCATATTTTTATCAGTTTAATGGTTATTAATTGAAGTTTAAATTTTTAATTAAAAAATAAAATAAATGTCTAAGACTCTTGAAGTCTTGATGGATTGATGACTAATATATCATACTTTTATTCCCCTAATTTTTCAAATTATTTCTATCTTTTAATTATTAGTTCATCACTTTTATATTTTCTCATTGCAAAACAACAAGCAGTTAGATTTATATATTTTTCCCATTTCACGTTACAAAACAACAAATAGCTAGATTTTCTCATCTGGGTTGGGTGGAGGCGGATAATCAGACACAAGGACAGCAAGAATTTGTTTTTAAGACATTTTATTGAAGAAAAAACTGCAAAAATACGACGTCGTCGCGGCTCTTCTGATATGTTTTACTCGTTTCTTTGTCGGGGCCCACCCAGTCCAAATTATTTTCTCCATGCTCGTTCTCATTATTATCATGAGACTAAAAAAAATACAAAATAAAATTCCTCTTTTTCTTCAGCTTCTTCTCTGTTTCAAAGTTCAAACCTCAGCTCAACCTCAAACAGTAAGAAAATTAAAAAAAAAGGAAATTATTAATTAGTATTACTTTCTTTTTTTACAAATCTTCGATTTTATCGAAACCTCACCGGAGATGGCTACCCCACCATCTCCATCACCGACTTCGCCGCCTCCTTCCCTTCCCAACACTACTTCTCCGCCGGCCCCAGTTACTAATAATACCGCTCCCGTGCCTGATTCTCCGAATGGTACGTTTGTAAATTTTCTGCCGCCGCCGCCGCCTCCTCCTTCCAGGGAGGGCTTGCCGCGTGGAACATTAGCGGGGCTCATAGTAGGGGTAGTGTTGGGAGCGTTAATTGTGCTGATTGGAGTGGGCATCTTCGTAATTTTTTACAAGAGGAGAAAGAAGAAGCTTGCTCACAATTATACCGGAGCTCCTCCTCAAGGAGGTCTGTCCTTTTTGTTTTTTACTTATGAATAATTACTGGCATTTAATACGGTTGATAGTATTACTCTATTTAATCTCTTAATCATGGCTGTATATTCATGAATCATTCTATATTTTTGAAGTACCATTTGTTGCAGTTTGCCTAAAAAATGTGACTTTAATTTTCAACATATATATATATATATTATGATTCTCGGTTTAATTTTTAAAGTGTTTGTTTTGTATTTTACTCTAGTTTAATAATGTGAGAAGTGAGAACTATATTTGTCTACATCTTGTCAACTTTGTACTATTTATTTATTTATTTATTTTTGATCAAGTTATCTATTTATTTATTTGTTTATTAGTGTTTGGGGTATAATAATTTTTTTGTTAAGAAAAAAAGAGATTTTTTTTTGTTTAATATAGTGAATCTTGAGGTCCTTCCTGTATTTTATAGTAGTATTATTTCATTGGGATTGCTTTCAATCATTGATTTTTGGTTTTCGTTGGTTTAAGTTGTATGTAAGAGCTTATATGATTATGAGCTAGATCTGCATTGTTGGTGCCTAGATGATATATGGTAAGCCAGTTTTCTTATGGGAGTTAACTTGAATCAATTGACAGATAATACCTACGGTATGCAGCTTGAATGAGTTAGTTTATTAAGGATTTAAAGTTTCATGAATTTGTAAGCTATTGTATTCTTTTGTTAATTAAGATGCAGCCTGCAGGTTTCAGTTTTATTGTTCTTATCATGGTGGTCATTTTTTATGTTTCCCTACTAATTTGCATTATTGAACCATTTATGAAAGAAATATGCATGTCCATCCATGCGTACAAGAACATCCATGCATGCATTTGCTAGTACACAAACACATGCATATCTGGGAAAGGGAGGGGTTGAGTCTTTATTAATTGTATCCATGGTGCTGTAAAGATAATCGTTAGTAGTAGTCTAGAAGTTTGTTTCTTGTATGATATGCTTTAGTTGGACAATTATCGCTTTATGGTTACAGTCTAATATGGAATAAAAGAAACCAATGGTTTTCAAAGTAAAACATAATGGACACTAATCTTGCATTTTGTTATACATCCAGTTGATCCTCAACATTGGCAGCAGAGTGTTCCTCAAATTGCTGTTCTGTCAAAACCTACTCCTCCACCAGGAATCTCACCTCATCTTTACAATTCTGTTGAGCCTCCTTCAACGAGTACCAGTTTGGGCTCAGATAAACCATCAAATCCATCACCTTCCCAAGGAGTGGCCATGGGACATTCATTGGGCACATTTACATATGAAGATTTAGCATTGGCAACTGATAATTTCTCTGATTCTAATCTCATTGGTCAAGGAGGTTTTGGTTATGTCCACAAGGGAGTGCTAAAGGATGGGAAAGTAGTTGCAATTAAACAGTTAAAAGCCGGAAGTGGACAGGGAGAGCGTGAGTTTCAAGCTGAAGTTGATATCATTAGCCGTGTTCATCATAGACATCTTGTTTCCCTAGTTGGATACTGCATAGTTGGTGTAAAGAGGTTGCTTGTTTACGACTTTGTCCCAAACAACACATTAGAATTCCATTTACATGGTGAGTCATTTTGGTGGTTAAATGCCTCTACCCACCTAACTGGCTATGAGAAGATGACATCGACTAGCTGAACAAAAAAGAAGAAAATGAAATTGGGGTGCTAATCTTAAATTTCGTTTTTCTTCTCGTTTCAAGTACTTGCTTATTTTACTGATATCATCTCTCTTTTTGAAAATTTTGCAAAGTTGCCGATGCATGTTCTAGGTATCTTTGTTTTGCTTCTATATGGATGATTTATCATTTAAGGGATTTTAAAGATCCTTATTCAAATGTTTTTTAATACCCCGTGTTCTGGATCAAAGTCTGTTTTAGTCATGAAATATTAGATTTCATAAAATGGTGAAAGTACAATAAATTTATTGTACATGACGGTGGAAAATTGCGTTGCTATTTTCTAGCTTTGTTCAGGATTGTGCTTAGCAACAAAAGTAAAAAACGGTGGTACTTGTATGTGTTTGGCTCCTAGTAATGAGTATGCTTGATGTAGATTTTGAATGATAATAATAAATCTAGCCAAGAGAAGTTGAAAAGAACTGTAATATTCTCATGCAGAAGAAAAACAATTAAGTATTTGAACAATAGAGATCTTGCATATGATTGGTAATAAGTAGGTAATTCATATACTATTGAGTGAAACAAATAGTGTTTGTATAATCACGATGCTGTCTGAGTCTTGTACAGGCATAGTGGACACAAGTATAAAATTGAGATTGCAACTCAGATTAAGGATGTATAGCTGTAATTGCATATCTTAACTTTGATACTTAATCCCGAAACTTGACATGCAGGAAAAGAGGGGTCAGTTATGAACTGGTCAACCAGAATGAAAATTGCCCTGGGTGCAGCCAAAGGATTGGCATATTTGCACGAGGACTGTAAGGATACTCTTACTTTTATACTTTAATTTGTGAAATTCAAGCACTTTCCTGTTTTTAACGGTTTATACTTTCTTCACTAAACATAAATATATAATCAGGTAAACCCAAGATCATCCACCGTGATATCAAGGCAGCTAATATTCTTCTTGATGAAAGCTTTGAGGCAAGGGTATGGCTTCAGTTTTCAAGTCGAATGCTATTTCTATAGCCACCTGATTGATTTATTTCTACGCCTCTTGAAGCTGAGAACAAACCATTGTGCATATATGTTTCTCAATGTTATATTAGCTCTTTAGATGTTCCTTGGAAAAAATGTAACTGTTGATTTAGTTTTGGCATGACACTTGAATGAGAAAAGCATCCTTTAGAAAATGAATAGAAAATGAATTTGATCATAGGACTGTTTCAAGATACTTCATCGCAAAGTTTGATGAAAACTTGTTCTGAATGTATTGATGTAAAGAAAATTCATTTTTTATTTGAATGGTCCAAGGTCTGTGCTTCTTTTTCAAAGCAAGCATTTCACTCTCTTCTGTGTATGTGTTTCCAGGTTGCAGATTTTGGTCTCGCAAGGTATTCTTTAGATACTGATACTCATGTATCCACTCGAGTGATGGGAACTTTTGGGTAAGAAATGTATTTTCACTTATTTCCTCAGCATTTGATATTGTTGCACTACAGAAATTATGGCTCAATCCATGCAATCTTGCAGTATAGTTTCCTTTTATGTTTGCATCCCTTCTCACAAGAATGTATACTTGCAGTTACATGGCTCCAGAGTATGCCTCCAGCGGGAAGCTTACTGAGAAGTCGGATGTTTTCTCCTTTGGGGTTGTGCTTCTAGAGTTGATTACCGGCCGCCGCCCCGTTGATAAGACTCAGCCATTCTTTGATGATAGCATAGTTGATTGGGTCTGTACTCTTTTTATCAGTAGTATTCCATTAATGCACACACATATAATCTAGTCAATCATGAAAGGTTTCCCGTTTTAAGTGATTCTTAATGTTAAAAAGGCGATCTTGTTTTCATTTAAAAAATTTAAACAAAAGGTTCAGGCCCCACTAGAGACATGGACATGCAAACCTCAATCTTCTTTAACAAATTCTATAGCCTTTCTTAGATCGTGATTTATTAGTGCTTGATTGGAATGGGATGAATTAACGGATCCTTTTAATTGAATTTTAGGCAAGGCCTTTGCTCTCACAAGCTTTGGAACATGGAAATTTCGATGCATTTGTGGATTCAAGGCTACAGAAGGACTATGATTCCAATGAAATGACCCGAATGATTGCTTGTGCTGCAGCCTGTGTGCGTCATTCAGCAAGGAGTCGCCCACGGATGAGCCAGGTTCTTTGATTATCTGCTTAATATTAACTTTTAGTCCTCAATAAACACTTTTTTTTTCATTTTATCAATTAGGTAAATGTTCTAGAGTCGAGTTGTAAGTTTTTTTCGGAACCATGGTAACATGTTGCCACCAGCGAAAGTTAAATATTTGGTAAACATTATTGTTTGGTAACCTCTTTTATCTCTAGGTATATTTTAATCCTTTGGGGACGTTTTCACCTTTTAATTTATAGCAGCTACAAACTTGTTCCAAACCAATGGTATGTTACTTAGACACTGGTGTCAAAGTTCAATATATGTAGGTCTGACATGGGTATGTGCAAGATTTTTTTTTTTTTTTTTTTTTAAGTTTTTCAATGTATTTGTAGCGTCGATGGAGGGTCATATCCCCATACTTGTCTGAAAATATGTCCGAGATGAGTGTCCAACACGGTTACATCCAGAAAATAAAAAAAAGTGGGTGCAACATAGGTTTGAAAAATCATGAACCTGGGCTAAACACTGGCATGTAACCACCTTTCTATCTCTTAATGCAGGTAGTTCGAGCACTGGAAGGAAATATGTCGCTGGATGATTTGAACGAGGGAATCACACCCGGGCATAGCAGAGGGTTTGGTTCCTTTGAAAGTTCTGATTACAGCTCAGTTCAATACCAGGAAGATATGAAGAAGTTCAGGAAGATGGCACTGGAAAGCCAAGAGCTTGTTAGCAGCGAATACAGTGCAGTCGCCAGTGAGTATGGTGTTAACCCATCTAGCTCCAGCACTGAAGGCCAACAAAGTACCCAAATTGAAACATCAAAAGCCGAGAAAGAAACCAAAGATGTAAGTGGAAGCACATAACAAGATCTGTAGTGAAATTCGCCCGGAACAGTAAAATTTATTTTTCCAGCCAGCTTCATATTCATTATTGCCTCATTGCGACTACGGGGGAACCACTTGTAAAGCAAATCTGAGATTTCTGCTTTCTGCAAAATGGAAGCCATGGTAGAGTGGTAGCAATGGTGGAATCTATATATGGTTAAGGTAATTGGGTGGATTTTGTCAATTCCATCTATTTGGAAGTAATATTTGATTGTTTAGAGTTATAAAAACCTCTATTGCGTGTATATTTGATGTAGATCACGGCTAGAAAGTTCAGCGTTGTATCGAATTCTATAGAGGAACTTCAATGAAATTGCAATATTGCTTCACGATACACGAATGTTTTACCTGTTATTTGTCTGCTTTGATCTGTATTGATGACACGCATCACAAGATAAAAAAACGTAACGTTTGTGACGATTTTGTTAAAAATAATTGTTTTGTGACTAAAATATAAAAGCAGAAAGTTTTGCAGCGAAACAGGTAATTTAAAGCTAAAATGAGGTTGACTTGTTCGGATGGAAATCTTCTGCCTCTTTTCAGTGCCCCTACTTATGCCTCACATTTAAAATTAAGTTTAGAGTTTTAGGTTAGGGTTTATTGTTAGAGTTTAAGGAATTTATGCTAAGGTGTATTTTTTAGGGTATAGGGTTTAGGATTTAGAATTTAAGGTTAGAGTTTGGAATTTAATTTTGTAAAATTTTTTAGTGTTCATAAATGTTTATCCGACCTGTTCTACAAGTAGCAAGTTTGTACATAAAATTTTTCGAGGTTTGTACATAAATGTTTATCGTAATTGTAAGAAAAACAATATATACATAAAGTTTTACGATGTAAGGATTTATGTACGAACATAAATGCTACAAGGTAACCTTTTTTTCTTACAAAAATTATGAGAATTTAACTAGGTACATATAATATTACGAAATATACATAGTTTGTTACGGAAATAGTATTAAAAACGTACGTACCAAAATTTTTAACCGATATCACCTAAACTAAAATGAGGTCAACTTAATGTAAGCATTTGTGTACATACAGAATAACATACAAGAAAACTTATTTTCTTACCACCTAAATTCATTATGCCCAAGAATGTATTCACCTATACCTTTTGTTTTCTACTCCACACCTGATCGTTGGGTTCTTGACGGTCTTTTGCTTGCTGCTGTTAACTTGTCTGTTTCGATTTGGAATATTACTCAGGTATAATAATAAATCAATACCATTACTTGGTTTGTTAAATTAATAATGAGAGTTAATTTATTAATATTTTTTAAAATTAGAACAAAATTGTTTGAAGTTACAAATATAGAGGACTAAATGTGTTATTATACAAAATATTTTAACTGTCACGACACCTTTTAATGGCGGTTAACAAGTCAATGACCAATTTGAAGCAAAACAAAAAATTTAATAGTAACGTTGAGGCAATTGAAAGTATAGTTATCAAATTGAATAGTTTACTAAAATTTAGTTACCATTTGGGTACTTTACTCTAAAATAAAAAATATAATTTAATTAATTTTTTAATTTTTAAATAATTTATAACTATACGGTGAGTCCTATAAATTTTAAATTTTTATAAATTAAATTAATAATACTCATCGGTGCTCGTCGTTGATAGTGCTCATCGATGTTCGTCGAGGCGTGATAAACTCATCCTAAATAGAGTCGAATCAAATAAATGTTCAACAACCAAGAAGCGTACATCATACGCGCTCTGTGTCTGCCTTCTCTTGGAAATATTCATATTTAGCCGTCAAAAACAAACATCTTACTCAAAATTTCCCAAAATGGACCCACCCTCCTCTTCTCAAACCGACGACGACTGGGAGCTCTGCAACGACGACGGCTTCATCTACAAACGCAAGCGCCGCCGCGTTCTTACCGAACAACCACCGGTGCCGGCGGATCCCGAGGAAGAGGAAATTCGGAGGAGAGAGTGGAAGAGGAAAAACCTTCTCAGAGTGAAGGAAAAGTACAAGAAAGAGATCGAGGAGTGGGAGCTAATGTCGGAAACTCTCAAGGCAATGCAGGATAAGGCTTTAGGGTTTCAAATTCAACAGCAGGAAAGAAGGAAATCGAGAGAGGCAGAGGAGGAACATAGAACGGCGTCGTCTTCGGGGTCGGAGAAGAAGAATAACGCTTCTGGCTCTTTGGTTGATGAGCTTCTTTCTCAGGTAAATTAGGAAATCACATTTGAAGAATTTCTCTTACTGTTTTTGTCACTTTCCTTTTTATTCTAGGATTAATATCCATAGCTAAATTCTTGAATCAAGCATTTCTAGTGCGAAGCCATTAAAATGTAAATCACTATTGGGATTTAGGGTTTCTTCCACGCCTAGTTTTGAGCTTTGCTCTGATCGTCTTGAAATGCAGGCAGAAGCACAAGAAATGGTAATCCGTGATGTTTCCAATCTGTGTGACATAGCGGAAGCAATGTGCAATGCGCAAGAGGAGCGATTGAATCAAACCTATCTCGATCTTCCGATTTGGGCATCGCCTCGTGACCTAATGGCATCGCTTTGTGATGAGTATGTTCTTGGTGATTACAATGCACAGAATTGAACTGGTTTAATTTATGTATTCCTTGATCCTTGTAGTGTTGATAGACTTCGCTGTAACTATGTTGCTCGGACTCGGGTATGGTCGATTTGTTCAAGTTTTTCCATACGAAATCTCGAAAAAAAAAATTAATCAGAGCAACATAGCATTGTGATATGATGTGTAAAATTCTGCAAATGTGATTAGAAATAGTGATAGTGTCATTGAACTGAACATTTGAGGAGGTGGGAATATGTATTTGCTGTAGATCCGGGCAACATTTGTGCTAGAGTAAATGTAAGAGCTTGTTTATTTTACTTACTGTGAATTTTTTATGTAGGGCAAGAAATTGTGCAATTTGAAACTCTTGTATGGTCAAATTATGGTGTTGATCCTTCTACTATACATGAATTTAGGATTTAGTCATTGTACTTTAATTAGACACAGTTTGGTTCTTAATGTTTGTGGTGTCATTAGTTCAAATAGATTATACCATTATAAATATGGACATGAAATTTTCCCTAAAAATATTATTTCCAACACAAAAAATGGATAATTTCCATTCTAAATCACTTAACATAATATCAACTTTTATATAGACCATAAATGGATAATTTCTGGAAACGACAAACTGGGATTTGTTCCAATCCTTTATGATAAGAAACCCAATTTCCTTTTTGATGTTATTGTAAGAATCTAAGAAGATGTTGGAAGGAAAAGCTTTGGTGGATGACTCAGATATGCCAATGAAGATGCAGATTCAAGCTCTTGATCTTTATGATGTCTTTGACTGCACTTCCCGTGCTGGTTTTATCAAAAAGGTTTTTCAAACTTGGGATTGGGAATGCTTTCTTCATTACCTGCTGCTTTTTTCTCTTTTTTTTTTTTAAAAAAAGGAATGCAAGTTTTGGGTTTTGTTTGCTTTGGCAGGAGTTTGATGGGAAATATGGGAGTGGATGGCAATGTGTGGTGGGTTCAAATTTTGGGTGTTTTTTCACTCATTCCAAAGGGACTTTCATTTACTTTACATTGGAGAGACTCAAGTTTCTTATCTTCAACCTAGAATAACTTCATTCTCAGGTAAAACTCTGGATTGCTGCACCTTTACTTTTCAACAGATATATTCGCAAAATCTGGGTGTTGTGAGCTTTGCTTGAGCCTAAATTCAACCATTTGGAACTACATTGCCTTGCCAAAGGATTTAGCTGTAAACTTGTTTATCTTGTTGTAAGAATACAATTGGGCGGTAAAATGAGAGTATTCGGTGGAACAAATCCTCACCATAATGTCATTCGTATATTCATGGGACTTGGTTGAATTACATGTGCAAAGTTGCGATTGGTTTTGTTTACTAGATCGGCCAAACTTGACCCGAGACCCAAAATCGACCCGAACATAATAATTTAAATTTGATCTGAAATTTAAAATAAATCGAATTGATTTGAATTTTAGTTGAACTAAAAATGAACCTGAACCCAATGGACCCGAACCGAAAGCAGCTCGAACCGAAAGTAACCTAAAATATAGAAAATATATTAAAATAAACAAAGAAAGATAAGATGTGAATTGTCGCACAACTCACCAAAAAGTCAAATATATACAAGGTATATTGATTATTCGTCTTGAAAATCTGACTCGTCTTGAAAAACCTGACTCGTCTTGAAAATCTGACTAAAATCGATCAATTTCTATTAACTTGATATTAATCAACCGAAAAAGCAACCGACCCGTCTCAAAATCACTATGAATCCAAATCAAAGCTGAACCAAATCCGTGCAATATTATCCATTTGTGCAAAAATAAACCAAATTCAGCAGCATCTGTGCAATATTATCCATTTGTGATGTTTATGTAAAATCTATCCTAATATGAAATTAAACATGCTTGAGTGCTTTAATAATATGAGTAAATGAGGGTTAAAATAGAGAACATTTATGCACTCAACAATGTGATCAATCATGGTCGTGCCAAAAGCATGAGTACCTTAATTTCGAGCTACATCGGTCGATTCATGAAACTCATTCGATTGCACTCGAACTCGAATTTGACGTCCATCAACAATTCATATTCAATGAGCTATGAGTACCTTCAATCACACAAATACCAAATTCAGTCCTTATTCACATTAGTCTTAACTGAATAATTAAATACATATATAAGTTTGGGTTCAAGATCAAATTTGGAGGCTTTCGGGTCTGTATTTCGCGAAAAGGGCATCAAAATCGAACTCATGACGTCGAAAAACATAAAACGAGAGTTTTTGGGAAAAGTTGACTTTTTGGTCAAAGTCAACGCTGACGTCACTGGTTGACTCACTAGGTTGACTCGGGCGAGTTGACTCACTGGGTTGACTCGGTCAATGAGTCAAACTCGGGTTGGGCAGATGGGTCTGGGCTCGATGCGGGTTGGGCTCAAATCGAGTTGGGTCGGTTCAGACCGATTTAGACCGGGTTGAACCCGGTTCACTTACCAAGAATTTAAGCTTGCTGGCCGGTCACCAGAAAAGTCGCCGGTAGCCCTCGAAGTCGCCGTTTCTGCCAAAGAAACGTAGAGCTCACAAGCTCGGAAATTTTACCCAAACATCCATAACACAAGACATGCCCGAATACTCACCGATTTTAACCAAAACATAACGGGAAACGGTCAGAGAACCAAAATCCCAATGAGGCCCGCCCTGGCGTCAGACGAATAATCAGATGGTAGGGTTTTACATGGCATCACATCAAGAGCCCGAATTTGGTGTCCGTATCGCGATCGGACGACAATCGAGGTCGGAAAACTCAGAAAACTGAGAGTGGGAGTTTGGTTTCCGACGAACCTTCAAGCCATTCTTCCCGTCGAACGGTAACGATACGACGCGAGTGGGCGGTGAGGTGTTTGTCAAACGGATGAGTAGGGGGAGGTGTTTGTCAAACCTTTGAAGCTTCCTCTAGGGCAGACGACGCAACGTTACGTCGAGTGGGCGGTGAGGTTTTAAGCGCAAGGCGTCGCCGGTCACGATAGTGTCGGCGGTGACGACCACGAATCGACGGTGGTCGAGGTCAGGCCGATTAACGGTGATGGAAGTTGGGGAAATTTCAGAACATTCAAGACTCTCTTCCATGACGTTTTAGATTCATTTGGTTCATTAAAGGTGGTATGTGCGAATCAAATTTTTATTTTAATTTTCGGTGTACATAAAACAAGCTCAAAATTAAGCTGGGGTAAGCCATACTCAAAAAGGCATTAGCTCAAATGGTTAATGCTTATGCTTACTATTCAGGGGTTGTAGGTTTAACACCCCATGTCTTCATTTTTTTCACTAAATAAATTTTTTTCTCTATTTTATTATAATCCAAAATTTTTGGGTGTGACATGATGCATTAGTTAGAGCAAGTACATTTAATAGGTTAGTCAAGTGGTTCGTCTTTGTTCCCTCACATTCTCTTAGATTATGAGTTCTAGATCCACTAAGAAAACAATTTCTTTTCCCTAGAGTCCCTCATTCACGGGCAGTTCTTCTGTGAGGCGGTTAATATACGGCGTGACCGGTTAAATAGATGACCGATTAAACATAACAAAATAGGTAAAATTACCTATTTTTTTATAAGAGTATCAACATATCCAGTAAAATTACCTGTTTTATTGATACTTTTGAGTAAATTACTTATATTGTTGATACTTTCGAAAGTATCTATACTTTTCTAAAAGTATCGATACTTTTTTAAAAAGCAATGTAACCGATTGCAATGTGGCTCGAAAGTATCGATACTATTAAAAAAGTATCAACAAAAAGTATCGATACTTTTTTAGAAAGCAATGTAACCGGTTGCAATATGGCTCGAAAGTATCGATACTTTTAAAAAAGTATCAACAAAAAGTATCGATATTTTTTTAAAAAAAAGTATGGATACTTTTAAAAAAGTATAGATACTTTTAAAAAAGTATAGATACTTTCAAAAGTATCAACAAAATAAGTAATTTACTCAAAAAGTATAGATACTGTCCAAGGCCCCATCAGCTTAAAATAAGTAATTTACTGGATATGTTGATACTCTTATCAACAAAATAAGTAATTTTACCTATTTTGTTATCGTCGGATTTCCAAGGCCCCATCAGCTTGAACTTTAATAACAAATTAGACGCTACCGAATATGTTGATACTCTTATCAACAAAATAAGTAATTTTACCGATTTTGTTATCGTCGGATTTCCAAGGCCCCATCAGCTAAACTTTAATAACAAAATAGGTAAGCGCTACCGAATATGTTGATACTCTTATCAACAAAATAAGTAATTTTACTGATTTTGTTATCGTGGGATTTCCAAGGCCTCATCAGCTTAAACTTTAATAACATAATAGGCGCTACCTAATATGTTGATACTCTTATCAACAAAATAAGTAATTTTACCGATTTTGTTATGTTTGTGTCGATACCTAACGATAACTTAAGTTTGCCGGTTACCCATTTTTTAAATATTTTTTCATGTTTTCTACCGGATACATTATTTTAAATCAACATATCAGGTAGTGCTTTACCTATTTTGTTATTTATCTTACAATGTTTCCGGTAACGCCGTTTTTGAGCCGTAAATTAGTCCGCCTTTCATTAGAATTTTCCCTCATTCACTCTTCTCTGGTTAGGATTATGATTAAGATTACTATTAGTATTTATAAAAAAATAAAGTTTTTTTCTTAAAATTTAACGCTATAGTCATAATTTCTAATTGCATCCAACATTATATATATATATATATATATATATATATATATATAAATTATATCCAATATCTTACCCTTATTTGATATTACTCTTCTCTGTTTCCGAAGACATCTCGCATTAAGGTTTGTGCCCGCCCTGAAATTTTAAAATTTTATCTGTGCCTACTTCAAATATATTTCTAGATCCGCCACTGACTACAAGCTAGTACATCAGGCGACCAATCCATTACCTCATAGAACCATTCTTTCAACGCTTCACCGAACTCTACCTTGACTTTATCCTTTGTTTCTAAATCTTTACATATCAGAAGAAAAGAATTTCCGGACATGTTCATTATAGTGAAGTTCTTTGGCCAAGTCTCCGACCCTGAAAAACTTGATGCTTCTCCCAACCAGGCAGCTTTGCAAAGCCTCAACTTTTGATGAATCGATCACTCCTTTCAATCCCCTTCTGACTAAACTTCTTTTGAACCTGATTATTCACTTGTGAATGATCAAATCTTGCTAAATGAACTTGAACTCGATATCCAAATATATGAAATCCATCTAGTCTCTCCTGAGCTCTTAAAGCGTCCTTCATCTTTAAGTATCGAACAAAACCAAATATATGTCCGCCGCGGCTTCTCTTTTTTGGAATAAAAGCATCTAGTACATCACCGTGATAGCTGAAAAGGGTCCATAATCCCTTCCAGTGATGTTTTCCCACAAATAATGTCACTCTAGCCTCCGACGAAACCTTCCCTCTACCTGATGCTTTCGCCATCCTCTCCTCCTCTCAGTATGCCTGGGTTCTACCGGACCCTCCTAGATGAACATACACAAATAATTTAAAAAATAGGTGCAGTGTGCTCACATTTTTTTGCTCGGCAATGTAAATTTTATTAATAAAAAAGCCTAACATGTTAGCCTCAATAAAAACTCCTAAACCTAAATAGAGGAAAAAAGTGCTACACATGTCAGGATACGAAGACATGGACACAAAGCGAAATGAAGGAAAGACTGGATAAAACAAGATGAACCTTGTCACAGAAACACATAGAAAAAATACAAAATAGACTTGTTGAGATGAAGCATTAAATCGCGCAGGATCACCACCAAGCTTTGAAAAGAGACTGCCTTTTACGCCCCGCTTTAGCTAGGTAATCTGCCATGGCATTGTTTACTCTTGGTGTATAACTAAATTCTACCTTTACAATGGAGCTTACCAATCTGTCAATTGCCTCAAACGTATACCACCATTTCCAAGGGCGTAGTGACATGGAGGAGAGCCAGTTTAATGCTACTCGAGAGTCCGATTCGATGATCAAATCAACAAACCCCAACCAGTTTGCATCTAGGAAAGTTTCGAGTGCAGTCTTTATAGCAATTAGTTCAGAATAATCAGCGCTTACATAAGGGACTGGAGCAGAGAACATAGCTTTGATTGCCCATGATTCAACGCGTAGAATTCCACCACAACCCGCTGCATCATCTAAGTAAGCATCATCTACATTAAATTTTACCTTGTCATGCTTTGGGGGTATCCCCGACAAAGAGATTCTTGTAGTTGGTAAGGTGAATCTGCAACCCCGGAAGTGACTAGTAAATCTGACAATTTCTTGACTAAGAAATCCCCGGCAGTCTTGTGAATCCATATAATACGATCTGGAATGTAACATTCGTGTCTTGGGGCTAGGCGTTAGGTGTATGTGTCGGTTCGAGTCATCAAAATTGATTTTAATTAAATTGACCTTAATTTTGATTTAATTGAGATTTAAAATAAAAGAGGGATAATTTTGTAAATAAAGTGAAAAGGGATGTCAACCTTTTTGAAATAAAAAGAACAAAAAAAAGCTATCATTTTCCCCATTTTCTTCATTTAACGTAAAATCAAAACCAAAACTCTCTCTAAACCCCTATCCACTATTTCATTTGATTTCTCCATCAACTCAAGAGCATTTTCAAAGGTATTCTCATTTCTCAACTCTCCTCATCATCCCCATCATTTTCCTTGTCTTAGATTTCAAAACTACCCACATTTGCATTTTTCAAGTTTGATGAAAGTTTGAATTTTCAATGGGTTTTACATTTGATTTTGATTTGTTGAGTTGGGTTTTGATTTAATCTCATCTAAATACACTTGATATCTTAAAATGGTTGGATTTGGGAGAAAACCCGAAGTGGGTCTTTGGGGCAATTTTTAAAGTGTCTAAACTTGAGTTTTTGAGTTGGGTTGAAGGGCTGATGGTATAGGGTCATTAGGTAAGTGTTTTGGGACCTTTTTGAAGTCATTTGGGCGTTAGAAATCATAATTTTCAACTGAGTATTAGAGGAGCTCGAAAATGGAAGTTTTGGTGATTAATTTGGGTTGAAATTGTGAAGTTTGGCTTGTGTTTATGGGTTGGAGTTTGTGACTGGATTTAGCATTGAGTTGGTGAGTAATTTTTGTGTTTTGATTGGTTAGAAGCTAGAGGAAACGTCGGAGAAGCATCGGAATCGAATCCGAGAAATTGAGGAGGCTTGACTTGCTTGCTCGGTTTACTAAGGAATGGTGGTGAGTAAAACTTTAAATTTGTTTTAAAGTTGGTTCAAGTGTGTGTAGTGAAAGTGTTGGAATGAGTTTGGTAGACCATTCCAAGGTAGAAGTTAAATTGGTAGTTTGACTTCTTGTTTGTTAATGAGCTTTGATTTCCAATGTAAAATATGAATTAGCTTGTATGTGTATACATTGTTGTGTGTGATGATGGTTGAATGATATGAATGATGATTGATGTGATGTGGATTAAAGAAATTGACACTAATTAACTTACCGGGTGTAAATGATCGATCATTAGGATTAGTGTGCACACGATTGAGTCAAAACGCGTGTGACCTTAATGGCGTTGAGTCATCAAGGAGGAGTACAATGATGTAATATTTCACGCTAAATATTTCAATTTAAACCCTAAACTATCAACCCAAACCTTAAATTCTAAAAATTTTAAATTAATTCCATGCTAAATATTTAGGGTTTAATTTGAAATATTTAGGGTTTAAGGTTTAATTTAAAATATTTAGCGTGGAATTAATTTGAAATTTTTAGGGTTTATGGTTTAAGGTTTATGATTTAATTTGAAATATTTAGTGTGAAATTAATTTGAAAGTTTTAGGGTTTGGGGTTTAATTTGAAATATTTAGTGTGAAATTAATTTGAAATATTTAGGGTTTATGGTTTAATTTAAAATATTTAATGTGGAATTAATTTGAATTTTTTAGGGTTTAAGGTTTGGGTTTGGGGTTTAGGGTTTAATTTTAAATATTTAGCATGAAATTAATTTGAAATATTTCGGGTTAGAGTTTAGGGTTTGTGATTTTTATATGTGAAATTAGTGTTTAAGGTTTGAGCTTTTGGCTTATAAATGTGGAAACTAATAAGAGGTATATATTATATCTAGAGAATTATAGCACAAAGTTGTGTTTGGTGTAGTGGCAAAGCCATTGGCTTTACCCTATTAAGACCCAGGTATGAATCTTTCAAATTGTAGGTGAAGAGAAATTTATTTTTCTCCTCTAAATTGGTGGTGACACGTGTTACCACCTGATTGGAGGGGAAAATAAATTAATAAAATCAAATATAAATAATTAAAGTCCTCCAATAAGGTGTTGACAAGTGTCACCACTTAATTAAATAATTTATTATTTTATTAATTTAAAATTAGGACTAAATTGAAAGAATGTGTAAATAATAAGGACCAAATGTGTAATTTTCAAATTTTTCCGTCAATTGCCACGTGGCATTTCCGTCACTCCACCGTTAGGTTTTTAACGGCGATGGTCAAAATAGGTTGATTTTATAAGTTCGGTGGTCTGATTGACGTTTTCTATAGTTCGGTGGTCCAAATAGGTATCCCCAATTTGTTTGGTGGTCAGTGGGGTAGTTTTCCCAAAATTAAACTATCATAACATAACAACCAAAAGCACCCAACCTAATTTTTAGTTCACTTTAATTTAAAAAAAAATATTATATTTTCGAGTGGCTCACGAGCTTTTTTAAGTCGGGTATCAAGTAGCTCGGCTCGATTCGTTAAGAACTCAAGCCGTGTTCAAGCTCGTATCAAGTGTTAATCAAGCTTTAACCAAATCAAAATCAAATAGCTCGCGATCTGTCTCTGTCCCGTCTCATTTACAACCCAACTCATAGCTACCCATTTGATGTGTCATGACACAGGCTTAAAGCAAAAGGAGATGAGGATTATATCAATGTGATTATTTTTTCAACTCGTTTAAAGCGTTGGAAGGTTCAAATTATTTTCAAAGGTAAAATAATAATAATAATTGTCACCTATTACTTAAATTATGGCTAATAATTGCCCAACTAATCCTTAAACAAAATAGAGTATCTACATCAGATAGACATTTTAATTAAAAATATATATTAATGGGATTATTTTCAACACATTTAAATCGTTGGAAGGTTCAAATTATTGGCATTTAAAATGTTATTTAAAAATCATTGAATACCGAATCCAACTTATTCATACAAGTCATCGACATTTTTTTAAGTTAAAATAATAATAATTGTCACCTAACACTTAAATATAACTAATAATTGCCCAATTAAGTCTTAAATAAAATATCAGATATAGACATTTTAATTAAAAAAAACCATTGAAAAGATAACAATTTTTCCAAAGAGAGAAATCAATGAAACAAAATGCAATATTGTTTGAATATTTGGCAAGTTATTTAAATTTGTAACTTAAATTAACATGTTTCATTAAGCGGAACAGTATTTTAATTGCTTCGAATTGGACTTGATATAAGTTTGATATACTCTTAATAAAATTCGACTTTAATTTAAGTATTGTTTGGTAAATTAAAAAATAAGTGTTAAAATTGTTAAACATTTTTAACTTAAAAAAAGCTATATTATCTAAAAGCTCTAGTTTTTTCCTCTCAAAATAGTTAAGTCGTCGCTGCATTTTCTTCATTTTTTTGCATCAGCCGACGAACGGCAATCAAATAGCTTTTAGTTATCGATCGCCAGTGTTTTTTTATTTTTTTGCTTTTTCTTGTTTTTATATTTTAATAAAAATTTCTGCCTTTATGGCACGCGTTTTTATTTGTCCTTTTGACACGTTTTTCTTTATTTTTTGTGGTTTGTTTTATCTGTCCTTGTGGCATGATTTCAGCATACCTTGGCGACCGGTTGGTACTCGCATAGAGATTTTTACGGCGCTAATACCAGATATTAGCGAAACTTTCTCTCAAGTTATTAACGGCTGTTGAATCGTTATTAGCGACTGTTGCACCTATGCCGCAACATCGGTTGAATCATTATTGGCAAGGATTAATTGGAACCAGGTCTGCCTTCCAAATAATAGGGGTGGTGCTGGTGTAATTGATATCAAAACAAAGAACAATTTGTTCGACTCAAATTTAATATATAGTATTTTTCAAACTAGAACAATTTGTACAACAACATAAATACTAATTCCAGAAAATTTCAATTGAGTCCAAATTCGGTTTAGGGACCAATTTCATTTCAAGGCCCACGACCGGTTTTCAAGTCTGGATGGGTTGGACGTGCTGTAAGTGGTTTGATTTCTTTCTGCATGGAGCCTCAATTTCTATTATTTTTATTTTTATTTTATGAATTTATAATCCCTTTTAGAAGCATATATTTTTATTAAATATAATTTTTAATTTAATTTACTAATTATAAAATAATATTTTTAATTAATTTTCAAGCCTCGATGGGTTATCGTACCCTCGTAATACTCTTTTTTGGCATGATCATTGTGGATAGAAGTCTTTGATTGGCGGAGAACAGTGATTTAAATTGTAGTTGCGGCCGTGTTTATAGTCACGAAGTTCTATCAATTTTATGAACAATAATAGATGTATTGAAGTTATTGTGGATCATTATTTTTTCTAATAACGCTTTTGGACGGTGTTGTTATCATTATATAGTGACCGTTAATACAATAATAGATGGAAGTCTTTGTATTGAAGTTATTGCGAATAATAATAAATTTATTGATGTTATTGCGATCCGTTTATTTTTATCTATCATTTATTCGAGTTGTTTGGTTGAATTTTTAATTTCTTTTATATGGGTATATTGGTCGAGTTGTTTTTAATATAATCAAATTTGTTTTACTTTTGTATTTTTCTTGTAAAATTTATTGTATTCTATCCTTATTTAATAAAAGTAACGACGAGTATCAGTTAAAACATAAAGAATAAAGAATAATTTAATAAGAAAAACTACTCATAAACTTATGTAACTCTTTTTTTTATTATTATTATTATAGTTAGGATCCACTTACATTGTGTAAAATTTAATTATTTTTACATCTTTTTTTAATAGTTGGATGAGAGTATAAAAATTACTAAGATTATTTTTTTATTTTTTTCTTGATAATCTTCTCATTTAATCTCATTCATCCATTTACTTTCATCTAACGTCCAAAAAAGTGTAAAACTTTCAAATTTTATATTGTGTAAGAGAATCTTATCCCAGCGTGTCTGTATCTATATATATGTAAAGTGAGACGTCAATTACTTGGTTAATTTCCATCCTCCAAAATGAAATAAACCCAAGATTTCAAATTAAGGCAAGCAATTAAAGAAACGGGCTAACATTGTAACAGAAAATGAATAAGGTTTTGACATTCGTGTATATGTAATTCCAGGCAACAATGTCCTAAAGATCATGAAAAATATAAACGAGAGCAGCAACATTAAGCTCCCAATTACCACTAAACCACAGGAGTCAATAATGGTTTCTTCAGAAAGTGTGCCTCCAAGTTCCCAAGCACAAGATCAGCCATGGCTTTACGGGTTTCTACCGTGCCACTTCCCACATGAGGTAAGAGCACCACATTGTCGAGCCCGAAAAGCTCTTCGGGTACTTCAGGTTCGTGTTCAAACACATCAAGTCCAGCACCTCCTAACCGGCCTTCAACCAACGCGGAAACCAGCTCAGGCTCATCAACATGAGGGCCTCTCCCAACATTGATGAGCACAACCTTTGGACCCATAGCATCGATCACCTTCCTGTTAATGATGTGTCGGGTTTCTTCGGTCAGTGAACAAGCAACAACCAAGATATCACAATTGGCAGCAAGTTCAACAACATTTGGATAATATTTGTATTTGTATTTGGCTTCTGGTTTCTCTGTTCTAGAATGGTAACTAATAGGGCAGCTAAATGCTTCAGCTCTCTTTGCAATTGCCATGCCGATCCTGCCAAGCCCAATAATGCCTACTCTTTTTCCAGTGAACTGAAGTATGAGAAATAGTACAGTTAAATGGGCACGAAAACAAGGGCAAGTAGCTGCGTATACTCGAGCATACAAATGAATCAAATATTTTTTAGTACTAGTCAGAGGGCCTCTGCCACAAGACTCTAACTACAGCTTAATGCCCTTGCTTTCGGCACTAATTTCAAACAAGGCAAACAAGGAAGAATACTAATTTATAGTAACAATAGCTAATCAGTGACCCATTTTCAGTTAATTCACAATCCTGAAACCGTTGGTAAAAGAAACTGTTCTCCTGAATTACTTTGTACTATTACTCCAAAGTAGTTCATAACTCCTTGTACTTGTACCTAGAATTGTTTGAACCTCCATTATCCTTACAAGGGAACCTCATACCTACCAAGCATCCTTCTGAGTTCCTTGCTATATGCATCACATATCATTCTTGAGGAATATATAGTTACAGATAGACATCCATAATTGCATTATGTAAACATGTATCTACCTCTATGTCCATGTATGGTAGACATAGAACGACAACAAATGCACATAGCACTACTATTGTAACTCCACGCCTTATGATACTACTCGGGGGCCTTCTGAGTTCCTTGCTATATGCATCACATATCATTCTTGAGGAATATATAGTTACAGATAGACAATAGACATCCATAATTGCATTATGTAAACATGTATCTACCTCTATGTCCATGTATGGTAGACATAGAACGACAACAAATGCACATAGCACTACTATTGTAACTCCACGCCTTATGATACTACTCGGGGGCCTTCTGAGTTCCTTGCTATATGCATCACATATCATTCTTGAGGAATATATAGTTACAGATAGACAATAGACATCCATAATTGCATTATGTAAACATGTACCTACCTCTATGTCCATGTATGGTAGACATAAAACAACAATAAAGACACATAGCACTACTATTGTAACTCCACGCCTTATGATACTACTCGGGGGCCATTTGAGCTGTCAAATATATAAAAGTGCCGATGGTATTCGCAGCCTGAATATCAGATTTCTTTGCTTAAATCAACTGGAGTTAAAAGCATCTCATCCTTGGCTCAGACATTATTAATTAACAAAAGGACAATAAAAGAACAACATGGGTAAAATACCCAAATATTATCCTTATCGATTATGGCCGCTGATCTACACCATCAAAAGCAAGAATTGTTTAAACTAACGAGCTTTATGCTCATAAAACTTCACTCTGATTAGTGCTTTCTATCAACAGCTGAATTTTCTTATTAGATGAAAACCATATCTACATAAGTTTTGATAGCATGGCTCAATTGCCTTTTCCCCAATAAAACTACTCGGGTAAAGCATTTCAACCTTTTTTCAACATGCCACTAAAGACTTCATCACGGTTTCTTGTGCTTACCAAAGCATTCGTTTATTAGTTCAATATATAAAACACCCTCGATCATTTCGAATCTGCTACAACATAATGATCA
Source organism: Hibiscus tridactylites (assembly GCA_958450335.1). NCBI lineage: Eukaryota > Viridiplantae > Streptophyta > Magnoliopsida > Malvales > Malvaceae > Hibiscus > Hibiscus tridactylites. Next base: position 70,155,702 of record OY288285.1, on the reverse strand, counting down.
TACTGAAATCCAAAGAGAGATGAGTAATATGAGGAGGTGAAACCGGAAACAATGACAGCGTAATCATCGACGAAACTCTTTCGCTTGTTTGTGAGACCGGGATGACGAAAACTCAACAAATGCAGCCACTAGAGTACCACAAAGCAAAAACTTGAGAGGCTAAAAGAACAGCCAACCATGAAATTTACAAGCATAAAACTTGCATCATAAACTAAATGCATATGCTGAAACATGAAAACAAGGAGTATAAGCAATTTTTTCGCCCCAGAATCATTCAGGGAAGAAGCCTAAATGGCAAGATTATCCATCTTTACTGCAGAAAACAAAAACCCCATAAATATAGCAACTCACTAATTAGAAACACAAATTCGCTGGCACATGATAAATAGCTATGCAAAGAACAGATTCAGCACAATCCAATAACAGTCCAGAAAGGTTAATATTATCAAAAGCGTCAAATTCGCAAAAACTAATAAACAAAAGTAAATTCAAGACAACGAACCTTAGTAGTCAACATATATTTCCCTTTCTTCCACTTTCCACTCCTCACATACCGATCACTCTCGCAAAGCTTCCTCAACACCGCCAACATCAAAGCAATGGCCAAATCCGCCACATCCTCAGTCAAAACGTCAGGGGTGTTGGTAACTCGGATACCCTTTTCTTTACACTTGGCCAAATCGATCTTATCAAGCCCCACACTGAAGCTGGCAACAATCTCCAACTTGGGCAAGGCCTCGATGAGATGTGCATCGGCGCCGGCGGAGGCGTTTCCGACGACAGCCCGGATTGAGTTACTGTGAGCAGTAAGGAATGCAGATTTCTCGGGAACTTTCCAGAACCTGTGGAGGTTGAAACGCTTGTGGAGTTCTTGTTCGAGGTAAGGGTTCATGGGGCAAGCCATGAGGATTCCAATGGATTCCATATTCGAATCGGAGAACGTGAGAGAGGTTTAGGAGTGATTTCGAGAGGCCAGTAAGTTTGGAAAGTGGAGAAAGACTGAAAGAGCGGTGGCGCGAGTATAAGAAATGGAAGGTAAAGAATGTTTGGCAATGGCAGACGGTGTTTCGGGTGGAGAAATAGAGGAATGTGTGAGGATTATGAACAAACCAACTTTTTTATGCACGAGGCGAGAAGCTATGCATTGAAAAAATACTCAAATTATATCTCTTTTAAATTTTAGGTGTTTGTTTAAAGTTTTAACCGTTATAATTGTAGGTGCCTAAAGTTTCAGCCGTTATACTTTTAGATAATCGGTAGTTAATTGTTGTTAAAAAATCATATTAACAGTCAAAACATGATACATGAGATGTTTATTTTATTTTTTTCAAAATAAAATTTAAAATATTTTTTATATAAAAAAAATTAATTTTTAAAAAATCCCAAAAAATTTCAACCTTTACAAAACAATCTCAAAAACTCCTAAATTTTTCTAAACACAACCCCCATATTGTCGCTACTTCCGTCGCCGATCGCCACTCCTGAACACACTCTTTTGGTCATCGAATCTAACTGTTGTTTTTCATCATGATGTCGCCGAAAATGATCAATGGCATGACAGCCGAAAGTCGAACGCGAAATGACGTTCGACTAGCACGTCGTTCGTCGTTTTCGACGACACCGTGATAGGAGAAACGACCAGTTAGGTCTGGCGAACAAAGGAATATGCTCAGGGAGACTGTTGTAAAAATTGAAAATTTTCAAAATTTTCTGAATTTTTTTAAAAAATTAATTTTTTTTCTTAAAAAGACTAAAAAAACTCAAATTATTACCCCATGTCAAGCATTATTGGTTAACGAATTTTTATCCGATAATAACTACTCGACACCTAAAATTATAACGGTGTAAATTTTAGGCACATGTTTTTAACAAAAAAAAAGAATACTTTAAACACTTAAAGTTTAAAATAGATATAATTTAGGTACTTATTTTCTTTATTTAAGTCTTTTCAGAATATAGTAAGATTGGAGTGACTTGATGCGGATCCATTCTGCAATGTTTATATATATATATATATAATTTATTTTTGTTTGTAAGATATGTACATTGTTAAAGGATTAAGAGTATGTATAAAATTATTAAAAATATTAGTAAAAAATAAAGATTTATATTATATATATACCAGACGGTGAAAGAAAAAGTTAGAAGCGCATTAGTTAATTTTAGAGTTTAGATTTATGAGTTTAGAATTTAAGGGACGTGGTTAAAATTTAGAGTTTCAAATTAGAATTTAATGTAATATGATTAAGGATTTATGTTTTAATTTATAAATTCTAAACCATTAATCCTAGATTCTAACAACATCCCCTAAACTTTAAATCCCTAAATCCAACCCTCTAAACTATAAACCCTAAACTAAGGGTCTGTTTGTTTCACTGAAAATGTTTTCTGGAAAATGTTTTCTGGAAAGTATTTTCCAGAAATGAAAAACATTTTCCAGAAAACATTTTTCCTTGTTTGGATGTTGCAGTGTAAAATATTTTCCGCTGTTTGGTTAATTTTTCTGAAAACAATTTCCGAAATCTGTTTCCTTGTTCACGTATTTTTTTAGCAATGAATTTCTAATCCTTCTTCAATGCGCTTACTTCTACCGTTAAACTCTCTAAAGCACATGCCTCCATCAAAACATACTCAACGGACTTAATACTATATCACATTAACATAATAATAATATCTCATCGTACTAATATAATAATATTGTCTAATTCATAATTTATACCACAACACATCAATCCTACGATATTATCAAAGTTCATACTTAGTACAACACATAAGTTTAAAATATTGTGTAAGTGCATATATAATATTACACCACCTTAAAAGTACACATCTTAACCCTGAGCAAACTTTTGAAGCCAGATTTTCCTATGCTTTGTTTTCTTAGCCAAGAAAGCTTTAACCTCCAGCTCATTCTTCGCCAAAAAGTCGAACACTTCGCAAAGAAAGTCATCATTAAATCCCTCGTTCTCCATTGACATAACTTGCTCATAAAGATATGGTGTCAAATCCTCTGTAAACTTTTTCAGTGCTTCAGCAATTTCGCCAAGTTTGGCACCTACAAAATGAATATGATCATCCTCGACATTTTTTTGGACATTTTTTCTTTTACGTTTTGATGTGCCAGATGAAGATGCTTTTGATCTTTCCTCACAAACATCTTCAACATCAAAATTTAATGGCATTGAACCTTCATTAATATCATCCAAGTCTATATCAGCAAAAGTTCTTGCGAAACTCCCCGTTGCCATATCTTGACCGACAACGAGAGCCATCTCATCATAGGAATCAATTTTTTTGTTCAAAAATTGTCCATATTTTGGGTGTGCCTGTTAGTTGTACACAATTAGAATAACAAGTAAAATGTAACTTTCATATATTGAAATAAGAGTGTAAATAAATTACCGTCACTATAGCATCAAAAATGTAACTTTCATATATTGAAATAAGAGTGTAAATAGAATTATGTTCCATCTACAAAGAAATGATAGTAATAATTTATGAATACTTAAAATTTAGAAGACTACATAGTTCAATTAGGCAACCCTTAGAATACTATATGTTGCCTCCTATCTCTACAGAAAAGGCTCAATTCATTCATTCATATCACAGTTCTAAAACCAACATAGTTGTTAGCTGTATGGTTTTACACCACTGTAAAAGTATTAAAAGGTTGTTAGTCACATATGCAGGTTGTTAGCTGCTGAAGCTAAGTACGTATGCAGGTTTTACACCACTGTAAAACAAATAGTAAAAATTTTACAGTGCTAATTCATTCATTCATATCACAGTGCTAATTGTTGCCTCCTATCTCTACAGAGTATTGAAGAGAAGGGTTTTACACCACTGTAAAACTGAGATTTAAAAAGTTGTTAGTTGTATGGTTTTACACCACTGTAAAACTGAGATTTGAAGTCTCTGTCGAGATTTTCTCCTTGTCTGCAACTACCAACACCACCCTAATTCATTCCCTTTCTAAAAGGGTTATAATCATGTTTTGAGTATTGAGTTTGCTCTAAACTACCGACTCGATGTGAATGAAAAGGCAAACAGTTACTGGGAAGCTGAGTTGCCTTCTAATTATAATAGAGTTGGAATTGAAAACTTCATCCGTTCAACACAAAACACCCACAGATTTCAACTATCAAAGCACAATAACAAAGAGTTCTAAAACCCAGAAAGAAATCCAACAAAAAGCCAAAATCTTCAAGTAAAACACCCAATTTCAGAAGCTGTCGAAAGGGGAAAAAATTGAAAGGGAATGAAACAAAGGAAGCAAAGGAAGGGGTTGGATTACCTGAGAAGATGAGCTCTGCTCGTTGCCGGTGAGAGCGAGTTTTCCACACGGTGAGAAGATGGGCTCTGCTCCTTGTCGGTGAGAAGATGAGAAGCTTTGGAAAATGACTTCCCCTTTTCAACACGGGAAGTTGTTTTCCGTAAAAATATTAAGGATTTTCCTTTGACCAGAAAACATTTTCCTTTGACCAAGAGTTTTCCTTGAACCAAACACAGGAAAACTAGGAAAATGTTTTCTTGGAAATTATTTTCCTCCAAACAAACAGACCCTAAATATATAAACCCTGCTACTAAAGCGTCTATAGAAATTTGTTTGCCTACAATCTGTGTATGAAATAATTATCCAAATAATAATACAGAACAAATAATTTTTAAATCAAAAGTGTTTTTCAATTGAGTTTGATCAGTGTTTTTTAAGACTTAAAATTCATATATTTTAAATTTTTTAAAAACACTTTTGAACAAAATTACTCATTTAATTCTCATTTATATCCATATTTTTAAAAGCATATTTGAATGTCAAATCTCAAATAATTTAATTTGGTTGGAAGGTCAAAAGTTGTATAACAAGTTCGATTTCAAGAACCTATATGGTCAATTTAAACATTAAGGGTCATTTACCTATTTGGTCAAGTCTCAAATAGTTTAAGGGATATATCAAACTTGCTCCAATCAAGCAAACATACATATAACACAATTTGACTTTCCAACTAAATTTCAAGTATGGTTCCGATGGTGCTGCATCGTGTGGAGGGATTGTCCGTGATTTTCAAGGTAATTGGATTACGGGTTTTACAAAATTCATTGGCAAGTGCTCGGTGTTTGAAGCAGAGCTTTGAGCGGTGTTTGAGGGCCTTAAGTGTGCTATGGGTGTAGATGGGGTGAATATAGTGGTGGAGACGGATAACTTGGATGTTTTTCATACTTTATCCGGGATGTCGCATTGTTTGAGGTCTACATCTTTGATTGATTCTATTCAAAATCTTGTTTTGATCCATGGTGGAGTAGAGTTTCGACACATTTGTCGCGATGCAAATAGAGTGGCGGATGCGATGGCGAAATTGGCAGAGCGGTCTAGCTTTGAGGCCTATGTGTTTAATAGAGTTCCGGTTGAGGTTTTTGATCTCTTGAGGGACGATTGTCCCTAAGTTGTGGTGTCTTGCTTTCGCTTTTTATTGTGGTTTGTACGGATCGTACATAGGTACTCTTTTCCCTCATCAGGTTAGGAGGATTTTTAATGAGGCCTATGTCGATCTTTTCCCATTATTTATCAAAAAAAATTCAAGTATGGTGAACATTCAAATATGCTTTCAAGAATAACATAAAAAATCCAAATTTATCATAACCATTTAAACAACACATTCATTGGTTTTAGTCATTATCCACATCATTTGAAAACTCAACTAAACAATCGAGTCTTAACCAAATCAAAATGCCCCTAATACTTATAGACAAGAGAGCAAACCAGGTTGATATGATCTCTGTAAAACTAAAAAGAAAGACAATAGGCATATGACATATATGCTAAAATTTCTAAAATGTTATTTATGTATAAAGAATTTATCTGTACAAGTATTCAATTATGATTTGGCAATATACAACCCTCTATTTTATATTTCTTTCTGAAATATTTTAAAAGCCTTGTGTTAGGCCAGAAGCAATTTATGTATTATAACGAAGATACAAAGAAAATTAGGGCATTTACCTAAAATCTAAAAATTTATAGCAAATTAAGAAAATATTGAAGGAAAAGATTTTCGATGTCTGTGTTGGGAGTAGAGAAAGGAATTGAAAAATTGTGACGAATATACCAAGAATAGATAAGAACATAAAAGAGACTGAATCTACTTGATGATTAGGGCCAGAAAAAAAAAACTCAAATATACGTAAATAAGATGAATAGAAAATATAAAATCATATGAGATATTACCGCTGTCAAGAGAGGGGTGCTGGTGTCGAGGGAGGTATGCCAAGAGAGATGATGGTTATTAGACTAATATTCTAGAATTAGTTTGTTATAACTAATTCCTTGGCTGGTATTTGTAAAGCCCAAGTTAGTTCTGGTGGATGCTGAGGCTCGATTGTGTGATCCATTTAGATTACCAATTGGAATCAATGCCACACACTACAAAAACGATTCTAGTGATGTTCAGCTTGGTGATCAGTTGTATCAACCTAGCTATTGTCGTGGTGGTTTCACTATTCGATTTTCTAATACTTCAGGCGGGCGATCTAAAGGACGTCCTAGGCCCCAATGTCAGATTTGTGGCAAGCTCGGTCACTTTGCCAATCCTTGTTGGCATCGGTTCGATCAGGCTTACAAAGGAGTGACCTCGATTTCACCTCAGGCTCCTACTGATACTCAGGCTAATGTTTTTTATCATAGTTATGAAACACCAGATTATACTTATTCTCCTTGTGTCAGTGTGCCTACAGGAAATGATGTAGACGTTTCTGGCTCTGGATCTGAGTCGGTTCATGTCAACTCGGAGGTTCTATCTGGTTCCCTAGTTCTGGAGCGACGCATCATGTTACCAGTGATGTTCACAACCTGCACTCTGTACAGTCTTATCATGGGAGGGGTAAGGTTCATATCAGTGATGGTTCTACTTTATCTATTGCTCATGTTGGTGCTTCTTCTTTGCATTCTCCTGTTCGATCTTTGTCTCTTACCGATCTATTACATGTCTCTAGTATCACTAGAAATTTATTATATGTTTCTAAATTCACTGTCGACAATTGTTTTTTTCTTGAATTTCACGTTGATGTGTGTTATGTGAAAGATGAGAAGTCATGACATGTTCTTCTAAAGGGAACACAATCTGGTGGTTTGTACAGCTTTGTTGAGGCTTCTTCATCTTCAAGTTTGATTTCGATTTGTCATACTGCAGCAGATCAATTTTCTGAATTTTGGTTATGGCATAGATGCTTAGGTCATGCCTCTTCTGAGATAGTTCGTTCATTGGCAAATAAAAGCGTGATGGTTGATAAACATAATGTATGTGGTCCTTGTCAGTTCGGTAAGAGCCATGTGCTACCTTTTAGTTCTTCTTCTAAAGTTTATGCTCGACCTTTTGAATTTGTAGAAGCTGATGTATGGGGTTTTCGCTATTATGTTTTTTTGTTGACATACATTCTCGAAATTGTTGGTTGTATTTGTTGAGGAATAAAATTAAAAATTCTACTGCATTTGAGTTGTTTTCTGCCTTAGTTAAGACTCAATTTCAAACTTCTATACTTGTTGTTCAAACGGATGGAGGCACTGAGTTTAATTTTTTAGATAAAACTTTAGCCGCACTAGGTGTTCAACACAGAATAACATGCCCTCATACATCACAACAGAATGATGTAGTTGAACGCAAACATAGGCACATAGTGGAAACAACTTTAACCTTACTAGCTCAAGCATCTTTGCCCTTGAAATTTCGGTCTTATGTTGTGTTGAGTGCAACATATTTGATCAACATGTTGTCTACTAAAGTATTGGGTAATATTTCTCTATTTGAAAAATTATTTGGTTATGCTTCTGACTACAAATTCTTAAGGGTATTTTGTTGTGAGTGTTTTCCTCACCTAAGACCTTATAATAGACATAAGCTGGACTTTTGATCCAAGCCCTGCGTATTTTTAGGATATACACCAAAACATCATGGTTATAGATGTATGGATGCTGAGGGCAGAGTCTTTATTTCCCGGAGTGTTGTCTTTAATGAGCATGTGTTTCCCTATGCAACAAGGTCTGCAACAACTTCACCTACTGGTTCTGATTTATTTCAGTCTTATTCCGTTCCAGTTTTGTCTAATACTACTCCTTTAGTGCCTACTTCGAATGTTTCAGTGGAGTCTAATTCAGGTGGACTTCCTTCTGAAGTTCTTGTTCCAGTCGCTTCTAAAGTTCATAATCTTGCACCTCTAGAAGTACCAGTTTCTGTTGCACCTGAGGATTCTGCAAGGGTTACAGAAGTCTTTACGAGTCCTCCGTCTGAGCCTGAATCCACTTCTGGTGCTTCTGAACCTGCTAGACGTCCTAGTTCTTCTCAAGCGCATGCTCCAGTTGAATCTGTTGCTCCTTCTTCTCCGTCCTTATCTTCAGTTCTTCCTAATAGCCTAGATGTTATTCCAGTTGTTTCTGTGGAAACCACTAATCAACACAACATGGTTACACGCAACAAAGCTGGTGTCTTTAAGCCTAAGATTTATCAGCTTGAACACTCTGATGTTCTTTCTTTCATACATGAAGCACTGCAGCATAAAGATTGGAAAGTTGCTGCTTTAGCTGAATACAATGCACTCCTTGAAAATGATACATGGGAATTGGTTGTATTACCAGTAGAGAGGAAGGCTATTGGGTGCAAGTGGATTTTTCGAATCAAGTATAATTTCGATGGCACCATTAGCCGATACAAAGCCCGTCTAGTTGTCAAAGGATTTTCTCAAGTCTCAGTACATGACTTCATTGAAACATTCAGTCTAGTAGTGAAGTTTTTCACCATTAACATTTTGATATCTTTGGATGTGTCTAAGCATTGCTTGATACATCAAGTTGATGTCAACAATGCATTTTTAAAGGGAGATCTCTTGGAGGATGTTTATATGCATCAACCAGCATGATTTTTTTAAACATAAAGATGGTGGTCAACTAATCTCACGTTTCTTTTAGCCGTTGAAACTTTAACTTATCCCTAAGTCGAGTTAGCTTCCACCGTTAGGATGAATACCATGTTTATTCGTTTCTTGAGTTTAATTCTTCTGATATTAAACAAATAGATAATCTCACAATACTCTATTCCGATAAGATTGCAAGAATAGAATCAATGCCAAGAATAAGCAAACCTTAAACTAAATTGCATTAACAAAAACTTAAACAAAGTACAATTGTTTTCTCACAACTACTAAACAAAATAATCCTAACCATAAGAGAATTTAGAACATGATGAACATAGAAAACACATAACTAATCCTAATCTCAAGCTCTCATTACTCGACCTCCCTTGATGTGTGCGGCAAGCCTTGTTGAAATAGGAAAAGGTGTAGGGAAGGATCCTTCTTGGATAGGAAGTTAAGTTGGACTTAGACTTATCTTCATTAAAGAGGTGAATCTCTTTAATTTATTACATTTTATCCTCTTGGCCGAATTCCATATTTACCCTTCCTTCCATGCTTTCGTCATCTTCCCGAGCTCCGATTTCCATGCAAAGTATGTAAAAAATTCAACGTTTTATGCTCTTTAAATCAACTACCACTTTTGCATGTTTTGCCCTTTGGCAAGTTAGTCTGTGCACTGCCTCGGCGGCGGCTATTTGTTGCCTCGACAGAGGTCTGTCACTGATTCTGTTCCATAAGGCTTTATCTTCATGCTTCAGCTTCCTTCAGTAGAAACTGTTATCTTTGGCTTGGCTTGATCTAGATCTATCTAGAGTTCGTTCTGCATCATCCTCCTTTTTCTTTATTGCCCGCTCGGCATCGCTTGCCTCGGTAGTGAGTAAGTCTGCGCAAACACCAAACATGCATTAAAACAACAACTTTTTCATTAGATAAACCAAATATAAGGATCAAAGATAAAAATCGTGTAATTAATGCATGGAGGGTGTTGAGTTGTTAGGTGCTCGATTCCTTCAACCGTTCTTACTCGCCAAGTGTGTAGAATTTTGGGTGATAGTGGTGTGGAAGCTAAAAAGATTAATGACACAATGATTTATAGTGGTTCAACCTTCTAACCAATGTCTACATCCACTACCTTAGCTTCCCACTAAGGATTTCCAATCAATCCACTATTGATTCGTCCCCTTTTCTAGGCTTAGAAGGAAACTCTTACAAATCGATAAAGCTTTCTACCTAAAGCCTTGATCAAACCCTCTTCACAAAGAGAAAGAAATAAGCAAACACAAATCCCTCTAATAGGTATTTGTTTGCACAATTAAGCTCTCACCCAATCCTAAAACACTTGAGCAAATCTAACAATTTTGGCTCACTAGTGTTTGTCTATACAATGAAATGACACTTAAGCACTAAGACAATTTCTTGATCATATAATGTGTTACAATTGAAGCATTAACCATTACTAGATGCTTGGGGGTCCCTTTTATACTCCTTAATGAGTTTGTAGCCGTTGGGGTTGAATTGGAGCCGATGGAGACATAATTTCCCACCATAAATGCAGTTTTGTAGCTCACCGTTTCGAAACGCTCGAACCCGTTTCGAAACACCCTTCAAGTAGAAAGAGTCGTTGCATTCTGATGCAGCACCCGTATCACAAACGCTCTTGGCCGTATCGAAACGCCTGTCTCCATATCGAAACGATCTGCATTTAAATGTTAGTTGGGAAATAGCCGTTGGGGGTTTATGACCATTGTGGTCGATGCCACGTAGGCGTATCGAAACGGCATAGCCCGTATCGAAACGCTTGGCAAAATCCTCATCCAAAAAAGACCCGTTTCGAAACGTTTTGATACTGTAAGACCCCGTATCGAAACACCTGGATGGTTTTGTTTAATTTTGCTTTGAAAACATGTAAAAACTTTTTAAAACATCCCCTAAACATAGTTTCAAGTTGTTTGGACTTTAGAAATAGTTTTGAATTATTTTTAACTTAGTACAAAAAAAATTTCAATTATTATATCAAAACATTAGTTCTACAGAGGGCCACAATGCAGCTCAACTAGATGTAGGTTAAGCAATAATTGTCACGTAAAAAGGGTGAAAACATAGTACTTTTGGACACTTATCAGCTCTTATCTTCTTGCTTGGAGTTCCAAGAAGCAACGTGTTGTTTCTCGCTCAACGGCTGAAGCTGAGTATCGAAGCTTAGCCGATGCTACTTCTGAACTGGTTTGGATCAAGGCTGTTCTGAGTGATATGAGTCTCACACCATCTGATCCTTCTACTATTTGGTGTGATAACACCGGCACCGTTGGCATGGCTTCAAATCTGATGCTTCATGCCAAAACTAAGCATGTTGATCTTGATTTACACTTTGTTCGTGATAAAGTCATGGATCACCATTTTCAAGTGAATTATGTCTCATTATCAAGTGGATGACGTCTTCAGAAAACCTTTGCAATTTCAAATGTTTACATATTTTCGCAACAAGTTGACAGTAGTTGATTTTTGGGAGATGAAAGAAAAGAAAACATAATGAATATTATACTAATATTCTAAAATTAGTTTTTATAACTAATTTCTTGGTTGGTATTTGTAAAGCCCAAGTTAGTTATAGGAATAACTCTTGGACTGGACTATAAATACATTTCTCTGTTTAGATAATGAATCAAGATTACATTGAATAAAAGTTTCACCTCATGCCAAGAAAGAAGTTGGTTTTGCGTTGAAGAGACTCAGAGAGAATGTAATGTGTTTTACCAAAAATTAGACGGTAAAACAAACTACATAAAATAATAAAAGAAAACAGATTGACTTGTAATTGAAACTACTTTGTTTACTCGAATCAAATACTGTAAAACATGAAAATTTTATTCTGAAATTATAATTACCGTTATCAAACACAAACTAAATCATCAAAAACTTACATCGACAAGTCTTATGAGTAGTGTTTAATTTATTAATATCGTAAATTTGTATGATTAAATTTAAGGGTAATAAGAAATGTAGAGGAAAGATTGAAAGGTGGTTCTTGGTTTCCATTTGTCTGCCGTTAGAATTATTTTTAATGAGTACTTCATGCGGGAGTGAGACGCTTTTAAGAACTATATTAGTTGGGAAGGGTTTTAGGGCTTTAGTTTTGGCTTGCTTGCTCGCTCATTCCTTACATTGTGTCCTATTTTAATGAATTTTTTAATAATAGTAAGGTTAAATAAAATAAAACATATATAAATGGGATTAGATGATTCAAAATGAGGTGTGAAGGCCTCTATTTATAGTTGAGTCTCCTTACATCCGACGTCCTCAAATGATTTACATTGGCGGTTGAGATTGATCTATAAAATCCCTTAATATCTAGATAGAATATTTAAAATAATTCAAATGGAATATGCTTGACTAAGTAATCTTCTAGAATTCTCCATGGATCGAGCTAAATTTGGTGATTTCTTCAAGCCTAAAATCTTTATCAGAACCTTTTGGACAGTTAATTGTGCATATGACTCAAACCTGAATATGCGATCCGTGACATTATTATTATTATTATTATTATTGACGTGATAACATGGGTTGTCTCATTATTTTATAATAAATTAAAGTTTTACATTTATTATGATTTTAAAATTATTTAATGACAAACTCAATAAGTTGTTTTAGTGAAAAACATATGATAAACATTTTAGGAGATTCGGGTTCAATCGCAATGTCGATAAGGTATGTGCACATTGTCAAAAGATTAAAAATATCTATGAATATATACTACATTATAATGTTGTATCAACAATAAAAATACATACGAAGAGTTGTCATATAAATTTTATGAAAATTTAATGATATAGTTGTTTTTTTATTAAAATCGCATCAATTTAACAAATGAAAGAAAATAGATAACTTTATTATAAAAAAAGAGACAATTAGGATTTTTTTCTCCCAAAAAGTCACTAGGCTAGCATGCTCAAAAAGCCAGTTTCAGTGTTAATTACCAACTGTTGACATTTTTTTTATCTTCTCATATTTCATTTTTGTTTTTTTATTGATTTTTTTAATAAGAAACCTTTTGTCTTTGGTTCGTATCTTTTACTCATCTTGTTGCACTTGTTTTCTTTGTATTATAACACACATTTATCTTATAACATGTTTTTCGTTTACTTTTGTGGTAGATTTACATTCATTCTCATGACGCTCATATCTGATTTGCGATTATCGGTGATTTTCAGTATTATGACCTCCTTTTATGGTTGTTTACTAATGGATTGGATTTGTTTAGCGAAGCAACCTGCAAGATTGTTGTTTCACTCACCACTTCTATATCACTTCTTAAATGTCTAATTAGATAGAGACAAAAAATTTATTAATGATGAGTTTTTATATATACGTCAGTTTCAAAAGAAAATTTTGATATTTTTTACGCCTTTAAACTTTTATAATTGTTATTTTATCTATAGGATGAGTCTACCACGTGCGAGGAACATCGATGAACACCACTAATGATGAACATCGATGAACTCCATTAAATTAATTAATAAAGATTTAAAAGTTCAAGGACCCATCATACAATTAATAATAATTTTAAAAAAATCAATTAAATTATTTTATATATATATTAAAATTTTATTTTTTAACAAGGATAAACTATATATTTAGTACCTCACTTATTTCCGTATTTCTATTGAATCCTCATTATTTAAATATTATTTCAATTTGATCATATTCTTTATAAAAAAATAATTTAACCCTCAACCTAAAACCCTAAACTATTAAACCTTAAACCCTTAAACTCTTAAACATATACCTTAAACCATATATCATTAAAAATAATTTCACCATCATCAATTCAATGAATCGTTGAATTCTCCTAAAAAATTTAATTAAATTATTTTTTATATATATCAAAATTAATTAAACTCGAATCTCTTAGAATTAACATTATCATCTTATTTGAGATGAAGAGGCCATCACAATTAATCATAATTAATTCAATTCATTAAATTGAATTGAAATTTGATTGAAAAATAACTCAAATTTGTTTGAACTTTAATTCAGTTGTATTCGCGATATCTTTCAAAACTTCATCATTGATCTAATTTCCAGAGTCTTGCTGTTGTGGGATTATTCATGGTGTAACAAAAATAGAACATGCTTAGGATATCTTTCAAGACTTCATCATTGATCTAGAAATTGAATTGGAATTTGATTGGGAAATAACTCAAATTTGTTTGAACTTTAATTCGATTGTATTCGCGATATCTTTCTTTACTTTTGGGTTACGGTTTTTCTAATTAGGAAAAAAAATCACCTCAGTGAGCAATGATAAGTCTAGTCTATGCAGCGATTATAAACTGTGGTCGATTAAGTTAGTTCCGAATTGGGTAAGATCGCTTACTCGGCTCTCACTTGCGAGCAGTTGTGCGAGCATAGACCGCAGAACAAGTGTTGTAATCATAAAAATCATGAAATAACATCTACATCAATGTCAATGACCTTAAAACTAGTCCGATGTGTTAACTACGCAGAAGCAACCGGTTCAGTCAATCTGTAAAACAATGTCAATATGGCATCTTCGTCTAAAATAAGATGATAGTTTTAATTTTAGGAAATTTGAGTTTAATTAATTTTGATATATATAAAAAATAATTTAATTAATTTTTTTAGGAGAATTCAACGATTCATTGAATTGAATTGAATCGATGATGGTGAAATTATTTTTAATGGTATATGGTTTAGGGTATATGTTTAAGAGTTTAAGGGTTTAAGGTTTAATAGTTTAGGGTTAAATTATTTTTTATAAAGAATATGATCAAATTGAAATAATATTTAAATAATAAGGGTTCAATAGAAATACGGAAATAAGTGAGGTACTAAATATATAGTTTATCCTTATTAAAAAATAAAATTTATATATATAATAATAATTTAATTATATTTTTAAAATAATTATTAATTGTATGATAGGTCCTTGAAATTTTAAATTTTTATTAATTAATTTAATGGTGTTCATCGGTGTTCATCATTAGTGGTGTTCAACGATGTCCGTCGCACGTTGTAGAATCTTCCTTTATCTATATAACAGTGGATTGAAAAGTCGATAAGTCTCAAAAAAATTAAACTTAATGTAAATAAATAAAAATATTTACATATGGTAGGTTGAGGGCAGTTAATGTTATAGGAAAGTTAGCGAGTCTAACGTGAGATATGTTTAGGGTGCAGCTAAAAGACGTCAAATTTTAAAATTTGTCTTTGAACTAAAAATGTTAGACTTTTTAGTAACATGTTCAATTAATTTTTGAGTTTTTTTTTACAGGTATCAATACTTATATATTTTGTAAGTTTCGATACTTGGTCTTAAACGAAAAATTTATCAAAAAAACTAGGTATCAAAACTTGTAAAAAAAACTTAAAAAATCAAAAATATTATCAAAAAGTTTAATATTTCAATTCGAAAACAAATTTTAAAATTTATCGTCTTTTGACCGAACCTAAACACGTACCACCTCGACCATACCTTCCCAAAGTAGGAAAGTTTAGTTATGAAGAATAGAAACGATATTATTATTGCTATTATTATTCTCTTGTCTGAATGAATATCGCTTTGACCTTTGCACTGAAAACCAGCCAAGCCACCCAATTCCGACATTTAGAAATGATCTAAATTTATTATTCTCTCAGAAAAACATGCACCCCACGTTCAATCCCAACCATTAATGGCAACACTCAAACTCACTAAAATCCCCCTCCCCACCCTCAAATCATTTCATTTCCAACAAGGGACTCCGTTTGTTTTTGTTTTCCAACAATATATTTCATTATTATTATTATTATTTATTGTTTCTATCTCCAAACTTCCAGTTTCATTGTTCTTGGTTTTTGTTTAGCAGAGGTTGAACAATGGTTCGAGCTGTTGAACAAGGACAAGAACAAGAGAGCAGGCAATCGCCGTTGGGTTTTTTCAATTTCAGGGGCGGTTCTAAGGAGACCAAAGGCAGGCATGCCAAGAGTTTGAGCGTCGGCACCGCTGCTAAGCTCGAAGAGGCCGCCGCCGCCCTGGATAAAGGCGACCATGCTGCCTTTGAAGAGATGGTCGCTGCGTTCCAAGCCAGAGAACAACAGTTATTGCACGGCAAGTTTCATCTACTATAATTCCTTCGATTTTGTTCCGTACATTTAGTTTTTGTAACATTTTGACATGATTTTTGATTCAGATATGGATCAGATGAAGGAAAAGTTTGCTAAATTACTCTTGGGCGAGGATATGTCCGGCGGAGGGACCGGAGTTTCATCGGCTTTAGCACTCTCAAATGCCATTACAAACCTTGCTGGTACTTTCTTACTTCTGTTATATAATCCTTTAAGTGCATGGAACAAAGAAGTGAATATATTCTTATCGGACATATATTCGAGGAGGGAAAGGGTTACCGAATTCGTATCGATAATTGGTTTCAGCATCTGTTTTTGGTGAACAATCTCGCTTGGAGCCAATGTCGCCTGAAAGGAAAGCTAGGTGGAAAAAAGAAATGAACTGGCTATTGTCTGTTACTGATCACATTGTTGAATTAGTCCCTTCTCACCAAAAACACAAGGACGGTTCGGAAATGGAGGTATCTCTTCGTCCGAATATTCGGACATGTAATTGCGGATTTTAATTCTCTTGGGATCTTGATTGTTCTTGATTTGTTCAGATAATGGTCACCAAGCAACGAAAAGATCTTCTTATGAACATTCCTGCCCTTAGGACACTTGACAGAATGCTTATTGTAAGGACATGGATGTATCATGTACCTTGTATGTTGTGTAATTGCATTTGAGGTTATAGATGGTCTGATTAGAAATTAACAATGGTGAGCAGGATGGTCTCGATACCTTCAAGGACCAGACCGAATTCTATTACCTGTCGAAAGATGCCCCGGACTCGGAAAGGAAGAGGAAGGATGATAAATGGTGGCTGCCTACCGTTAAAGTTCGCCCCGGTGGTCTGTCCGATGCAGCAAGGAAGAATCTGCAGGTTCAAAAGGAATGTGTGACTCAAGTTCTTAAAGCAGCAATGGCCATCAATGCTCAACTCCTGTCAGAGATGGATATCCCTGAAAGCTACATTGAAGCCCTCCCCAAGGTACCGTAACGAAATTCTCGAACCTCGGGTTTATACCGCTCGATTCTCACATCGGTTTTTTTTTCTTTTTCGGTCATGCTTTGTTAGAATGGGAGAGCTAGTCTTGGTGATTCAATCTACAAGAGCATCACAGATGAATTCTTCGATCCGGATCAGATTCTCGGCAGTATGGACCTGTCATCGGATCACAAGATTTTAGACCTCAAGAATAGGATTGAGGCATCTATAGTGATTTGGAAGAGGAAAATGAACCAAAAGGATAGTAAATCATGGGGTTCTGGTGTTAGCATTGAGAAAAGAGAACTGTTTGAGGAAAGAGTTGAGACCATTTTACACCTTATCAAGCATAGGTTCCCTGGACTCCCTCAATCTTCACTAGACATCAGCAAGATCGAGTACAATAAGGTAACGATGGACCGACATACCGACATTTCGAATGAAACATTGAGTTTTGTTGGTGTTACACAATGCACATTTCTTCCATAGGCATTGAATTGGTTGTATTGGCATTACAGGATGTAGGGCAGGCTGTCCTGGAGAGCTATTCAAGAATACTGGAAAGTTTGGCACATACCGTCTTATCCCGAATCGAAGATGTCGTCCAAGCTGATTTTCTCAGTTCAACTGAATCGAAGCCCGTAAAAGCGGAGAGCCAGCCTGCAAGCCCCCGAAACAATTCGGATTCTACGAACGGGATGACCCTCTCGGATTTACTTACTTGGGGTGCAGATCAAAATGAGAGTGAAGACCAAGCAGAGCCAGTAGCAGAGGCAGGCAGAGAGTATGAATCAAAGCACTTGCAAAAGCTAAACATGCTGGTTAGCAAGAAGATTTCTTATCTGGACAGCTTGGCCGGATCGAAAAGTCCGACATCGCGCCATTAATGGACGAGGCACATGAAGATTAATGGGGAGAAGAAGGAATAGAACAAAAAACTGGAAGCAGATAGAGAGATAGATAGATCCTGAAAATTCAAAGCATCACCTTTAAACCAAGAAAAAAAGCCGTTTGTAGTTTGTTAGCTACCTAAAAATATCATTCTTTTTTATTTGTTTTGTCTTCAAAAATCTATCAAATATTATTACACCTTGATTGTTGGTGTCCACATTCTTTAATTATAACTATGTAATGAGTGTCCAATATTGTATATACTATTTTTCTCTAAATTTTGTTCATTTATTTTAAGGATTGTTGAATTCTAACATGGGATATTTCAAATGAAATGATATAGTTGGCAAAAACACTTGTATTTATTTTTGAATCTGAAATTTTCTTGGGTGATCATGTGTATATTTCTTAATCTGAAATTCTCTCGGTTAGTTATTCATTTATTAATTATATGTACTTTAAAATCTGAATTTTTTTAAACCCAACAAATATCTCAGTGGAGAGACAGATATATTATCGACACGAATTTTTAAAAAAATTAGGAAATATTAGGGGTTTTTAAAAATTGAGTATTTAAATTCTAGGATCTTTTTTCAAACAGGGTAATTTAGGTTGTAATACGAAGTTGGGCAGGCCTGATTTCGGCTGGTTTGAAGTTGGGTCTGACCCGGATGGAATTTAGTTATACCAAAATGCTAAAACAAATAACTAATCAACCAGGACAATTTATTTAAATTACAATTTATGTAAGATTCATCAATTAGTCGAGTGATTAAAAATATTTATATTGTATTATTTTATATTATTTGAATCTTAATATTTGAACAACCACAGCAGCTCGGTACTTTTTTTTTAATATTTAAATTTTATATTTACACTAAATCTGAGTTTAGTTTAGAGATTTGTATATCAAGTTAGATTGGATATGGAATATTGGACGAGGTTGCTATTTAGGGACGAACTCAGGAGTTGATGTTGATGGGTGAATTTATAAAAATTTAGAAAATACAAAAATAAATTTTTAATAGTAAATATATAAAATTTATAAAAAAAATTATTAAATCATATACAAATTTCATATTTTCAAGGAATCACCGTCCCAACCCCGATCCATGTCTGTTGTTATTGTTTGCTAAGGAAATTTGTGATATTAATGTATCTAAGTTAGGTTTTGACCATCTGCTTGGATTGTCTTGTTGGTGGTACTACAAATCTATATACAATGATGTGGACTCATCATCATCATCACTATTTAAATCTATAAATTAAAAAATAATACTTGACTAAATACATGAACGATGTCACTTATAGAAAAGGGTACACCCATTTTTTTAAAAAATTTTATATAAAATATTAAAAATAAAATTAACACCATTAAAAAAATAACACTAATCAGGGTAAAGTCATTAAATTTTCTCTCTTTGCCACTGATTAAATATATTAGAATGTGTCATCTTACCGTTTTATAACAACGATATTAATTGAATTAAAACTCAGATAAACTCTTAATGAATATCTTATTTAGTTTATTTTTAATATATTTTAAAGAATTATAATCTATTTATACGGTATAAGTTATAAAAAATTCACACGTTTTTAATTAAACTGAGTTTAATAATTAAATTTAGGGTAGCTATTCCATGCACAGGCGGCGAAAACAAAAAGTTTCTACAAGCGTTTTAATTTTATAGTTTATGAACTCTATTTAGGGTTTAATGTTTAGAGGTTTGAGTGTAGGAGTTTTGAATTTAGGAATGTAGTTAGAATTCATAGTTTATAAGTTAAGACCTAAACCCTAGACACTAAACTCTAACTATAAACAACAAATTATAACCATGAATCATAATTCTAAATCCCTAAACTCTAAATCTTAAATCGGGTCCTTAAACTCTAAAATTAAAAACGCTTGTAAAATATTTTATTTCTACCATAATACACAAGATATTTTCCCTAAAATTTAAGCATATAATGTTTTTAAAAAAAATTTATATTATATCGACCGATTTTAAAATATATGAAGCTGAATATTAATTTTTTGTTTGTGAAAATCTATAAGTCCAGTGTAGAGGTAGCAATCGGGTCGTTTGGATCGGTTTCGGTTCGGGTCATTTCAGTTCATGTCATTTCGGGTCTATTTGTAATCTGTTTAGGTTCAGGTCGATTCGGTTCTGGTCTGGTTCGAATTTAGTTCGGGTCTATGATAAATCGGGTTTGGTTCGTGTATTGGATCGAGTCAAAATCGGAACTGTTGTTTTCAGGTCGGGTCAATATCAGATCGGTTGCTTTCGATTCGGGTCATAATCGGTCGTTCGGGACGGTTTTGGGTCGGGTCAACCTCTGAATTTTCGGGTCAATTCGATTTGAGTTGGGTATGATTCACAAAGACTTTATTGATGCAGAAGATTGTGTCGGTGAAGGATAGAAAGACTTTATAGAGTTTATAGTTTATGATATAATTTATAGGGTTTGGAGTTTATGGTACAATTCATAGGTTTTGGACTAAATTACAATAATAAGAGATAAATATAGGTCAATTTGGATAAAAATAAAATTTTAGGGACAAATTTGAACCAAAATATCATTATATTAAAAATATTAGACTAAAATAGAAATAAATAGGGGTCAATTTCGGCTAAAAATTAAATACATGGACTAAAATGAAAGAAATCATCATATTAAAATTATTAGACTAAATTACAAAAATAGAAATAAATAGGCGTCAATTTCGACTAAAAATAAATTTTTGAGGACTAAAAAATCATCGTGGGGACGAAGATTGCTATATACAAAGTCCGAACCGTAAGAATACTAATGACTAAATTGAATTAGACTAAAACTTAAAAATGAATATTATGACTAAAATATAAAATTGTAAAAACAAAAAGATCTAAAGGGTAATAATCTCTTGCCTAAAAAAATGGACGCTTCTTTCCTTCTAAAATTTGCCATCTCAATTAATATGTTTGAAAGTTGACGCTTGCTAGCTGTCTTTTTTCCTCTTCTTTTTTTTGACCCATTGTCATTTTTTCTTTTTTAATTAAAATGGAAGGATGCATTTGGTGGGAAACAATCTCGCTTATTACTTTAGGTTAGGAAAATTAATTTTTATCCCTTTTGATTTTAGAAGTTTTTTATTGAAGTCCTAAAATTTTATTTTTAGGGTTTAATTTAATTGAGTACCAATTTAAGTTAATTTAATTGAAATTTGGTATTTAGTTTTAGAATTCTTTTAATTATGTATGTAATTTATGCTTATAGGTTTTAATTTAGATCAATTAGATCATAGACTTAATAAGTTAATTCAGTTTGGCCATATAAATTTTGATTTAATATAATTATACACATACCATTTTGATTTTGATGTAAACATGTAAATATGTAATTGTACACATGAAAGTTAGAACTCTAATTTTAGCTCAATTGTACACAAGAAGCTTTTATTTAAATATTTAATCAAATTCAAATGCATAACATTAACAAGTCGAATGAGAATTAATCTAATAAACCAATAACTCTAAACTAAAGCATAGATCATTAATACTAAATGCTAACCATAAATCTTAAGGAATTAAAATTAATCTCATAAACCAATAACCCTAAACTAAACCATAAATCATAATACCATTAATACTAAACCATAAACCTTAAGAGATCATAAACCTCAAGAAATCGGAATTAATCTCATAAATCAATAACTCTAAATTAAACTATAAACCATACAACTGTTAATACTAAATCATAAACCATTAAACTTAAGGAAACAAAATTAATCTCATAAACCAATAATCCTAAATTAAACCATAAACCATTAATGTTAAACCATAAACCCTGAACCTTAAGAAAACAAAATTGATCTCATAAACTAATAACCCTAAACCATAAACCATAAAAATCGTTAATACTAAACCATAAATCTTAAAGAATCAGAATTAATCTCATAAACCAATAATCTTGAACTAAACCATAAATCGTTAAGAATAAACCCTAAACCTTAAAGAACACAATTAATCTCAAAAACCCTAAACTAAACCAATAACCCTAAACTATAAACATTATAACATTATAGAAAACAAAATTTTAACTAAAAAATCCTAAATTATAAACCTTAGACCTTAAATCCTAAACATTAAATCCATAAAATAAACTCTAAAAACGAAATGAGGTACCAATTTGACAAATTTAAAAGTATAGAAAATTGCGAGTCCAGTGACCAGTTCATGAATTTTACCATGAAATAAAGCCAAAATCAAATTAGGGACCAATTTGACAATTTTAATTTTTTAAATAGAAAGTCTAATGACCAATTTGACAAATTTACCATAACTTGAATTATAAATAGATAACAATGAAAATAAGTTATTCATCTACTTTACCTTAATTTTCGGGTTAAAATTGGGTCGATGTTCGGTTCAACTTTCGGTTCGGGTAACCTTCGGTTTGGGTCTATTCGGTTCGGTTGAAAATCAGTTCAGGTCTATTTCGGTTCAATAAAAAATTTGGGTTAATTTCAGTTCGGTTTGATAAAAATTTTGGGTCAGTTTCGGTTCGGTTTATTTCAAATTTTGGATCAAATTTAGATCATCATATTTGGATCAATATCGAGTCTTGATTCAGGTAAATCGGTTCAGGTCTCGGATCAAAATTTTCCAAGTATAGTTCAGCGTGTGATTATTTTAAACCGTCAATCATCATTCATAATGTCAATAATTAGAGTTTTGGTGTCATAGTCTTTCTGATAACAAAATAAAATAAGTAGATTTGATCCGATCTGAGGTGTTTCTTAGGCAAGTCTTTTTGTCTTTCGGTGCAAGTCACTTTTTTATACAACTCATCCTTCTTTTGTCTCACATTCAATATTTAATATATATTTTACTACTTATTTTACATTATTCAGGAATCAAGTTGACTTATATTGTAATTTAAAAGATTAAAAATTTTACCAATAAGTATTGTGTGCATTGTTAAAATATATTGTACTCTCAAGGAGGAGACGTGAGTTTAAACTTTAGAAATGATATTGTTGGGAGGAGCAGCCTTGCACCCTGAACATGGACTGTAAGACGGGCATGCATAACAAAAAAAATTAAAAATTTTATATTGAATTGTTCAAATTATTATATTTTTATTTAAAATTAACTTGAATAGACTGACTAATTGAAAGATAACTCAACTCTTGAACGATTGTCGGAAAGATCTTACTAACTATGCTTATTGGGTTTGGTCTGGATTGAGAACCATTACTCTCCATTGGATGTAGATTTTGTATTTGAGTCCATTTCTTGACATACCAACAGTTGGTAGGTGTGAGCAAAATTCGTCTCGACTCACAAAAATTAAAATAAAGCTTGAGCCGTAAACTCGATATATTCGAAACATTTTGACTCGACTCGATCGAACGCCAAAAGTTGGAAAATGGAATATAAATGTGCAAGTATCAATATTTGAGTTAAAGAAACCGCTACCCAATGAGCTCCAATATTTGGGTAACTAAGCTCAAAGTCAATGGAATCCAAGTTTCAATATTTTAGTTTCAGTGTGGTCCTTTGCAATTGCCGGTCTAAATATCATAAGCCTCCTTATAGTAAGAAATTTAGCTGAGCTGATACTCAATTTGTGCAAGCAGCAGCATTTTCAACGCCCAATTGTTGTAGTGAACACAATGGGTACCTCTTTATTTATATACTTTGCACTCATCATGCCTTTCTTCTTCTAACTTTCTTCAACTGTTCCCACAATGGCTCACCTGGTGGGCTCCGATGAGATGCAGTCTTCGCTGTTCGAGTTGGCACAGATTGGAAGGAGCATCAGGTCGTCGTTTAGAAGTCCGGCACCGAGTTTCTGTGACGATGATGATTGTAATGAATATGAATTGCAATGGGCTCAAGTTCAGAGATTGCCAACTTTTGAACGGATTAATACCGCCTTGTTCGACGACGACAAGGAAGAAAATGGAAATTATGTCAAAGGGAAACGTGTTGTTAATGTCACCAAACTTGGAGCTGATGAACGCCACATGTTTGTCGAGAAGCTCATCAAACAAATCGAAAAAGATAACCTGCGTTTGTTGAAGAAACTTAGACATAGGATTGACAAGTGATCAATCATCCTTTCTCACGCTGTATAACTCAGTGAAATGATATGTTATTCTGATTTATAACTTTGTTTTTCAGGGCTGAGGTAAAGTTGCCGACTGTTGAAGTAAGATTTAAGAATCTATATGTTGAAGCAAAATGCAAGTTAGTTCATGGCAAACCTCTTCCCACACTTTGGAACACCGCTCGAACCTTGCTTTCGGTGAGTATCTCTGCTTTTTGTTGCTCGGAGTTCAACACATTTTCAGACATGGTACTTTCCAAATACATGGGAAAAAATGTTGGACACATCTGTATATTCTCACCAAAATCTGAGCAACCTACCTAGCATGTGCACCTTAGTTGCTTTGCTCTCTCAAAATCATATACAGGAATATAGCATACCGGTTAAGTTTTGTTTTGTTTTTTTGGTTGCGACAGGATTTAGCCAATCTGCCCGGTTCAAAACAAGAAGCGACGATAAGCATCCTAAACGATGTAAGCGGCATCATTAAACCAGGAAGGTAGATCCATGGAGTACTCTGAAGTTGACATTTTTTTAGTTAATCTTTTATAGCTAGAAAGACATCCATGATAGAAGTAGTGAATTCTCTTTGTTCTTCATGCAGAATGACTTTATTGCTTGGCCCTCCAGGATGTGGCAAAAGCACGTTACTGCTGGCGCTTGCCGGGAAACTGAGTCATTCTCTTAAGGTAATATCTAAGAAATTTTCTCAAGTGTTTATTCTGACAAGTGACATGAACGTGATGCGATCGCAATTAAACAAAAAGGTTGTAATTCTTGGTAACTTCATAATGCTGTGCTGCATTTCATGAATTGATTGTGATTCTTGACTGGTTGTTGGCCATGGAATTGGTTTTCCCTATGTTACTCAATCATGTGTTGCTTATAATTTTTTCTCTTTTTATTTTACTCTATTCTCTTTTAAAGGTTGCGGGGGAAATAACATATAACGGCTACCGACTAGACGAGTTTGTTCCTCAGAAAACCTCTGCTTATACAAGCCAATATGATCTGCATACCCCGGAGATGACAGTTAGGGAGACAGTAGATTTTTCTGCACGTTTTCAAGGAATTGGAAGCCGAGCTGGTAAGAGCACCTTGACAATTTTACTGTTGTTTTCATGGAAATTTCGTAGTCTTTTCAGGTTCCCAACTGGTAAAGTTTCAATAATTTTTTGTTTTCTTGTTTTAAAATTATTTTGTGTATGAAGAAATCATGAAAGAAGTCAGCCGAAGAGAGAAGCAGGCCGGAATCATCCCTGATCCTGACATAGATGCTTATATGAAGGTAACCATTTAGCTTAGTTGCTTTCATGGTCATAACATTTCTTGATAATAGAAGAAATTATCCATAATTCAAGACTGGAAATTGAGCAAAGGCCCAAGTGGGACTTTCCTATATGAAAAGAATGAGATTTAAAGCCATTGAAATTATAAAGTTAGAATTTGTTGCTGTCAGTAATTTGTGTTGGATACAATGCTATGTATGCTTTAGAGGAATTTAATCATTATTTCAAACCGTTTCGCAGGCAATATCAGTTAAAGGACAGGAAAGTACTCTCCAAACTGATTATATTTTGAAGGTAGTTCACCATTTCTCTTTTACAAAGCTGAAATTTTAGCAAATCTTTCCTTGAGACATGGCTAAATTATTTCTTTTTCTGTTTCTAAATGTATTTCAGATTCTTGGACTAGACATCTGTGCTGACACCATGGTTGGAGATGCCAATAGGAGAGGCATCTCAGGTGGTCAAAAGAAACGATTGACAACAGGTAGTGGATGTTTGAGGGTAAACTTTCCTGGTTTATGGCATTCGACCATTTCTTGGCAACAATACTGCTTTGTATGCTGAATATGATTGGTAAGTTTCTCTCTGAACGCAGGTGAGATGATTGTAGGGCCAACAAAAGCTTTGTTCATGGATGAAATATCGAATGGCCTTGACAGTTCAACCACTTTCCAGATAGCGTCCTGCCTTCAGCATCTGGTGCATATTACTGAAGCTACTGCGTTGATATCACTTCTTCAGCCTGCCCCGGAAACCTTTGATCTCTTCGATGATGTTATTTTAATGGCGGAAGGGAAACTTGTGTATCAAGGCCCACGCACTAACATTTGCAAGTTCTTTGAGGACTGTGGGTTTAAGTGCCCTGAAAGAAAGGGCATTGCTGACTTCCTTCAGGAGGTATTCTTTCATAGTAGTGAGTGTCGTGTACTACAAGTATGTGCCCGGCAGCATTTCAAGAGAAACGAAGAGTTGGAGCAATATAGCTTATCTTCTTGTTTTTCCATTCATTTCTTTGATGGTTGTCCTTTCTAACTTCTTCAGGTAATATCTAGAAAAGATCAAGAGCAGTATTGGCACCATACAGAGCGACCTTACAGTTATGTTCCGGTTGATCAGTTCATAAAAAGGTTTAAAGAGTATCATATTGGTCAGAATTTAGATGAAGAACTCTCAAATCCATTTGACAAGTCTCAAAGCCACAAAGATGCTTTGTCCTTCAATCCATACTCCCTGAGTAAATGGGAGCTTTTCAAAGCTTGCTCAATGAGAGAATTACTTCTGATGAAGAGAAACTCTTTCACTTATGTGTTTAAATCTGTACAGGTAATTGCCCTTTTGTTTTGCTTTGTTCTTTTCCATCATTTATGAGCTGAAAGCAAATATTATTGGATTGTTTCTTTATGCAGCTTGTCATAATTGCTGCAATAACAATGACTGTTTTCCTTCGAACTCGAATGTCTGTTGATGACATCCATTCCAGTTATTTTATGGGTTCTATGTTTTTTGCACTTGTGATACTTCTTGCTGATGGGTTTCCAGAATTAAGCATGACTGTATCAAGAATTGCTGTGTTCTACAAGCAGAGGGAGTTGTGCTTCTATCCTGCATGGGCTTACGCGATTCCTGCAGCAATTCTTAAAGTTCCACTTTCACTTTTGGTGTCCTTTATTTGGACAGCCATGACTTATTATGTCATTGGATACAGCCCTGAGGTTGGAAGGTCAGTTGCATTCCATGTTAGTTCTACTTTTTATTGACAGTATCCCGTGTGATGCATATCCAGATATGGTGTGGAGATATGATCCTCCAAGGATTCCAGATACATGGAAATCTTGGAAAAAATTGAATGTACCTGTCTTGGGTGCATACCGTTGTCTGAAACTCATTCCCGAATATGAGTAACATACATTGTATTTAGAGAACTTTTGTTGTTCAAGAAAAGTTGAAGTCCTATACCGGTAATGTGGCATAGTTATATGAAGCTTGACAATATATAAGCTAACTTCATGGATGTCGTCCAATGTATATCTGGATATGGGTATGGGGATATGATCCTCCAAGGACACCAAAGACATGAAAATATTGAAAATACACGTGTTAGAGACATACTAATGTCTGAACTCATGCTTGAGTTCGAGTAACATAGGTTGTATTTAGGGAACTTTTGTTGTTCAAGAAAAGCTTAAGGTAATTTGACATAGTTATATGAAGTTTGACAATATCTGAACTAACTTCATGAATATCTAAAGTCATCTACTGGTAATGTAGCATAGTTACATGAAGCTTGACAGTGTCTGAACTAACTTCATGGATGCCCTGGTAATGAATTTAATCATTTAACTCTTTACCTAGAGATCCATTTTTAGAAATGGATGAAATTCAAGAAAACCACAAGTGAATTAAACTTCCATGTCAACCATATCTCCTTCCTTTAGACCTAATGCTATAACTTTTGCATTTCAAATATGATCTAATTTGGTGTACTGTTTATATTTTCTTTGTTAGGTTCTTCCGCCAATTCCTTGTATATTTTGGTGTGCACTTAGCATGCATGTCCATGTTTCGTTGCATTGCCTCGCTCTGCCAAACTATAGTTGCCTCCACGACAGTCGCTTCTTTAGTCATTATAATTGTTTTGCTGTTCGGTGGCTTCATTATCCCGAAGCGTAAGATTTGAATGAGCTCTTGAACAGTTCATCTGGATGACATATTGTTTATCTAAGAGTTATGCTTTTCTCTTTATTCCCACCCTCACTTTTGTTGATTGCAGCATCTTTACCTTCTTGGTTGGAATGGGGATTTTGGCTTTCTCCAATGACATACGGGGAGATAGGCCTTAGTTTGAACGAATTTCTTGCTCCTCGGTGGCAAAAGGTATTGTTCGGTTGCTCCAACATCATTGTAGCAAGGATTTGCAGTTGGTTTAGTCCTATGTCACTCGTACTCGAGTGAGTGTCGGATATGAGTTTGTGTCTAACAAAGGTGTATTCAATTATGTTGAAGTTCTTCCATATTTGGATGGTCATATTGGCATATTCTTGTAACAGTGGTTTAGCCAGCCTATTGGGATGTTTGCAGTGATTTCTTTCTTCCTTTTAATCCTGCAAAAGATTTGGGATGAAATTATCTTCTCTTTCAATTATATTTACAGGCGATGTCTGGAAATACAAGCATAGGGAAACAAACTCTAGAAAGCCTAGGACTGAACTTCGATGGCTACTTTTACTGGATATCCATCGCAGCATTATTTGGGTTCACACTCCTTTTCAATGCTGTTTTTACCTTTGCTTTAACTTTCTTGAACTGTAAGCTCATCTTCTGTGTATCTGTAAGTTTCAGTAAGCATAAACATTTCCTGCATATGTACTAAGCCATGCATTCACATGAACTCAGCCCCAGGAAAGTCTCGGACTATGATTTCTTTTGAAAGGTACTCTCAACTACAGAGAGAAGACGAAAAAGATAGTTTACAAGAAGTTAAAGGCACTGTTAATGATTCAGTAAATATTGCAGGACCAAAAACCAGTGAGTATGGCAACATAACATTGGATTTGTTGATTATATTTCCCAATTTTCTTACTACTGCTATCTGCAATTTCATAGGACAACTGGTTTTGCCTTTCGAGCCATTAACTGTAACATTTCAGGATGTGCAGTACTATGTAGACATTCCTCAGGTAAACATTCTGGAGCTGGTATAGACCTCTCTTTTGAGTAATTCTGTCTTGTCAGTTCTAATTTTCAAGTCCACAATGCCATTGTTCTGTTATTTTTCTTCCAGGAAATGAGAGAAAGGGGTTATAAGCATAAAAAACTACAGCTTCTCTCAGACATTACGGGTGCATTCCGGCCCGGTATTTTGACAGCATTGATGGGTGTCAGTGGAGCAGGGAAAACAACTCTAATGGATGTTCTTTCCGGAAGAAAAACCAGTGGTATTATCGAAGGAGATATTAGAATCGGTGGGTACCCGAAGGTTCAAGACACATTTGCAAGGGTCTCAAGTTACTGTGAGCAAACTGATATACACTCTCCACTAATCACTGTGGAAGAATCAATAGTATATTCTGCTTGGTTGCGTCTCCCATCTCGGCTTGATTCGAAAACTAAGGATGTATGATCATACTAACACTTCTTTCAGCTCATGAATGTATATTTTTATAGTTTGTGGCAGGATTTGATAACCTTTCTAATGATTTTTTTCTCAGGAATTTGTTAATTTTGTCATTGAAACTATAGAGCTAGATGGGGTTAGAGATTGTTTGGTAGGCATTCCAGGAGTCAATGGGTTATCAACTGAGCAAAGGAAAAGGCTGACCATAGCAGTGGAGCTTGTTGCCAATCCATCTATCTTATTCATGGATGAGCCTACTTCTGGTTTAGATGCAAGAGCGGCTGCGATTGTAATGAGAGTAGTGAAAAATGTTGCCGAAACGGGAAGAACAGTTGTTTGCACGATCCATCAACCAAGTATTGACATATTTGAGGCATTTGATGAGGTAAGAGTAATTTTGTATACCAAAAAACAAAGGATTGACAGTGAAATTTTAGCTTATCTGATACTTTTTCTTAAAAGGCTATGCTCCATATCTGGACAATGAAAACAAGAGAAAATTCATTTTGCTTTGTTCTTCTTGCAGTTGGTTTTGATGAAAACAGGTGGACAGATGATCTATTCTGGGCCGTTGGGGCAGAACTCCAGGAGGGTTATTGAATACTTTCAGGTCACTCAACTTTCAGAACTATAACGGTGTAGTTTTCTCATTATCTGTGTTGCTCCAACTTTATTTTACTTAAAGTAATCATGTCCGAAACATTTTCAGACATGAACTGAACACACCTACATCGAAAACATTATGATATCTGACACTCACATTTGAGTCCAAGTAACATAGCTCGTTATTGTCGGAGAGTCAATACTCTGTGGTATCCGATAGGTATAACCTCCTTTCTGAAGCTGATTAACCCTTTCTCCCATTGTTGCTATAGAATATCCCCGGAGTTCCCAAGATTAAAGATAACTACAATCCAGCAACATGGATGTTGGAAGTTACTTCTACATCAGTAGAGGTTGGAAATGGAATAGATTTTGCTGAAATTTATAAGAGCTCCACCTTGTACCAGTAAGTAAAAATACTAGGATGTTTTATCTGCTGTCCTATTTTTAATCTTGAGGGTGAAATTATAATCTTATATACTAGGAGTCGGATAGAGCTTGTTATGTGGAAATCTTACATTTGGCCTTGAATGTGACTGTTTTGGTCTTGCATTTGAAGGGAAAATAAGGAGCTGGTTAAGCAGTTGAGCTCACCAAGTCCAGGTTCAAAAGATTTAAAATTTCCCACTCGCTTCCCTCAGAATGGTTTCGAACAGTTCAAAGCATGCCTTTGGAAACAGTGTTTGTCCTACTGGCGAAGCCCTTCATACAATTTGACGCGAATTGTGTTTACGGCCGCCTCGTCTCTGCTGTTTGGCGTGCTATTCTGGCAGCAAGGAAAGAATATGTTCGTATATACATTTCATTGATGCTGCCATCTTTTACATTTGTTTTACCAAATGATTGTTAAAATATTGAAATTGCTTGCACTCAATCATATCTAGCACATAGCAAGCAGTGATGCCTTCTTGCAGGAAGGTTTCCCATTAGTCCTAAAATATTGAAACTGTTTCTTTGTTTTGTAGAAACAATCAACAAGACGTGTTCAGCATAGCTGGTTCGATGTATTCAGTCATAATTTTCTTTGGCATAAACAATTGTTCAACAGTTCTACCATTTATTTCGATGGAGCGTACAGTTTTATACCGGGAAAGATTTGCAGGAATGTACTCCTCATGGGCCTATTCATTTGCACAGGTTTAAACTCAAGCTAATAATCACATTAAGGGCTTTTCTGCTAGACACATACTTATATCCGACACAAACGCCTGAGGCAACGTAATGTGGATTCCTGATTTATCCGAATCTGGTTTGTGATTTTGTAGGTGATTGTGGAGATTCCGTACTTGTTAACCGTAGCAATTATTTATGAGATCATCACATATCCAATGATGGGATACGAATGGTCGGCCTATAAGTTTTTCTGGGCATTCTACAGCATGCTTTGTACACTTCTATGCTTCAATTACTTAGGAATGTTGCTGGTTTCACTCACTCCAAATGTTCAAGTGGCTTCCATTCTGACATCTTCTTCCTACACCATGCTGAATTTGTTTTCTGGATTCATAATTCCAAAAGCAGTAAGTTTCTAATTTATAAACTATCTCACAGATTACCCTCTTCCAAAAAGACACATCTAAGAGAATGTGCAGCGCCACCGCTTTTATATCCCAAGACCTCACCTTTTATTTTCGAGGTGGGATTAATGTCTTTCGCAACTGAGTGTGTGGCTTTTTGGTTGCAGCAAATACCGAAATGGTGGATTTGGTTGTATTACATATGTCCCACATCTTGGGCAATGAATGGCATGCTTACTTCCCAGTATGGAGATGTTGAGAAACAAATACTTGCTTTTGGGGAGAAAACAACTGTGGCAGCTTTCATTCAAGATTACTTCGGTTTCCACCATAGCTCTTTAGGCATTGTAGCTGCTGTTCTCTTCACCATCCCTGTTATTTTTGCTACCCTTTTCGCTTACTTCATCGGAACCCTGAACTTCCAAAGGAGGTAGCTGTTCTATATCTACTACATAATGTATGTATGTATGTATGTATGTATGTATGTATGTATGTATGTATGTATGTATGTATGTATGTATGCATGCATGCATGTATGTATGTATGTATGTATGTATGTATGTATGTATGTATGTATGCATGCATGCATGCATGCATGTATGTATGTATGTACGCACGCACACGTATACAGCTCTGTAAACGTCTTTTGATTGTCCATAGTTTCAATATTGCTGGTTTCAGAAGTCATAAAAGTTCTGTTGTATCCTGGGAGTGTTGTTACCTAGACTTGTTAACAAAGTTTGTGCAAAGACAATTAGCTCTCTAAAGAAAGTGATTCACTGTGCATCGAAGTTTTTTCTTTTTACAATAGAACGGTATTTATATTTTCAACGTAAATGGCAGAATTCGAACCCGCATCGAAGTCTTAATTCATATTATCATCCTTCATTTCCATATGTGAAGAAGAGCTATATGTTGGTGGAATGATGGGTTCATCAGGCTTATTTAGAAAAGCCAGGCGATTGTAAGTTTCAGCAAATGCATAGGTTTGAAGGTGTTTCCAAATCTGCTGCTATTCGAATTTATTTTTGTAGGTAATGGATTTGCATGTAAGAAAATATGACTAGGATGAAAAATAATTAATATTTTAAATAATTATATTCAGATAACATTTTTTAGCATTAATTGGCTACGAAAAAAATGGAAAATAATCAATTACAATTGGCAAGTTAAAACGATTTTAGGGATCAAAAACTTTCTTTTCTAGCCATAATATCCACACTATTTTAACAAAAGGAAAATAATTAGAATGATATCTTAATTAATTTTTACATAGTAAAACAAGCTCACCATACCATCAAAAACTCCATATCTGTGCTCTGCAGTCTGCTCCAACTTCCGTGTTAAAAAATCGGCTAACCTCCCTCTCCATTCCCTTGTGTGCACCACAAAAATAACAATCTCTTGTAATTGATGTTTCAGTTTTTCTTCTACGGTGCCTCGACCTGAAATGAACATGCATCGATGCGGTACATACAATTACAAACATCCATCCATCGCCTTTTGAATCATAAGGACTCGGGGCTTGTAGAGGGCCTAATTCTAGAAGGCATTCTTCCGCCAAACTTGTGACCAGAGGTAGTCTTTGGTGTTATTGACATTTTCTGCAATTCACAATCAAATTCATCCATATCGATACCTTGCTCGTCGAAGCTCTTTCCAACCCAACCATTCATCATATCCTCATTTTCATTCACATGATCCCGAACCAACTCATCGTCACTGCTGCCATCATCCTCATCATCATCGTAAGCATCATCGTATGTTGGTTTTACCATTGACCAGAAGACAAACATCGGACGGATGAAACTTTATTTTTTGGAAGCGAGAAAAAACAAAAAAAGGGACTTGGTCAGCAAAGCAGGAAGAAAGCAAGATTCACTTTCATTTCATAAACTGATAAAAGGCAGAATTGGTATGTCCAATTCTAGATACAGTAGATTTGCTCAAGAGCGTGAAGACTAAATCATTTGGAAATGAAAGAACTCGAACCTGTCACATCTTTTCAGCAAACATGGGTCGAAAGGAAAAAATGTGTCGAGCCTTTCCAGGCCACCAAATGCCCTTGAAAGTTCTGACTCTAGCAGCCCATCAAAAATGAATGTTTCACACACGAAGAAAAGAGAAGCAGCTTTTGCCTGTCTGAGAAACTCCTCCACTACAGATGGAAGGCATACCTATTCAAGATGGATTACTGGGATTAGACGGGAAAATTTAATCAATATTTGAGATGGATTCAAGCCTGCTCATATGCTAATAAAAAAAAACAGGGAGGTCCATATATAGACCGGAAGTGCCTTTCCGGAATAAATAAAAAATTTGGATGGATAGAATCCATGTTATAGCTTTACCTGTCTGGCTGTTATCTTTATGAAATTTAAGGGCAAGCAAACATTGCAACAAAACTATTTCTCACCTTCAAAGGATTCAATTTATGCTTTAGGACTTGTTCCAGTGGCATGAGAAGTTGTAACCTCAAGCGTGGAACATTCACAAAAGCATTCATTCGAAAGCAGAGAACATACATAATCGCCTGCAACAGATAGTAATAACTTCAGCTTTCTAACAAACAAGTAATGCAATCCAAGTGCAAACAATATCTTAACAATTACTTGTTTCCAGATAAATTTATGCTTATAACTGACACGTTTTAGCATCTGTTGTTTCCAATAAAGTATAGGCCTTCAAGGGTTAGAACATCAACCTGGCATCCAGAATAGAAAACTCTATGTGCATTTGGATTTAAATCACCATCGTGAGTTTCACAGTATTCCAAGCACCAATCAACCAACCTAAATTTCATAGAAGCCGAACAACGTTAGCAACAAAGCTTTCATTTTCATTCACACTATCCATGTAGTCAGAACAGTGCTAGAAGACGGTTAAAGAAGATGAATCTCAAAAAGTTGCAATGTAGAACCTTTTTAGCATGCTACAAATAAAAGAAGCAGACAGAAACTTCGCTCGAGATAAGTAGCTAGCAAGATAAGATACAGCACTCATCCTGCATAAAACAGAAATTAATTAGCATAAGAGGTGATGCACCCGACTCATGTTTTTAGCCTATCTTCTGAATTTAGATTAACAGTTTCAACTTTCAAGTATAAGTAGTCTCAATCCTACATTAAATCCAGAACACAGAAAAATCAAGGGGGTAGAAAACATATATGGGAAAAGGCTTCTACTTTTGAGGCAACAATATGACTGTCTCATCAATAACTTGTTGTTCAAGACATGTAAAATAGGCATTGTTTTCAAGGCTTCTACTTTTGAGGCAACAATATGACTGTCTCATCAATAACTTGTTGTTCAAGACATGTAAAATAGGCATTGTTTTCAAGGTAACATGTATAGGGCACTATCCAAGCAACAAGATGACAATGTCTCATAGATTTCCAGTTGATCAAAACCCGTGTAAAATAGGCCTTAATTTCTTGGTAGTATGTATAGGCTTTCTAAGTACCCGCCAAAAAATATAAACTTTCCTTGCTCTATGGACATGTGAAATTTCTGAGCTGGAAGTGAATAGGCAATAAAAAAATACTGAACTTAGTAACTAGCAGAGGCATAATGATCTAACATCCCCTTTTTACTTTGTTAGAAATGACAAATGGCAACATGTCAGTCAGACCCTGTCTGAAAAGACTACAAAACCATGTCACGTAATATGCTGCTCAATGTCTGTACTTAACATTTTAGTGTTGCTAGAACAGGGTTCCAATTGCCCAACCTCATATAAATCAAGCAGGAGGCACTGATACACACAAAGAGGGGGGAAGGACGTAGAAGGAAGAAGAAGAATAGTAGTAGATGATTGAAATTTCACATGTGCTTAAAATTCAAGGAATATATGCCCACAAAAGAAAAAGTTAACCTTCATTAAACCTTTCAGATAACAAAAAATTACCTGGTTGGTTGGGGCTGTGAATCTTGGACAAATAATTCTACCAGCATTGTGGCAAAGCTCATACCACAGTTTTCAGGATCTAATGCACAAGCGTAGAATATAACAAACTGCAAACATTGGGGAAAAACACAGACGAATCACTATCCAAGCCATGGAGATCTTACTGCTTGTATTAAGAAAATAAACAAATAAATAGTACCAAGATGTTCTTCAAGAATTAGCAACAGAAATCTCAACAAGCTAAACATAAACATCTAGATGATGACAAAATGAGCATTACCTGAGTAAATTTTGACTTGTAGGCACTCAGAACTGTTATTTGAAATGACTGGAGAAGTGTTTCGAATACCTAGAACAGCAATTAAATAAACTTAAGAGTGAAGCGGGTAAAAGGATGCTGGGGAGGGGAGACGGAAAGATTAACTTCACAAAATACCTTAGCTAACCGGCCTTCCCTTTCACAAGATTCAAGATGTTCAAAGGTTAAAACCAGTAGGTTATCTAGCAATTCAGCAATGCTGTTTCCAGCCAGACTCTTACGGCTTAACCGAAACTGCAAAATGAGCTCCATCATTTTTACATCGTGTACATCATAAACCGGTTACTAGAGCTTTTGAACAATATTATGGTGCAAAGGATGGCCGATAATTCATCAACAGCCACCTTGGGACATCAGATGCAGATTAAGAACCAAAAACACATTGACCGTACCTCTCCAACATCAAGCTCAGAACATTCATCAATGTCATCCACATCTTCAAGCTCCATCTCAAATATGCCTTTACTGAAGTCGTCTTGTAAAATGGCATCCCATCCAATCTCCACCTATATGAAACTCTAATACACTCACTGTGGAACTCAAAGCCAAACAATTTTTTTTATTCTAAAGAAAATTCAATTTACTTACATCTAGTTCTATCAGCCGGTCCACCACAGCCATAAGCATTGTGCTTCCAACAAGTTCTCCAATTTCACCACTCTCTAATTTTAACATGTTCTCCACATAAATCAAAATTGCCTACAAGGACAACGGGATAAGCTTCAAATTCAATTATCTTAACAAATTTCAACAATAAAAGCAGGCAGTTGCACGAACAAAAGCAACAGAATGTATGATATAGTTGTTCAGGAAATTGCATTGAGGGATTTCAGCAAACCAAACATACATCAATGGTATCTTACATTCTCATCCATCTAGGGACTAAAATTGATTGCATAAGCATAAAGCATAACATGGACTTTTCAAGACAGTGACATACTACAACCATAACACCAAAAGATATCTAAATTTGATAACATAAAGGGTATTTTCTGAGGGGGCAAATCTGAATTCTCCACTGAGCAAATTCAACTTACTCGGTCCTTGTGATAAATTGTCGGCATTCCTTGGAGAACTACGGTCAATAATCTCAAGGGCGCAAGAGGGACATAATCAGCTATCTTTTTGAAAGCCGCATGTACCCGAGAAAGAACTTGGCCCTTCCTCTCAAGACCACGAGGCAGTTTTAGTTTATCTAAGAAATAAGGCGGCGGGGTGAAACTGCTGACAAGCATGCGAAGACATAAATCAAGATATTTTCCATTTGAAATAGCCTGCAATACAATGGGAAGAATACTTTTTAAGAAAAAGGGTAAGTAGGAAATTATAATAAAAACAAGGGGGCAGGGAAATAAGTAGAGCATGTACGAGGGACACAATGAGTTCGGCTAATGCATCCGCAACATGAGGCCCATAGTTCCACATGCTCATACTAAAAATCTGTAAGAATTGCCAAATGAACAAGTAAATAAGGGCGTACAAACCAAAAAAAAAGGTAAGCTGGAAAAGAAACGAAAAAGACAACTTACAGCAGAAAGGAGGGAGTCATGATGTGTAATGTCTATAGAAGATACTGCCCCAGCCAGTGCTTTCAAAGTAGTCTGTGATGCATATAGATTCATATAAATGAGAAGAGAGAATTAAGCTTAGAAAGCTCAAAAAGGAATAGGCAAACTACCCCAGATAACATTAAACTTTAAATTTAGTATCGATTATATCACTTAACTAAAAACCGATACTATTTTATCACTATTTTTAGTCCGTGGTATAATCGATGCTAAACTTAAAGTTCAGTGGCATAAACTACCCAAAAGGATATCATGTATTGGAGCAATATACATGTAAAAAAGAAAACAAGAAATAAGAAGACACCTCGAGTAAGGCGACCTCATCAGGGGCAAGATGTTTGGAATGGTGCATTACCCCAACAAGCTGGTTGTAACTGTTGTTATCACCCTGAAAAAAGAATCAAACTTTGAAGAGCATTTGAATTAAAAAGCGCGTTTGATTGTAGAAAGAGCGTGTGCGTTTGTGGGCTTACGGATAGGACGGAGGTGAGGGCATCCTTAACATGAGAAACTATCTCCGAATCAGTGAAATTGAGAACATTGTCTTCCTCCATCTCCGGGTATTTCAGCAATTCCAATCCCATACTCTCTCTTTTTGCTTTCTTTTAAGGTTCTACTGAACCTGCACTGCACAAAAAGCTAGCTTTTTTTCAAATTCCCGGACATCAACAGCGGCGCGAACAAAGCAAACAGAAGGACCGAAAACAGAAAGTGAAGTCTTGAAGTTAAAGTTTAGGGTTTTGAAGGACTACCTTATTTAATTTGCAGGTCTGTCGGAAACTTGAAGACAAGGAGAGGGTTTGGGTCAGAGGCCGGAGGAGGGGAGACTTGTTTGGCGGCAGCGGGATGAATGAATGTGTAGGTCGGCAATTTTAAAAGAAAACTAACCCTCGCTTCCTTCAGGGTTTTCTTTCCTAAAAAAATATTTAACTAACAATCATTTATATTTAAATTAAATTCAAAGTAAAATAAAACTAAATTTATGATAATTATTTAATTTCGTGCATTATAAAATAGATTAAAATTAGGACTAAATTGAAAGAATGTGTAAATAGTAAAGACTAAATGTGTAATTATACCTTTAATTTTTAACTGCCACGTCACCTTCCGTTAGCCCATTAACGGCTGGTGGTCACATTGATCCAATTTTAATAGTTTGGGTGGTCAATTGAGTCGATTTTTTTTAATGTGATCATTTTAATACATTTAACATAATATGATGGTCATTGGGTTAGTTTACCCTTTCTTTTATTATCTGATTGGATATAAGATTCTGAATAATTCAACGCGTGTATCCACCACCTATATACCCGTTATACTTTGGAAAATTAGATTAAAATTTTTGATATACAACAAAATAATGACCAATATCTATTTGATTGGATTTATATTTTGACTTTGAATCGTTGATAAATTACATGATGAGTCTATCACGTGCGTCAAACACTGCTGAACACCACTGACATTAAACACTATTAAATACTATTAAATTGATTAAAAATCTCAATGACTCAATATATAATTATAAATTATTTAAAATAAAATTTCAATTAAATTATTTTTCATATATATTATATTTTAAAAAAAATAAATAATTGAATCAAATACCAATCATAGTCGATCCCTAAATTAAAAAAACCTAAATTTTTTTCCCAAGTTAAAACCCTCATAAACTTGCCATTATTCTTCTCCATGAATCCGGTGAGGGATATCTGAATTTGCTTGCCATTAACTTCCTGCATCGAGGTAAGAACGATGTGAACTATAAAGTACACTGCATCAATATCGTATTACCAATTGGCAATTGCTAAGCAGGAAGCTGTGAGAATAAAGATACAGCAACAACTTAAATAACAGACTTAAATAAAGATACACTCAACTCAAGGATTCACCGTGATTGAAATCGATTTCATTTAGGCGAAATTCACCACATCCAAACTTTTTAAGTTTGGCGAAATTATGATTTTATTTACGTTATCCAAATCTTTTAATTTAGGGTTTTAATTTGGGGAAAAAGATTTAGGGTATTTTAATTTAGAGATTGACTATGTTAGTTAGGGGTGGGAATTGTCGGGTACCCGGGTACCTCATTAAACGGCCCGTGTCCCGGC
This sequence comes from Hibiscus tridactylites, assembly GCA_958450335.1. NCBI lineage: Eukaryota > Viridiplantae > Streptophyta > Magnoliopsida > Malvales > Malvaceae > Hibiscus > Hibiscus tridactylites. The sequence continues at coordinate 70,116,294 of OY288285.1, read as the reverse complement.
CCATTATATTCGGGTACCCGTAAAATTCGGGTACCCGGTTCCTATTTTTTATTTTATTTTTATTTTTAAATTAAAAAAAAATCACATGTTAAACACAAAAATATTTTAAAAAAATTAAACTTAAAACTTAAAAGAATATAATACAAATATAGAAAAAAATGGAGGGATTTAAACTTAATTTTAGAGTGAAAATATTAAGAAACATAAAATAAAAATATAATTTTAAATATAAAATATATATATTAAATTTTATCGGGTCGGGTACCGGGTAAGGGAAAACTTTCAGCCCGTGTCTCGGGAAATTTGCCGGGTCGGGTACCCGGCCCGGTCGGGTAATTTTTTTCGGGAATTACCCGGTATTTTTATTTCGGGTCGTCGGATTTTCGGGTCGGATCAATCGGGTCTGGTATTTTCTCCCACCCCTAATGTTAGTATTTGATTTAATTATTTAAAAAAATTAAAAAGTATAATATATATGAAAAATTATTTAATTAAAATTTTATTTTAAATAATTTATAATTTTATTTTGAGTCCTTGAGATTTTTAATCTTTATTAATTAATTTAATAGTATTCAACGGTATTCAAATTTAGTGGTGTTCAGCGGTGTTCGATGCCCGTTATAAAATTTTCCAAATTATATACTAAAATATAAAGATAAATTAAGATACAATACAAAAACACATGAGATAATAATTAAAGCAAGATAAAGCAATAAGATATCAAAATCTATACATAAATTATTATTGTGTTAGAAATATATATAAACAAATTATTAACATGCACAACTTTATATACATTTATAATATTTTAAACATTTACACAAATAATAATATAAGCTCAAACACACTTAACATGTTAATTTTCTCTAATTCAACCCACAATAACTAATTATATAATACATGCCATGAATTGAGATACAATAAAAATATAATAGAAAAACAATTTGAAATGAACCCAATAAATGTCACAGTGTAAAAAAAATGGATAATGTTTATCTTAGGAGACACAAGTTCAAATCGTTTTGTCTACAAAATTTATACTCACCGTCAAAGAGTTAAGAATATGTTTGAACAGATATTGTATTGTAATCACGTTTAGACTATTAAAAAACAATTTGAAATAATACAAAAAATAACTTTAAAATATTGTAAATGTTTGAAAACAACATAATTTTATAGGTTTTTTTTATCATTCTTATAAATATACAAAAGTTTCCAAATTTTTAGGTTAATGACTATGCATTTTTTTATATAAAAAAAAACAGGTTAATGGCTATGCATACTTGGGCTAGAAACCGGAGCTTTTGGAATTAGGTATAAGATATATCGGTTCATAAAGTTACATCACATTCATTGAACATACTTTTTTTATTATTAAATTATATTTGTTTCATACTATTAAAATGTAAAAATGATATTGCTTAAATATAAATTAATTATTTTAGTAAATAAAATGTAAAATGATATTATTCAAAATATAAAACGAAATTATTTTCTTATCTCTTTTCTTGTCTCCCTAATATAAAATAAAAATGAATTATATGTACAAAATAAATAAATGAAAACCAAAACTAAAATAACAAGTAAGCATGTTAGGATTCTTAAGCAGACAAGATGAATACTTAAAGAAACTAAGAGAACTAACAAGAGAATATTGAGATAATACTCTAAATTTTCATAATTTACATTTTAAATTATTAAATTTAACATTCACTTTCATTTATATCACAAATCTTTAATTAAATTATATTATATTATTCAATTTTTATCATTTAAAAACTGTCATTTATATTGATACCATTAAATAATCTAATGAAAGAACTTAACACCTTTATTTAAGTTTTCTTTACATATCATCAATAAATAATGTATAATTGACAATTAATTTTTCTAACACCTTGACCATCTGCTCTGAAGAGCCCACAGCTTCGGTTCTAGAACTGAGTAGGCTCCAATGTTACACTTTTTAACCTTACTTTTAAAAAGTGTTTTTTCAGGGAAAATATACTTTTGAATTCACAAATAATACTTTCGAAATAGGGATAAAAATTCTCTTTCCGTTTTCGGTGCCTCTACTTATGCCCAACACTAAAAAATATTACAAAATTAAATTTCAAGCCCTAAATTTTAAATCCTAAACCCTACACTTTATACCCTAAAAAATACACCTACCCTAAATTCCTTAAATTCTAATCACAACCCCTAACCTAACACCTTAAATCCTAAGCCCTAAATCTAATTTTAAACGTGAGGCATAAGTAGGGGCACCGAATTTCCATCCTTTGAAATAGAGCCTACGTGAATCGGTTGATTGTGCTTTTTGGTTGGATTGTTCGAATGTTATCTATGGAATATGATAGTGGGTGTGGTAGGTTTAGGGTGCGGCTAAAAACGACAAGTTTTAAACTTTGTTCAAGCAACTTAAAATGTTAGATTTTTTTTATAATTTTTTATGCTAGTGTTTTTCGTGATTTTTGTTTCGAAACTTATTTTTTTATAACATTTTAGGTAAGTGATTTTTTAGACAAGTATCTAAACTTGTTGAAAAAAAAACAAACTTCAAATATTATTAAAAAAACTAACATTTTACGTTGTTTGAATAAAAGAGGGTAAAAGAATGAGTATATGCGAATGGAACACAGTTTCAGAGAAATTCACACGAAAGTAAATAATGCAGAAAAGATACACGTTATGGTTTCAAAAATCATATATATATTTCCTACTTTACTAACACAAACACTATATGTAGGCAAATCTTTAACAGCAACAACAGTCGTTTCACGACTTTTAAAACACCCATCGAGCCAGCATATATCTAGGGTTGGTTCACTTTAGAATCTGCATGGCTAACTTTGGTCCCTAGGTTAGCCAGCTCCTCTTCTTTTCTCGAACCATTTGCGGCGGCTGCATGGCTAACTTTGGTTGGTTGGTCACCACATGGTCCATAAGCCCAGGCACAAGCAAAGTAGTAGAGTAGATTGATGAAGCTCAATATGGCTAAAACCCAGTAGTAGTTGTCAATGCGGCCTTTGTTTATATTACTTGAAACCCAACTCTCTTTTCCACCTCTTGATGTTATGTCATCGATGATGCTCACTACCACACTGGCTAGTAAGTTTGCCACGGCTAATCCGAGTCCGAATAGCGCCGCGGCGATGCTCGACATGCTCTTAGGTAGCTCGGAGTAAAAGAACTCCGTCTGGCCTATTGCAGTGAAAGCTTCGGCTAAGCCATTCAAGCAGAACTGTGGCACAAGCCATAATGCAGACATGTTCACAACTGCTTGAGGGTTGTTTAGGAACCCTTCCCGGATCGCTTTTCTTCGCCTAGAGTTCTCGACGATTGCCGAAACCGCCATCGCCATGCAGGTAAGAAATAGTCCAATCCCCATCCTTAGTTTGACGCCGATCCGTACCGGTTTGCCCTTGAGTTTCGATGCCATGGGGAGGATGGCACGATCGTAGAGAATAACCCAGACAGCAAGGGATATGATGTTGAACATTCCATAAGAGCCTGCAGGAATCTGAAACTCCTTTGTGAGGTGCCTGTCCATGGAGGTTGCTTGGAGTACAGGGAATGAATTTTGGCTTAAATTTATGGACATTATGATTCCTGTAGACCACAATGGTAAGACTTTGACAAGTGCTTTTAGCTCTTCTACTTGCTCGACCGTGCAAAGACTCCACGGATTCGAAGCCGAGCCGTCCGGGGCAATGTCTTGCTCCGGGTTCTTGATGATGCAAGCTTTGTTCAAGAATCTAAAAGCACAAAGGCAATCAAGTACTAGATTATCTAAATTGTGAGGGGAAATGCATATATGTTGCTATTAAGTACACATATTGGAATATTGGATGTTGCTATTAAGTACACATATTGTGGATTGTTACCTTAACTTGTCAGTTGGTGCAACAATCATTGAATCCCTTCTATGATGGTAACCTCCGGTTGAGTTTGGAAGTGGAAATGTCAGATTCCGGTTCCGATACGCGACGACGATAACTTGCACAAATCCGGTGAGCAAGCTCTTGCTAGCTTTCATCTTAAGATAGAGAGGAGAAGCAAGGAAAAACACAAGCGCCGAAAGCAACATTAAGATTGCTGGAACACCAAAGCCAACTCTATATCCAAGATGGTCTTGAATATAAACAATGCCCGTCAATCCAAATAGAACAGAAATGGCAGCAGAAGCATAGTACCAGCCGAAGAAGCTCTCGAGGACCCTGTCGTTTTTCGGATTATCTCGCCGGTCCAATTGGTCGGCTCCGAATGCCAAAGAGCATGGTCTAACACCACCAGCTCCAATGGAGATGAGAACAAATGAGGAGATTAGTAGAGTCATCTGAGCTGCTGTGGGAGATTTGCAGCTCTGAGTCAATATGTCACAAGTGGGAGGCTTTGATTGTGGAATCATGGCTGTTAACCATAACAGTATCATCCCCTGTAGCATATAAAAATGTATTACATTACAACATCTTTAACCAGAACAATTAAAGATACAATCATATGGAAAAACTGTAGTTAACAACCTAAAAGTATATCAGTTCATACAAAAAATTCCAAAAGAAATGCCCTTAGATCCAATGGTTTAATCGCATCCAAAAGAAAGGTCAAGCTTTTCTGCCATGGGATAATGTAATCAATCAATGTCCATCATTTTTATGCCTTAAAACTCTGAACTGCCAGAGATTCAGAAAAAGTCCATGTGTCCAGGCTCAAGATAATCAATCTCCTCTCATTATTGTTTCTCTGATCATGTAAATAATATAAAATAAATATTTAAATTAATTACAAAAAAAACAAACTATACCTAACACTTAACCTACTTTATCTTGGACAAATCTAGTGCAAACTAGACATATATTTCACTTTGGCCCCAAGAGAGAATCTGATCATAACATTTGGCTAACCAGGCTGGAGCATCCAGATTTCTGTTTAATGACCTAATAATTGATTCAAGAGAAAAAACAGTAGTTTTTTTTTTTTAAACTTTTGTAGCAGTGGTCAGGTCAGGGCTGGCAATTATGGGGTCTTATGAAAGAAAAGTTCTGGACCAGTGCTGAAAACCATGAAATGTCTATCCCCATGCATGAGTATGGATATGGTGCATGTGTTAAGATGAAAGAGGTGGGTTAAGGAGAAAACATTACCAGTAGGCTGGCAATGGAGCCCAAGGCAATGGTGAGGAAGCGACCCAGATATGCATCAGCAACAAAAGCAGCCAAAATAGGGGTGAAATTGGTGGCAGCTTGCCAGAAGAAAAGAACATTGGTGCCTTCTGCTACACTCATGTGATAGTCTTTGATCAGGTACAGTATCATGTTTGGAACCAGTCCATAGCTTGCCACCTTCTCCAATGATTCATTGCCTGCCCAAGTCACCATGAGAACTCATCTAAAAGCTTCCAAGTTTACCAGTACCAAAGCTAGATGCAAAAGCACCCAAAACCAAGGAAAAGCTAAAAAAATGAGCAGAAATTGGTAAAAAAATAAAACTTTACACAAACACTTGGAGAGTGACACAATGTAAAAGAAAATGAACCTATTACAAATGGCATAGTAATGAGGCCACCCTTCTTAGATCTTCCCATTTCTCTTTCATCTGAACACTCCTCCATTGTATCTTCCATAGCTCAAATCTCTGCAAGAGGAAACTAAACACTTTTCTCTTTGAAAAGCTTTCAAGTTTCAAGCTCTCAAGCAGTGGGGTTTTTAAGCTAAGGAACAACAAGTGTTGGCGTGTAAAATCTGATAAATAAACCAGAAGGACCCCTCCACACGACAAAAAACAATAATAAAAATAAATATAATAATGTATATATAAATAATTGAGGAGTAGACATAGACATACCATGATCTTAACACCTTTTTCTTGCTGGCTACATCAAACTTTAACCTTCTTTTTTTCATATATTTATTTTCTTTGAATGAAAGAAATTCACTTTTTGTTATAAATAAAGTACAATAATCATGAAAGCCTTTGGGGATATGGTGCAGCATAATGCAGTGTAATAGGATGGTCCACCAGTTTCTCTTGCTCTACCTTGCTCCCAATCACAAGTCAGTATCAGTGCAGAGAAATGGGCATTATTATTAGTTTTTTCCCCCTTTGATGGATGAAACAGATGAAAAACAAAAGAAAAGGGTACTGAAAATGAGATAAAAGAGTGAATGGTTACTCAAATTTCTCAAACCCCAAAGCCTCTGCACTCAATATTTGTTCAAGACAATTCATATTGCACGTGGGTGTTGCAAAAAGAAAAAAGAAAAATAAAATTTATAAAAATTCAAAGGTTGTTTTAGGGGAAATGTATTTTATTAAAAAAAATGTAGGAAATGGTGTAATCCGGCCTTTATTTTGGAAAGTAGTACATTTTTTTGGAAAAACTATACAAATAGTACCCACTTATTCTCGCATTATTGTTTTGGTACCCTAACTATTATTTTTGGTAAAATGGTACCTAATGTTACATTTTTGTTCTGTTTTGGTACATTCGCGGTTTAAAATTAATAGAAATGGTGACGTAGCTTGGATTAATAACAGTTTTAGTCCAAAAAAATATACAATCTATCAATTCAGTCTAAAATTCTATCAATTTAAACATTATTTAAATTTTTGGATTAAAATTGTAAATTTCTCATTTTTCTTCTTCTTCCGGTCGAACATTTTTTTTTGGGTTTTGGATTTAAAAAACACGCTAAGGACAATCAAAACTTTAGGATTTTGGGATCAATGAGGGGCTAATGCAGGGTCTATTAAAGGACTCAAACTCCACGATCGGGATACCAACAAGAATACAAGGGGTGGGAAAGGATGTGACAAAATAGGATCAAAGCTTTGCAAATCTCTCCCGACGAGAATATATATAAGTGTTTTGGACTAAAACTGTGATTATACCAAGCCACATTATCATCTTCGTTAGTTTTTAACGGTCGGGGTACCAAAACAGAACAAAAATATAACGTTAAGTATTGTTTTGTCAAAAATAATAATTAAGGTACTAAAATAACAACGAGAGAATAGATAAGGTACTATTCATATAATTTTCCTATTTTTTTACGATGTTGGCAAAGTCGTCCATAGTTAAAATCGACTTTGCCCAAAGTCGTCGTGTTTTGCAGAAAAGATTGTGGCAAAAGTTACCTATAACGGTTGGCGATTTCGCACCGGCGACTTTGCTTTTGTTGTAATTTGTTTTTGCACCATAAGGATTAAATTGAAAGAAAACTAAAATTACATGAACAAATGAAAAAAAATTAAAAAAATTTAATGTTTGTTTTGAATATTGTAAAACTATAAAAATATATATGTTCAAAATATGGTACACTTCAAAAAAAAAATTGCATCGTTTGAGCCAAAATGGAAATAGAATTAAAATTACAAGGACCAAAATAAACTTTTTATAAAAAAAATCAGAAATTAAAATCAATATAAATAAGGATATATTTTGGTACAAAAAATTATTATTATTAGTCCAACAAGCTAAAAAAGAACAAAGTCAAAGATTTAAAGTTACTCATAAATATTGAAAAAAAAATCAAAATTAAAGGCGAAAATAAGACTTTCAAGAAGAAAACATTGACAATGTATCTTTATTTCTTGTTGACATGTAATTTGGCCCTTTTTCAAGAAGAAAATAAGATATATTTGTCCCTTTTCAATTTTCCTTTTTTCATTTAATTTGGCCCTTTTTCCAAATTTCCTTTTTCATTCGATTTGGTCCATTTTTTTAGTTCTTCGTTTTTTTTTTCATTCAATTTCATCCAAATTTTCTTTTGCTTTCTCTTCAATTCAATTTGGTCCATTTTTTCAATTCACCTTTACAAACACTGGTATTTTCCTTCCTATTTAGTCTGGCCCAGTTCCCCCCTTCCTTCTCCTTTCTTGACACTAAAAAAGTTTCTTTTCATTCAATTTCATCCATTTTTTGCTTTGCCCCTATAATTTTCTCAATCTTCCAATTTGGTCCTTCTTCGAATTGTCCACCAAAGTTGTCGGGCTGATGACGACTTCCTCCAAACTCGACACCAACTAAAGACGACTCTCTTTGTTACCGTAGATTTTGTACTAATTCTCTAAGGTCGAGATTGTACCATTTGCCTAAATTAACCATAGTTCAACAGTTTCTTTCCTATTTCTTGGGAATTGAAGCTTTCCTATATATATGGGGGTATTTAATGAGCCCCTCCAAAGATGAAAGAAAATTGTCATAAATCCTAATCACAGAGGCGTTTTATATGGAGGGTTTAGCAAATTCTTTATTATTTTCTTGATTGGAGTTTACAGTAGTATCTGTTCATAGATATTCTTAACCTTTTGACAAGACACACAGACCTTACAGACTTTATAATTGAACTCGTGTCTCCTCGAATGAACATCATCTGCTTAGATAAATAATAGTTTAGATGACTCTCAAACTGCACTCAAGCCTATGAAGCATGAAAAATCCTAGATATATATCACTCATGAAGGCAACCAATCTGTGAAAAAATCATTTTCAAATGCTTACATCAAGGTTTGAATCCTTTCGAATGTCTAAGAATGAAACCATTGCTAATTTTTATGCTACGTTACAGTCTTACATATATTATTAATTAGTGTTTTGCACTTGGTGAGCTCGAGAATGATGTTGAGATTTCTTCTTCAGAGATTTCATATTAATGCAATTTGTAACACTCCCTATATGGTCTAGTCGGGAATCGGACCGAAGATGTCATGGACGGTCAACGGAAAGTTTCAAACTTTCAAAATAAACGAAACAATAACAAGCAATCACGCCTTTCTCTCTAGAACTCAATCGATATCGATTAACCGTGTTTATTCTTTTTTATACTCTTTAAGGACCTTTTTGATGCATTTACAAAGTTTGGGGTACATTCTGTAACTAATCAAAAGTTGGAAGATTAAACTGTAATTAACAAATTTTATTGAACTTTAACTTACTACTATTAAGATTAATCTCAAGCAATATGAATCATATTTCATACAAATAGGGGAGTCAATTCATAATTTCTAGAAAGTTCGGGAACCTATACGTAATCTTATCAAAAGTTGGTGAATCCAACTGCCAATTAACGAATTCTTTTGAACTATATTTTATTACAAATCAACTGAAGGCATTAGTCATACAATTATGGAATCTTAATTGTAACTTTTACACACTTTAGGAGTAAATTTGTGATTTCTAATAGTTTAGGGACTAAATTTCAATTATCAATCCTTAGGAGCTTCCCACTTGACTTTTAATGTCAAGCTCAAGTATAAATACAATAAAAAGAATTCTTAAAACATATGATCGTTTCTTATCCAACATATTTAGGAGTATATATTTCTTTTTTAACATTTATGATGATTAAAAGTATAAATAACGATTTCCATATGGTTTTGAAACCTGAACAGAGAAGTATCAAAACTCTATAGGAGTATCGAAACCCTAAGTGAGATTTCGGAATATTTTTTATTCAATGTTTTGTAATATCGAAACTCAAGTGTTGAGTTATCAAACGATTACAAATGACTAAGAGATGGTGAATTGGCGATTAAAAATTTGAGGGTAAAAATTGGAGTACTATTCTCTAACAATGTCGTGCACATTTATAAGCATAAAAAAGTAAAAACTTAGCTTAAATCATTAAAGAACAAGCCTCGAGAGCCATAGACTCATGGTAGTCTAACGTATATAAGAGTTACGGTGCGACACTAATCAAAGTGTTACAAAATATAAAATTTAAAATGTTATCCACCAACTTAAAATTTTACAAATTTTTATTACATTTTAAGTTTGTGGTCTCGTGATAATTATCGATACTCATAGACAAATTTTGATACTTAACAACAACCTAAAATATTATCATGGGTGGCAAATATCAATACTCTGGGTCAAATTTTAATACATAACCAACTTGAAATATTATCAAAAAATGTAACAATTTAAGTTGCAACATTTCGATTGACACCACATCGTAATCATGCCGCCTTAACCCTGCCGGCTGCCGCACCCTAGACTCATACATCCAATGAAAGGTTGGATTCAACTTATCAACCCTAAAATCCAAAAAAACTGGATTCAATCTCATAGGTTTATACATCTAATTAAAAGCTGGATTCAACTCAAACATTTTCACATAAATTCTATTCCTAATCTTAATTAGACCTTTAAAAAAAACATTGTACGAATGGATGTGTCTTTAAGGAAGAAGGCAATCCCAAAGTCGTAGGCTCAAATCCAAAGAAAAGTTTGAAGAATAGTGTAAGAAATTGGAGTGTTATGAGGGCCCGAAATTATTTGCAAGGGAATTTGCATTCATTGCATGAACACGACACTGCAATAACGACAACCATACCTCTATACACCTACTTTAGGCCTTGCGTGCTGCAGATGTTGCCCTCTCTTTTTCTTTCATCTCAAATTCAATTACATTGGGTTTTAAATTTGAAAAAATATCTCGTGTATTGGTGGTGAAAATAAAATTTTAGGGTTTAAGCTATAGGGTAGTATGTAAGGACGGACGTAAAATTTTAGGTTAGGGTGCGAACTTATAAAAGTTTAGTTGGGCGAAAATAAATTTTCAATAGAAAATACATAGAAAAATTGTAAAAATTTTCTAAGTCGTATAGGAATTTCAAATTTTTAGAGGGGGTGACCGCCCCGCCAGCTCCCGTCATCCTAAACCAATAATCTTATTTTAAAATCTTAAAACTAAATCGATTGAGGAAATAAAAAAATGTATACCGTCAGTGCATGGTATAATTACCATTTAAATAAAATTTTAAAATATCTATCTTTTTATTATAATATTTGATATTATTTTTTAAAAAAAATCAATAAAAGTCCGGTGCCGTGCTTTTCGAACATGTGAACAGCAACCCAAAGCAATTGCAACACAGCTCCCTTTGATGTGAAAATTCAAAAAAAAATAGAGAGAGAAAAGGAGGAAGAAATGTGGGTTCATTTTCTTTTTTTTTTCTTGGAAGATGTTTGGATGGGGAGAAAATTCTACCTCAATTATCGGTGAAGTTGGGACCTTGATTTTACATCTTATCTTCTATTGTTTGTTCCCTAAAGAAACGAAAATGATACTCTCACAGTCTCACTCCCTGATTAATGAACATCAACCGTTGAAAGATGTAGAATTTGAAAAGAAAAGATATTTCAATTATGGATCAATTGAGCTCTTATTTGAACAATTATAATCGATTAAGTCCTAATAGTAGCTCATCCTTTTGTGTCTTGGTGGCAAAGGTAGATATTCATTATCACTTGGGACTCGGGTTCGAGCACCAATAATGCATGTTGTGTGTGCTGTCTTTGAAAAGACTAAAAAAGTTAAACAGATGCTATCATTGCATCACACCAGCATATTCATAAAAAATCCTTCTAATAGTAGTTTCTGTTAATTATAATTATTGCTATTAAGTTTGTTGACGTGATAGGATCTGATTGACGGAAAATATCTTTAAAATTAAAAAAAATAGAAATTTGAGAGTGACCAAAATAGAAATAATTCGAAAGTTGAGTTATTAAATTAACAATTTTAAAACTTTAGTGACTAAAATAGGAGTGAGAAAAAAGTTGAGTGATAAATAATGTAATTTACCCATTATATTATTTAGGTAAAATGGAATCTAACGTGTCACGTAAGCAACTTCTAACAAAAGGTAACGAGAGGGACCATACCGAAAACAAACTAAAAGTTCGATGATTATAACACAAATTTTAAAAGTTTAGTGACCAAATGAAAGTATCTTAAAAATTCGATCACCATTTATGTAGTTTACCCTTAAAATTACTAAAAGCTTTGAATGTAAATTTTCTTTAATAAATTTTTTTTTGACAAAAAATTTCTTTAATAATTAAAGAAGAGAAATGCTAAAAGAAAATATATTTACTATTAAATTTAGAAAAGAATTTGCTATAAAAAAAAGTCAAAATGGACTAATTATTCTAGGAATGGACTAAATCACAAGGGCACCCTCCGTTCCTTTTCAATATATTCTTTACCTAATAGTTTGGGAAACTTCTTTTTCAAAAGATAGTTAAGCTTAACTACTTTTCCCCACTTAACCAAACACCTTTCTTAAATGGATTTATATAATTTAGAAGAAGAAAAAATTTCAAAATCTTGTATATTTTAGGGGAAATAACTCATGTAAAAGTAATTTTTTTTTGATAAATTCTAAATTTAATTATAATCTTATCTAGAGGGGAAGGAGGACTCTAGAAGAAGGAAGGAGAGTGATCTTTGTGGGTATCGAACATATGACCTACGAAAAGGATGAGTCTACCACGTGCGACGAACAACACTGAACACCATTAATGCTAAACACTGCTGAACACTATTAAATTAATTAATAAATATTTAAAATTTCACGGACCCATCAAATAATTAATAATTACTTTAAAAAATTAATTAAACTATTTTATATATATATTAAAATTTTATTTTTTTAATAAGGGTAAACTATATATTTAGTACCTCACCTATTTCCGTATTTCTATTGAACCCTCATTATTTAAATATTATTTTAATTTGACCATATTCTTTATAAAAAAATAATTTAACCCTTAACCCTCAACCTAAAACCCTAAACTATTAAACCATAAAATCCTTAAACTCTTAAACATATACCCTAAACCATATACCTTAAAAATAATTTTTGTCACCGCAACTGGAGGGTTCATGTCGCACTGGCACGGCATCAGGGCCATTTTTGCCGAGCAACAACTGAATGCATTCACATTGGTGGAAGAGTTGGGATTAGCGGTGGAGATTAAAATGGATTACAATAACGATGACGGTGAGGTTGAAATTGTGAAGTCAGAGAAGATGGAGAGAGGAATTAAGTGGTTGATGGGGAATGATGGTTTTGTTCGACGGAAGATGAAGAAAATGAGCGATGCAAGTAGAAAGGTTTCGATGGACGACGAATCTTCGCACACCGTGTTACAACGTTTTATCGATAATAACGACGTGCCATGAAAATTTTATTACCGTAAAAATTTAGCACCCACTAAAGTGAAGAAAAAGAACTATAACCATGCAGCCCAACATAATTTTATAATCACATTGAGTTGCTACATGTGTATTTGCCCTTTCATTTCTTTACTAAACAAATCCCTAAAAGAAACTAATAAAGAAATGGGGTTGAGATGAAAATTTTGTTGATGGCTATAATTCATATAAATTATTTTATTAAATAAAATTATTTTTAAGGGTATATGGTTTAGGGTATAGGTTTAAGAGTTTAAGGGTTTAAGGTTTAATAGTTTAGTGTTTTAGGTTGAGGGTTAAGGGTTAAATTATTTTTTTTATAAAGAAGGGTCAAATTAAAATGATATTTAAATAATGAGTATTCAATAGAAATACGGAAATAGGTGAGGTACTAAATATATAGTTTACCCTTATTAAAAAAAATAAAATTTTAATATATATAAAATAATTTAATTGAATTTTTTAAAGTAATTATTAATTATTTAACGAGTCCTTGGAATTTTAAATCTTTATTAATTAATTTAATGGTGTTCAACGGTGTTCAACATTAGTGGTGTTCAGCGGTGTTCGTCGCACGTTGTAGAATTTCCCCTATAAAAATATAAGGAAAGAAAAATGAGCAGCTTAGTCAACTGACCAAATATACTTGCGAATGTAAAAGTAATTTTTTTTAATGAGATACAAGTACAATTACAAATATAATTATAAGTGATATAATGACAATTATAATCGGAATCAAACATTTTTATAGCATAATCAGACTAAAAAACCATAATAAATTGTACTTGAATTAGAATAATTCTAGACAGAACTCAAAAGAATAAGACGGAAAGCAACATATATTTTACACGGGTTTTTCTAGGGGTCTTCAAATGAGGCTAAAAAAATGTAATCGAAATTTTTATAAAATTTGTAAGAATTTTAGTATCGACTTTTTGGTATATACCGAAATTCTTACGCTTTTTCTAAGAAATTCGGTATATATTGAAATTCTTACACTTTGAAAGTTTTTAAATTTTTTGTAAGAAATTCGGTATATACCGTAATTCTTACACTTTTTTGTAAGAAATTTAGTATACATTAAAATTCTTACACTTTTTATAAAAAATTTGGTATGTACCGAAAAATCGATACTAAAATTCTTACAATTTTTATAAGAATTTCGGTTGCGCTTCATTTTAGCCTCATTTTAAGGCACATCACCCTACAACTATATAAACATATTTTGACATATTCTTTGAGTGTATAATTTTGACACTATATACTTCTTAAATTGTTGTAAATTACGTATCTTCAATTAGTGTATAACATATATTCAAAAAAAATAGTGTATAACATGACATAAAATATAAGAAAATAATATAGTAAATATTACGTACTGATGCGTACCACCAATCATATGTATTGATAATTTGATATGCACTATTAGTTATTTTTATAACTTTTGAAAAGCATAGTAACCTAAAGTGTGATTATTCCTTTTCAAGAACAAAATATGTTTAAAACACTTTTTTGTGTTTTTTTTTTCAGTTTTTTTAATTCAAAAATAATAATGTTTTATATAAAAAAATAATTCCTAATTCAACTTTTAATTATTTAAAAAAAACGTTATTATTCTCAAAAAAGAATAATCACACTTTAGGTCCCATGATTTTAAAAATTGTTAAAATAATTAATGATACATATCGATATATGACGTTTACTCTAGACCCATCCTAAAATATAAATGATGTATATTTTTTCTCATCAAAGTTGTTAAAAAGTTGATGAATATGCAACTAAATGAATCGATCTATGTCGACATAAATGATATATTACATTATTTTCAACTTAAATTACTCTTCATAATTACTTCATTGATATTATATAAACTTTATTTAAATTAAAAACTAAAAGGATGGATTAATTCATCTGCCTAATCTATCATTATTTCAATAACTAATTACTTTAAAAAATCGAATAAATCAAACAGACCTAAAATAAAATTTTCTACGTAAAAAAGTCGATATTCAATTTGTAGGTTGATTAATCCAAATCGAATACTACAGTCTACAAAGGTTATTATGATGATAACCATTTTAACTTAATTTTTTTCATTCACAATATCAAAATTCAAACCTTTGATCTTACTTTAAAAGTTTACTGCCTCATCCAACTAATTGTTGGTACATACCTAAGTAAATTGAATGGATTAATGCTCATCGAAATCAAATTAGAGGCGGTTCAAAGATTTTGAAGGCCCTGTACAATTTATTAAAATGTGACCCTTAATTTATAATTAGTAAGAGACATAAGCTTTTTTTTTCTCAAAAAGTACTTTAATAAAAAAAAATAGGATAAAGTACACAGACGGTCACTGAACATTGGTAAAAAAAAAACAAAATGGTAACCAAACTTCAAAAATCACAAAATGACAATTAAACTTTATATTTTATAACAAAATGGTAACTAGACGTTAAATGTCGTTAAGTGACTGTTATAAAATTTGGTACAATAACATATTTAGTCCTTCATATTTATACATTCAATCAATTTAGTCCTAATTCGAAACAATTCACTAAATTTAGCCCTCATTATTTATGCATTCTTTCAATTTGGTCCTTAAAGTAAAATTCCAAAGTATGGTAACATGATAAATAATTACAATTAAATTTTTATAGGAACTCGAAAACTCGACTCGACTCAAATCGAAAAAATTTCAAATAAAATGCAAATCTAAAAATTAAACATTTTCACTTAAAAAGTGTCATTCTTATGACATGTTTTAAGTTGTAGATATTTGTTATATATAGACATAATTATATATATATATATAATTTTTTTACAAATATCTAATTTAATTTAGGTATTCTATTTTTTGGTGTCTCTCTTTTAGAAGCTTTGTGCGATCGCTCCTATCGCGCATGTCAAAAACTCCACTCAAATATTGAGTCGATAATCCTGGAAACCTGTCTTAAGAAATCGTTCGTTTCCTCGGAAATGCAGAACACGGTTTCGCCATTGTAGATCTGAAAAATGGGGCCTTTGATAAAACATTTTCACGTGCTAAAAGGCAGCAACCAGCATCAAGCACCTTCAATTTCTGTATATTTGCAATTATTTTGTGGAAAAATCTTGTCAAATCGTCGGAAAATGTTTTACTCACAATAAATATCATAGCAAGTTTCGGAATTAAATGACAAAAGTACTCTCAAATCCAATGATTTTATCTGTTTGGTCCGGATAAGGTAATCTGAGATTTTGTAACGAGATTATTTTTATTTGGTTTTGTAATATAATTTGGTGCCGATAATATAAAATTATTAATTATAAACATCATTTGAGTATAATGAGTAATTTCATTATCTTTAATATCTTTGGTAATGTAACCCTAACTAGAATGTTCAAAATAGGGTTGGACGTTCGATCGAGTCGAATTAAAAAATTTCGAGTTTGCAAGTCCTATTTTACAATTCAAACTTTATTTGAAACTTTTTCGAGTCAAGTCGAGTTTCGAGTTTCTGTACAAATTTAATTGTACATATATATTTCTATATGCATATACATAGCGGTGCATGTATATATTTCTATATGCATATACTTAGGGTTAGGCATTGCACATATTGATTCCAATTTCAACGGCTTTCTATATGCATATACAATATGCATATATATATTTCTTCATATTTTCACATGTGATATACATAACATATTAGGCATAATTGATAGAATCGACTCAAACTTAAAAATTAATCAATTAATTAATAAAAAATTAGAGTTATTCGAGTTATTCAAATTTTCATTTCATAACTCAAACTTTATTTAAAATTTTCCGAGTCGAGTCAAAACGAGTCGGTTTTTTCGCCTCGAGTCGAGTCGAATAATTCGGGGGGTTTTTAGTCGAGTCGAGCTTTGCCCACCCCTAGTTCAAAATGCTATATTTTGGACAATTTTTCTTTAAAATTTATTATTTTATTAACTTAATTATTCTAAATATAATATTAACATAAGTCTCCCAAATAGTGTTCACTATTTATACATCTTAGAGTTCTACTACTAGTGTTTCGTTATCTTATTTTTATTCTTAGGATGATAAATTTTGTAATTTTATTCTTAAAGTTCAGTGATTATTTACGTAATTTACTCTTAAACAACTTTTATATACAATATATTTTTTAATAATTTGAAATCATATGGGTAGGAGGACTAAATTTTCATAATTTAAATGGATAACACATTCCAAATTGTAAATAAAGAAAAATAAAGGGATTAGGTTCTTGAAATTAAAAAGTAAAGGGACTAGATTTCAAATGTTCAAAGACTATAGGTACTAAGAGCAAAGTTAAACCTTTTTTCTCCATCATGCAATATAAGCTTTCCGCATCGTCCAATTTCCTAATTTGTCTGAAATCCAGACAACCACTTGTGGTGGAAGACAAGGTTTTGAACATGGCAGTATAAGACAATGACAGTGCAGAGAAGCAGAGGAAAATATCAAAGATTTTGAAATTACCCTTACATCAAGGATCTCCTCTCCTACAATTTGATTTTTATATTAAAAATTAGAATATTAGGCGGATCATGAACAAAATTCGTAGCCCTCTTTTCCGTGCCCCTTAATATCTTTTACTAATAATTTTATGTTACGTATATTAACGGTTATTTTTCATTATATCGATCGTACACATGACAGAATCATTGGTAGAACATATAAAAAAAGACAAACGGATCCTATTCGCATGCAGATAAGAGAATTCGAATCATGATCCTAAACTCCTTCAAAAGGAAGAAATAACCATCTTTGGACTATCCCTTCAATGGTTTGAGACCAACTTTTATGTTACCCTTTTTTTCTTTTCACCTCATAGCCCTCACCCTAACATCTCTTTTGGTTTGATAGGTTTGCAGAATCATTGGTTTCGGTTTAGTTCAGGAGTCTACTGATTCAACTATTAATTTTAGTCGATTCGAAAGAGTTTCGAATTGAAATATAGTTGAACCATTGTTACAATTTCATGAATTCATGATTGTTTTCAGCTGCATTTCAATCACAATCATGAATTGGATTCTGAAGACAGTAACGGAGCCAAGATTTGGAGTTAGGGGACAAACTATAAATGTTTGAAAGTAGAGGTAAATTTATAAATAAATCAATTTTTAAAAAATTTAAATAAAAAAAATTAAAAAATTTCTTCGGGAGTGGAAGGCGATTGCACCACCCCACCCTCATGTAAATCCGTCCCTGTCTAGTGGTCAGGAATCACATGGTCATGACAGCTGAACCACTTCTGGGTCACACTCTCTTCTCCGGACCACCTTGACCTTGGTTCATATGTGAGACACCCCACTAACTAAACCAAACACATGTTACTTGAACCAAAATCGCATAGGCCGTGGTAGGAACATAATTGGGTTAGAAGGGTCTTCCTTAGAATAGATTTTTGTAATATCTGATTTGAATTAATTGAATAATGAATCAGATACCGACGATTATATAAAAACAGACCATTAAATCAAGCAAGATATTTTGGGGGAGCTTGAAGAAGACCTCAAATCATGAGGAATTCATTATTCAATCAACTGTATAATGTTTGCATCCCGCTGTCCAAGCAAACAATTTGCGAATTTGGGAGTGTATCCACATCTTGACGTCATGTAATACCATGTTAAAGACTAATGCAAATATCTACATGGCCCCTGACTAAACAATAATTTCCCATTAAATTAAATTATTGATCTAAATTTGTAACACTTTAAAAATCTATCCAAACTCTAAGGCCCGTTCGACAATACCTTTACAACAAGCGTTTGGCTACCGAACGGAGAAGCAATACCGAACGACAACAAAAAGCGCTTTGAACGGGAGTTTTTATGCTTGATATGGCCCCAACATATTACACTAAAAGTTAAACCTTAAATTCTAACCACAATACTTAAATTCTAAACCCTTAAATCTTAAATCCTAAATGGATCTTTAACCCATAAATTAGAGCGCTTGTGGAAACAAAAAGTTTCCGCTGCCAGTGTATGGATATTTTCTCATTTTAAATGGATTTATATCCAATACAATGGCGGTGAAAATTATTAGTTTCGACAAGCACCTTAGTTTTATAATATAGGGTTTAGGTGTAGGGGTTTAGCATTTAAGGGTGATGGTTAGGATTTAGTGTTTAGAGGCTAAGGTTTAAGTTTTAGGGTAATATGTTTTGAACTTAAGTTTTAACCTATAAACCCTAAATTCTAACCATAAATATTAAATTCTATTCACAATCACTAAATTCTAAACTACTATACCTACACCCTAAAATTAAAACACTTGTCAAAATTTTGTTTACACAAGCGGTTTAGTTTTAGTGTACAGAGAATATGTTTAGGGTTTAAGGTTTAAGTATAGTGGTTTTGAATTTAGGGGTTGTTGCTAAAATTTTAAGTTTAAGGTGGTTTATAGGTTACTCCACTGCTGCATTTCAATCTGTTCCTACCAATACCGGTTTGTATACTCTTGAATAGCTAAGTTCAAACTCTTGCCCATGTCCATGTTCAACGTAGACTCAGACAAGGTTCAAATCAAATTAATGAAATTTTTGATGTTACATTTGATTAGAGTGTAATTTATTTCTCATGCTAAAGTATACGAGTTATTAATATTTTAACCATACCCGTTCAAGCACATTTGTATCCAACAAATGAAACTCGAGCAGAGTCCAAGTAACATATCCAAAAAATTCACTCATGAGCAATTCCATGAATGGGAGCCGGCAAGGCTTAAGATTGCTGAAACCAGCTGACCGGCATCCATCTTTATTATTACAAGTTACAACATGGAAATGAGATGGTATTCCACACGGTAAGGTAATTCGGATACTAAGAGGCTGCAGAGTAGAAATGGTCTAATGGAATAAGTAATGACACTAGGATAATACATACTTACCACTTCCACCATTTGACCCATCAAACATTGGCTTCGCACCACTCCTGTAATGTCGGCGTTGCAACTCCAATGTTTCTCATGTCAAAGATGTTGGCTGGTTCACATAAATGTAAGCATTTGTATCAGTATACATGTCATTTTTGCAAAAAAGAAATAGTGTGCATTCGGTTCCTTCGAAGTTGGATTGGAAATACAGAAATTAAGATGAGAAATTCTTTTTTGTGGTGGTGGACAAATAAGAAACAGAAATGTTTGTTAAAGTTTACACGCAGTGTACAAAACAAAGTGCAAAGTCTGAAAAACAGAACAAAACAACACAATAGAAGCAGTGTACAAAACACAAGCAGAGAACAAGACAATACACGAGTATCAACTATTTAATCAATATAGCAAGGGCGTTGTGTGTGTGTTTGTGTGTTATAATGTATATTTTTGTGATTATATTATATATAAAAGGGTATTTCTATAATTATCCCGAGACAGTTTGCTTTTTCTTTAAAAATACTCAACCCATCAGATCGGCTCAAAACCAGTCAGTTCCATGTTTTTCTGCCATCCCTACCAATGCTCTTCATTTCCTTGTATTCTCTCAACATTCTTTTCCTCAGAAGAAAACCATTTAGTGTTTCTTCACTGGGAATCTTTTGAATCATTATGTCGATCTCACCTAGACAATCTTAGGTATTTAGTATTTGACATGACACAACTGTTGCTTCTACCGTAGCTTTTATGCGGTCCTATGAATTTGTTCGGCACACTCCAAAGGTTCCATACATCGTCCCCTCTTTATATGTTTCGAATTACATTCATCTTTCATCAACCCAAGGAAAGACCTAGGCTAAGTGCCACTACTACCTTGCACCCTCCAACAACGCTTTCAAGACAAATCACTAACCTTACGTTGTTGATCCACTAATTACAAATATAAGTACATCCATGTCCTCATTTAGTTATATTCGAGCTTCTTTCATACACGCATTTATATAGTCACCTAGATAGTCTACAACGGTAGAATCAGTTCGTCTCTACTCTTTTACAGTACTACCACCATAGAAGTTTGACAATCTAAGATCAGATTTTCATTGGCCTATAATTACCCCATTTAACCTAGCATAATCTCCACATAAACTGTTTTATAAAGTTTCTTAACCACTAAAAACTTAATAATGTTGTCTTTTAAAAAGTTCCAACTCGCCCTATATAAATAATTAAGTTCCTAAGCATGACTGCATGACCATGCTTACTTTCTCGCGCATATATGATCTGGTATGCTAACCTAGGTCTACTGGCAATTTGTAGGGGACGCCACGCAATTTTCTTTGTTTTCGTGCATGATTTCAACTCAATTATCATCATCCTAGTGGCAGATGAATTGATTAGGAGAGTGAAATTTAATACCATCATGTATATCGGGTGTTGCAGCAGCCGTGGCATCAACAATAACAGTAACCGGTTGGTAATTATGTGCTACGGCATCAAAGACAGTCTGCCGGATGCAATTTGGAGTTTGAACACCTACAACGGAGATTCAAGAAAACACTGAAATGTTAATGTCGAGTAGCATAAAGCGAGAAATGCCTCTCAATTAATCACCTAAATTCAACTGCTCACAAGTTCTGAAATCTCCTTACCGACGACAACTAAACTATTTACCCCATTACTCTGAAGGAAAGAATGAAGATGGGTCGCGAAGAATGCGCTAAAACGAGTCTTCACCAACTTGTAATCTCCTTCTTTTATCACAAGGCCATCCACCAGTTCTGCACCTGAAGTTCCCTTTGTGGTTGGACCCTCTTTCCCCGGAGAGTACAAATGCCGGCGAAAGAGTTCGACATCTCTTCCTAAATAATCATGTTCGCGAACAACCTAAACCCGAAATTAATCTTTTCACAATCATCTTACATTTACAAACAAAGGAAGAAGCACTTTGTAACAACACTGTTGGAATTATTTCAAAGAATATGAAATTGTCTCAAAATCATCTTCATTTCTCAGAATTGATTCCAGGGACCCGAAATTCGCTTCAATTACCGAACTTTAGAAGATTGATCACCTATGTAATATCTTGTTCTAAGTGCTCCCTAAGCCCAAAAATAAGCCTTATCCAAATGAAGATGAGCGGAAGTTATAAAACGGAAAACCATTTTGCATCAAAGACCCTTTTGTTTTTTTTTTTCATTTTCTTGATAAACCAAACATCCTAGGAGACATTTTCCAACCAACCAAACAAAGATAATTGAAACGACCATGAAAGATGGAAGTGAAAAAGAGGTCAGAAAATTTACCCAGACGACGAGAATTCCACGCTGCCTGGCGATTTCAACAGCCTTTACGACATTAGGAACGATGGCTTTGCCTCCATTTACTCTCATCAACCCATCATCTAATACAAAATCATTCTGCAAAAGAGAAAAAAATCCAAAACCCAAAGTTCTCCAATTATCAATGAAGGGGAAAAATCCAACTCCAATGTTCGTGATTCATATGCCACAGTACATATAATTTGCATTACAAAAAGGGAAAAGGGTAAGAAGAAAGATGAAACCTGCATGTCAATTACAAGTAGAGCCGTGTGCTTCCATTTTTCTGCCATACTTTCTCTCCCAAACTCTGAAAATGCTTGGACTGTTCAACTACCAGCTAAAACGGAAGTGGAAAAGATTGAGCAAAGTAACTGGTTTGGAATTGTGGACTCATTGATATTGTCTTCTTGAAATCGAATACCGTAGCCCAATGGCCCATTTGGTGACGTTGATGCAAGGAATAAGTAAGGAATTGTCAGATATGCAAGAAATTTCGAAATTGAATTTTTTTTTAACTTGACTTGATTAAATACTAACTCTAACCATGAGGAGAAATTAAATGATTATTTGGGGGTTTATTTAGAAATACAATCTCATAATGTAAAAAAATATCCCCTTTCAGTCACGTAGGGTAAAACTCGCTTTTGGCTAAATACGAGTTTCGTGTTGAGTCGATAGATAAAAAATATTAATTTATTAAAATTTTTACACAGAACTCGCTTTTAGCTAAACACGAGTTTAACCCATATGGACTGAAAGTATGAAAATCTTCTGCCCCTAACTATGCCCCTTTGAGAGCTTACACTTTAAAATATTGGGTCTAGAGTTTAGGGTTTAAATTTAAGATTTATAGAATTAGTGGTAGCATGTATTTTTTAGGATGTAGTGTTTATGGTTTAGGATGTGAAATTTAGGGTTAGGGTCTATAATTTAAAATTTTAATAGATTAAGTGTTGGAAATAGAAGAGGATATACTTAATGGTAGAAGATTTTTGTTCAGACTAAAAAAAGTATTTTTCTAGATAATCTTTAATGAGAGTTATTTTTTTTAAATAATTTCCGAAAAGGCGAAAAGAGAATACTTATTTAATTTAGCAGTCATTTTGGGATATGTATTTTTCAGATATCATATTCAATTTATAAAATTATATATTCATTTTTTTGAAATAAAATAATATTTTTTTACATAATTGGAAAAAATCAATTTTTTTTATAAAAAAGATGAATTAATTAAGTGACTCGTTAAAAATCTCCCTAAACCTAAATGGAGGAAAATAGTACACCTAGCAACTTAAAAAACAAGAAAAAACATAAAAAATTAAAAAGATAAATGAGAACAATCCAACTGAAACGTCATTTTGCCCACTTTTTCCCCTTAAACTTTTCAGCGTTACTCATATTCCCCCAAAAACTGACGCCGTTAAAAAAAACACGACAGCCAATCACAAGCCGCCACGTCCCCTCTTTATTTCTGATTTCTTATTTTCTAAATATTAAACATAAAATATCAAAAATAAAAAAGAAAATAATATAATAATAATAAAAAAATAATAATTTCACCCCCCCATGCGGTAAAATTAGTCAACCCCCCAATTAAAAGCACGGGTTGCTTACCTTGAACCCTAAATTCGAAATTAGTTCGATTCAGAGTTCGTTAATCGTTTGATTTGGGAAAAAAATTGTAAATGTTGTTTTGAACTCGATTTAGGGTTCTTCAATTTCGTTCGATTCTTCACCATCTTCACCTTCTTTGTTTTGTTTTGTAGGATACCCAATAATACAAAAGAAGCATGTCAACCGATAGTTCGAAATTTGTCGTTGAAGGAGATGTTCAATGTAACTGTGAGTTGAAAGCTCGAATTTGCACTTCTACTGTTCCGCGAAGCAAAGGTAGAAGATTCTATGGATGTCCTAAAGGCCGAGATGTAAGTTGTTGTTTTTTTGGCAATGTTAAATTAATTTCTTTAGGTAGAAGATTCGGTTGAAATATTGTGGTAAATGTTCAATGTTTAATTGGATGTTCAATGGATGTCCTAAAGGTAGAAGACTCTACTGTTAGTTATATTGAACTCACAATTACATTGAACTCACAATTCTACTGTTAGTTATATTGGTTAGAAATATTGGTTATATTAAACTCACAATTTGTTGTACATATTTTGTAGATTGGATGTAATTCCTTTAGGTGGCTTGACTATGATGATGCAACATTGAATGAATATGAAGACTTAAGGAATGAGGTTCATAAATTATTGGTGGAGAACAGGGAAATAAGAATTGAGAATGCAGAATTGAAGAAGATGGTCAATATTGATGAAGTTAGAGAATTAGAGAAAAAATTAAAAAAGGTGAAAGAAAAATTCAAAGTTGAAACAAGCAAATTGAAGAATGATACAATGTTCTACAAGAGTATTTTAATTGTTTCATGTTTCTGTTATGTTGTACTAAAGTTTTTCATTTAAAGTGAACTGAGAATGGTAGGTTTAATGTTGTGAAGGATGAAATGTTATGGAAGATTGATTTATGATATGTGACTGGTGAAATGTGAATGATGAATTGATGTTGTTTTGTTATGTAAATGGATTATTATGTCAATGGTGAATTGTGTGTTGTCAATGGAGTGTTAGTTTCCTTAAAACATAAAATGAATTGATTTGAATAAGACAATTTACATAACACATAAACTTGTATTACATAACACATATATTACATGTTCACAAAATATCTCATATAAGGGCACAATGGTTGCATAACACTGAGTTGTACAAAATATCCCATATAAGGGCATAATGGTTTAATACAACTAAAGATCACAAAATAAAGCAGTCTCAATGCTTGCTTAAGCTTAAGTTGGCCTCCTTCTTGGGATTAACTTAGGAATTCTATTGTTGTTGTTAGTTAAAGCTGATGGTGCTGTAGACATAACTGAAGGGTGACTGGATTGAGATTGTTGACTCAATGGTGTAGATTGAGCTGGAATTAGAGGTTCTGGCATCCCTTGCACTTGAGATCTGGTGTTAGGCCTCCTTACCATCATTTGACTTGGTCTGCCGGGCTACAAAAAACATAGTAACATAAGATTAAAATATAGTCAAAATGTAATACATGATGAATAATATTGGCTTTGATGCATCACTCACATTGAAAATTTGCATGCCTGTTTTTTCATTTGGGTACAGTCCAATGCCTTGCATAATTATCCTTCCCCTTGGTCCAAGTGATGTTTAACTTTGTCATGCCCTTGTTGAAGTATCTGCTGGTTGTGAGGAATGAGTAGTTGGCAGTTGTGAGGCATTAGGGGCTGCTTGATAAGATGCAGACTCATGTGTTTGTTGAGACTGAAATTATAAAATCAGTTAGTAGGTAATAATTCATGAATTCAAAGAAGAAATTAAACTAAAATGCACTTACAGTTTTATTTTTTGAAGGACATGTTCTACTATTGTGTCCAAGCAGCCCACAAGATCTACATGTGCACTTGTTTCCTTTTTTAGAAAACTTGCTCCCCTTACTTGTTTCTCCTTCCTCTCTTCTTCTCTTTAATTTTGGTCTCTCAGGGAGCTTCCTTTTCAAAGGTGGTTCAATTATTCCTATTTTTGTGTCTTTCCAGAAAGCCTCACTAGGTATGGTTGGTAATGCATAATTATAAAGTAACTGGTATCTTTTCTTTTTGTATGCCTCATGAACATACCTCTTAAGTGGCTCACAATTGAACAGTATGACACATACAGCATGTTGGCATGGAATACCAGTTAGATTCCAATATCTACATGCGCATTTATGCCCTTGTAAATCAACAACATATGTTTACCCACTACAGTAAACCTCATACCCATGTCTACCATTCCAAGTGACATGACAAAATGCAGAAGAGGCTTTGTGACTTTCAACTAACTTAACAATTTTAGGGCATAAAAGACCTTCCCATTTTTGACAATTGACTTTGTGTGCAAGATTTCTATTCATCACATAATGTCTAATGTCCTCAAATAGAGAGATGACAGATTTGTACCTTGCAGCAATGATTGCTGAGTTAAAAGCCTCCCCAAAATTGTTGTCTACTGCATCACACTTTGAATGTGTTTTGAAAAATGCTTTTGACCAATGTTTTGGATCTCTCTTCATTAAACTTGACATAGCATTGGGCTTCATAGTTTCTATCTTTGTAGACTGCTTCTGAAATTCTGCCATATTGGTTGCCTTGCAGCATGCCCAAAAAAGTTGTTGCATTTCACGTCTACTGTTCTCCTTCTTCCAATGTGCATACATATGTCTTGCACAAAATCTGTGCTCAACTTCTGGAATAACAACTTGAACTTCTTTCAAAAGCCCCTAAAATAGTTGAGAAATTAACTTAGATAAGCATGTTGTATAAACTATCTACAATTGTAATAAACAAAACCAATTAAGAAAAAAATTTACCTTCTGCATGTCACTTAGTATAGTAAACTTATCCCCCTCTCCTATTTGCAGACCACTTTTAATGTGTTCCAAAAACCAGGCCCAAGTTTCCCTATTTTCCACCTCCACCACAGCCCATGCAACAGGGAATATTTGGTTATTACCATCCCTACCTACAGCAGCTAGTATTTCACCCTTAAAGTTTCCTTTAAGATAACAACCATCCAAAGATAAAACTGGTCTACAGTATCTCTTAAATCCTTCCTTCAAACCACCAAAACATACATACAGTCTTTTAAAAATAGGGTTAGAAGATGGGGTAGGTTTTTCAACAAAAAGGTCAAATGTACCATTTGGATATGCTTCCCTCAATGTAAACACATAATCAAACAATTTACTAAACTCCTCATGCAATCTACCCTTAATTTTTTCAGTAGCCCAAATTCTAGCTCTGTGGCACACATTTTTGTTCAATTCCACTTTAACCTCCTCCTTAGCAAGCCTCATCATGTCCCTCAATTTCAAGTTAGGCAAAATCTTAAGTTTACTCAAGAAATGTTTCCCAATAAACTTGTAATTAGCCTTTTTGTTTTTAAAGGTTACAGAACATGAATGTTTGTTCACAAATGTTCTAACCCTATAAACTCCATCTTTTTTCCCCAGAGATGCATATATTAAAAAATGACACTCGACCCCCTTACATTTTGCTCTAGTCCTATCAGGATTATTTTTCAAATACCTATAATTAAATCTATTTGTAACAGCATAAGCACCCAAAGCTTCCTTAAACTCTGTGGAGCTCTCAAATATCATACCCAACTCAATCCTAGGAACCTCACTAGTTTCATGGAAGAATTTTTTTCTTACCTTTCTTAACACAAATCTCACCTTCAGAATCAGTTTCATAGCTGCCTGGATCATCTGATTCAATGTAATCAGTGTCATTGCCACTACTTTCATTTGCTACAGTGATTGCCTCTTTCTCCTGAGAACTAGTGCCAGTGCTTCTAGGTTCTGCCCCTTGTTGCTCATCCTCCAAACTTTTGTTTTTAAATCTTTTCTTGTTCTCAAAAATCCTACTTATCTCTTCATCATCTTCATCAGTAAGCCATTCTTCATCTCTCAAATATTCAGAATCACTATCTTCACTTTTTTCACTATCTTCACAGAAGCTGCTCTCACTGTCTCCCAACCCTAAATTATCCTTTTCTACTCCCCCAAGTCGGACATCATCATTGGCATCATTTGTATTTGTGGCAGGCCCATTAGCAGCAAGCCCACAAGCATTAATGCCATCATTTTCTTCCAGTATTACCTCATTGGCATCATTTTCTCCAACAACAGGCCCATCTTCATCACTACAAGCTGTGTCACCAAAATCCCCAACAACATATATGTGTATGCTTCCTTCTTTTGACAAATGGTTAATCAAATTCAAATAAGTGATATTTTCACTACCTAAGACCCTCAAACCTCCATCCAAACTAAAACCTGGTTCTAAATATGCTAAATACTCAATGTTATGTTTGGAAATTTCTACATCCTGAATAAAAGAAACAATAGTGGGGTAACATATGTAGTCAGGGTCGATCTTTTTTTCTACTTCTTTGCCCCCTACATAATCAAACTTAGAAAAATGACTAAATCTACCCCCAAAATGTATTACTAAAGACTGCTCTATCCATTCCATTTAATCTACAAAAATATCCAAAAACAGACCTATAATATCAACCAAATTAAACTAAAACAACAAAACAATTAAACCAAAACAGTAAATTTCATCCCAATATTAAACAGATAAAGCCTTAAACAAATCAATTATAAACCAAAACAAAACAACAATTTGATCCATTGTTGTTGCAACTCAATTAAACAAACCAACCAACCAAAGCATCCCACAAGATCATTGAACAAATCAACTAACTGAAAAGTTAATTAACCAAAACAATTTCCTACAACAACCACTCATTTAACAGTAACCAAAAAATTTATTTTGCTAAAGAATTTTATTTCCTACAACAACCACTCATTTAACAGTAACATGAAAGGAGTAATTTCCTACAACAACCACTAATTTAACAGTAACCAAAGTAAAACAGTAACCAAAGTAAAATAGTCAACTACCTAAATGACAATGAATTAAATTTCGTACCTGTCAACAAAGAGCTCCTTAACACAACCTGCAAAAACGAAGCAAATATAAACAAGGTTACTTCTCAACAGTCAAGACAAGGTTACTTCTTAACTCTGTAAGTAAAAAATCGAAATTTCAGAGCAAATGGTAACTTACTTTTCCCCTTTCCCTCTTTTTACGATTTAAAGATTCAACTCCACAGATTTCAGTCGTTGTTTGCTTCAGTACCGTTCAAATGAGAGGATAAAACTAAACGAATCTTAAAAACAAGGATTAATCAAACCTTAATCAAAGAAATTTGAATCGATACAAGCCCTAAATTCAAATTCGATAAACACTAAACAACGAAATCGCAACAGATTCTAGCCCTAGAAGTCCAATCGTCATTTTGTTCTGATGAAGAAAGAAGAAATCAGAATTTGGTTTTCAGAATGCGTATGGGTTTAGAGAATGGGGTAGTTTTCGGGGGTTGACTAATTTTACCGCACGGGGGGGGGGGGGTGAAATTATTATTTTATTATTATTATATTATTTTCTTTTTTATTTTCGGTATTTTATGTTTAATATTTAGAAAATAAGAAATCAGAAATAAAGAGGGAACGTGGCGGCTTGTGATTGGCTGTCGTGTTTTTTTTTAACGGCGTCAGTTTTTGGGGGAATATGGGTAACGCTGAAAAGTTTAAGGGGAAAAAGTGGGCAAAATGAAGTTTAGGGGGCAAGTTGAAAAAACGGGTATAGTTTAGGGGGAAAAAGTTGTATTAAGCCTTTTTTTAAATAATTTCCGAAAAGGCGAAAAGAGAATACTTATTTAATTTAGCAGTCATTTTGGGATATGCATTTTTCAGATATCATATTCAATTTATAAAATCATATATTCATTTTTTTGGAAATAAAATAATATTTTTTTACATAATTGAGGAAAATAGTACACCTAACAACTTAAAAAACAAGAAAAAACATAAAAAATTAAAAAGATAAATGAGAACAATCCAACTGAAACGTCTGACATGCAATAACCGGTTGTGCCGCAAATTATATCTCACCACCATCGAGGCCTAAGCCACATTTCGCCAAAGCATGAGCTACTAAGTTCGTCTCCCTGCTAATATGAGTCAAGCGAATCTCTCAAAAAATAAAAAAATAAAAAAAATCATTAGTAGTAAAATTAAAATAAAATGGTAAAAGATGTCTTCAACGTTTACATATTTTGTTATTTAGCCTAAAATAACAGTAGCAATAAATAATCAAACAATGGTAATGATAATAGCAAAAAAAAAATTAATAATATATATAGATCGTAGCTTACCACCACTGTGGGTCGTTGTAAACCGCCATCGATTTATCGGCGTCTATGATTGTTGAACTCAAAAAAATCCAGTACACTCCTTTTTGACCTCCTAAAACTGAATTCAATTCAAATTAATTTGCAATATATTTTTTTATTAAAATATTAATTTTATCTCAATATTTTTTTATATCTCAACAAAAACCATTAAAATGATATTTAAGTTAGCTCAAATTACAAAAACTTATGTTGAAACTCGAATATCTATTTAATTTGTGTTTGGCACCCATCATGTAATTAAATTAGGGTGTAATTAGATAAAACTATACATTTGTGATATGTTTAGATAATTATCGTAATTTGTAGATCTAGTTTTGTGTAAGTTAACTTCTTTTTCCCTTACCTCGACTTTCTATGTATACATATTAAAAAAAAACACTTTATAAATAACTTTATATTATATTATATTATATACCAATGCACATACACCTTATAGATAAAGTAATTTGAACTCGTGTTTTCTCGGATGAACATTATTTACTTTTTTACTGGGACACTTGTTGGGTTTATTTACAAAATATTTTTAAGGTTATTTTTATAATAATTAATGTTATTTATAATTCAAACTTTTTTTGAATGGTCTAAAGATGATTTCTAGAATATAACTACAATGTGTTTGTCAAACATGTCTAGAATTCAAAATTTATAATTGTGTAATTGCAAATCCTACAATCAAGTATGATATGAGTAGTTAAGATATAACTACAATGTGTTTGTCAAACATGTCTAGATAATCAAAATTTCTAATTATAAAGATATAAATTACATCTTTATGTAATTATGTTGCGGTGTCCAAACACACACAAATACCCATACTCTTGTTAATACAACTGAATAATAAAAATTTATTTTAAAAAAAGAAAAATGTGAAAGATAAGAGGTATTTTATTTTCTTTATTTGAATTATAGAAAGGGTGAGATTTGAATTATAAAGAGTATCTATTAAATACTAGTTTAGTTACACTAAATATAAGGTATTTTTGAGAAAATATAATGTATTTTTATATAATTGAATTAAAATAGTAAAAAATTTAACTTTAAATGTCAATGCTTAATTTTTTTTTTGAAAGCTAAGGTGATTACAAGTAGTATCTGTTCTAAATATACTCTCAACCATTTGACAATGAATGCTTCAATTTTATATCAGTAAGACTTGAAGTTATATATATTTTTAATAGACTTAAAATTATATATTTAAATATCAGCAAAAGTGCAATTCAAAATTAGATAGTTAATGTATAATTTAATATAAAATGTGATTAACAGCAGGACATAGTGAAGATCTGTTGCCCCACAAAATTTTAAAAAATTATCATTTGACCCTTAAAAATTTTAAATTGATCATTTGACCTTTTAAATTTTTTAAAAATACCATTAGCCTTCTCAAATATTTAAAAATTTCAATTATTTCCTTAAATTTTAAAGAGTTTTCATTATCATGTATTTATATTATTTATATATTAAAAAAATATCATGATAAAATTTTACCGTTAAAATTTTGCGTTAAATAACATATATAAAAGACCTTTTTAAAAATCTCTAGTTGCCCTCCGAAGTGAGTGCCAATATGCACTACTTAATATGATTTCAATTTTAATAAAGTTTTAAAGGTTCAATAAGCCCCTAGACATTTTTAAAAGAATTAATTAAGCCCTTAATTTATTTTACACTCAATTAAGCCTTCAAACTCAAAAAAAAAAATTAATGTAGCTCTTTGACAAATGTTGACAATTAAATTTAACATTTTTTTTATTTCTTTTGACACGTGTCGTAATAGGATAATGCCACTTGTTATTTTTAGGAATTGTTAAATTTCATTTTTTAAAATATCTAAAAATAGAAAATTCTTAAAATTTTTCAAAAATTATGGAAATTATTAAAAATGTTTTTTATATTTCGTAATTTATTTAAATATTAAAAAATAAAAAGATATTATAAAATTATAAAAATAATAATTTGAAAAATATAAAACAATAAAAGGTATTTTGATTTTTAAAACTATATTTTAAAAGATATTAAAAAATATTTTTTTTTCAAAATAATTTTATAATAATAAAGTTTTAATTTTTAAAATTTTAAAATATTTTAATCTTTTGAAAAATTATTATTTATTATTTTTAAATAAATTTCAAAATTAAAAAATATTTTTTTATATTTTTAATATTATTTTTACAAAATTTTAGATTTTTTTCCTGTTTTTATATATTTTTTAAAAAATTAAAAATTAAAAATCCTAAAAACGACAAATGACATTATCATGTTGCCACATGTGTCAAAAAAAGATTTTTTTTAAATCGTTAAAGTTAACGGTCAACGTTAGTCAAAGAGTCAAATTGATTTTTTTCTCTTGAATTTGAGGGCTTAATTGAGTGTAAAAAAAGTACGAGCTTAATTAGTTTTTTTTTAAAAAATTTAGGGGCTTATTAAACCCTTAAGACTTTAATAAAATATGTTTGAAATATTCATAATTTAATAATAACAATAAATTATTATTCAAACTTTTATTATTTACATTGTACTAAATATTTTTATTGTGGATAGAAAAACAAATATTGAATATAGATATCGCCACAAAAAACATATAAAGCATAAATTAACATTATGACATGGATAAAGAAGGCGCGTGGGAAGACGATTTGATTTTAAAACCCTCGTGGAATATGGATAACGAATAAAAAACGTCGACAGCAGGATTCGAACCTGCGCAGGCATAGCCCAACAGATTTCGAGTCTGTCTCCTTAACCACTCGGACATATCGACGGCCATGTTTCCAAGGTGTCAAACTATTAAACAACTACGCATAAACAAATTCCATTGTGGAAGATATACATACATCTGTGGCTCGCATTTGGTGGCCTTTGAAAAGAAAATTCGAATTGGCTATGTATTTGAAGAATGAGAATATGTTTCCATATGAGATTAATGGTTTGAACGATAAAATTTAAGATTTTCGTTATTCCCCGTCTCGTTTTTGTAGGTGAAAATTTTAGTTATTTTCATACGATCGGTTTAAATTCTCACAACTTTCGATTATTAGCCACCTGATTGTTACCCCTACGTTACAATGCTTATTTAATAACAGATTGAAATTTTTAGTGATCAATTTAAAATTTCTAAGTTTAATGACTAAAACGATCATTTAGTAAAAGTTGGGTGACATCTAATGTACTTTATCCAAATGATCACAATTAGTAAAACCTCAGTCTAAGCTAATGTTTAAAAGCTCACAGCAGAAAGTCCCCGAAAACTTGTTGAAGTTCAAAGGGATAAGAAGGAGCAGAGGCTGAAAAATACGAATGTTAGCTTGCAAGTCTCTCTTCAGGTATGCTTCTTTTACTTAACCCTCTGTTTGTTTACTGAGAAACTGAGTAGGAAAATTGATAATAGAACTCTGGAAACCAGAAAAAAAACCCCTCCCTACAAGGTACAAACAATTAAAAGGAGAGAACTTTAACTCTAAAATTGCTCATATCAGGTTTCTTTTCGAAGTAAGATGAAAATTTTAGAATTGGGTTTTTCATTTCATCAAGGTTTAGTTTGAAATCTTACATGCTTCTTTTAGTTATTGCATTTTCCTATCCGCTAAGCAGTTTATTTTTACACTATTATTTCAATTTACGCCGTTGTTTATGTTCCAGTGTGTTAGGCAGTGTAAAGTTTAGAGGGTTTAAGCGAGGCACATATGAATTAAATGAAACACGAAGCTTTCAGTTGCTGAAAACCTTTATTTTTTTAATAAATAATATGTTAATTCAGTAATTATTATCTATGCAGAGTTGACCGTTTGTTGAAGTTCACAAATACTTATGTCAAATCGAACCCGGTTAACTACTTTCAGGTTTTTATCTCTAACAATTTGTTAAGACTTAAGAGCAACACGATTTCAAGTTTGTTCCCCTTTAAGCTTTGTTTTAATACTCATGTTAAATGTTTATGTAAGGTAGTGCAATCATCTTAAGTAATAAGACCTTATTACAAGCATTTACATTGTATTCTACCCTTTCTTCCTCGTCGCCGGTACGCTTGCTTCGGTTGATGTGGCTCTGTTTGCAAAGGTGTCTTTTGAGGGTGAACAATGATTTGTGTGTGTTTTAAAGTGACAATCTAGTAAACTTTATGGTATATGCCATAGCTTTTGTAAGACTCACACAGTGTTTGAAACCTAGATGATGTGTTCACAAAAACTAGTGACTTCGGTAGCTATTCAACTTTGACGATCAGGCCTTTTGAGATTTCCTTATATCAGCAATGTGATTCTCTTCTTTTCTTCCATCCCAAGTATGTTATGTTGATCTTTTATATTCGTTTTGTGAAGGATTACGAAGCACTTCATTGCATTTGAAAGAAATATTGAACTTTTGGTTCACCAAGGAAGTTTATGATTGGTTGCTGGGTTGAATAGGTATAAGGTCCCATTAAGTTTGGAAAAGTAAAAGAATTTTGGATGCATGCTACAGAAATTCTTGTTCCCCCCCCCCCCCCCCCCTGAATTTAGTGGTTTGATCTGCATTATTCTATTCAAGTTTCTTATGTTACAGAAAAAAAAGCATCTGGATGTATTCTTTCCTTTCTGCCTAAACTCTGTAAAATTGTTTAGACCATAGATGTTGTATAGGTGGAAGGATGAAATTTACAGGGTTGTGATGTTCATTAAAGTAATACCAATTCATTTACAGGGAAAATATTCTTCTGAAAAATTGAGCCTTGATTTGAGGATGGGTGGAGCGAAAGATAAGCCAGGCACGATGGACAAGAAGAAAAGGAGGATAGGTACTCCTGTATGGAGACCAGTATGTACTCAAGCTAGTTCCCTTGAAGGTATTTCTTATTTGTGAAACTACATAATGTTCTGATTGTCCCTCATATCCTTTTTGGATGAAGTTCATCATATGCATGTAACTCAAGGTTAGGCTTTAATTTTTTCCCATAGTTGATGTAATTGTACGTTTCTCGAATGCATCAATTCAGGTTAATTTCCTATCAGTTTCTGGATTAAATAAAGATTTGAGAACTTTTTTTAGTTTTTTGTTACTTGGATTGCTATTTATGTTTTTTTTTTTTACAATCTAGCAGTTTTGGGAGCATTATACTTGGCAGAAAATTGTCTTAATAGTTGGATCTCTTTTTGGTTTTTGTCATATTTTAAGTGGCCTATAAAGTCTTTATGTTGATTTGCAGAGCCTGTGATAAAGGATATCAAAGTCGAATCAGAAATTGGAAGTCAAATGCAAGAAGTAAATGAGTCAACAATTGAAGTTATAGATGCAACTGTCAGTCCTAAGGCCCTGGAGGCTGATATCGAGGATGAATCAATAAAAGAAAAGACAGTGCTTTCAGCTGCAAAGCATTCACTCTCTGTTGAGGTAAAGTTAAATTGCTGAACACATCAAAATTCTCTTGCCTTTTCTGATGCACATTTCAGTTGTTGGTCCTTGCCCACAAGAGGATTTAACTATTAAGACATTTCTTTATCTCAGTTGAATTTCTATGCCTGTTTGTCCTGGAGAAAATGATTCTAGAGTAGAACTTCCTTCTAGGAATCATGCACTACAAGCTTTTGAACTTTTTTTATTCTACCGATAGTGCCTACTTTAGCTTTCTGTTCATGCATGATTTTCGTGCTACTCTAGGCATTTGACCTTTTTCCCCATAGAAGCTTAAATTGCTTTTTTCCCTATGCTTGATAAGCAGGTTGGTGCCTCCCTGATTCGATTTGTCAGAGGAAAAGAGTATGGAGCTCAGCATCCAAGCATTAAATATCTTTAGTTTCATTTTTTATTATTTTTAAAATTTTATTATATCCTCTGCAGGGGATCTACAAAGGAAAAGATTGAAAAGGAGACAGGAGTTCAGATTATCCTTCCATCATCAAAGCAGGAGGATGCTATTAGTAAGATTTTGTTTTTCAATTCCTCTAACTCTTTTGGTTATATCACATTTTCCCACAATTTTAACCTGAGCAGTGTCAAACTTATCTGGATGATGTAAGTGAATAAAAATTAGTATTGAACCTTCACTTAAGAGTTTAAGCTTAAATTTCTCTTGACGTGGTGTTAGAGCCCATTGGCCATGTGGTCCAGAGCTCAAATCACCACTATTGTGTTGGAAATTCAAGTCAGCATAAGGCATGTGGCGGGCCTGTGTTGTCCATGGTATTGGTGAATAAAAACTATTCTTGAACCCCAAGTTAGGTTGAATGGTCCTTGACATATGAAATGTTTGAATTCATGAAATTAATTTCAATGGGTTATCCTTCCATCATCAAAGCAGGAGGATGCTATTAGTAAGATTTTGTTTTTCAATTCCTCTTAACTCTTTTGGTTATATCACATTTTCCCACAATTTTAACCTGAGCAGTGTCAAACTTATCTGGATGATGTAAGTGAATAAAAATTAGTATTGAACCTTCACTTAAGAGTTTAAGCTTAAATTTCTCTTGACGTGGTGTTAGAGCCCATTGGCCATGTGGTCCAGAGCTCAAATCACCACTATTGTGTTGGAAATTCAAGTCAGCATAAGGCATGTGGCGGGCCTGTGTTGTCCATGGTATTGGTGAATAAAAACTATTCTTGAACCCCAAGTTAGGTTGAATGGTCCTTGACATATGAAATGTTTGAATTCATGAAATTAATTTCAATGGGTTATTTCCTTTGAATGGTTATTGCATGCAGTCATTGAAGGCACTTCTGCTGATAGTGTAACTAAAGCTTCAAAAGAGATACAACATATAATTGATGAGGTTAGTCAGCTATTTTCCTGTATTTTATGATTGCTATGTGGTTGGCAAACATGAGACATGGTTCTGGTGATCTATATCTTGTTTTCATCTGCAACTTGATGACTGATGATCAATAACCTTTTTGGGGTGATTGCTTCCATATTACAGGCAGTTAAGACCCCGAGTCTTGAATACTCTCACTTTGTGTCTCTTCCATTAGCCATACACCCCGAGTTGGTGGAAAAACTTGTCAACTTTCAGAACTCCATATTAGGAATCAATGATACTTGTGTGGGTGAGAATCAAGAAGGCAACTCAGGTAGAGATGCTTCCGAAAGTGATGCTCAGGATCAGCAGTTAGGTAAAGGGTCTGCTGTTGCAGTTGAACTTAAAGTTGCCGATGACAGGGAAAGCGTTAAGGTGGACATAAGTGGCATTCCTCTTGTTAGTTATGCACCTAAAGAACTTAAAGAATCAAAGTCTTCTAGATTATCAGGCAAGTAAACAATCTGATTCTTTGATGCCTTCCCTTTCTTCTAAAATTTCCGCTTAGACATTAGAATTCTACTTTTGTGGCATGGTGCATTGCATATGTAAATATGCATGCATACACCTTTTGGTTATTCCAAGTATTAGTTATGAATCATTTGTATACTTTAGGAGGTTCCAGACTTCTGAAATGTGCATGTTTAAAAGTTTGTGAACCATTGCACTTCATATTGAGCGTTAATAAATAGTCCTGCTCTGAATGATGGATCCCTACAATGTTGGGATTGTAAGCCACAGTCGCGAAACACTGTTGTTGATTATTAAGTTCCAATGCCTGTATTGTAACCTTCTAATTGTTTTCTCTCTCTCCTTTGTGCTTTAACAAACCTTGCTGGTGTATGTTGCACTTGACAGACTTGAGAATTGAAAAGTCCATATTTATTAAACCTAAAACATTTCATCTGACGGTGCTAATGTTGAAGTTGTGGAACAAAGAACGAGTTAGTTTAGCAGCAGAGGTATTGAAGGTAAATTCCCTTGAATCAGATCATCAGTTGGATATTATTTGATTCTGGCAGTGCTTAATATAATGTGTTTTCCCCTCCTACCCAGAGTATCTCCCCAAAAGTAATGGATGCCTTGGATAATCGACCTCTGTTTGTAAGACTTAAGGGTCTGGTAAGTTTATCATAGCCCAGATTTCTGACGCTGACTTAGTTAATATGTGATTTTGACCTGTGAATGGGCTAATACTTTTTGAGCCATTAGTTTGCCAACTCAGACAGCATTGACTCTTTCATAAGTTTTCTTTCTGGTAGTGATACGCTTGCTCGACTTAACTGATTGCATCAATATCATTGCAGGATTGCATGAAAGGTTCTTTGGACAAAGCCCATGTAGTCTATGCTCCTGTAGAAGAAATTGGCAATGAAAATCGACTTTCACGTGCCTGTCGTATCCTATTTCCCCAGTTTATAGTATTTCCTTTTCTTTTGTTTCTGCACTTGAAAATGGAAAAACAATAATAATGTTCTTTTCTCTTTAAACTTTTTTTTGTGTGTGTGTGTCAATATTTTCTTTTGAATTCCTTGACTTTTCTTAGAAGTTATTATTGATGCTTTTGTTGAGGCTGGGCTTGTTCTAGAAAGAGATATTGGACACCAGTTAAAGGTAAAACTTCCGATCTTCTCTATGTTTTGTTCATTGTCCCTTTCTCTGATATTAAAGGCTTGTGTGATCTGTTTAGTTCTCAATATTCTCGAAACAAAGTATGCCCTATTCGTTTGTTCAAATCTACCCGCATAAAGAGATTATAGTCTTTCCTTCTATCCTAGATTCACCTTTTGGGTATGCTCTGTTCTTCATTTCCTTCAGGTCGACCTCTTTTGCTTGACACTTATTCACTTAGATCAATCTGTAAAAGAGTGGAAACTAACATAGA
This sequence comes from Hibiscus tridactylites, assembly GCA_958450335.1. Classification (NCBI taxonomy): domain Eukaryota; kingdom Viridiplantae; phylum Streptophyta; class Magnoliopsida; order Malvales; family Malvaceae; genus Hibiscus; species Hibiscus tridactylites. The sequence goes on along the minus strand of OY288285.1, from coordinate 70,077,563 downwards.
TATTTAATTACTCCATTGTATTGTAACGCCTATTATATGAACAAATAGTAATGTGACATGTCATCAAGTCTTGGTCCATGTAACATTGTTCTCTATAAAAGCTCCGGAAGGATGAACATAGTTAAAAGGTTCGTATCACCATGGATGGACCTTGAGAAAAGCTGCAAAGTGTCAAACTCTTCCAACATGGCAGGGACTTTAGAGCCTGGAATCTATACCCCTCCAATCCTTAAAGTCGGTCTTTGGCTTCCCTTTGTCTCGGTTTTGTCTATCTGATGGTTTTCCCTCCTCAAGCAACGGTCCTCTAAATCATAAAGACAGCACCATTTCTTAAAAGTATTCCTTGAGACTTGTAAGTGAAACACCAAACACCAAACTTATTTCCTGAAAACCTTTTTAGACTATTGTGAGCGAAGGAAATAGGTCGAACGAAAGTGGAAGGAATCATATCTAGAAGTCGATATATAAACTCTCGTGCCTTGTACGAAAACATAGTTTAGTTGTTCTTTTTAGCTCATACGAGTTTCCTTTCCTTTTGGTCTCAAAAATATTAACGGTATCTTCTGTTGCTAAGTTTCAGTTGCATGCCACTGTGATGAACGTGAAGCATCGGAAAAGGTGCAACCCTGTTTCCGTGTTTTTGTTTATTTGTTTTTATAAGTCGCGGTGCCCCGACAACCTTCTGCCCTCCCCGTGGTTGTTTTATTTTCCTACATTCTTAATTATTTATTCGGATTGTAACTGACCAGGAGGGGAAATCGGAGGGTGAGGTCGGATTCCTTCAATGCACGAGGCATATTCAAGCAGTTTGGATCGGAGGAATGGGGTGAGTATCTCATCCGTGAGGCTCATCTTTCACAAAGATTCAAGTATGATGAGAATGGTTATTACCATTGTTGCACTTCAATCCCTTTTCCTGAAACCATGCAAGTCGACTGATTCCTTTGTTAAAGAGAGTATTAGAGAGAGAGATATCTTTGCTTTGGTGTTGATTTCATGTTCTGAGAAATACAATGAAAGAATCTTTTTTTTTTGTATACATGTTAAAGTAGGGATAAGGGGATGTTAAAGATTTCATGTTGCATGTGTCACGCCAAACATATAAATAAAATAAATTGTCATTCTATTGTAAGATTAATTCGAATTAGTCTCTGTACTATTAAACGGATCAATTTAGTCTTCGCATTAGTAAAAATAAAGGTAAAATGACAAAAGATGCTCTCAATGTTTGGATATTTTGTCATTTGTCCTCCTATTTTTTGGGTCCAAATATGTCTCCAACGTTTGCTTGTTTTGTCATTTAGCCCCCTTTTTTTTGTCCAAATATGCCCTCAACGTTTCATTCGTAGTCTAAATATGCCCCCAACGTTTCAATTTGGTCCAAATATGCCCCCGTTAGATGGTAACTATTAGTCAACTGACGTTCAATAGCTGATGCTAATTGGACTTGCCATGTATTAAGATCTGTTGATGCCACGTCAAATTTCTTTTATAAGTTGTTGATCGTCAGTTGATTGACAGTTTACATCTAACATAGACATATTTAGACTATGAATGAAATGTTGATATATATTTGAACTAAAAGAAAGAATAGTGGGCCAAATAACAAAAACAAACAAACGTTGTGCATCTTTTTGTCATTTTGCCAAAAACAAATGTAAAAAAGAGCCAAATCCAGCTTAAGATTCCTCTTAATCCAGCTTAAGAATTCAAATGAACCCAAACCTCCATATATAAATTATTATTATATGAACACCAATTGAATGGTGTCCACACAATTTGGAAAACGGGCCATACCAAGTCACGACCTCATCACCTCTATCCAATTTTATTTTATTTTATTTATGCTCTTATCATTATGTTCTTCACAGATTCAAACAAAGCACAAAAAAGGGAAAGAGAGGTTGGGGTCACACCTCACATGGATGAATCATTCAGTACCTTCTCGACAACTCATGTTAATGCCAACAAGGACGGAAGGGAATAACAATGTTATTCAAATCTGATTGTATTAACTTCAATTAATCCATTCAATTATTTTGTCTCAATTAAGGACAAAATTAGGATTAGGATGAAGTATTAGTGGATCAATACAAATTGTAATATACTAATAAAGTTAATCTATAAGTGGTAAGCAGCTTGGTATGGTTTAAGCAGTTCTCGAGTCCAAGTTCTCACAATGACATACTATGTAATTAAAACAAAAAGTCGACCCTCACCTATAACCTAACTCCATCATTGTTCTCAGTAAAAAAAAATGAGACTCGAGTTCAATCACATGTGTACAAGAACGAAGTTAGAATTAAATATTGGGGGTATCAAGACTTTATTAAGCCTTTAAAACTAAAAATTAGAAAGGACAAAATCCTTATTTGATTAGTATTTAATCGACAGTAGATAGCTTGGCTCAAACCAAAAATAATATGTTTAATTCGATTTATTTATATAATCATTCTAGGTCAAGTAAGGATATGTATGGGATTTGGATATGTGACTGTAGACTTCCCTTTCTTTCCCTTTTCGTGAAAAATACAGCTAGTCCATAATGATATTAAATTATGGAACTCCTTTAAAATTCTTATATATGTGACCAATCAAAAGGGTTTCAGTATCATATGAAGTTGATCTATTTTCTCTGTATTCATATCTAGAAAGAGTCGATAGTCTAGCTTTCTTCTTCGTTCAAACATGGCAGGAATCGCCTTCGGTCGTTTCGATGATTCCTTCGGCTTAGCCTCTCTCAAGGCCTATCTTGCTGAGTTCATCTCAACTCTGATCTTCGTTTTCGCCGGCGTTGGCTCCGCAATTGCTTACAGTTTGTTGATATTTCCCTCCCCCACACTATCACACCATAGTATTAAATTACGGTCCCGGTTATATGTTTTTTTGTTGAAATGGTTTGTGTGTTTTGGTGCAGACAAGGTGACAACAGATGCAGCTCTAGGTCCTGATGGTCTGGTCGCCATTGCTGTTTGCCATGGATTTGCTCTCTTTGTTGCTGTAGCCATTGGCGCCAACATCTCCGGTGGACACGTCAACCCCGCTGTCACCTTCGGGTTAGCTCTAGGTGGCCAAATCACCATCCTCACCGGCATCTTTTACTGGATTGCCCAACTCCTCGGATCCATTGTTGCTTGCTTCTTACTCAAGGCTGTCACCGGTGGCTTGGTAAGCCTAAATATAACATATACAATCGCGGAACTTTGAGTAAAAGTTTAAAGGGCCAACTTGAATTTTTTTAAAAAGAAATTGGAGGATTGAACACAATTTTCGAAGAAAAATGAGAGTTTAACTAAAATTTTTAATAATTTAAAGAGATTTAACAAAAATAAAAAAAATTTTGAGAGAAAATTTAATTAAAAATATTTAAAGTTTTGAAGCTTAATATGAATTTTTAAAAAATTTGAGGGACCAAATTGAAATTTTTAAAAATTTTAAGGGCAGAATTCGAGTTTTTCAAAATTTTGAGGGCCGTGGCCCCCACCAGTCATTTAAAGCTTCTGCCACGATATACAAGCATAAACAGGGGTCAGCATTTGGTTGAGTCGAATTTTGAGTTAGTCGAGTTGGTGAGTCTTATTTTATAACTCAAACTTTATTTGAAAATTTTCGAATCGAGTCAAGTTGTTTGAGTTTATGTTCAAATTTAATGGTAAACATTTATAATATTATGATATTAATTAGTTCCAATTAACCGACTCTCTATAATCATATACAATACACAAATATATTTATTCATATTTTTTTCATATATATATATAAATAAAAGACATAATTGAAAGAATAGACTCTAACTTGAAAATTAATTTACTAATTACTTGAATTCGAGTTATTTAAATTTCTAATTTATAACTCAAAATCTAGTTTTTTTTTTCGTGAATTGAAGGAGTCGAGTTTTGCTAACCTCTTGCTAGGTCTGAATTTGAAAGGCTAGGCTAATGTTTGGGGTTGTGTTGCAGACAATTCCGACCCACGGTGTTGGAGCTGGAGTTGGAGCAATTCAAGGAGTGGTGATGGAGATCATCATCACATTTGCATTGGTTTACACGGTGTATGCAACCGCAGTTGACCCGAAGAAGGGCTCAGTCGGCACCATTGCACCCATCGCCATTGGCTTCATTGTTGGAGCCAACATCTTGGCTGCTGGTCCATTCTCTGGTGGATCCATGAACCCAGCTCGCTCTTTTGGACCAGCAGTGGCTAGTGGCGACTTCACCGGCATTTGGATCTACTGGGTCGGACCCCTCGTCGGCGGTGGCTTGGCTGGACTCATCTATGGAAATGTGTTCATGCAGTCGGAACATGCACCATTATCCAATGACTTTTAAGTTCAAATCTAAATCACTCTTTCATTTGCTTCCATTTTAATTTAATGCATTGGTTTTTGTAATAAAGAGAAGGAATGGCAGCTCCTGCTGTTCTTTCTTTTTTTACCTTTCCTTTTTGATATTGTTTGTAAAGTGAGTTCTGTCGGTCGTTTCTATTGTGAGAATGGATGAGGTTGGTGTCTTGGTGATTAAAATTTAGTTCTTTTTAATAGTAATAAGGTGATTACGAGTAGATTGTAGTATTTGTTTGTAATATTCACAAAATAACCATCCAAGCGATAATAGCATGTTTTGAAAAATCTTTTAAGACCTCTATTTTTGTTGGGTTTTTTTAATGTTGATTTTCTGCATACATGTCCGTTTCTGAAATTTTGGTGGCCTTAGAGCGAATTTAAAAGTTGGGTCCTTAATAATAAGTATAAAAAAAATTGAATTTTGAGAATAAACAAAAACAAATTAATTTACATGTAAATTATACTTTTTTGTTACGCTAAAAAATACATCAAATTCAAATATAGAACATCAATAAATTTTATTAAATACCCAATGACTCATACAAAATAATTTGTACGAGTATTTCTAGATGCAAAATCACTAATAATACTATCTACGTCAATATGGTCTAACACATTTTTCTCGATACATAAAATGGTTAGACCATTCAACCTTTCTCGTGACATTGACGACCTCAAATAGGTGAAGCATCCGTTTCTAACATGTTTTCGCGACAACATTTTATTAAAAAAATTATGAAGCAAAAATTATAGAATGATAGCACTTGAGTTCTTACCACATTTGAGTAAATAATCGGCGATGCAAACAAATGCTCTATACATTATCAATTTATTATAATTAGTAAAAGAAATTATTATCATCGAAATTAAAGAAATAATTAAATTACCTATTGAATATAGCACATTGACAATCAATCTCACAAATTATAATCTGATTGAATAGATGAATTCTTGTCTTTTTAAAGTCTCAAATTAAACATTATAATTAAAAGTTTTAAATAAATTATGAAAACATAAATAAAATAAAAAAATTAAAAGATGAAAAATGGGAAAGAAATTGAAATGCGAATAATAAATCAATGTAAAGAATATTTACAGTCAAAAATCAAAATTGAGATTTATTACCATTGTTTTTTTTTGGCTCAAATTAATTGCATGCCATAAACAAAAGAAGTGTTTTTTAGCCATTTAAAAACATTATTATCGTTATTATTTATTAATTAAAATTGTGCTATTAAATGGTTAGAAAATTAAAGTTGTGCCCTTGAAAAGTGAAGCCCCCGAGTTAGAGATAAAGCCTTTAAATGGTTAAAAAAAAACTTTACATTGATTTATTAAATGTTTTCCGATTACGGTAAACTATAATAATTATAGAAAACTACACCAGTGACCACCGAAGATATTGGTGATATCTATTTGAACCACCGAACTAAAAAAACGTCAATCACACCACCAAACTTATTAAATCAACCTATTTTGACCACCGCCTTTAAAAAAGTAACGGTGGAGTGACGGAACTGCCACGTGGCAGTTGATGGATATATTTAAAAATTACACATTTGGTCCCTATTATTTACACATTCTTTCAATTTAGTCCTAATTTTCAATTAATAAAATAATAAATTATTTAATTAGGTAGTGACACGTGTCAACACCTTATTGGAGGACTTTAATTATTTAGATTTAATTTTATTAATTTATTTTCTTCCTCCAATCAGGTGGATTCAAACCTGGGTGGTGTAAATGGAAAGGCAGTGGTTAAGCCACTGCACCAAGCCCAACATTGTACTTTAAAACACCCAACTTAATATATAACTCTTATTGGTTTCTACATTTATAACCCAAAAACTCAAACCCTAAACATTAGTTTCACATATATAAATCATAAACCCTAACCCTAAATATTTCAAATTAAACCTCAAACCCTAAAATTTTCAAATTAATTTCACGCTAAATATTTTAAATTAAACCCTAAACTCAAACCCTAAAAATTTCAAATTAATTCCATGTTAAATATTTCAAATTAAGTCTTAAACCCTAAACCCTAAATATTTCAAATTAAACACCAAACCCTAACCTTAAACCATAAATTTCAAATTAATTACACGATAAATATTTAGGGTTTAATTTGAAATATTTAGTGTGAAATTAATTTAAACCCTAAACCCTAAATCATAGACCCTAAATATTTCAAATTAATTTCACGCTAAATATTTCAAATTAAACCCTAAATATTTATCGTGTAATTAATTTGAAATTTATGGTTTAAGGTTAGGGTTTGGTGTTTAATTTGAAATATTTAGGGTTTAGGGTTTAAGGCTTAATTTGAAATATTTAACATGGAATTAATTTGAAATTTTTAGGGTTTGAGTTTAGGGTTTAATTTAAAATATTTAGCGTGAAATTAATTTGAAAATTTTAGGGTTTGAGGTTTAATTTGAAATATTTAGGGTTAGGGTTTAGGATTTATATATGTGAAACTAATGTTTAGGGTTTGAGCTTTTGGGTTATAAATGTAAAAACCAATAAGAGTTATATATTAAGTTGGGTGTTTTAAAGAACAATGTTGGGCTTGTTGCAGTGGCTTAACCACTGTCTTTCTATCTACACCACCTAGGTTCAAATCCCCTGGGTGTCATTTATGCTCAATTTCGTTTTCCTCCTCTAAATACGTTGTCACCACCTAATTGGAGGAGGAAACTAAATTAATAAAATTAAATCTAAATAATTAAAGTCCTCCAATAAGGTGTTGACACGTGTCACTACCTAATTAAATAATTTATTATTTTATTAATTGAAAATTAGGACTAAATTGAAAGAATGTGTAAATAATAGGGACCAAATGTGTAATTTTTAAATATATCCATCAACTGCCACGTGGCAGTTCCGTCACTCCACCGTTACTTTTTTAACGGCGGTTGTCAAAATAGGTTGATTTAATAAGTTTGGTGGTGTGATTGACGTTTTTTTTTAGTTCGGTCGTTCAAATAGGTATCCCCAATATCTTCGGTGGTCACTGGTGTAGTTTTTCCTAATAATTAATGTTGTTCTATAACAATGGGCCCAGATGTTTACATAGAGAAGTGGTTGTAAAAATTATGGGCCCTGGTATTTATATAGAGTAGTGTATGTGAAAATTGTAGGCCCTGATATTTATATAAGATAGTGTTTGTAAAAATTATGAGCTCTGGGCGAGTGTTTTTTTTGTCTAGGCCCAAATACGGCTCTGCCTGCCTATGTCTTGATGTTGTTGACTGGATCGAAAATGCTTTTCAGGATCTAAACAAATATGAGTTTGATAGGACTACCAACTCGACACCTTCCACTAAAAAAAAATTCAACCGACACCAAATTCGCGTTCATGAGGTCAAAAATGAGTGAAGTCAAAATTTTATCGTCCAACGGTCGTTGCTGGTGATGGTGAGCGGCAGTGGGCACAAGGTTAAGTTGTAGTTGGCGACGAGAGATTTAGATAAAGTTTAGAGGGTCGAATTGATATTTCATCTAAAATTCATGAATCAAAGTAAAAGTAAACCCTTTTGACTAACGTTCTACGCCATTTATCTCACGGGAGTCAACGATTCATTGACCAAAATGTTATAAATCAGTAATGTAAGTGATCAAAACGTAACTTTTTTAAAATCAGTGACCAAAATCAAATAGCCCGAAAACAAAAAGGACCAAACTCTTACTTTAACAATTTTAACAATATAGTGACTTGTTTGTAACAAAATTTTAATTGAGTGATTAAATTATTATTCTTCGAAGAAAAGTAATAAATTTGTTACTAAATTTATAATTAAGTGATATGTGGTGTATTTTACCAACAAAATAATTTAATACTACGTATTATAAACTTAGAAACTGAATTGAGCTTCTAATGGTGTATCCGGAGCTCGACCAATATTTCAAACAAACCTTTTTTTGGTTTAAGCTCATTTTTTGAGTCGAAAATATTATCAAAACATATTAATATTTTAGTTCTGCGTAGAATAGTATTTTGAGTTGCAATAAAGATGTTATTAAAACATATAATATTTTATATTGTTAACATTTTAAGTTGCGTTTGTTTGACAATTTAAATTACAGCTTAAAGAATATGCTGGTGTGATGTAATGGTAGCATTTATTTAACTTTGTTAGTTTTTTTAAAGACGATACACACATCATATATTATTAGTGCTCGAATTCAAATTTTAAAAAATGATAAACATCTACATTTGTCAGTACTGAAACGATAAACAGACTCGCCCAATTTTAACTAGATAATAATCCAAAATGTAATAATATTCCAACTGAAATTGTGAGCGTTGCCTTCAGCCGGTCCAAAAGCATTAACACCTGGTGTGCCAACTATGCGCAAGTGACAAACACAATATTAGCAACCTGACGGCTCGCTTGCTTTCGTTCTCTAATCCAAAATCTGTCTTTGCCCTAATTCAATCCATATCCATTGAAATTCTACGATTTCCCTTCTTTTTCATCCAACTAATGGAGCAATTAGATCGATCTTAATCCCTTCAGTTGAATCCAAGAATTTGAGTTTTTTGTTTCTGTTTATAAAAAGAATTTCGAAATGGATTCGAGCAGGCGAGCGGTGGAATCTTATTGGAGATCGCGGATGATAGATGGGGCTACTTCGGATGAAGACAAAGTAGCGCCCGTTTACAAGTTAGAAGAGATCTGCGAGCTCTTGAGATCGTCTCATCTTAGTATCGTTAAAGAGGTCTCCGAGTTCATATTGAAACGACTCGATCACAAAAGCCCCATCGTCAAACAAAAGGTAACTTCATTTCAATTCGCTTTGGACTTTGTTTTGATTTGTTAAATCTAGTCAATTCTGATCAATTTGTCGTTTTGGATGGGGAAATGTTCCTCGGTCCAAAATTTTGAAGTTGAACTCAATTTAGTCGGTAGTTAAAATTATCAGTGTCAGGTATTACTTGTGTTTGTATATAAATGGAACTGCAGCAAAAGCTATTAAAAAGGAAGTTTTGCTACGCAAATGCTCCGAATTACTGAATGTTTAACTTAACGGGTAGGAAAATACATCCTATAAATGAATTATCATTACATGTTAAAACACTCAGTTGGTAGTGGGGTTTTTACAGGCTTTGAGGCTGATTAAATATGCAGTGGGGAAGTCTGGTGTGGAGTTTAGGAGAGAAATGCAGAGGAACTCTGCCGCTGTGCGTCAGTTATTTCATTACAGAGGGCAACCGAATCCTTTGAAGGGCGATGCTCTCAATAAGGCTGTTCGGGACACAGCTCATGAAGTTATTTCTGCTATTTTTGCAGAGGACAATAATCCCAGTAAGCCTTCTCCTGCAGATGACCTTAACAAACGAATACAAGGATTTGGGAACACAAACTTCGAAATGCCATCAGATGATAAGAAATCATTTCTAAGTGAGGTAGTTGGCATCGGAAGTGCTTCTATCAAGCAGGGGATTAGTAGTTTCACTCAGAGTCATTCACATGGAAAGAATGATAATGGAAACTACAAAAGCCCTACACTTCGAAGGTCATTGACTAGAGAAATTGACCATTCTGATAGGTATGAACCTGTTGAATTTCACAATGAAACTCAAAGGGTTTCTGGGAGTTCTGCTAGTGGACCTTGGGGCCAGGATTCAGGAGTATTAAAGATAGAAATAACAAATGGAGAGTTAAACTCGAATAAAGTGACTAAAACTCGTGAAGAAAGATTGTTGGAAACAATAGTGACATCTGGTGGTGTTCGTCTGCAACCTACTCGTGATGCACTTCAGGCTTTCCTTGTGGAGGCTGCAAAGCTCGATGCTTTGGCGTTAAGTCATGCCCTTGAATCTAAGCTTCTATCTCCAATGTGGCAGGTAACTCTACCTATTTAATGAATTATCAGTGCAATGTTACTGTTTTTTTTTTTTTTTTGGGGGGGGGGCTACTCAAATCAGTTTAACTTTAACTACTTTGGTGTACATGGAGGCACACTGTTCTCATTGCATGACCATGTCTGTATCAGTGATTATTCCATATTGACTTCTTTCCAAAAAAACAAATGGTATATTTGTGTTTTTTGATATCTTTCAACCTTGACCACAACTAATGATTACCAGGTTCGCATGAAAGCTGTATGCGTGCTTGAGTCCATTTTGAGAAAAAAGGAAGATGAGCATTTCTTACTTGTGGCTTCTTATTTTACCGAGAACAAAGATGTTGTTTTGAGATGTTCTGAGTCTCCCCAAACTTCCCTCAGAGAAAAGACCAACAAGGTAAATATCTTAGTCTACTCTCTGTTTTACTTTAATAGGAAAGATGAAAATCATTTTTGTTACTGATTAAGGCCAGCTCAGAGTGCTTGTAGCTTCTTTCTCCTTTTCCTTTTGTTTACCAACCAAGCAAAACTACAATGAGTTCTAATTTAGTAAACTGGTGTCATGGGAGATAAAGGGAAATTGAACTAACTTATGCTTTAACAACTTGCTTTTGGCAATATGGAAAATTTCATGATTAAAGCTAGGAAGGTCAATTGAATTCCCATCCTGTTTGAGTTCATAAAGGTCTTGTATGTTGTGATGCCATATTTATGCAAATCTCAGTCGATCTAGTGTTGTTCTTTCAAATGGGGGGAAAATCTAGGAATCTTGTGTTATCTATTAATATTAAGTCTGTTGTTTAGGGTTAGAGAATGTAAGAGAACATTCATATTGATTAATCTGTTGTTTTCTCTTTAATATTATTACTAGAGGAAAGCTTTATATTTACTTTTTGTTTGAACCTACAGATTCAGATATTTTAAGATGCTCATGCTCCTGTTTGATGCCACATTATATTTCAGTTCCCTTGTTAAACATGTGTTTGAACCTTCATAATGAGATATTTCAAGATTGCTTTTGATTAATGTCGCATAATATGCTTGTTAAACAGGTGTTGGTCCTTTTGAATGGGGAACAACCTGGTGCTTCGGCAAGTAATTCAGAAAAGTGTTTGAAGGCTGAGACCACACCTGTTCAAATGCCTGACCTGATCAACACTGATGATCTAGATGATTACAATGGACTAGATAATTCCGCAAAAAACCAACATGACCAAAATACTGCAGTACCGACAGCGACACCACTTATTGATGACTTATTTGGAGATGGTATTGACACTGGTCTCAGCACCAGGGAACTGAAAAATGACGATGATCCCTTTGCAGATGTCTCATTTCACACTGGTGAGGGTAGAGAAAATGTGGATAATCTCTTCTCTGGGATGAATGTAGACGACAAGTCTGCTGTGAGTGGTAATCGTGTGGCTGCCAATGAAAAATCTGAACTAATTGATATCTTTGGGACCAATTCTGATGCTCCATTTGAGCCAGTGAATAAAAAAACTGATGTTAACGATTTGATGGCTGGCTTGTCTATGAATGAGAATCCATCTAATTTGAAGCAGCAAGGAATGTTTTCCGAGGCACACCCTGAAGATATATTTGCTGATATCAACTCTCATTCTAGCCATCAAGCTTCTAATGATGCTTTGAGTGGTCTTATTGGTTCTCAAGCAGCTGGGATGAATTCAAGCACAATGCTTCCTTTAGGAACAATGCCATATGCCATCCCTCCTGGATTAATGTTGAACCCAGCCTTTTCTCAGCCTATGAATTATGGTGCCATGGGGAGTTTCTTTGCTCAGCAGCAATTGCTTGCAGCAATGTCCAACTTACAACACTTTGGTAATCTTAATGTACAAAATGCTGGCTTTAATAATGTTTCAAGTGGATCTAATGGAGGCTCAGCTCTTCCTGATATATTCCAGTCTAATTTTCTAACTCAAGCACCCAGTTCAATGCTGAACAGTTCGAAGAAAGAGGATACCAGAGCATTTGATTTTATTTCGGTGAGTTTAAGTTCTAGCATATGTTAATTAAGGTAGTGTTGTACCAATTTCCTCTTCACATGATAAGCTACTTTATGAGGTCTCTCCCTGTAATATCTTTTACTAGATAAGCCAAGCTCATAGGAGTGCCTCATTGGCTGCTAGAAAATAAAGCAAAGATTTAAGAACTTTAGCTTCCAATCAACCATGTCTTTGTTTCCAATTACTTCTGCTGTTTGTATCGTGACTAGTACTATATTTTATTCTATGTTGGATGGCAAGTTTTACCCACCGTGGTGGTGGTGGTCAAGCCTTATTTCTCATCCAGGTAGTTGGCCGTTATAAACTTTGTCGTTCTAAACTCTTTATACCAGTTAGGCTGCTAAAATAACATTTCAAAGGGTGAAAAAAATTAGTAAGAATTGCTGTTTATGCTGGATGCCAGGTGTAGAGAAAAGTAATAATGTGCTATTAAGCTTGTCAAATGGTTCAATTGTGAAATGAGTTGTTTGTGGATTACACCTACAATCATCTTGTGCCTGGTTTCTATTTTTCAGGACCATGTTGCAGCGGCTCGTGATCCAAAGAGGATGGCGTAATGTTATTGTGCCTGAATGGACCTACCGTCTTAGAATCTCCAGAGTACTCCAATGATGGTAAATATTCTTTTGAAATAACGGAGCAGTGATGTTGCATGCATTGTCGACTGTTGCATTGCATGTAATATAAGTTGTGGGGGGGGGGGGGGGGGGGGGGGATATCCTTGAGAATAGGCTATAAACTTTTAGGCTTTTTTGGAATTGAGATGAAAGAAAATTGGGAGAGTGTTGTGCAGTTGCAGTTAGATGGTTTAGTTTCTGAAGTAGTAATGGATTTGTAAAGTTGTACCTCCAGTTTTTTGGCACTATCTCCACTAGAAATGCTTGGATAGAGAAATTAATAAATGTTTTTCCCCCTTATATTTAGGCTGCCATTTTCTTTTGTTGAAAGAAAAATGTAATGTAGGGCATGGGTTGGTTTGTTGGCAATGAACATCACCAACTCCACAACCCATTCCTCATCATGTTAATTGCAGGCATGATTCATGAGGGTATGGTGGTGGGTCCTACCAAAATGATTTTCTTTTTTCATAACAGGGTTCGACCCACCCACCAAATGTTTTTCTTTTTCAGAAGATCAAGATTGTGTGTGCAACTCTTTGGTTGTAACACCGGAATCAAGCTTATGAGAGGGAGTTGATTCATTACTATTTACTTCATCATATCAACCGTAAATAGTATTTACTTCATCATATCAACCGCAAAATTATAAATAAATTGAAGGGATGTTGTACTGGAGGTCAAAAAAGTATTTTGAGAGCATCATAGAGAAAAGCAAATAAAGACAAAACTTACATTTTCCTTCGGATGCACCAACCCCAACATATATTTCCACAAATTGAGAAGAAGTTTACACCTGCTTCCATCATCCAGTTCTCCAGATCCCTTTTGGACTCCTTCTTCGGCTTAAACCAAGACAACATAAACGCAGGCACCCTCCATAAGAATTTGGAGGTGTATATGCATTAACACACAAAGATTCAATCTTTAACTCATCCCAAAACTTACTATCACTATCTATTCAAGGCAAAACAGTTGTTAACACCTTAGAATCGTCTAAAACCACTAACACTCACTCTGCCCTTTGCTTCAAACTAGCACCAAGCAGCTTAATTAAGTGTTTAAGCTTTCCCTCATGTTTCAAACTTAGAATTTCGGTATATGGAATCCTGTTTGTTACAATAGGAAGATTTTTCGACCATTGTTTTAGCTGCTCAGGGGTTAATGCTTCTTAGGGTTTTTTCTGAGTTTTTTTCCTTTAACCGCAGCAAGACAACTTTGCTGTGAATATCATAGTAGGGTAAACTACATAAATGACCACCTTACTATTGCAAAAATTGCGATCTGACCACATTACTTTTTTTCGTCACAATTAAACCACCAACTATTTAAATGGTATCAATGTGACCACCAGCCGTTAAAGGTTAACGGAAGGGTGACGTGGCGGTTAAAAAAATAAGGGTATAATTACACATTTAATCCTCGTTACTTATAAACTCTATCAATTTAGTCCTAATTGCCATTACAAGATCATCTAAATCCAATGCTTCAGCTCGCAAATGTTTTGTATTCTAAAGGCTTCTCGATCGCTATAATCTATACTTGTTTCCTCAATTCTCCCAAATATCTTTCAAACAATCCTCACTTCACCTTTCATTCCATCGCAAACAATTGCGGGTTTAGTGGAACAAATCAAGTCCTCTTGGGGCCTGATTCGAAACTCATTCAAAGAACTCGACCGCGGGTCGCTGACGAATTTCCAGCACGACTTTTCGGTGCCGGTCTTCCCAATAGGTCCATTGCACGAGTCCTTTCCATTCCCTTCAAGTAGCTTACTCCCTCAAGATCAATGCTCCATCTTATGGCTAAACAAACATGCACACAAATATGTTCTCTATGTAAGCTTTGGCAGTGTGGCTAACATCCAAGGGCCTGAGTTTCTAGAGATGGCTTGGGGTTTAGCCAAAAGCCAACAGCCTTTCTTGTGGGTGGTGAGACCAGGTTCAGTGAACGGCTCGAACCATTACCAAATGGTAGTTAAGAGGACTGGAAAGTCATTCTAAAAGTATGAGTTCCGAGCTTTACATACATTTCGTAGGTGGTGGTTTGGCAGGAATTACTGCTGCATCTGCTACATGTCCACTGGATCATGTTAGAACACGTCTCGCAGCCCATGTTAGATCATATGCCCTTTACAAAATACTTTTCATTACTTTATGTATATTAATAGTTTGTAGACTTTATTGCTTTCAATAGGTAAATGGAGTTTTTCATTCACTTTTGTCGCTAATTGCAAGTTTACACGACTGAGATGCATGCATGTGATTCCTTTTGGGTTTGAAATAGTTTTATTTGTGGCATTGATTACTTGAAACATCTAAACCTTATTCTACATATTTTTTTTGATGTTTTTACTTCCAAAAAAATTAGTTTGGTTCCTAGTTTACTGGTACATCTTATAACTTTTTTTATTTAATCATCTTTACTTTTCTTCTATATATACAGACGAATGTTACATACTACAGAGGCCTTTGGCATGCTTTGCGAACTATTTGCAAAGAGGAGGGGGTTTTGGGCCTTTACAAGGGACTTGGAACGACTCTTTTAGGTGTTGGACCGAGCATAGCAATTAGCTTTATTAAATTAAAATTAGGATTAAATTGGTTGAGTTTATAAGTAATGAGGGCTAAATATGTAATTATACCTTTATTTTTTAACTGCCACGTCGCCCTCCTGTTAACCTTTAACGGCTGGTGGTCACATTGATACCATTTAAATAGTTTGGTGGTTTAATTGTGACGAAAAAAAATAATGTGGTCAGATCGCAACTTTTGCAATAGTAAGATAGCCATTTATGTAGTTTACCCATTATAGTAAGAGTAATGGGTAAAGCAATAAAATTGAATTGGGTTTTCTTGGTTTTATCATCATGATCAGAACTATTGCTCTTAGAGCTATAAATTTGACAAGAAATTGAAGGGTAAGAAGCGGGATGGACCGAGGCGTGCTGGTGGGGGCAACTGCCCCCTAAAATTTAAAAAATTATATATGATTTATAAAATGTATTTTTTATTAAAAATCTATTTTCGTCCCGTTAAATTTTTATAAGTTTGCTTCTCTAAAAATTTTTAGGTTCGCCTCCTAATCTAAAATCTTAGGTCCGTCAAATAGAGAAAAAAGGGTTTTTGAGATTTGAATTTTAAAGATGGAAGGAGAAATGATAAGCCATGAATCAAAACGTTAAAGAGATTGAAAGAGAGAGACTTCTATAGTGAAATGAAACTGAGACATCACTCATCAGAAACCTGAACTGAAAATATGTTGTGATTTACTGATTTTTAATCCTGCCCAAATTTTACGATTAAAACATGTTTATGAGCGATCCGAAACAAAAAAAAATATAGGGATAATTATATATTTAGTATTCCGCCTTCACCTAATTTTTTTTTATTGTGGTACCTATTTTTTTAAATGATGTCTAACATTACGTTTCGTTTCTATTTTGGTATGATGCCGTTAAAA
Source organism: Hibiscus tridactylites (assembly GCA_958450335.1). NCBI lineage: Eukaryota > Viridiplantae > Streptophyta > Magnoliopsida > Malvales > Malvaceae > Hibiscus > Hibiscus tridactylites. Next base: position 70,061,256 of record OY288285.1, on the reverse strand, counting down.
AATAGTGACATTCTAAATAAGAGAAAAAAAAGTACATGTGGCAAACTGTCATGTCATTTTCTCTCCCCTAATCAATATGTCATATCGACTAAAATTATAAAAAAAAACACGTGGCATGCTGACTAGAGGAGAGAAACTGACATGACAGCCTCCCATGTGTGTGTTTTTTTTTTCTCTTACTCAACATGCCATGTGTGCTTTTTTTTCTCCTACTCAACATGTTGTTAATTTTTAAGCGACGAGGTACCAAAATTGAAACAAAACGTAACGTTAAATACCATTTTGCCAAAAAATATGTAGGGTACCAAAACAGAAAAACGAGTATAGTGGATATCAAATATGTAGTTATCCCAAAAATATATATCTTCTTATTTTTATTAAAAATAATATATATTTTTTATTTGATAAAATTAAGTATATAATTAAAAGATTTATATTTAATACACTAGCGGTATAAACTAAAAGTTTCCACAAACACCTTAATTTTAGGGTTTAGGAATTTAATTTAAGGTGTAGGGTTTAGGGGTTTGGATGTATATGTTTAGAATTTAAGGATAGTAGTTATAGTTTATAATTAGGGTTATAATTTAAGGTTTAGATGTTAGTCGTTAGTTTTTAGGGTAACATGATGAGGATTAGGTTTTAATCTATAAATGTTAAATTATAACCCTAAATCATAAATTCTAACCACTACATCTAAATTCAAAACATATAGACCAAAACCCCTAAACTATAAATCGTAAACTAAGTCCATAAACCTAAAACTAATACGCTTGTAGAAACTTTTTCACCCTAAAAAAACCTTAATTAAAAATATATAGATGAGCATTATAGCAATTACACCAAAATATATAGAAAAATTATATAACATCTCATATCAAATATTTTTCACTCTAAACTCAATCTGATCTAACTATACATTTATTAATTTTTCACTCATCCCGACTCGACCTTAATTCAAATTAAAAAAATGACCATTTAAATATTCAAAAATAAAAAATGACCATATAAGGTGGTGAGTCTGGGTCTCATGCCCATCCTACCTATGACAAAGCATTTTTTTTCTTCTTTTTTTTTCCTTCATTATCTTTAAAACCTATGCGGGTAAATAAATTTAAGTAAAATACACCTAGATCATTTAATAAGTTTATAGGCTTTTTTTTTAAGAAAATAGTACTTTTTCACCATGATTTTCACAATTTTTAATACAAAAAAGCGCTATAAATTCTTGAATTTTAACTCAAAGTGCTTTGAACTCCCTAGTCTTTTACAATTGCAATTACAACGGAATCTGCAATACTTTCCCTTCTAAGGGACATTTCTTGTTCAAGCCGATTATATGCCGAAACTCTCTGCCGTCTGTATGAATATCTGGAAGGAACACCATCAAACAATCAGGAAGTAGAACAAAGGGCATGCGAGTGATCGAAAACACCTTTTTTACTAATATCCAAACATGTATTCCATGACTTTGGTCCCTAGTGATTTTGTAGGGTTTGCGATAGCTGTGCCTCCTGAATGCCGTGCGTTGGTATTGCCATTTTGAAGATAGTGAGGGCGCGATGGTCGGAAATTGTTCAGCTCTGATGTTCTGCTTGATGGTGGGGGCAAAGTCATGAAACCCTGATTATTCATTCTTTCATTTAGAGCCTCGCGTTGCATTGGATCCACCGACTTCACACCAACGATTAGTACTCCATTAATTTGCATTCCGTTCTTGCTGAGAGCCTTCTGAGCATCAGACCGATTCTGTACCATTATGAAAGCAAAAAGGAAATCAACAGTTGGGCATAAGGATAAACATCAGCCAGGATGTCAAAAAGCCAAAAGCCGAATTAAATCACATAACATCACAGTCCATCTTCCAAAAGAAAAAAAGTTATCAGGTTAAGGTTTCAGAAAAATCCATTCATTTAGCCTATAACATTCCACCTTGAACAAGGAAGATTATATATGCTTTTAACTTATCCAACATGTTGCAACCCGGAAAGGTTAGAAATGTACTTTTGAACCTTTTTTTCAGTCATACTCGACAGCAATCATCTTTTATATTAATCTCCAACTGGATTTACTTTCTTTTATCTTCATGATATTTATTGATTTAGCAAGCATGGATAGCATGCAACAAATAAAGAACATGACATGAAAAACACAAATCTGCAAAAACGAACCGAAAAGATAGCTAAGCAGAGGACATTAAAACTTGTACTGGGAGAAAGAAGATTCACCAGATAAAGAATGTGCATCCAGTTAGCATCCCTTGGACCAGGAACATGCTTCAATATCACACCACATTTTTCAAACTCTCGCAGAACTAAATTTGTATCAGAGGGAGAAAATCTGAAAAGAAGCAAATATTAAAGTCATAGGTCTTGCATATACATATAAGAGAATGATCATACCATGAGTCTAGCCCAAATGTTTCGGTTTGAACAAATATGAAGAGATGTACCCAATCACCAAGGAGGTAAAAGTTTCAAATCTCAGGGTTACAGGTTGCAGATACTGGACCAGATGACAGTACACAAAGACACAAAGAAAAAAGTGTTTTTAGGGATAAAGAAATTAGACAATACAACAATACCAATTACCTAGAACATTCAAGCTAATTGCATATAAATAAATATATCGGGTCAAATTTCGGCAATGTGAAAATGATAGAGAGGGGCCCAAAATGCAGAGATGTGACCGGTTAAATAATAAAAGCAGAAGTTACTCCAGCAGAATGAGGGGCCGGCACTACTAAACACAACAGAGGTTGATAGAAGACCATAAGACAAATGTGTCAATTATTCAGTACAACATGAAAGTAGGGAGGACTCGCATACCCGTAAACTGTAACCCATTCTTCCTCATCCAGATTGCCTGCAGGTACGGAATTCCTTTGTATCTCAGGCCTAGCAACCTCCCTTGGAGGCGGAAGTGTGATCAAAGCACCAGGCTGAACCACACCCTCGACAGGAGAACCCTTTCCCTTCTCATCCTGCTCACTACCACTCATCTTTGTGGGCGACCACCAACTCAAACTCATTGGGTTTTGCTGATTCTGCTGCCCATTAAGTATAGCAAATGAAGTGCTTGCCCCTGACTTGATATTCGCTGGAGTCGAGAAGCCACGTCCAGAACTTTGAATCGGACTTCTTGGGTCTGACTTGATTTCGGGAGACATAGGGTAATCCGGTATCCCGGATTCAGGAGAAAAATCCGAACGGTCTTCCAAGGTGAACATAGGAGGAGGTGGAAGATCTGAACCTCCAAAACTCTCCTGCCATAAAGCCGAGACAGCAGCCGCTTGACCTGGAGTAGAGAATTTCCCGCTACGGGCAGAAACCGGTGAAGCTAAATCTTGGAATAACAAGGACTTTCTCCCTGATTTTGGAGTTGAATGAACAGCAGTGCTCATTTCCTTTGATAATAATATGAGCACTTGACAAAAGAGTTCTGTAAGCATATCATGTCATTAGCTTTAACAAAAACTTAAGCAACCAAGTTAACTAGCCTATCCAAGATTAAGTTTCAGTACGGGCAAATTTAAGATTTATCAGCAGAATATTAAACAAAATAATAATAAATTTGAACACGCTAAACATTTTCGTGGCCGAGAAATTTTGAAAGAAAAAAAGAAAAGAAAAAATCACTAGTTAACTAATTAAGAAACATTGTTTTACTTTTGATTCGTGTTTATTTCTATTGAAGGTTCAAAGAGTAAGAAAACAGAAGAATCGATAGCTTAATCTTTCTTTTTTTTCAATTTCCCACATATACCATTTTTGCAGCTCAATTCCGTAAACAAAGATAAAAACATGAAATTGGGAGGAGAAAAAGGAGAGTACCTTGAGTTGAAGTCCGTCGGGAATTTTCCCAAATTGAAGGACCGCGGAAGGGAGCACTTCAAAACAACAGTGAAGGAAGTTTATATTTGAAACCCTAAACCCTGGAATTCATTTTTCAAATTTTGGATTTTGATTTGAGTACTGTTTGAATCGTCTTCAAATTACGTAAATGTCCTTCTATTTCCCGGCTATTAAGGTTTTCGCCATTTAATATATTGTGTATAAAAACTAGTATTAGATTCTATGGTTATTTTATTTTTTTAATAAAATCTATTAAAAATATAATTAATTACATTTTAAAAAAATAAATATCATTAATTTATGAGCTTTAATAGAATTAAACTCTAAACCTTAAACCTTGACCCTAACCCTCAACCCCTAAACTCTAACTTTGAACACTAAGCCTTAAATCATAAACTCTCAACCTTAAACCCTAAAACACATACATTAACCCTAAACCTAAACTTTGACCCTAACCCTAAACCCCTAAACTCTAACCTTGAACATTAAGCCCTAAATCATAAACTATCAACCTTAAACCCTAAAACTCATACATTAATCCTAAACGTAAACCCTACATCATATTATAACCTTGAACTTTAAACCCTAAAAATTATAGAAATGCAACAACACTAAAACCCTAAAATAATAAATCTTAAACACTAAAATTATAAATCATAAACCCTAAATACACAAACCCTTTTTACATTATTATTAATTACTATATTTAATATTTTAAGAATGTAATTAATAATAAAAATCTAATAGTTCTTATACAGAAGAAAAAATAACATCTTTAGTGTTGTGTATAGCAAAACTCTTTTAATAAAATGAAAAAATAATGTTTATTTAAGGTTTCAACCGAAATTTTTTAATTGAACACTTAAGGCGAAATAACATCCTTGGCCCTCCAACTTTACCAATTTATAGTCATTTTTAGGGGTCAGTAAAATCGACTCGAAAAAATTAAATTTTTGACTAAATGTAAAAAGTTTGATTCGATTTGATTTGAATCATAATTTTATAAACTCTACTCAACTAAAAAAAAATAAAGTTTGAGTTATAAAATGGAACTTCGAATAACTTGAATTTTTTAGTGATATGTGGATCAATGTTATACTCTCAACTTTGTTTTTTAGGGTAAACTACACTGGTAGTCACCGAACTTTTAGGGCGCTTTCAATAAGGTCACCAAACTTTTAAAACTTTCATTACAGTCACTCAATTTTTAATTCGCTTTCAATAAGGTCACTGCCGTCAACCACTGTTAAAAAGCTGACGTGGCATGTTAAATTTCAGGTTAAAATACACTATTAGTCACTAAACTTTTAAGAGGCTTTCAATATGCTCACCGAACTTTTAAAACTTTTATTACCATCACTCAACTTTTAATTCGCTTTCATTACCGTTAAAAAAGTTGATGTGACACGTTAAGTTTAAAAATAAACTTTTTTCCACCCTATTTTATCTCCATGTCTTACTTTCTTCCATCCAAACATGTCTATCTTTTAGATACATTAATGTTTTCCTTTGAACTCCTCATTATCTAGTGCATGACTCAGTAAATGCCGGGCCTAAAGCATAAAGAGGATTTTTATGAGCAAAATTTTAGTTATTTCTTTATCATTCCATCATTGGATATCTCCCAATATTTTTCTTGTTCTCACACATGTCGCATGCATGTCTAGATACACTAATATTTTCCTTGATGTGTTACTAGAGAAGTAACGACCTTCACCAAAAAATTACAATTTAATTCATATGAAAAAAAGAGACGTGTTTGGATGAAATAAAATAAGAGGGGAGAAAAAATATGATGGGGAGACGTTTATTTTTAAACTTAACGTGTCACATCAGTTTTTTTAACGGTAATGAAAGCAAATTAAAAGTTGAGTGATAGTAATGAAAGTTTTAAAAGTTCGGTGACCATATTGAAAGCCTCTGAAAAGTTCAGTGACTAATAGTGTATTTTAACCTTAAATTTAACATGCCACGTCAGCTTTTTTAACAGTGGTTGACGGCAGTGACCTTATTGAAAGCGAATTAAAAGTAGGGTGACTGTAATGAAAGTTTTAAAAGTTCGATGACCTTATTGAAAGCGCCTTAAAGGTTCAGTGACTACTAGTGTAATTTACCCTTTTTATCAAAGATACTCTCAACTTTATTTGATATATGTGTATCACATATAATATATATATATGGTTATAATGTGCCAAGTGTTGGGCAACAAGGGACAATTGATCAAAGAAAAAAATATAGTTATAAACTATAATACAAAATAGCTCTAACAACAATAAGTTAGTTTAGCATTTAAAAACAATGAGTTAGTTTAGTAGGATGAGATGCTAAATTTCTTAAGCAATGTCAATGACTTTAATCATGACACTCTGGATGAAATAACGAGGTTAAAAAGATCACTATTTATACTATATGTTTACAATATTTGATTCGAATTAATAACAATGAGTTGTATATCGTTAATTATAAAAAAGCTACTCTAATAAAAAAACCCTACAAATTGTATACAAATAACATGGAAAGATCCATACACAAAAACCCTAGTTATGTCACGTGCCGCTTGCATGTGCTTTTCTTTGATAATCACATGCGTGTTTTATGGGTTAAAATTCGTCTGTCCCTTTTCGGTGCCCCTACATATGCCCCAACACTAAAAAACACTATAAAATTAAAATCTAAGCCCTAACCCTAAATTCTAAATCCTAAACTCTACACCCTATACCCTAAAAATTAAACCCTACCCTAAATTCCCTAAACCCTAACCACAACCCCTAACCTAAAACCCTAAAATTAATTTTGAGCGTGAGAGCATATGTAAGGGCACCGAAAAGAGGTAGAGAAATTTCATCCGTTTTTATGTGTTTTCCTCCGTAAATATATGTTTCACGGTAGGGTACGGATATCTACTTGACGTAGATATATTTAATTTTTAATTTTTATATAATTAAATAAACTTTTTTGTATTTAAATACATATAATTCAAAGGTTATTTTTTTCATATTAGACGGTTTATAATTAAACACACCGAGACACACAGGGACGAAATTAAGATTTAGAAATAGAAAGAGCAAAATATAAATGTTTGAAAGTAGGAGGACAAATTCAGAAATAAACCAATTTTCAAACAAATTATATAGAAAGACAAAAGTAAAAAAATAAATTTTTAAGTGGGAGGCAATTGCCCCTCTCAGTCCCCACCCCTTTATAGCTCCGTCATTGGACACACAAAAAAAAATCTCAATATGATAGTTTCGTGGTATATGCCTACACATTTCCTTGGATTCCATGCACATATTCAAATTAGAATACATGCATGGATATACCAAATATTTTTTTTCATATTATTCAATTTAATTATTTATTTATTTTAGGTTTTTATAAAGTGAAAAAATAGCTCGAATTAATATACCACTCTCTTTAAAACTTTAACTATTTGTTTAGATAAATTTTTAAAATATTATATGAATATTAATCGAATTATCAACAACGAAGGTATATAGAAAACATGAGTACTCTTTTTCCTCTAATGTCTAAAATTAAATATTTAATAACTCTCTGTTACTTTAAACTCGGTTAATATTTTTTTCTGCTAACATCGTCTCTCTGAATTATGCACCATCGTATTGTTTCATTAAATTCAACGATGTTATAATATTTTCGAACTCAAGATGGTTGTAGGTAATAAGGAAATGATAAAAAAAAGATTTAAATAAATTATTGTGGACCCAATTGGGAGAGCAAATGTTTAAAACCGGGCAGACAGGCAATGGGGTTTTTTATTTTTCTTTTCTTAGTCCTCATTATTCACGCATGTGACTTTGTTGCACCATTACCCAAATTATTCCCCTCCATAATAATAATAATTTTGTTCATTCTCTCAATATTTCTTGATTTCTTCCATGTATTATTTGTGAGTTTACCCCTATAAAATGTAGAATTTTTTTAAATAAAATAATTAATTATGAAAAATAATAATCAGACTTCATGTATTCACGTATTATGAGACTAACTTCTAATTTTTCTCGTAAAACTTAACAATTCCTTGTATTTAAATAAAATTTAAAGAATTTAATAAATAAAGAGTAGTATAAATATTTTGTGAAACATCTTACACATTTTACAATGGTAGGTACTAAAGACGGTGTCTCAATTGATTTTGTTCTATTTCATTATATATTTTTCTGATTTATTACATATAAAATTATAATAAATGATATTCTTAATTTGATTTTCAATTGATGCATAAAGCAATTACAATTGTGAATTTTTAAAAAGAAAACAAAAAAGAAAATTACTCAACATATTTAAAAGTTAAAACTTTTTACTTGTTAGATTTCATTAAATTGGATTTTTTTTAACTTTGGCATATATAAAGGTACAGATTAAATTCTTTATATTTTAAGAAAAGAAGCCCAAGAAATCCACTAATTAATTGATAAAAAAAACTCTCTTGTTTGAGATTAAATTCAAGCACTTACTTTCGAAAATGTAATATATCTTCGCTTAATAAAAAATTCTAAATCTTAAAAAAGGGTCTACAATTTATTTTTTCTTTTTGAAATTCCAATTAACTAAATCCTTTTGCCTCCTCAGCAGTCAGCTCCAAGACTTTCTTATGGGAATTTGAATGCTTCGTCCACACAAATGTCGGACTCCCCGCGGGTCGATATTCAGGTACCAACCGACCCGACTTGTACCTTACCCCACACGCATTACAAAGTGTTTTCGGACCCATTGGCCCCCTCCAGGCCTCCTCCATTGCGGGGTCCTCTCCGCCGCACAATGTAAACATTTCCGACCCGGCAACTCCCTTTTCAGAACGGGATGGACCACCCGGGTTGACCAATCGCAAGGCGCCGCCTGTGAACGCTTTGACCGGGCCTTTGCCGGACGCGGAATGTTGTTTTGGAAAACCGGGTTGAAGAAGAGGATTCGGGTGTGGGTGATTTTGACGTGGCGGAAATCTGGAGGTTGCTTTGTAAATTCTGCTCTGTCGAGAATGAGTCTTCAACGAAATTTGAGAGCCATTCAAGTTCCGCCACGTCATCATACTGCAAAACCTACTATATTTTAGCTTATAATTTCCCAGGATAAAACCCACCGACTTCTGGAATTTTATTTATTTATATTTCCAATTTTGAATTATAAATTGATTAAAAGAAATTTTAATTTAATTATAATGATGAGATTGCTTTATTTATCCATTTTCACTATCTCAAAAAAAAAAAAAAACCATTTTTACTGTTTTGTTTTTTTAAATGAAATGTTTAAAAGTTAAAAAATTATTAACGTGAAAACAATATTTTTACCATGCAAAAGTAGGGAAAAAGAGAGAGTAAAAGATCGGTTAATTACCGGGACGCAGAGTTCACCGGAGAACTGAGAGGAGTGAGGCAAATCAGAGGAGGAGAAGTGGTTATCACCTCCGGAGGTGACGGTGGAGGAATCTGTGGAGTTGGCGGCGACATTGTCGATGAAACCGTCGCTGATAGTAGCGTCTTCATTGGAGAAATCAAGGATGTCGTCCACCGTGAAATTCTCAGTGAGCTTTTGCTCCGGAGATAAAACATCTCCCGCTGCAGCACCGGAATATCCTCCGACGAAGATGTCCCCCACCTCCATTTAGCTCCAGAATGTACAGCTTCCGCTACGGTTATAGTGAAAATAGTTATGGTTTTCTACAGAGAGAAGATGAAGAAAATTTAAACAGATTTTTGCAGAAAACCAGAGAGTGAAGACTGAAGAGAAAGGGTGGGTTTTGAGAAGTGGAAGGAAGGGCAGAAATGGAAAATTGTAGAAATTTGAGCATCTTTGTACTTGGAAAAGATAATTAATTTACGAGTAAACTAACTCTAAGGTCACTAAACTATAAGAAGGGTTTTATTTTAATCACCAAATTATTAATTTTTTCAATTAAACCATTAAACTATTAAATTGATTTCAATCAAATCACTACAATTAACTTTTGATGGATGGATGACATAACTAGGGGTGTAAACGAGCTGAATCAAGCTTGAGTAGTGATAAGCTCGGCTCGTTAAGATTTCGAGTCGAGTTCGAACTTGAGTAATTTATAATGAGTCTGAGAAATATGAGCTCGACTCGACTCATTTAAAACTCGGGTCGAATTCGAGCTTCATTCGAGCCCAATCGAGTCAAGTGTTGACCGATCTTTGACTGCATTGGACTCGAGTAACTCTTCTTTTGTCACGTCTCATTTAAAGTCCTATGAAGAAAAAACTTTGATACACAAGTTGTGTAAACTCAAGCTTGTTAATTTTAGGGTTTAGGGTTTAGATGTTTAGGTTGTTGGGTTTAGAATTTAGATTTTAAGTTTAATATTTATGTTTAGGGTTTATATTTAGGGTTTTAAGTTTAAAATTTTAGATTTTAAATTATAAAAAAAATAGTATATTATATTTTCGAGTAGCTCGTGAGCTTTTCGAATCGGGTATCAAGTAGCTCGGCTCTGCAAGAACTCGAGTCAAGTTCGAGCTCAAGTCGAGTCCAATCGAGTCGAACTTTAACCAAATCGAGCTCGAGTAGCTCGCAATCTGTCTCGTCTCATTTACAGCTTTAGACATGACGGTAAAAAATTGGCCTCATGTCAAAAATACACATAATGTTTAACTGGATAGTCACTTTGACCCCTATTTTTTGAAGCACTTTAACCCAATGTTTCGTTTTAAGCTAAAATGATCATTTAATGGATAAAAACGGTTAGTCAACTAACAATAAATAACGTGAAATGGCATGACAAACCTACATAGTAGTGCACACTAGCATAGTAGTATCATATAGACAAATGTGCTAACTTGACAGAATATCACATTAGTTAAAAATAAATTTATAAAATTGTATAAAATATAAAATTATTTTTTTAACTTGTCATTATGTCTAGTCATTTAAAGTTATTTATCATTAGTTGACTAACAATTCAACCACAGAGATGAACAGTGAGAGTTAAAACGTTTCATAAAAGATTATGGGTCAAAATAACTAACCATTCAAACATTAGAGTCATTTTTTGACACTATCCCCAAAAAAATTATAATTACACATTTATCAATTTGGTTTTGGTGTTAATTTTAGTTTTAATAAATTTAAACCTCTAAAAATTAGAACTATCCCAAAAAAATTATAATTACACATTTATCAATTTGGTTTTGGTGTTAATTTTAGTTTTAATAAATTTAAACCTCTAAAAATTAAAACTCCAATAACATTGCATGGAATTAAACGTGGGACGGAAACTACACGAACGCGCCTAAATTTTAAATCTTAAACCTTAAACTTTGAATCCTAAAAAATACACCCTATACTAAATTCTTTAAACTCTAATCCTAAATCTTAACCTTAAATTCTAACTCTAAACCCTAAATCAAATATATTAGTATGGGGGCATAAATAGAGGTGCCGAAAAGGGACCGATAATTTCTATTCCTAATTCACGGTCTTGATTCAGTGGCTAGACGGGAGCATGGTTTCCCAAACGTCCCAATGCTTGCTAAAAGTCCATCTTAAATTTCAATTCAACAGGTAAGGTCCTTAAATCCACTCAGATGCATACCTAAAAAACTGTGATGGCCTCATTTTCTATGTGCAAAGCTTTAGTAAAAGCAATTAAAAGACCAATTCAGCAAAGCATAATTTCAAAAGTAATAAGAATTAGCACAAGGCAATAAGTGATGAGGCATACAAGAAATTATACTCAGAGATGAACATACCAATCAAATTAAGCACAAAATTTGTGGCAGAAGTTTAAGCACAAAATTTGTGTTCTAGAGTTTTTAGCACGACCACAGACGACTCAACCATGCAGCTGTTAAAAAAAGTAAACCCCGATGTTCACGGACATGTAACTAAATGTGTTCTATAACATGTAAAATATTGCAAGAGAAAATGAGATATAAATTCTATGGTTCAACAACAGTCACCTGTTGCCACTCTCCATCTACAGCTTCTTTCCACAATGTCACATTGTTGTTTCCATCAGCCACGGCCAATATGTTTCCGGTCAAGGACCATGAGACCCTCCAGACAGGGGTATTAAAATCGTGCAATACTTTACCTTCCCACGGATCCCCTTCCTTGGCCACAGTCCATATAATTACTTTCCCATCCTGTGATGCACTCGCTATGGTAGATTTCGGTAATCCCAAATTGGGCGCCCAAGCTACATCTCTTACAAAATCGGTATGCATTTGAAGAGCTGGATAGCAGTCCAACTTCCAGGTTCCATTGTAAAGCTTCCACACCTTTACAGTGTTATCGCATCCTCCGGAGCAAAGTTTCTGAACAGGGTCCAGCAAGCCAGAACCAACAAGAGCACCAGGTGCAGTTGACGGAGCCCATGAAACAGAAGTTACACCAACTGGGTGAGCCGGGTCAATCCTAGACGTTTCCCAGCCTCCATCCGCCCTTGCAGTGAAAATTGATATGTTTCCATCGGAAGAACCACATGCCAAACAAAGTCGCAGTTCATGAGGAGCCCAAGCTATTGAATTAACAGACGACTTGTGGTCATCGAAAACATGAGCCTGGCTCCATTCATTCTGATTGCCTTCCTTCCATATAATCACACGTCCATCATATGAACACGAAGCAAGCAAGGAGCCAAACTTCGGGTGAGCCCAAGCAACCTGCCATATTGGTCCTTGGTGACCGATTAGCGTCGCTAAATGTTGATGCGTATTGTTGTTCACCCCCAGTATCTTAATCGTGCTGTCTGATGAGGCCGTAGCAATTCTCTTACCGTAGAAATCCATCGCCACATCATGGACGGTGTCCTGGTGGCCAGTTTCAATCTTCTGTGAAGGCATTTCTCTTTTATCTGTGGATTATTCAGTTTCAAACTTTCAATATTAAAAACAAGAGCAGGGTTTCCCAATACAAATCGAAGCATTCCCTTTGTATTCATCTTCCACAGATTTAAAGTTTCATTTTCTTAATCCAAATGAAACATATAAGAAAAATATCAATGCTATAGATTTTATTTTATATATAATAAATATAAAATAAAAGTAAATTTGTAAACAGATCTTATGCTCATTTAACATCATTCTTTTCAAACTCTGCAGTGCTTTTTCAAGACGAGATATATACAATTCAATTCCAAAAGAATCTTTAAAGCCAATGATTCAGATTGAACCCTAAATTGAGATCTCAGATTCACATTCAATAATCAAAATCCATCGAGTAGTAAAAGGAACGAAAAACATACTATGAATTCAAATTCAAATGTAAAACAATATATTGACGGAAAATCAACAAAAGATTTTAAAAAATAAAGAAAGAAACAGGGAAATGTATGAATTTCTACGTTCACCAGATATAGAACAACGTTTTCTCAACATCCGGGAAGGAAGATCAAACCTTAACTAAACGATGTCGTTGATGAGCGGACTACCTCTACCTCCGATGGTGAAACAATTTAGACGACAATCTGTAATCGCTTTTTTTTTTTCCCTATGAAAATAAGAACAAGGGCTCGCTGGGTTTTCAGTTTCGGTTCTTTTTTAAGAAAGGGTTAACCCTCAAATATGTGTTCAAACTATGTTTTTCATTTTAGTTAGTTGCTCAAATTATTTTTCGGGTCAAATATCTGTCCAACATTTTGTTCCATTATCAAATAGGTGCCTACAGTTAATTTGTACAGTTAAATGTTATATGTCACCTCTAAAAAAACAAAAAATATATTATAAATAAATAAAATTTATAAAAGAAAATAAGAATAAAAATATATCTTAAAATTTTCAAACATTCTTAAATAGTCCTCAAATCCCTAAAGTCTCTAAATTCGACCACTCTCGCCGGCGGCAGCCGCGTTGCCGGCGAAATGAAGCACCCTACTCTCTCGAACAATCCACACGTCGTTCGTCTCCCCTCATGCTGCCGTTCGTCACGAATCGTTTAAAAAAATCATTCGACAATCTCGTCGATTCACACGACGTCAACCGATTTCCGACGACGAGGTAGTGGGAGAAATGTCGGGATAGGTCAACGGCCGATGTGGTGTGCGGTGACGTGGCAATCGACGACGAAATCACTCCAAATTAAGATTTAGGTTTTAGGGAGTTAGGGTTTAGATTTTGAAGTTGTTTTTGTAAAATTTGGAAAATTTAGAGTTTTTTAAATTAAATAATTTTATTTAATTTTATATAATTTTAAATTTTTCTAAAGGTGACACGTGATATTCAACGATAAAAAATAACAGCAGTCACCTATTTAATAGCAAAATAAAACGTTAAGCTTCTATTTAACCCAAAAAATAATTTGGCCACATAACTAAAAAAAACATAGTTTAGGCGACTATTTAACTGTTAAGCATTTAAGAAAATATAAAAGGGTAATTTGGGAATTGGCTAGAAAGGAGCGAAGAATTTCAGTGTTTCCATTCGCTAAAAAACTATTTAAAAGAGGGTAAACTATCCAAATGGTCACCCTACTTTAGGGTGTTATCAATTTAGCCACTCAGCCAACAATCCTTTCAATTGAGTCACGAAGCTTTTAGAATGCTATCAATTTAGTTCAGTGTTATTTTTCCTAAAAGAATAGTTTAATCTAGTGTGTAAAGGGAAACAAAATAAAAATCTACATACTTATTTAGAAAAAAATATTTAAAACACGTATTCTTGAATTTTTAAATCCGTCACTATCTTTTTATTATTGTTACGAAAAAATTTAAACGTCAATCAAAAGCTCTCATCAAAGAAGTTTCAATCCTTTCGGTCTAAATGACATTTCCTTTGTCGTTCTAGTCAGCATGACACTTGGATTCTACCTCGGTCTCGGTGTCTATGGTACCCGTTGCCAAATTACTCGTATACCCTTTATGAGTGTTGAAATTCGACAACGTTCTTTCTCCCTTCCCTTCGTCGGAATGTGTGGTGGCTCTTTTCCTTAACTTTATATTTCAGGCTTGTAAAGTGTCCTGGCTTGTGTTGTTTAGGATTGGTGTTCTGTTTATCTTTTTTTTTTTGGGATTTTTATAGCCTTGTTTGTATAAATTTTCTCTATTAATGAAGAACGGTCTTCTTTGATAAATAAAAAATTACAAGCAGAGTTCTTTTTGTAGGGGTCGGTCGGTTTTTGTTTGAATTGTCCATTTTAATTTAATTCGATTCTTAGTATTTTTTATATTAATTTGAGTTTTGATTTTATTTGACAGTATGGCTTGTTTTTATGGCTTTTTGATAAAGTTTCAATGTACTTTTTATAAATATTTTTAAAATAATTAAATCTTCGGGTAAATAAAAACAATTAATAATTGTTATATAGTATTTCAAAGTTATTTGCACTATTTTGTAAACTATCAATCGGCCAAATACTACAATTCATTTCAGTTTTCGGTTTATTTGCTCACCCCCACCATTTTGTGAAACTATATTTTGTTTATATCAGCTAGCTTTTGAAAGGATGTAATAAGTATTTTTATTATTCGAGAATATTTAGCAGATTTTTTTTTTTTGTTGCTTTCATTCTTAGAATTTCAATTATTTCAAGTCAAATGGTAAACTAGAGGAAACAGTTGTCACATTCACAGTTTCAAGTTTTGGAGACCCAGAAATATGTTATATTGCAGGTTGGGAAACAATATCTTGAACTAGTAGACTACGTAAGTGATGATTATGCATTCCACTAATGGGTTGATCTAACTAATAAGTAATTCGATATCGTTTAAACAAGTTTCAAGTTTGAAGTTTTGTATATGTAAAAAATTCCTGCTAGGAGACTAACCAACCAAAACTAGACGTGCGGCACGAGTTAATCCGTATTAGTCATGACAAAACCTTAAGATTTGGACCGATCCGCGTCGCACACCTAATTTAGTGGAGATTTTCTGCATACACATGGCTTCGAACTCAATATCTATTTAATTGATATCAATTTGCTCATCACTTAAACGAATTTCGTTGATAAACATTTGTGTTTTTTAATTTAGGGATAGAGGAACTTGAGGTAATTGATAGGTTTATAAAGAAATTAGTTTATAATTAGTAGGAGTAAATCATGTCAACTTAAATGGCAAGAATACAAAAACGTCTTAATGAAGAATTTCAAACTTAATATGGCAAGAAAATTATTTGTTAACAAAAATGGAGATGGCAATGGTACTGGACTGATACGGTTCTGCATTTCTGACACTTACAAAAATAGTTTCGAAAAATCTTTATTAAACATTTTTATAGATTTATTCATCTCCATATATTTCTCCAAAGATCCCCGCAAATTTCCATCACAAAAATAAATACTCAAATAAAATTTATTATTTTACTAATCAAAATATTTTTTTAATATCTTATTACCAACAAAGTTAGTCTAAGTGGAAAGCAATTTGATATCATTTAAGCAGGATTCGAGTTCGAGGTGTTGTATATGCAGAAAATTTCGATAAAAAATTCACTCACCAAAACTAAGGCCATATTTGGCAATTAGCAGATTGCATTAGCTGATTTAACCGGTAGATTGTATTAGCTGATTGTATAAAACTGTTTGGTAAAATTAACTGATAGCTGATAGATGTTTGATTATTTAAATAAGCAAAATGACATATAAAGGACATGATTATATTTGATATTTGTTTAATTAATTTGATTATGAAAAATATTTTTTTTAATATAACATTATTAAGCATATTTGAATGATCTATATATTAATTTATTATTTATATAATTATTTTTAATATAATTTAATTAATTATTAAAATTAAATACAAATATAAGCGTGTGAGAATAAATAATAATAAAAATTATTAGTTTACAAATGTGAGGGTGAAGAATTGAAATAGAAAAGGTTAAAACTTAGGTTATTTAAATTTTTTTAATAATTTTTAAGGGAAAATTATCTTTATAACTCTTATGTCAAAATCTCTAATTTTAAAAAGTTCATATTAACATTTTTTTTCTTCAAAATTAAAGAATTCACTCTAACTCGCTATTTACCAAACATTTGAATTAGTGAATCTAAGTTGTGAAATCTTTAATATTAACTTAAAGTTCTAATTTTAACAATTGAAATAGAAAAGTGTTCAACGCTAGAAACCAGAAGAGAAAAAGAAACATTTACGATACCCGGAGCCCTAGTTGATATTTAAAAATAAAAGGTACATGTTTTCTCTTTTTTCTGTTTTTTTTTTCTTGTCTTGAACTCTGAATGAAGTGACCCATTAAAATTGGATTCTTTCACCTTTTTGGGTCAAATTAAAAGAAACTTTGGTTTGTTGGCAGTCTTTGGGTTTGTTTATAGGCTAAGGAAACTCCTTTTATGGAGTTCAAAGTCATGAAGTTTTACAATCATTGAATCCATTCTAAATAAACTACCCTTCCATTTTATATTAAAAATAAAAAGTTATATTTTAAGGAAAATATTTTGACACGTAATCTTTTTAGTTTTAAGATTTTGGGGTTTTAGGTTAAAGTTTAGAAGTTTAGTATGTAGTAGGGGTGTTCAAAAATATCCGATCCGACCGATCCGATCCGATTATCCATTGATCCGATCCGAAAATTTGGATATCCGATCCGATTTTTATTTTCGGATCGGATATCCGATCCGATTATAGATTTTCCGGATCGGATACGGATCGCAATATTACAAGTTTCGGATTATCCGAAAACCCGAAAATTCGAATATCTAATATTTTTAAATATTAATCTTGTTATATTAAACAATTTGATGCTTGTTATATCCGAAAATTTAAAAAATCGAATATTTCATAGATGTGAATCTAGTTATATTTAGCAATTTGTTGCTTGTTATATTCGAAATTCCGAAAATTTCATAAATATGACCTTCAAATTCAAAAAAATAGTTGAATCAAATTATATGTTCGGATAATCGGATATCCGAATATCCGATCCGGTTATCCGGTATCCGAAAAACCGGATATCCGATTTTTTCCGGATCGGATACGGATCACTATATTGCCGATCCGAAAACCCGGATATCCAAAAAACCCGGATGGAATCCGATCCGATATCCGACAATGAACACCCCTAGTATGTAGGGTGTAGAATTTAAAGTTTATGGTTAGAATTTAAGGTTTATGATTTAGGTTTTAGGTTATTAGAATTTGTGATTTAAATTTTAAACTTTGTAGAAGAGTTGTGTATCAAAATATAACCCATATTTTAATACACAATTCGTAAAAAATTATACATTTTTTCTTATTTAAATTATATAATTTGAAATTTAAATCTCTAACATCAATTTCTAAATTTCTAAACTCTATACCCTGATCATAAATTTTAAATTTTAAATCCTAAATTAAACATTTTTAAACTTTTAACTTTTAACAATATTATGTATTAGATATATTTATTTAAAAATAAATGGTTAGCTTTAACCTAAAGTGAGTTTCAAAGTTGGGGGATATTTAGTGTAACCCAAAATATGTTGCAGCCCTAATGTTTGTTGCTTCAAAATTGACTTTCTTAATTAAGTTGCGCCGCCACTTTTGCTGCAAGCTTTCACTCTTTCATCTTTTTCAAACATTTCTTTTAAAATTTCCAAACTCTCTTTTTACAAAGCAAATTGTAACTTTAGAACTCCTAAACAAAACAAACGGTGTAACCCCTAGACCGGCCTATGCGGAAAGACCAAGTCAAGTAAGGCACATTAAAATTTAAAATCCAAGTAGAAAACATGTTTGCAAACTAAGCGTTAAATTCGACAGCATAACGACAGAACTTAGTGAAAACCATCAAGTTAAATAAACCTGTTTAACACGTCAAACGATAATATTTTTTTCAAAGTCACTCACAACATAAACATCGTAAATAATATAGGCAGCCATGATTACTTAAATAAGCCCATCATAGGATGGTTACAAAATACGTATCAGTTAACATATCTAAATACTTCTAGTTTAATACCATACATAACAAAATATAGGCACATGTCACCCTGAAAGTACAAATGGTGGATAGAAACATTACATTCAAAAAGAATACCAAATGTGTCGATCCTCCAAGTGTCGGCTACGGGGTGGCCTATCCAAAATATCTGAAAGGGGAAAGAATTTGGGGCGTGAGCTAGAAAGCTCAGTGTGTTCCATCAGTGCAAGTAAAACATGTACAACAACAATATAATATACATTTCTAGTTCAAAAACATAAAGTTCAAGTAACAGTACGGTTCGATTTAATCTTTTCTCTACCCTCCAACCATACTCCAAGAGGCAGTTCCCCAAAACTGCGTCAAAGGCATTAACCAGTGCTCAATGGGCATAGGTGCCAACCTAAGGGAATACCTTAGGAACGGTACGGTACGATAGGAATTACCCTAGCCGAAGCATAGGAACCTGTAACGGTAAGGAATTACCAGCTGGATTAGGGCTGAACCTGCGATCACTTCATATTCTATCCCAAATACCCCAGTAACAACCTATGTAATAGTTCAATTATCAATAGCAACTGTAATTTCGGTAAACGTAAAATAGACATGTATTTTCCATGAAACAGTAATCAGAGAGCATATTGTTCAATCAAACTACGATGTATCACACATATAATATAATCATGCTTATTTCAGAAATCATATCATAATCATGCAAAAACACTTTATCAATCATGAGCATGTATTTAGCTTAATAACATACTTTCATCATGTAAAAAATAATTATTAAAACGGTTATATAACACACAAGGAACACACCTCAAAAGATGAGATCGGTCAGAAGATCTATCGAGCACCAAGATCACGCTCCGCTACAGTGCTGGAACCTAAATAGACAGGGATTTTGGTTACTAACAGATTTACACCTTAATCATAGTAAAATACTAAGTTTTCAGGTCGTACGAGTGACGATAGGATCACGAGGCGGTACAGATCGAGACGAGCTGGGCTGGGCGTAGGCACGGTCGGGAGATCCACGAGTACCTATTAGATCAGAAGATGAACATCAGTTCTCAATCATCAATTTCTCTTGAGAAACATAACTTAGACATATGCATGCTAGGGTTCAACGTCTAATTTGGAGGCTTTCAGGTTAGAATTTCGCGAAACGGGCTTCAAAATCGAACTTAGGACGTCAAAAAACATAAAATATGACTTTTCGGGAAAAGTTGACTTTTTTTGTCAAAGTCAACGCTAACGTCAGCGGTCAAAGTCAACGCTGACGTCACTGGTCCAAGACTGACTCGGCGAGTTGACTCACTGGGTTGACTCGGACGAGTTGACTCACTGAGTTGACTCAGACGAGTTGACTCACTGAGTTGACTCGGTCAACGGGTCGGGTCGGTCAACGGATCGGGTCAACGGGTCAACAGGTCGGGTCAACGGGTCGGGTCAACGGGTTTGACCCAGTTGACCGGTTCGGTCTACACGGACCGACTCTTACCTTAAAGAACCCGAAGGTCGCCGGACGGTCACTAGAACATCGCCAGAAAACTCCTTTCGCGTTGTTTCTGCCGGAAAAACATGGATTTTCAGACAAGCAGTTTAACTCACACGATTTAACAGGAAAACGAAGCCGGAAATCGATGAAATCTTACCTTAAAGCTTCGATGTCGCCGGAAAACCACGTAACTCCGACCAAGCTCTTCCCGGCGCCGATAGGACAAAAAGTTTTAGGGGTTTTGCTCAGCTCGGGACGGGGAACCCAACGACGGTGGTGGCGCAGTGAACCAACGTCAACAACGGCCGTAATTGACGGAAAATCGATCGGCCTCAAACCCTCAGTTCGTCGAACGTTCAACGTGTGATTGCCGGCGATTGCGGCTACGGTTACGCGAGTGACCTTAGGGGTTTTGATCGGGACGTCGAGGTGGTTCGTATGGCGGTGGCGGTGGAGAGCACGGCGCGACGGTGATGATGGACGGACGGTGGCCGGTTCGGTTAGGGAAGAAAAACAAAAGAAAACACGATAGGATGAGGGACGTTTCTGGAAATTTTGGGAAACAAATTGATCCCAATTAATTCACATTCATCAGGGTAGGTAGGATATTTTCATTATTTTATTATTATATTAATTTTTTCTTGAATCTAATAAAATTTAATAATGGTGGCTTATAACCAAGAGCTTTAATAGCTCAATTGGCTGGGCACACGGGTAAAGAAGCAAAGGTTGTGGGTTCGATTCCCACAACCCTCACCTCCCCTCTAATTTTTTTTCTTACATTATCCTTTATTTTATTTTCTGGGTGTTACAACTCTCCCCCCTAAAAAGAATTTTCGGCCTCGAAATTTACCTGAGTGGAAAAGATGCGGAAACTGCTCTTTCATCGACTCAAAAGTCTCCCAGGTAGCTTCTTCAGGACCTCGATTACTCCACTATACTTTGACCATAGGAATACGTCGATTCCTTAGAACTCTCTCGTCTTGATCCAAGACCCGGACAGGTTCCTCCTCATAAGACAAATCTTGTCTCAACTCTACATCCTGTACCTGAATAACATGGCTCGGATCTGGGTGGTACTGCCTCAACATAGATACATGAAATACATCATGAATACGGCTAAGCTGAGAAGGTAACTCAAGCTGATAAGCAACGGGCCCGACTCTCTTCCGAATACGGTACGGTCCGATAAATCTTGGACTCAATTTGCCTTTGCGCCCAAATCTCAGAACTTTCTTCCATGGAGACACCTTCAGAAAAACCTGATCACCAACCTCGAACTCAATGTCTTTCCTCCTCCGATCAGCATAGGACTTATGTCTATCAAAAGCCTCTTTCAGACGGCTGCGGATCAATTTAACGGTCTCCTCAGTCTCTCGAACCAACTCAGGGCCCAAAGTCTTCTTCTCATACAACTCTGTCCAACAGATGGGAGTACGACACTTACGGTCATACAGAGCCTCATACGGTGCCATGCGAATGCTGGCCTGATAGTTGTTGTTGTATGCAAACTTAGCCAAGGGCAAGAAATCCTCCCAACTACCACGGAAATCAATCACACATCCCCGTAACATGTCCTCAAGGATCTGAATTACCCTCTCCGATTGTCCATCTGTCTGCGGATGGAAGGATGTACTGAAATTCAAACGGGTACCTAAGGCACTGTGCAAGGCCAACCAGAATCGAGAAGTGAACCTCGGATCCCGATCAGAGATGATAGATAAAGGTACCCCATGTAGTCTGACGATCTCAGAGATGTACAGTTTAGCCAGCTTCTCCAAAAAGTAGGTGACTCGAACTGGAATAAAATGAGCTGACTTGGTGAGTCGGTCAACAATCACCCAGATCGAATCCTTTTTAGAAGGTGTCAGAGGAAGCCCTGTAACGAAATCCATCGTGACATGTTCCCATTTCCACTCGGGGATTTTAATGGGCTACAATAAACCAGAAGGATGCTGGTGCTCTGCCTTAACCTGCTGGCAAGTCAAACACCGAGATACATAATCTGAAATGTCATTCTTCATACCTTCCCAACGATATCTCTGCCTCAGGTTTTGATACATCTTGTCCCCACCGGGATGCATAGCATAAGGGCTGTTATAAGCCTCACTAAGAATAGTCCGCTTCAACTTGGCATCATCTGGTACACAATAACGACCCTTGAAGCACAGAATACCATCCTGATCAAAAGCATAGATAGAAGTAGATCCCTGCTCAACCTGTTGCATAACAGGGAGTAAGGAACTGTCCAGAAGCTGTTTGGCCTTAATTTCCTCGGCCATTGTCGGTTTAACCTGCAGCTCGGCTAGCAAAGTGCCATCACTGTATATACTCATCCTAGCAAACAAGGATCTCAAGTCTGATATAGCCTTACGACTCAAAGCATCAGCAACAACATTAGCCTTCCCCGGGTGGTACTCAATCACGCAATCGTAGTCCTTAAGAAGCTCAATCCAACGGCGTTGTCTCAGATTAAGCTCTATCTGTGTAAGAATGTACTTTAGGCTCTTGTGATCTGTGTAGATATAACACTTCTCTCCGTAGAGATAGTGTCTCCAAATCTTCAGGGCAAAGACCACAACGGCCAGCTCTAGATCATGGGTAGGATAATTACACTCATGCGGTCTCAACTGACGAGACGCATAAGCTATTACTCTGCCATCATGCATCAAAACACATCCAAGCCTAGAACGTGATGTATCACTATAAACTGCAAAATCCTTCCCAGATTCAGGTTGCATCAAGACTGGAGCTTGTGTTAGAGCTGTCTTCAACTTCTCAAAACTATCCTGCTGAGCATCTGTCCAGATGAATGAGACATCCTTCCTCAACAGCTTCGTCAAGGGAGCGGCAATAATAGAAAAATCCTCGACGAAACGTCTGTAATACCCAGCTAAACCCAAGAAACTACGGATCTCGGAAACATTCTAGGGTTGCTTCCAACTCACAATGGCCTCTATCTTGCTCGGATCAACCTGAATACCCCGAGCTGATACCACATGCCCCAAAAATGTCACCTCATTGAGCCAAAATTCACACTTGCTCAACTTGGCATACAGCTTGTGCTCTCTAAGAGTCTGCAGAACAATCCTCAAATGCTCAACATGTTCTGCTTTAGTCCGGGAGTAGACTAGGATGTCATCAATAAACACCACCACAAACTGATCCAAATAGGGCCGAAACACACGGTTCATCAGATCCATAAAAGCGGCAGGAGCATTAGTTAGACCAAACAGCATCATTAAAAACTCGTAATGCCCATATCTGGTGCGAATGGCCGTCTTTGCTACATCAGACCCTTTTATCTTTAGCTGATAGTACCGGAACGAAGATCAATCTTCGAGAAAACTGTGGCTCCTCGAAACTGATCAAACAAGTCATCGATCCTGGGTAGAGGATACTTGTTCTTTACTATCAGCTTGTTCAGCTTACGGTAGTCAATACACAACCGAAGGGAACCATCATTCTTTTTCACAAACAAGACCGAAGCTCCCCATGATGAAGAGCTAGGTCGGATGAAACCTCGGTCAAGGAGCTCTTGCAACTGAATCTTCAGCTCTTTAAGTTCCTTTGGGGCCATACGGTAAGGGTTCATAGAGACTAGGGGTGTTCATTTCGGATATACGATCCGATCCGATCCGAAAATTCGGATATCCGAAAACTTCGGATCATCTAAATAGCGATCCGTATCCGATCTGAAAAAACCGGATATCCGAATTTTCGGATCGGATACTCGGATATCCGAATATCCGAAATTTATGAATTTATTTGATTATTTTTTTAATTTAATGGTTCTATCCATGAAAAATTTAGGTTTTCGAATATAAAAATTAATAAATTATTGAATATAATAATATTTGTATCAAGAAATTTTAATTTTTCATATATAACAAGTAAACATATCGAATATAATAAGATTTATACCTATAAACAAATGAATTTTCGGATATCGGATAATCGGATATCCGATCCGAATGTAAAACCACTATCCGTATCCGATCCGAAATTTTCAGATATCCGATCCGAATTATCCGAAAAATAAAAAACGGATCGGATATTCGAAATTTCGGATCGGATCAACGGATAATCGGATCGGATCAATCGGATCGGATTTTTTTGAACACCCCTAATAGAGACTGGTGCAGATCCAGGATAAGTCTCAATTTCGAACTCAACATCTCTATCCAGAGGTAATCCATGTAATTCCTCAGGAAAGACATCAGGGAACTCGCTAACAGTGCGAATCTCGTCAATCTTTGACAATGAACCCTTGGTATTCAAGAAACAGGCGATGAAAGTCTGATAGCCCTTCCGGATCATCCTGTCGGCAGCCAAAGCAGATATCACATTGGACAAATACCCTCGGCGCTCACTAATAAGAACCACTGTACGATCATCAAAAGTCTTCAAAACTGCTCTCTTGGACTCACAATCTAAGTTAACCCAGTGTTCAGTCAACCAATCCATGCCAAGAATCATATCGAACTCTTCTAATGGTAGTTTCATAAGGTCAGCTAGAAAGATTTCCCCTTGCACCTCGAGGGGACATCGCCTGAAAACCTTATTTACAACAACAGACTAGCTCACTAGACTCATAACAGTAATTGTATTCTCGGTGGTCTCATCAGGAATCTGGAGGTCTCGGGACACGGATCTCGATACATAGAAATGGGTAGAACCATTGTCGAGCAATGCAAAATATGGAACAGAAAACATAGTAAATGTACGTGCAATGACATCTGGCTCATCTCTGTTATCTCGACGTCTGGTGGCATAAACAAGTGCAGGCTGCCTAGCCTCGGTCATAGCTGGTCCCCCACTCTGATAGGATCGACCTCTACTCTCAGATCTAACAGCAGACCCAGAAGCTCTACCCTGATTACGACCTCTAGCCGGAGTCTGTACAGATGTCTGTGAACGAGCAGGTGTCTGAGTACGAGCAGGAGTCTGAGTGGACACCCCCGTGAAAGGTGAACGTGGGCAATCCTTGAGGAAATGATCCATAGACCCACACCGGAAGCAAGCACCAATCATCTTCCAACACTCTCCTCCGTGTTTCCTACCACAATGCTCACATGCAGGCATAGATGAAAAACCCAAAGAATCACCTCGACTGGTAGCTGGGACAGAAGGCGCTAAAGGCCTAGAACTCGTATTACTCTTCTGAGAGTCAGCGGTGCGGGTTCTCTTATCTGGACGTCCGTAGGACTCACCCTGACTAGGTCTCCTAGATCGATCCCAATCTCGGCCTCGATCTCGACCCTAATCTCGGTCTCTATCCCTGCCACCCTGACTAGCTGCCAAAATCTCCATCTGTTCTGCAGTCTTAGCCCGATCTACTAAATTCTCAAATACCTCATCATGATGTGTAGCCACTCTGTCACGTATCCTAATACGGAGGCCCTTTGCGAACTTTTCGCATCTGTCCTTCTCGGTAGGAACCAAACCAGGACCATACTTTTGTAGCTCCAGAAACTGTATCTCGTACTTGGCCACTGTCATAGAACCCTGCACCAAGTCCTTGAATGCCTGACGTCTCTCCCTCAAGAACCGCTCGCCCAGATAACGGTTCCTAAAACGCTCCTTAAAGAAATCCCATGTCAACCGATCAGAGGGAACGCTACTCATAATAGACTCCCACCAGGTGCGGGCATTCCCGTTCAGCATAGATACATCACCCAAGTATTTCTTCGATGGCTCAAAACCCATCTCTGTCATACATCGCTCGATATCATACAACCACTCCTCAGCCTCGGTCGGTGCTCCACTAAGAGATCCAGAAAAAGTCTTGATCCCGTTAGCAAACAAAGTCTGGGAGATAGGGACTTCGGGAACGACACTCGATGCTCTAACTACACCCTGAATCAGCTGAAGAAACTGTCTACTCAAACTCTCATCAGTAACCCCAGTCGTAGGCTCGGGCCTAGAAATCGTCGCTCTTCTAACCGGAGTAGCCACATCAACATCAGGAGCAGATGACGGAGCAGACGGGACAAATGTCGGAGCAGTCGGGGTGGTCGAAACTGAAGGACCACGAGGGGCAGAAGGCTCGGTAGAAGGTTGAGGATCTACGGGGGCAGGAGCATCAACACGAGCAGATGGAGCAATCACTGGATCGTCCATCGAGTCTGCAAATCTAATGGGTCGACCTCGCCTACGAGCGGGTCGTCGACCTCTGCTGGTGCTCATCTCAGAGAATCTCTACAAGGATAAAATTTAGGATCAGTTTATGACACCGGAGAATCGAACACAATTAAGCATGTAAAATTGGGTGACATGGCCTCTTTTCACAATACTTTGAAAAATGTTTTTAAAATAGTACATTATAAGGGCTTTTCCACAGTCCGAGGGTTTAAAACCAAAAGCTCTGATACCAACTAAATGTAACCCCCTAGACCGGCCTATGCGGAAAGACCAAGTCAAGTAAGGCACATTAAAATTTAAAACTCAAGTAGAAAACATGTTTGCAAACTAAGCGTTAAATTCGACAGCATAACGGTAGAACTTAGTGAAAACCATCAAGTTAAATAAACCTGTTTAACACGTCAAACGATAATATTTTTTCAAAGTCACTCACAACATAAACATCGTAAATAATATAGGCAGCCATGATTACTTAAATAAGCCTATCATAGGATGGTTACAAAATACGTATCGGTTAACATATCTAAATACTTCTAGTTTAATACCATACATAACAAAATATAGGCACATGTCACCCTGAAAGTACAAACGGTGGATAGAAACATTACATTCAAAAAGAATACCAAATGTGTCGATCCTCCAAGTGTCGGCTACGGGGTGGCCTATCCAAAATATCTGAAAGGGGAAAGAATTTGGGGCGTGAGCTAGAAAGCTCAGTGTGTTCCATCAGTGCAAGTAAAACATGTACAACAACAATATAATATACATTTCTAGTTCAAAAACATAAAGTTCAAGTAACAGTACGGTTCGGTTTAATCTTTTCTCTACCCTCCAACCATACTCCAAGAGGCAGTTCCCCAAAACTGCGTCAAAGGCATTAACCAGTGCCCAATGGGCATAGGTGCCAACCTAAGGGAATACCTTAGGAACGGTACGGTACGATAGGAATTACCCTAGCCTAAGCATAGGAACCTGTAACGGTAAGGAATTACCAGCTGGATCAGAGCTGAATCTGCGGTCACTTCATATTCTATCCCAAATACCCAGTAACAACCTATGTAATAGTTCAATTATCAATAACAACTGTAATTTCGATAAACGTAAAATAGACATGTATTTTCCATGAAACAGTAATCAGAGAGCATATTGTTCAATCAAACTACGATGTATCACACATATAATATAATAAGCTTATTTCAGAAATCATATCATAATCATGCAAAAACACTTTATCAATCATGAGCATGTATTTAGCTTAATAACATACTTTCATCATGTAAAAAAATATTAAAACGGTTATATAGCACACAAGGAACACACCTCAAAAGATGAGATCGGTCAGAAGATCTATCGAGCACCAAGATCACGCTCCGCTACAGTGCTGGAA
Organism: Hibiscus tridactylites; assembly: GCA_958450335.1. Lineage (NCBI taxonomy): Eukaryota > Viridiplantae > Streptophyta > Magnoliopsida > Malvales > Malvaceae > Hibiscus > Hibiscus tridactylites. The sequence continues at coordinate 70,033,539 of OY288285.1, read as the reverse complement.
CCTAAATAGACATGGATTTTTGTTACTAACAGATTTACACCTTAATCATAGTAAAATACTAAGTTTTCAGGTCGTACGAGTGATGATAGGATCACGAGGCGGTACAGATCGAGACGAGCTGGGCTGGGTGTAGGCACGGTCGGGAGATCCACGAGTACCTATTAGATCAGAAGATGAACATCAGTTCTCAATCATCAATTTCTCTTGAGAGACATAACTTAGACATATGCATGCTAGGGTTCAACGTCTAATTTGGAGGCTTTCGGGTTAGAATTTCGCGAAACGGGCTTCAAAATCGGACTCAAGACGTCGAAAAACATAAAATAGGACTTTTCGGGAAAAGTTGACTTTTTGGTCAAAGTCAACGCTGACGTCAGCGGTCAAAGTCAACGCTGACGTCACTGGTCCAAGGCTGACTCGGCGAGTTGACTCACTGGGTTGACTCGGATGAGTTGACTCACTGAGTTAACTCAGACGAGTTGACTCACTGAGTTGACTCGGACGAGTTGACTCGGTCAACGGGTCGGGTCGGTCAACGGGTTTGACCCAGTTGACCGGTTCGGTCTACACGGACCGGCTCTTACCTTAAAGAACCCGAAGGTCGCCAGACGGTCACCGGAACATCGCCGGAAAACTCCTTTCGCGTTGTTTCTGCCGGAAAAACATGGATTTTCAGACAAGCAGTTTAACTCACACGATTTAACACGAAAACGAAGCCGGAAATCGATGAAATCTTACCTTAAAGCTTCGATGTCGCCGGAAAACCACGTAACTCCGACCAAGCTCTTCCCGGCGCCGATAGGACGAGAAGTTTTAGGGGTTTTGCTCAGCTCGGGACGGGGAACCCAACGACGGTGGTGGCGCAGTGAACCGACGTCAACAACGACCGTAATTGATGGAAAACTGATCGGCCTCGAACCCTCGGTTCGTCGAACGTTCAACGCGTGATTGCCGGCGATTGCGGCTACGGTTACGCGAGTGACCTTAGGGGTTTTGGTCGGGACGTCGAGGTGGTTCGTATGGCGGTGGTGGTGGAGAGCACGACGCGGCGGTGACGATGGACGGACGGTGGCCGGTTCGGTTAGGGAAGAAAAACAAAAAAAAACACGATAGGATGAGGGACGTTTCTGGAAATTTTGGGAAACAAATTGATCTCAATTAATTCACATTCATCAGGGTAGGTAGGATATTTTCATTATTTTATTATTATATTAATTTTTTCTTGAATCTAATAAAATTTAATAATAGTGGCTTATAACCAAGAGCTCTAATAGCTCAATTGGTTGGGCACCCGGGTAAAGAAGTAAAGGTTGTTGGTTCGATTCCCACAACCCTCACCTCCCCTCTAATTTTTTTTTTCTTACATTATCCTTTATTTTATTTTCTGGGTGTTACAAACGGCGATATTATCTTTCAATTGTTAAGTATGGACGAAATTAAACATTTTATATTAAAGCCTCAATTACCAAAATTTCTAACTCTAATACTTTACATCTTAAACTCTAAACCCTAAACTTTAAATTTTAATCATAAATCTTAAATTCTACACCTTCAACATGAGCCCTTAAACTCTAAACCCTAACATAAACCCCTAAACTCTAAAATTAAAAAAGTTTATACAAGTTTATATATCAAAGTATTTTTCCTTAAAATATTATGTGAGATTGTTGAGAATTTTCAATTTTCATCAATTAAAAAATTTAATAGGAATATCAAATTTTAGTTTTCTCGAATGCAACTTTTCTCTTTTCTTTATTTGAAAATATTATAAAAAATAGAGGAAAACGAAAAGAGTCGTGATTTGAGAAATAAAATTAAAATAATAATATTGAAATAAAATCAAAGAAAAAAAGCATAAGTTTGTGTGTAATATATCAATTATATCATATCAACATTTTATTAGTTTTGAAGCTTTCATTTGTGGGAGAAACCAATATTTAAAAAATAAGTTCAAATTTATATATTTATGATTTATGTGTATAATAGTTTAAGTTGTATATATAAACTTTATATTTTGAGAATATGAATTTAATCTATAAATACATATTAAAGTAAAATTTTAATAATTTTAAGAAAACAATATTTTTTTAAAATATTTTTTAAGAGGCCAATAAAAATATTTTAAAAATTTTAAGGGGCCTAATAATTTTTTTCTTCACGTTTTGGGGACTTGTGACTCATACTATATTACTAAGAATTTTTTAAACCTTAAATAAAAATAATTATATTTAACTAAATTTAAACTCACAGCTTCTTAACGATATTAACCAAAATAATACTCAACTAATTATTGAATAGCATATATATATATATAAATAAATAAAACAGTGACATATTTATATTAAGATTTGAAAATGAATTTAGTGATGCCTTATTTTAAAAATAAATGTATGCAAAGACGGACACAAGATTTTATATTAAGGGACGAAGCTATAAAATTTTAGGAGACAAAAATAAAATTTTAATAAAAAATACATAATTTTTTTAAAAAAAATTTAAATCATATACAAATTTCAAATTTTTAAAGGAACGATCGTCCCTTCTAGCTTCCTCAGTCCATCCCTGAATGTATTAATTACTTTTCAACTCATTGATAAAATTTTATACAGATTGGTAAAATGAGAAGCATAATGTAAGCTCTTTATAGGACAGTATTAATGTATTTTATTTGGTGACTTTTGAAAGATAAAAATAAAGTTTATAAAGCAAATAATATGCAAATATAAGTTTGGGTATTTCTTTATTTTTAAAGAAAACCATTGCCTCCAAAACAGTGGTCTAACAATGACCTGGCCCTCTCATAATCCAAAGCTCAATGGATATTGAGCCAACCTAATCACCACCTACCAGAAATTATTGGAGCAATCCACAGGTAGAGAGGGATAATTGTTGGATTCTATTTGAATAAAAATTTACTACCGACATAGAATATAAGGTTTAGGTTAAAATTATATCCCTCATAAATTAAAAGATATTGTATTTTAAAGTCTCGTTCGACAGAGCTGGTAAAATCAGGGTTTAGGTTAAAAAGTAACGTTTGGGGTCTTCAAAAGTCGCGTTTGAGATTAAATTCGGAACAAAAACTGGGTGAAGAGAGGCAAAAGCAGGGTGTTTAGCGAAGTTTCTCCAAAAGTTTGATGGAAAAACAACACTGAATAGAGCCTAAGTACATTGTAGATTAAAATCTCAATGTTGTGAGTGGAAGAAACTGAGTTAAAAAATTATTTTTAAAATAAACCAATACAATAATAAATTAGATTAATTGACTAATAAATCAAATAATATTAATTATACCAAAAAAATTATGTACGAGTTGAGTCAAATAAACACTCAAAGTCCCTCCTACTTTGGAGAAATCCATATTAAACTATTTTCCTTGTTAAATTAAAATTCATTTGTGTGACTGTTCCTCCCCCATTGTTTCCCTTTAAATAGCCCTCCCCAAACTGAGTCTGACTCGAACAAATAATTTCCACAAAAGTAAAATTGAAGGCAGAAAAAATGGAGCAAAATCCACCGGTGACAGCAAAAAGAGTATGGAGCATAGTAAGGGCTGTTCTCTTCATGTTGAAAAAAGGCATCTTCTCCAAGCCTAAATTGTTAGTCCATTTCCACACACTGCTCAAACGTGGCAAAATCGCCACCTCCAAAGCCATCGCCAACCTCCTCCTCCTCCACCACCACCACCACCATGTCTCCGCCTCGGCGGCCCACGAGTACGAGTTCAGCTGCAGCAACACCCCAAACTACATCTTCCCTTTCAACCTCCCCACCAAGAAGAAAACCGGCATTACCAACTACTACCACCACTTCTTCGCTTGCACCCACGCGCCCCCTACCCACGACGACGAAATGGCCACCGTGAACGCCGTCAAGGTCGTCCTCGACATGCTTAACGACAACGACAACGACAACAACAACAACGTTGGAGCTGGTGTTGTTGCTGCTTCTCCTATGTTACCGGGGTTCGGACAAACTCCATTGGTGAGGCAGCTTAGGGTAACGGACTCTCCTTTCCCTATACGAGACGCCGATGACGGGAATGGCAACGTTGATAAGGCAGCTGAGGATTTCATTAAAAGGTTTTACAAAGATTTGAAGCTGCAAAACAAGGGAAAGCCTGATTTCTGAAGCAACTATACAACTTTCCCTAGTTTGTTCATAATTTCCGTGTCTCGGGTTTTCATTTTTGTTGTTGTTGTTATAACAAATAAAGGGGGGAAAACTATAAGAAAATCCATGCATTTTCCAGTTTTTCCCCATCTTTTTGTTATAGTATAATATCAAACACCTTTTTCAAGGTTTGGGATTCGAAATAAGATACATTTTTTGGATTTATGAGTTAATAGTTCATGAACCCTTTATTTTCTTTGATTTTCAGCTTTTTTTTAGGCATAAAGTTAAAAAAATAGCTCTTACGTACATTTGATTGAATAGTTACTTCGGCTTTTATTTTTTTATTGTACTAATTTAAACCCTAAAGTTTTATTTTGGGTCAAAATAGTCTATTTGTGGATGAAAATTATTAGTCAACTAACAGAAACAACTTGAAATGACTTGACAAAATGACACATCAGTAGAAAAAATAACTTTATATTTTGTATAATTTTATAAAATTATTTTTTGACTGATGCGACTTTCTTTCAAGTCAACAGTTTTTTCTATATGATACTTCCATGTTAGCGTGCACTGCCATGTAGGTTTGCCACGTCATTTCAAGTCATCTATCGTTAGTTGACTAACAGATTTCATCCGTATATGAGCCATTTTGACCCAAAATAAAACATTACGGGTGAATTGATGACAACCAATGGAGCTTCATCTTAATGATTGATACGATTCCACTAAGTTAAAAAGTGTAGTTATATGGACCCTCCTCAAAAGATAAAAAATCACTTTTTTGCCTTTTATTTTCTTTTCATTGTCAAACAAACAAGACTTGGATTTCAATCTTATTTATTTTGGAATTTGGATTCATGGAATCATGGTCACGCCAATTATTGTTTGCTAAAGGATAATGGAGCCAGCTCGTGTATCAATTCATCTTAATTTTGCTTACATTTTATTGGATAATGAGATGTGGGAATCACATATTCCTTGTAATTTAACTTAAAAAAATTGAAAAGTTCTAAAAATAATAGGATAAGATCCACTTATATAAAAGGTAAAACTTATAATTTTACACGGTTTGTAAGTCGTCGAATGGGTGAAATAGATGGCTAAGATTAACTTTTCATTTTTCTCCTAAGTGGTAATTTTCACATTATCTACTGTTAATCTCAACCATCCATTTCACTCATCCAACGATCCAAAAATGTGTAAAAGTTAAAAACTCTTACACTGTGTAACTAAATCTTATCTTAAAAGTAATACATACTATCTATCTATGTGCTAGCTAGTAGTTTGTTACTTTGGATAAAATTAATAATACTCCATGTTAAGCACGCGTCCCATATAGGGGAGTAAAAAATTGACCCGATCAAGAAATTCGATTGAAATCGACTCAAATTAGAATTGGTTAGGATCTAAAGTGGTGATGATTTGCACTTGACCTGAATTCGACTCGAACCTAAGTTGGACACGATTATTTTAGATCTAAATCCAACCTAAGAATGACTCAAACCCGAATTGAGCCCAATAATGTGACAATCAAAGCCGACATGATATGAACCCGAACATAAAATTAACCTGATAAATATATGATATAACTTGACTTCAAATGACCCAAGATTTTTATCCACCTGTAATTGATCCGACTTGTTATTGACCCGACCTGTAATTGACCCTAACTAATATCGACTCGACCTGTAATTAATGGCTAATTAACTTAATACATTTTGTTCTGTTCTTACTAAGTATACATTTTAATATAAAAAATATAACATTTTCACTTCATTAAGATATTGATAAATTTTTAAATTTTATCTCTTTATAATATTTCAAAAATCCTACAAAATCATTTGTTATGTACACTACTTCTCAACTTAAACTACTTCTTCACTTAATGTAACAATTGTTTTCTTCATGAAAATTTTACTCATCATATTCCATATTTCTAAATTGGTTGAATTACTTGAATATATTTTAAGAGAGTTTTAATTATTTTAAGGAAGCAAACGAAGTTCTAATATATATACTTGTGACTTGTGAGGGTTTTAACTTGAGAGAGTTGAGACTTGATTGACTTTACCTGATCTGAACTTCATCAGAAAGCGATATAGCTAGACCTGAATTTGATCTGAAATCTACATGACTCGACATGAACTTGTTCTGATACCCAAAAGTAACCAACAAGAAGTCCATTTGAACCCGAATTAACTCGATAGTTAACTAACTCAAACTTAAACCATTTGAACCCAAACATAGTATTTACCTGACCCGAATCCGAATCGAGTATGAGTTGAAATCAACCTGATGTTGACCCGAATCCGAGTCGAACCATTTAATTGACCCTACATAACCCATGCCTAATCTGAATCGACCTAAAACTCATCCGAGTACCCGATTTTACATCCCTAGTGCCATATATATTATGTGTATATTACACATATTATGCATGTGTATTGTAATCCGTAGATTCATGCTTCTATTATAAGTATAAAATTTACAAATTCTCAAAATATATGTTTTTGTCGACAATTCAATGATTAAATTGTATTGACACTCTTTTGTTCAAGGTTTAAACCATACCCTTTCTAAATTATGAATATACTTATTTTTATACAAATGTGCAAACATTTTTATGAGTGTATTGTTGTATATATAAGTATATAACTTACAAATTTAATTATTCGATGATTATTTCTAAAAAGATACATTATGCATAGTTTCATAAGAGATACATACTTAACACATTACTGAAATTTAAATACTTCAAATTTTAGATTTAGCCTAATATCTCCTCAGCTAATAACAAACTATTTTGACAGTTCTTTTGTGTATTTGACTCAACCAATTTTGAAAATAACATTCATTTACATTACAAATTTATACGTGTGCACAATATGTATAATGCTTATTTAAATTTAATAAATAATATAACCCAACAAGTGGTCTCAGTAAAAAAGCAGATGATGTTCATTTTAGAATACCAAAGTTTAAATCGTTTTATTTACAAAGTGTGTGCATTATCAAATTGTTAAGAATATCTATGAACATATACTACCTTGTAATTACATATAGACTATTAAAAAATTATAAAAAAAATAAAAATTTGTAAGGGAGTGTGATAATTGTAACCCCTCGTCCCGGTCTGGCCGGATGACCGGTCCGAGTAGACCACACGGGGAAAACCGAAGCGAAACCCGTTAAGGTTCCCCCTCGGTTAGCAACCCTATTTTTTTAACTTATCTTCTCTAATGGTACATTTAAGTCCTACGCGGTCATAACAGCGGAATAAAAAGAATAAGACAATTAACTGAACCCAAAACAACAATTAAACGGCCCAATTTTAATCCATTAGACAAGCCGTTTTGAAACACCATTGAGGCGTATCAAAACGCCCTTGACCAGGTCAACTGCCCCAAGCCCATACGAGGAGGCCGTATCGGAACGGAGGTCAACTGTTCCGAAACACCCTCAACGGTCAACTTCTCGTGGTCAATGAGATTTTGACCGTTTCGAAACCCTTAGACCCGTTTTGAAACGCTTTTATCTCGGCAATTTCTCAGATTTCCAGTAGCCAAAGTGTTCCGGAACCCGTATCGAAACAGGGGCTCACAGTGGCCAAACCGTATCGAAACGCGTTCCGATACGGAGTCTCTGAAGCCTAACTCGTTCTGAAACGACCCAGCTCGTTTCGAAACACTGGTTGTTTGCAACCTTCGATAACCAACTTTAAGCATTTCTTAACAATTCTAAAGGCCCTAAACGACTCCAAGAAGCATACGCAGCATACAAATACACTCTAGAGGCATGCACCCTATTGCAAACACACTTAAAACACATAATATTGCAAGATAAGACCTCCATTCACAAGATCATTCTAGGCATTAAAGATAGCATGCTTAGGCAAACATTCATAAGCACATCCACAAAAGGCATAAGACCAACATATACATAAGCATTCGAGACATGCAACATAATCAAGGTTTACAATCCAAACGAAGAATCCAAAGGCCAAACTAACCTCAACATACAACAAACATTCACATCAACAACACCTATCCCATTGCTTGACTATTACAATCTACAAATTAAATTTCATACTTGAGCTAACCAAAAGCATCACTTGGAGACCTCTCCTTGCCTTTGCCACCCACAAGCTACTGATCTGCATTGTCGAACAAAAAGGAGCGTAAGTATAAAAGCTTAGTGAGGGTAAGCTCATAAAACAAACCTTTGACAATGCAGGGTCCAAGCACGAGCAACTACCATGATGAGATGCATGATCTTACCTCCGATCCACGAGAGCCAAATTAAACATGATGCATGAACATATAATCAACATTATGCCATGCTCAACAACTCATAAACTCAACTTACAATGTTACATATATTAATGTATTATTAACAACATATCTCAATGCATATTGGAGTCACATTTCATATCATACTGGCAACACATCTCAATCATGAAGGCACATATAATCTCATATTGGTATATACATACAATCTCATATTGGCACCTAGCTATGACTCGAATACGCGGATAACATGTTGGAACGCATTTCCAACATAACCATTACCTGCGGTGGGATTACACTCATCACCGGTTCTCGCGGAGGGGATTCCACTCATCCTCACGCCCCGTCGATGGGATTCCACTCATCATCGACTAATATAAATATTTCCGGGCGTACCCGTACTTCTTCTTGGTGCCTTAACGCCACCAAGGCCACGCGCGTTTTGACTCTCGTGTGCACACTCATCCTAATGATCGATCATTGTACCCAAACATACTAGTGTCAATATTAATTAAAATCCACACCCTTTCACAACATCAATTTCTATATAATTTCCGTGCTTAACATGTACTCACCATGATCCTCAAAATCATGCAACCACCTCATTTCACAAGTCAACACTACATGTATACCATCCAAACAATTATCATATCATATTTCACTTATACGTATATCCACATTACATTTGTCATCAACATGCGCATAACAATGCATTAAGTCATACCTCAACATACATGTATATCACATTATACATAATCATCATAACACAAATTAATTAAAGAGTTCATCCAATGTCTCTAACTAAAGTTTAGGATTAGGCTACCACCCTAACCCTAACTCTAGGTTGGTCTACCAAGCCCAACCTAGTCCACATGCTTGAACCAACCACTTAAAAACCAATTTAAAAACATTAACCACTCACCGACCACTCCATTAGCACAAGCCGACAAGCCTATCAAGCATCCAAGTTCCGGATTTGAGCCCGAAGCTTCTCAATTGTCTTCTCTTGCTTCTAACCATTCAAAAACGATACATTAGCCCCAAAATCAACCACAAACCCAAAGTTTAACACCCACACACAAATCCACCATAATTCTCACAATTCAAAGCCAAGTTCATACTCCAATTTCCCATTTTCGTACTTCCACAAAGACCCGTCAAAAATCAGCAATGTAGTCCTCCAAAGCACTCTTAAACATGCTCAAAACACTACTCACACATAGTATAACCATCAACCCTTCATTTTTTCACATAGACACCTTAAAAACTCCCATTTTTCACTCCCAAAAATCACTTACAGCAGTAGCTACGAGAATTCCATCAAACCAACACTATAACCTCTCAAAAATCATCATAAAACATCTAAAAACACCTACCCAAAGTTGCTATAACATCAGCCCAACAATTCTTCACAAAACCATCTCAAAAACACAAATTTTGACACTTTAAATATACCCCTAAAAACCCATTTCGGGATTCTTTGTAAAACCCAACCAAATTGAGATATAATGTTCCATTGGGCAAGGTTAGATTAAAACTCAACTCTATTAATAAAAAACAACCCAAAAAGCTATTAAAGTTTCATGCTTTTCTTCAAACTTGAAAACTTCAAAAACTCAAAAAGATGATTTCTATGAAAACTAAAGTTATGGAAATGTTGGAAATCACGAGGAGAATTCAAAAATGCAATTACCTCGAAGAGAGCCTGTGAATTGATGAAGAGATTTGATGAAATAGTGCTTTAGGGGATAAGAGGGATTTTAGGTTTTCAAAAATGAGAATGAAGAAGATGAGCATTTCTTTTCAAATAAAACCTCCTTTTGTCATCTTATTTCTCCTTCATTTTACAATTTACTAAAATGTCATTAATGAGATGTCATATATCATCCATATTTAAAATCCATAGAATTGATTCCTACTTTAATTTGAGTCCAACATATAATGTTTGTATTAAAGTATGAAGACTTAAATAATATTTTATTATTTAAATTATAAAACTGAACCCGAAATAATATTAAAATATTATTTTCACCCGACCCCCAAACCGGGGTGTTACAATAATTACATTAATTTCCATAAAAATAAGGGAGTGTGACTATATGTGTAATTACATTAATTTCACCTCTTTCTTAAGAATTGAAGGTGATAATTGAGGAGCTCCAATTACACACAATTCAAAAGGATCTACACATTATAATGTTTAATCAGATATTTTACACCTATGTAATTATACACTTTTTTAAGAATAAATAATTATATAAAAATTCATTTATCATGTAACTTTTCGAACTAACTCTAAAAATTGTGAAATTATTCAATAATTAGCACAGTAAAAGCAGCCTATCAATCCTTTCTTTTTAAAAGCAGCCTATCTATCATATCAAATTCAGGAATATAATAAAAATAATAATTATATGTATAGTGAAAGCAACCTTAGCCGTTTTGAAACAGAAAAAAAAAACAGTTCCTATAAAATAATGGAACGACAGTACCAACATAGATTAAATTACAAACTAATTGTATAAATTTGAATTTTTATATGAAAATATAATGGTCATGTTAGTTAAATAACGATTTAAGCTAAAATTAGATATTTGAGTTAATATTAAAGGTTTGATGACAAGTCGTCGTTTAACCGGTCAAAATAAATAAATTAATTAACCTCTTTCAACAATAAATAAAATAAAGAAATTAAGTAGTATAAGGAAAGAGGGTCGTTCCACAGGGAAATTAGTCGAAATTCTTGACTTAAATTTTGTCGGATTTGAATTCCCAGGAATATCTGCAAAACAAGGAAATAAAAAGGGGGGTGATCTGATATTGAGTGAAGTAATAAGATAAAATGCAAGAATAAAAAAAATAATAAGAAAAATCAAGTATGTGAAATTAGCCTCGAGCTAGCCTTGTCAATTCCTTCGATCATTGAAATAGATTTTTACTCCGGGGATCATGTCGGTTACAGTCTGCGAGGCCCAACCCGTCGCAACTTGCTTCTCTCTCGAGTAACCAATCCTCCCAAGACTATCTTCGAAGGTTGATTCTTAAACAAATTAACCACGTCTATCGCCGTTAAAATATTTAGTTTTGAAAGCAGGAAAAGCCCGACTCAGAAATTGTCTTAAAAAAGAATCGCTTCTGATTTTATCTTTCCTTAGCGGACCGCCGCTAAGAGTGTTCACAGGAAGTCGAAATTGCCACAAGCCGATCCTTCCTCCCAACTATTCTTTAAACGATTCCAGACCAACGAGCTCTTTTTGATTTGAAAAACGATTAAAAACTTTAGTAAGGCCGATTGCCAAACTATCTAAACAGAAAGATAAAAATGTATTCCCGAAGGAATTTAGGCAATGTTCAATTCTCACGATTAGAATTGATTTGGCTAACTCTTGGCTCAAGAAATTTAGCTAAGCATGATATTAATTATCATGCTTAACTTGGTTTTGGAAAAATAATTAATAACATAAAATAAATGAAATAAGAAAATAAGAAAATAAAGGGAAAGAACTTGAATTAAAACTAAAAATGTTTACAAAGAAAAAAAAACTAAATGATTGATGGATCTAAGCCTTTACCAAGGGTGGTATTTATAGGCTTAGATTTACAAAGATAAAATGATGAGATAATTCAAAATAATAAACAAAAGATAAAACAATTCAAATGTTTTGAAATTTAAATGCAGGAATATAATCGGATAAGCTGATAAGAACTCTCAGAACGTTCCAGAAGCTTCTAGAAGTCGTCACGTCATTGCCACGTCACTGCCACGTAAGACGCGTCGTGCCCGCTGTCGTGCCCATGATGCCAGTCATGACAGAATTGTAATAAAAACTGCAGAAATGCCCCATTTTCACTGCTATTTCCAGAATTGGATTCCTGCACAAAATATAACGAAAACAGCATGAATTAAGCAACAAGAAGTCCAAACAACTAGAAAAATAGCAAATGAAACATGTCATATTTGAGAACTCATCATTTGACCAGTCAAATTCGCTAATTTAGATGTTTGGTGAATAACGGTTTAGAATAACGGATTGGGTGAAGCCTCTAATTTTTTAAAAAAATTGTTAATAGGAGTTTTTAAAATTAAAGCTTTTGACATAATAATTATAAAGACCTTTTACCCATAGAGAACATTTGGTTCGCGAAAAAGATAATTACCAAGGGGAATAATCTTTTCCGGAATCACATACCCACGTTTGGTTTAGGAGAATTACCTACAGAGGTAATACTACATTTATGTAGAACTAGTGTTTTGATATAATAATTGAAAAATGTTTTGGACAAAGTTAAAAAGAATTCAAAATCACTTTTAAGTCCAAACAACTGAAATTATGTTTATGGGATATTTCAAAAAGGTTTTCATATGTTTTCAAAGCCAAATTTAACAAAACCATCCAGGCGTTTTGAAACACTCCATAGGTGTTTCGATACAGGGCTTTATAGAGGCAAAACGTGTCGATACAGCTTTGCCTGTTTCGAAACAGACCTTATTTGGATGAGGGTTTTTGCATAGCGTTTCGATACGGGCTTACGCGTTTCGATACACCTATGTGGCAATAGCCTCAACGGTCAAAACCCCCCAACGGCTATTTTTCCAACGGTAATTTAATTTGACGCCTAACTTTCAACCATACTGAAACAGGTTGTAATCATTTCGATACGGCTAGAAGAGTTTCGAAACGACCATAGGTGTTTCGATACGGCCTGCTGCATCAGACTTCAACGGCTAGTTCTTAAGAAGGGCGTTCTGGAACGGAGTCGAGTGTTTCGAAACAGACGTCTGCAGAACTGCATTTATGGTGGGAAATAAAGTCTCCAATGGCTTCAATTCAACCCTAACGGCTAGCAACGGTTACAAACTCAATTAGGAGTATAAAAATACCTCCAAGCATCAAGAGAAGGCTAATGCTTCAATTGTCAACAACACTATGATCAAGAATTTGTCTTAGGACTTTATTGTTCAATTTATTGTATATAACAACTTGTGAGCCTAATTGTCAAATTTGCTCAAGTGTTTAGGTTTTGGGTGAGAGCTTTAATTATGCAAACATATACCTTCTAGAGAGATTTCTAGTTTGCTAAGTCTTTCTTGTGTAAGAGAGTGTTTGATCTAGCTTTGGGTAGAAAGCTTGATCGGTGTAATGGTTTCCTCCTATTCTGAGAAAATGGGACGAAATTCTTAGTGAATTGGTTTGGAAATCCTTAGTGGGAAGCTAAGGTAGTGGATGTAGACATTGGTTAGAAGTTTGAATCACTATAAATCCTTGTGTCAATTGCATATCTTTCTATTCCCACAAAACACCTAAATATCCAACTTCTCCACACTTGGCGAGCAAGAACGGTTGAAGGAATTGAGCATCATAAAACCCAGCAATTGGTATCAGAGCTTGGCTCAATTGAAGAGGATTAACATTTTATTGAGTCGATCTGGCAAGCTCGTACAACATTTCAACAACCGGTTCAATGGCGCAATCCATCGACAAGTCGTCCTTCTTCGACGTGACCAATTATGCCTATTGGAAGACGATGATGATGTTTTTTGTCAAATCCAAAGACTACAAGATTTGTGATATCATAGAAGATGGCTCGTTCGTACCACAAGGAAGCAAGGCGGAGTGGAGTGCCAACGATCGTAAGAAGATGGAGCTAAATTGCAAGGCTTTGCACTTCATCTTTTGTGCACTTAGCTTCAACATATACGAGAAGAAGACTCCTTGTGAGAGTGTCAAGGAAGTTTAGGACAAGCTTGAAGTTACATACGAGGGGACAAACGAAGTAAAGGAGACCAAGATTGGCCTCCTTAACCTAGAGTATGAAAACTTCAAGATGGACCCAGAAGAGAACATTGAGAAGATGTTCGATAGGTTCTCCACCATCAACAATGGACTCAAAGGTTATGGAGAAGTCATCCCGGAAGAGAAGCTTGTCCGAAAGCTTATCTACTCCCTTCCCGAGTCATGGGACTCAAAAAGGACCGTCATCATCGAAGCTAAGAATCTCAAGACTTTGAAGCTTGATGAGCTCATGGGGTCACATCTCACTCATCAAATAATGAAGAAAAACAAAGAAGAATGAAGCGATTAGAGCTATGGGGGAGAAGGAGCTCAAAGTGCTTGGCATCAACACAAATGCCATTGCTCTCAAATCCTCTACATGTCATCATGTAGATTCAAGTGAGGAGGAAAGTGAAGATGAAGAGATGACCTATCTCTTCAACAAATTTGCCCAGTTTATGAAGAGCAAAATGGAAAAATCCAAGCATGAATCAAGGAAGAAGATGGAGGATTCTCACAAGTCCAACAAGAAGAGATCATCTTCAAAGCAAGCATATGTGGCCACATGGAGTGATGAAGACTCCACCGATGATGAAATTGCCCACCTATGCTTGATGGCCCTCAATGAGGGAGAGGTAACTTCTAACTCATCTATCTCAAATTCATATACATTTGATGAGTTACAAGATGCCTATGATGATTTGTTTTTGGAATTCAATACATCATTTTCGAAGAACAAAAAGTTGATTTCAAAATTGAAAAATGAAAATGATTTCCTTTTCAAAACAAATATTGAGTTTGAAGCAAAATTGAAAGATTTTGAACAAAAAGTTTCACATTTGCAAAACTTGCTTCAAACAATGGAAAAGGATCATAACAAGAAATTAATGATCTTAAAAAGGAAAAAGATTTGTTTTTCAATGAACTTCAAAAGAAAAATGATTTTGGAAAATTAAACTTTTATGTAAGACAATCTAGTGCCCCTAGATTCATAAATGGAAAATGTTTTAAAAGTGTTTGGGTCCCAAAAGGACTAACCACTTCAACTAAAATTGATGAAATTGAAAAATGGATTCATATGGGGACTATATTTTATGCAACTAAAGTTTATGGATCCAAAGCAATTTGGATACCAAAATCTGTATGATTGTCTTGATTAGGTGTGATAGAGGTGTTCAAAAAGTCCAACCAATGAGGGGGAGCTCTATGTACACAAGGAAGAACACTTTAAGAATGAATGTTTCATATCCTCCCTTGGAGTTCAAGTGTTGGTAAAATCTAGTTGTTTCTTTTTATTTGTTTAATTCAATTCATTTTCTTTTAATTCAACTAGATTTTCATGCGTTGGACTAACATTTTTTGATGATGCTTTGAGTAAGGGGAAGCCATTTTAAAACTAAAATTCTTATTTATGTCATTTATTTTAAAACTTCTAAGTTATTTTGAACTTAAAGTGTTTTAAATTCTTTTTGATATAACAAAAAAATGGGAGAAATGGTTTGAAAATTTAAATTTTCAAATGAATAAGAATGAGCTCTAAATGCTTTTGAATCCTAATTCTCTTATTCAAATTTATTTCACAAAGGGAGAGAAATCCTAAACAATTTTTCAAGTTAGTTTTATTATATAAAAAATGGGGAGATTGTAGAACTAATGTTTTGGTATAATAATTGAAAAATATTTTGGACAAAGTTAAAAAGAATTCAAAATCATTTTTAAGTTCAAACAACTTGAAATTATGTTTATGAGATATTTCAAAAGGTTTTCATGTGTTTTCAAAGCCAAATTTAACAAAACCATCCAGGCGTTTCGAAACACTCCATAGTTGTTTCGATACGGGGATTTACAGAGGCAAAACATGTCGATACAACCTTGCCTATTTCAAAACGGACCTTATCTGGACGAGGGTTTTTGCATAGCGTTCGATACGGGCTTACGCGTTTCGATACACCTATGTGGCAATAACCTCAATGGTCAAAACCCCCCAACGGCTATTTTCCCAATGGTAATTTAATTTGCAGCCTAACTGTTAATCGTACCGAATCGGGTTGTAACCGTTTCAATACGACTAGAAGGGTTTCGAAACGGCCATAGGCGTTTCAATACGGCCTACTGCATCAGACTTCAACGGCTAGTTCTTAAGAAGGGCGTTCCGGAACGGGGTCGAGTGTTTCAAAGCGAATGTCTGCAGAACTTCATTTATGGTGGGAAATAAAGTCTCCAACGGCTCCAATTCAACCCTAACGGCTATCAACAACTACAAACTAAATTAAGAGTATAAAAGAGACCTCCAAGCATCAAGAGAAGGCTAATGCTTCAATTGTCAACAACACTATGATTAAGAATTTGTCTTAGGACTTTATTGTTCAATTTATTGTATAGACAACACTTGTGAGCCTAATTGTCAAATTTTCTCAAGTGTTTAGGTTTTGTGTGAGAGCTTTAATTGTGCAAACATATACTTTCTAGAGGGATTTCTAGTTTGCTAAGTCTTTCTTGTGTAAGAGGGTGTTTGATCAAGCTTTGGGTAGAAAGCTTGATCGGTGTAACGGTTTCTTCCTAATCCAAGAAAAGGGGACGAAATTCTTAGTAAATTTGTTTGGAAATCCTTAGTGGGAAGCTAAGGTAGTGGATGTATATCTTGGTTAGAAGGTTGAACCACTATAAATTCTTGTGTCAATTGCCTATCATTCTACTCCCACGAAAACACCCAATTATCCAACTTCTTCACACTTGGCGAGCAAGAACGGTTGAAGGAATCGAGCACCATAAAACCCAACAATTTCCAATAATAGCTTCTTTTCTCTAAAATGGTGGGAATGTCATTCCCACCCTATTCTTAGGTATTAAACAATTCCCACCAATTGTGACTAAAATACTCTTGAAATAATGTTTTGTATTCAAATAAATCATTATTTTCTATTTTTCCAACATTATTTTTTTATTTTGATATATTAAAACAATTTCTTATTGTTGCATAATAAAATATATTATAAACCACACTCATCATTAAAAATAATAATAAATATTATAAATAATTTTTAATATAATTTCCTCCCTAAAGAAAAATGTTTGTTATTTATATGGTAAAAATCTGTATTATTCAATTTTAATTTACAATATAAATTTTGTTTGAAATTTTAGATTTTAAAATAATGTAAATTGAGTAATAAAATATATAATTATAATATTTATAGTTAGTTATTAGTATATTTTATTTAGTAGCGAATGTGATGATTATTATAGAAGTTTATGAACTTGTTTTTTTTTTCTTTATTTTTCAAATATATAATTATATTAAATCATAAATATTCAAATATATGATATTGTACTATAACATTAAAAACTATATTCAATTATTTGTGTATAAATTTTATAAAATAAAAATATATAAATTAAAAATAATAGAAAATATATTTCCTATGATTTTTCATGCAAATATTTTTACTTTATATTGGAACTTTGACTAGTTAAAAAGAAATATATCATAAGGATAATTTTGTAAAATATACATTCTAGTAATCTTATAATTCATCAACCGAACACTGTAATTTTATATTCATGTTAAAAAAAACCAAACAAAGTAATGTAATACTCCCAATAATATGTCAAATAATGAATCATTACAGGAATCTTTTTCCCAAAAGTAATGCTACACTCTGTGAACCAAACGTTCCCCTAATAATTATTGAAAATCTTCAAAATATTTAAATTTAACATTTTTTTAAATTGTGACATTTGTAAACTAATATTTTTTTTCTTTTTATTCTCACACAATTATATTTGTATTTAAATTTAATAATTAATTAAAATATATTAAAGATAATTATATAAATAATATATAGATCCTTCAAATATGCTTATTAATGTTATATAAAAAATATTTTTCATAATCTAATTAATATTAATAGATACAAAATATTGATAACTGATAAACTACTCAAACAAGAATAAATTATAATCATGTCCTTATATGCCAATTTATTTGTTTAAATAATTAAACAATTATCAGCTATCAATTAATTTTACCAAACACATTTATAAAATCAGCTAATATAATCAACTATCAACTACATGATAATTGTCAAACATGACTAATAATTTTTACTTAATAAAAAAGTTATGAGCTAGCTCGAGGGCAAGATCTTTGATGTTGGTAAGCTTGGTACGCAACGCAAGATCTAATCTCGAATTATTTGTTTGATTTTCGGAAACTGATTTAAATATTTATTTTATTTTTTGGTTAAAAAGGTAAAATATACTATTATATGTCTAGTTGAAAAAATTTAATCTAAATTAAAAGAAAAAGTGTGACTATGAAATTATTTATATGATATAACAATCAATTACGAAAAGACACGCACGAACCAACTTGACTCAGTGGTTAAGGGAACGGTTGTTGTTCCTAAAGGTCACGGGTTCGAGCACCAGCAGCTGCAGCAGAGTGATTGAGTGTTCATTGTCAAATGGTTGAGAGTATATATAGAACAGATACTACTTGTAATTACTTCAGCTTTCAAAAAAAAATTACGAAAAGACACGACTCAACTAAGTATTTAAATATTTATTTTTAATAGAACTGTTAGGTTTTATTTGGTCTAGAGACTAGATAACCCAACTATCATTTTAATAACTAAGTTTTTATTATTTAAATTAATCATAATATATCAATACCAAAATATAGTATTTACATATTTTAATAATATGATCCGAGCGAGTAAACAAGCTTTCTGAACTCAATTTGAATTAGAAAATTTAATTATATTTTGGGCATAGCCCAACTAAATTCATGTAATATTTAATATTTACAATACTTTTCTTTTATACCAGACAGAGTCTATTTTGTTTAAATATCTTTAACTTTTATTTATTTATTTTTACCTGTGGATTTAGGAGCAAACGCAGTATTTTATGTTAGATAACGAACCTATAAAATTCTATGAAAACGAAAATATATTTTTAATAGAAAATATATAAAAAAATTAAATAAAATTTAAATTATATATAAATTTTAATTATTTAGGGAGACGATTGACCCCTCTATCACCTCTCAATCCATCGTGTGTGGCTTGATAAATTAATGAAGATTTGAGCCTTGTTGGATGCATTCACAAAAATCTTACTAATGGCCAAAAGTTTTAGCTTTTAGGTAATATGTTAGGTAAAATTAATGTGTGAAACTATGGCGATTTGTGAGCTAATTTCAATTTTTAATAAACTTTTTTTATCTTTCATTTTCAGCATACTTTGCTTGCTTCACTTGTAGTTTTAATTTAAACTCGCAATATATTGATCCAATATATTCTTTTATATTCACATATATGCTTTACTTCCCCCAAACAACTTCATATATGCATTATTGGGTGATATATTTTATTGTTTTCATTTTTAGGGTTTTTTTATTATTCACATACAATTTGGATTTTGTTTTTAAATCTTCATTAATTTTTAGTTTCAAATATAACAATTTACAACTCATACCAATGTCGGAAGCTTGTGGAGACTAGTGGGGTTATGCCCCCAACTTTTGAGAAATTAGATTTTGACACTTAACATTTTTTAAAATTTTGACGTGGTCCCTTAATTTTTTAAAAGAAATTCATATTAAATTTTAAAATCTTGAATTAAACATCGCTCATAATTTTTAAAAGATCTCATTAAATCTCTCAAAATTATTAAAAAATTTAATTAGACACTCAAATTTTTTAAAAATTTTAGTTTAAACCTCTAAATTTAAAGTATATTTTCAGTTGACCCCAAAACTTTGTCACCAAGTTCAACCACTAAGTCATACAATAATCACTTTAAGAAACAATATAAGCTTCACCAAGTTAAACCCAAAGAAATTTCCAACTCATAAACATGTTGATAACAATTTAATAATATGTCTAGAATTCAACTCATAAATATGCTATTAGCAATTTAATTATACTTCTCATAAGATAGCAATTCAATTATTGCACATCTTTGTTTGAGAATTTATGTCATGTTTTACTTAGAAACTAGTGCACTAGTCAAAATCATCCTAATAAGTATTTAAAGGAAACAAAACCTTTTACAAAAGTCAAATTATTACTATGTAAAGTAATATACTTTAAAATTATTAATTAAATTGACGAGTAGGGACGTAAATAGATCGAGCTTGAACGAATAAAAATTTGTTCGTGTTTGTTTAAATTTTTAACATCGTGTCTGTGTTCGTTTACTTATTTTTGAAGATGCTTGTATTCGATTGTTTAGTGATCGTGAACATATTCGTTTATAAGCACACCAAAAATAATAAAATTACACCACTAATCATTGAGCTCTTTAGGTTTCACTCTTTTTGTTTTGTTGTGTGACATGGCCAAACGGAGGGAATAGGACTGGAGAGAGAACTTTGCATGCAAGAACTCTGGTTGCATGGATCTGACGTGGCTGCCATTGGTGTGAGGTTGCATCTCATCCGTTGATCGATAGAGGGCCGAGATTGTATCTCATCCGTAGGGAAAAGCAGATCAACGGTCGTTGAGGGTTCGAGATTGAATGTCGCTGATGATGGCCATGATTGACATGGGATGCATTGATCCAGGGGCGATAGAGTATTATGGAACGGCGTGGCATGCACGCGGTAGACAAACAGTCACATGGGTGTGCTGCACGCGCGCGTTGGGGAAACTGAATGGCCATCCTTCTAGTAATCTGAACTGTTATATCAATTTTACATCTAACGGTCTTCCTTCAGCTGTGCAAGGCAAATGATGTAATTTAGGGTTTTTTATTTAAATTAAGTTTAGGGCTTTAATTAGGTTTCGGGCCTATATTGTATTCGGGTCGTATATAAATGTAAATGGACTTTAAATTTTGGAAAAAAAAAAACTACATATTTAGTACCTCACTTATTCCTGCATTTTTATTTTAGTAACTCACCTTTTATTTTTGACAAAGTTGTACCTAACGTTACGTTTTTATTCTGTTTTGGTACCCGACCGTTAAAAACAAACAAAAATAATAATGTGGCTGATTTTTAGTTAGGATAATCACAGTTTTAGTCCCAAAACTTATACATTTCTATCAATTTGGTTCAAAGTCTGTCAATTTAATAATTATCTTAAATAAATTCCCATCTTATTTTTTCTTCCCAAAAAAAACCTAACCCAAAATTCTTAAGCTTAGCAAACAAATTCATACCAAAACAAATGAACCAATAATTTAGCATCAACCATTCATGCAACTCATAGCAAAACTACAACCCAAAGTTGCAATTACATAATCTTAAACTACATCCTCATTTTCAAAGCTAAAAATATTCATAGCAAAACAATTTTGCGTTTTTACTGTAAAATTTGCTGATGTTGCTGCTAGGTAAGATTTGGAAGAGGCGATAATAGAATTTGCGAGATTTGCTAATGTTGTTGCTATGAATTTTGCAGTGAAGGGTCAATCAAAGGAGAATGGCTATTGTTTTGAGGAAGAATTGAGGAATTCGTTGTTGTTGGGGTTGTTGTCGGAGTAGCACTGTCGGCATAGGCATTGGGTTTAGTATTTGTCGCCGTTGTCAACGACGGTGGCGTCGAAATGGATGATGAAGGGTCCATCATCATGGGATTTTGGGATTGGAGGTGTTTTGGAGATAATGTTGAAGTAGTTTCAGCTGTAGCTTAAGAATTTTAGGGCAGTGATCTGGGGAAGAAGAAATAAAATGGGTTATTTATAGTTTTAACCCAACTATTTAATATAAGTATTAATTAAATTGATAGAGTTTGATCAAATTGATAGAAATGTATAAATTTTAGGGATTAAAACTGTGATTATCCTAATTAAAAATAAGATACATCATCATTCACGTTTGTTTTTAACAGTCGGGGTACCAAAACAGAATAAAAACATAACGTTAGGCATAATTTTGTCAAAAAATAGGTGAGGTACTAAAATAAAAATGCGGGAATAGGTAAGGTACTAAATATGTAGTTATCCAAAAAATGTACTTCAGATTATAAAAAATGAATTTATTTACTAATGCTTAATAATCATAAGTACTCATAAATGAGAAAAAAAACTGAAAATAAAATACCGATACTCGAGACTCGAACTGAAATTCTGAAATTTAGATCGTTATAGTTCGAGTATTAAAGGTTTACAAATTAGACTGGCTTAGTTTCTGTAACATTATTTAATAGTAAATCTTTAGTATAAAATGTACATATTAATCTAAAACAAAATTTCATAAAATTTATAAAATTTATAAGATGTGGGATAGTTTAATGGAACAGCAAGTAATATATACAAGGGTAATATATAAATAGAAATTTTTTTACACAAGCGCCTTTGTTTTAGGGGTTAGAGTTCTTATTTAAGGTTTAAAGTTTAAGGATTTGAGCGTAGTAGTTTTGAATTTAGAGGTTATTGATAGAATTTTGGGTTTGGAGTTAAAATTTAGGCTTTATAGGTTAAAACCTAAATCCCTACCCATATTATCCTAAAACCCTAAATCCTAAATTCTAATCCTAAATTCTAACCATGAACCATAAACCATAAATTCTAGACCCTTGCACTAAAACATTTAAACCCTAAACTCTATAATTGAGGCGCTTGTAGAAACACAAAAATTTCACCACTAGTATATAGGATAATAATCCATATATATATATATAAATATATATACAAATTAACAAGGTGCTTCCAAATAAAAACCATGAGCTGGGAACAAAAGGAGAGGCTTTCACTTGTGAATAAAAGCTCACATTCTTTCATGCCAACCTATCTCCCCCACTACCAAAAGGAACTGCCTTTTTAAATAACTTTGTCAAAGCATGCTCCCCCTTGTTTTGTATGCCATGCATGCATGTTCGTACAGTTTAATTTGAAACTAATTATTATCATAATGTTATAAATGTCTACAATTATATTTAAATAGAAATAATTTGACTAGAATTGACTTGATTCAATTAATTTTATAAACTCAACTCGAAAAAAAATTAAATAAAATGTAGTTATAATATATGACTATTTAACTCGACTAGCTCAAAAGTTTAAGTTATAATTTAAGATAAAATTAGAACATTCAATTTTGAAAGATCAAATTAGAATGAGTGTCGATATGAGATTCAAATGTTCAATAGTTTAAGAACAAATTTAAATTAAGAGTTATAGTTTAAGGATGTGTAATACAATTAATTATTTATTGTAAGAGGAAGGCAGCCTTGTTAGAGTGGAAAATGGTAGTCGATTTATTGGTAACAAAGTAAAAATAAAATACGAATTTGTTACAAGTAAAATACAAAAACAGCAACCAAGACACAAACAGAACACATGCAACCACCATGGGGAGAGATAAATCCCACGTTAGAAAAAAATGCGTAATATAAAAAATACTTTTAATATTTAACTGAATAGTAATTTTGGCACCTACTTTTTTTTTTAAGTAATTTAGCCCCTCAACATTTTATTTTGGGTCAAAATGACCACTCCATGAATGAAAATTGTTAGTCAACTGACGGTGAATAACTTGAAATGACTTGACATAATGAAACGTCAAAAGAAAAAAACTATATTTTTTAAAATTATTTTTTAATTGATGTGTCATTCTATAAAGTCAACATATATATTTACATATATGACACTGCTATCGCGGCATGCACTGCTATGTAGGTTTGCGACGTCATTTCAAGTCATTTAGCATTAGTTGACTAACAATTTTCATCCGCAGATGAGCCATTTTGACCTAAAATAAAACGCCGATGGTTAAATTGCTTAAAAAAGAGAATATGGGCCAAAACCACAATTCAATCAAACGTTAAGAGCATTTTTTGACATTATACCTAGAAAAACATAAAACCATGAACATAAATTATCCCTTGAGTAGGAAGACCATAGAACATAAGTAAAAACAAAAAAATTAAATTGCGATTACAATAACGTCTTCGGTCATAATGTTTTATTGCAATTGCAGACATAACATCTATTATTGCAGTTATTTCAGGTCATTATATTTTACAATAGAAATTTTGAATGATACAACTATTGTTATCCCGGTAGCAAACTGTTATTTGAATCCCTAATAACATCAACGAAGAGCTTGAAGAAAATGCAGCCAAAACCAAGCAAACAATGAAGCCTGCAAATCGATGAAAACCAAAAATACTTAATTTTACTATAATTTAATTACAATTCAACTTTATAGTATTTAAATATAATTGCAGAATAAAAATTCAAATCAATTAAATTTTCATAATTTTGTTATTAAAAATAACATAAATAGAAAATATACACATAAATAACCATAAAGGTATCGTTGTCTTTGTATTTGACCTTAAAAGGGGACAGTGACTGTTTTCATTAAACCTTGGAGGATAAGTGGGTATTTTAAAAACTAAAGGTAAGTGGAATTTCCATGAAACTTAAGGGTAAGTAGGGTGTTCATGGTCGGTTAACCGTACCATTTAGCTTAAATAATTAGTTAACTGTTATAACGATTATTAAATTTAATTAATCATAATTTAACCGTTAAGAACTGGTTAACCTCTAACAATTAACCGTTAAGAACTGGTTAACCTCTAACAATTAACCGTTAAGATATGGTTAATCGACGGTTGGGTCACATGTTAACTTATAACCTATTACAATTTTTCTCACATGTTCACTACTTCTTTTAAGAATAATAAAATTATATTTTCGATAAATATTATATTAAAGTGTTCATAAAAATGTTTAAATAGAGATTCTAAACACTAAGTCATACTTAATTAAAAAATACATACATACTACAAAATTTCAACACAACACAAAATACATACATTTCATACTTAATTTAAAATTTTAAGTTTTAACAATGTTCAACACATTGCAATATACCATTGAAGTTTTAAAGAAAAATCTTTAAATGACATAAAACAAACCTAAGGTAAATGAAACTTCCATGAGTTAGAATCATAAGTCACAAAAATTAACTATATGACCAAATCACCCAAAGTCATCGTCGATTTTCTCTAAAATAAAATATGACTCATCAATCATAATTGTTTGTTGATTAAATATTCTACCCTTCAATCCTATATTTAAAAATATGAAACAAGTTAGTACGAGAAATATAATGCAATACTAGAAAATCGAAGATAAAAAATGATGAATTAGATTGCATAATAGGGTTTAGAAATTAGAAAAAGGGGTGGTGGGCTGAAATTTTAGTTGAAGGTATTATATATATAATAACGGTTAATCTATAGGTTAACTATTTTTAAAATTCGTAACTATAACCGTAATCATTAACAATCATTTTTAGCGGTTCGGTTAACCGAAATTGTTTAACTTTAATGATTTAATTAATTAACCTATAAAATATAACGGTTATATTAATTAACAGTTACGGTTAATTATACACATCCCTAGGAGTAAGTGTAATCATCCCTTTTTATTTTATAAACTTGTGATTATGGTAAATAAACTATTTACAGAATTGGATACGATGGATTACGGTGTCTTTATGTATAATTCATTTTGCGTGTCGAAATGATAATTCGCCGTCTTTAGGGACTTGAGATTCAAAATCAATTGTTTGAGCATTGTTTACAAGTTTGTGGACATACATATATAGTTGAAATGGGGTCATATTTTTTTGGGTAAAATACATAAATGATCACTAAACTATTCCTAAAAATACTAAATAGTCATTAAACTTTCAAAAATTACATAATGGACATTAAACTTTAATTTTTATTACAAAATGATTAATGAGCCGTTAATTGTTATTAACCGGGAGACGTGCAATTACGAAAATTTGTATAATAATATATTTAATCATCAATATACTCAATCAATTTAAACATCAATAATGTGATTTAAATTAGGAATAAATTGATTGAATGTGTCAATATGGAGGATTAAATGTTCTATTATTCAAATTTCTGTAACTATCACGTCATCCAATTAGCGACGATTAATTGTTATTAATCGGGAGATGTGCAGTTACGAAAATTTGTATAATAACATATTTAATTCTCAATATTTTATATATTCAATCAATTTAAACGTCAATAATGTGGGTTAAATTATGAATAAATTAATTGAATGGGTCAATATGAAGGATTAAATGTTCTATTATTCAAATTTATGTAATTGTCACGTCACCCAATTAACGACAGTTAACAGCTTAGTGTCCATTTGCAACAAAAATTAAAGTTTAATGCCTATTATTCAATTTTTAAAAATTTAATGACCATTTTGTATTTTTAGAGATAGTTTAGTGACCATTTGTGTACTTTACTCTATTTTTTTATGATTTTGAGGTAAAATAATTACATGAAAATGGAAACAGAGGACTGCAATATCAAGCGGAAGATTTGTTAGGTTTCTAAGCCCAAAAATCCTCCCAAAACGCAACGCAGCATGGCCTAACAAAAATTAAAAATAACGCCCACCGTGGGGCTCGAACCCACGACCACAAGGTTAAGAGCCTTGCGCTCTACCGACTGAGCTAGACGGGCAACTGTCGATATATTACACTATTGTTTTAAAACGTATAATTTCAATTGGCGACCGTTTGAGATTATCTTTTATTGGGGATCAGTACTTGGATTCCGACTAGGCTCCCGGTACAAGATGTGTGAGTCTTCATTGGTTGATGAATGAATATTTTTTTTTTGCCATTCTGGTTCTCTGAGATTCTGTTTTGATTAGTTGGGACTGACATGCGTCGCACATCTAGTTTTGGTGAGTGAATCTTACAATGAGTTTTTCTACATACACAAAACCTCGAACTTAAGACTTACTTAAGCGATACAAAATTGTTTACAACTTGGACCGACCTCTGTTGGTGATGAATGAATAATCTTAAAACAACAATTAAATTAGAATCTGTTGCTTGTAAACTTGGACAAAAATATGGTACAGTGCAATGCCATTGATATCATCTCTTCTTTCTATCCCAAGTGCCTGCTGAAATCAACAACACAATACCATTTGAATGAGAGATTCTTTTTTCATTAAGATTAAACTAGTACCGGAATTTTTATCTCCAACTGTAATGACCAAGGCATGATTATCGGGCGAAACGAAACCCGACCGTTCTTCCGAACCACATGAAACTCGGAAGATCCATCACAGATATGCAAACACAAGGCTTGCAAATCATCAATCCCTCGTATCAACATTTTTATCACCATTTGTCATCTGAAATATTCCCACCATGCTTGTATTTCTGTACATAACATGCCGACCGAATCGCCGCCGGCCCTTTCAATGTTTCGTTTCCGCAATCCGAGTTACTTTCCCGGAAAACAATCAGGATTTTCTCAACCACTTTCTCGATTTCAGACATTGCACTAAACTTTCTGTTTTCTCGCTGAATGTGTTAAAAACGGATATTAGAAAATGCCAAAGACAAGTGAAAATGCCAGCTCAATAGTTCTGTTAGCTTTTTGAAAAAAAAATAAAAGAATTCACATGACCTAAAGGTGAGATAAATGTTTAAGGACTTAATTTCAATTTTTGTTTATAAATCTTTAATTTTTATTATTGATAAATTAAATTAAATTAAATTATTTATACTAATATTGTTAAATAATTCTAATAAAAAAAGTTTAAATTGACATTTTTATTCAACATATTTTTCACATATCATCGTCAAATAATATTTAGTTGATATTTTTTTAAAAGAT
Source organism: Hibiscus tridactylites (assembly GCA_958450335.1). Taxonomy (NCBI): domain Eukaryota; kingdom Viridiplantae; phylum Streptophyta; class Magnoliopsida; order Malvales; family Malvaceae; genus Hibiscus; species Hibiscus tridactylites. Next base: position 70,005,726 of record OY288285.1, on the reverse strand, counting down.
AAATATTTTATTGTTTGTAACTGAAGCAACATTTATAAAGCGATAATACGAGATTCATCAAGAAACCTCCCTAACTTAAATGAAGTAAAAAGAATATTTCGTATTGAAGTTTTTAAAATTAAAACACCATTCCACAGAACATCATCCGTGCACTTTAGACCAAATCTCCACTATCACAACCTTAATCTGCACTATACTGAATTAAATCTCTATCTTAGAAGATCCTTTTTTTTACTAAATTATCAGCTATCTCGTTGCAATCTCTGGGAGCATAATGGTTCGACCTGGTACAAAAATTCGACCTTTGAATAACTAGATAACTTTTAAAATTGCTCGATTTTTTTGCAGATGTTACATCGGATACGCCGATAAACTTAGAAAAATAAATTAGTACCCTTGACTTTTCATTTCTTAAGCACCCGCTTATTCCCGCTTCTCCGAAACTACCATTGACCAATTAAATATTATTTAGAGTAAAATATACAGATAGTCACTGAACTTTGATAAAAAAAATAAAATGATAATCAAACTTTTAAAAATCACGAAATAACAATTAAATTTTATATTTTAAAACAAAATGGTAATTGAGACATTAAACCCCGTTAACCCATAAAAGAAATATGACTGTATATGCATAATTCAACCTTGCAGACAACCCAAAACAATCCTACAATAAAAGACATAGGGGTTATTCTCAATTACCTTTTTTCGGTGGCACATATTTTCACCCGCCGCAAATGGCCCTTCCGTCGCTTTGCACCGAGAAACCTTGCTCACTTTATGTTTTCCTTTCTAGCAAGGAATTTCTCGATGAGATCGTAGCGAACCGGAATTACAACGCTGAGATTCTTGACGAGTGTTTGACTTATGTTTTTCCGTTTTTCGGCCCTGGCGATCGAAATCGGTGTTCCCTTGTCTGCAAGCGATGGTTTCGCGTCGACGGTTGGAGCCGTTGTCGCCTGTCTCTCAACGCCCAATCTAAAATAGTTTCTTCTTTGCCTTTTTTACGCGTCGACAAGAGTTTGAGAGGGGATTTGGTTTCATCAATCGACATACTTTGGGTTTTTGAAATTATTTGTGTTTTTTATTTTTTAAAGGTGTGATTCAAAATAATTTTTTATTTATTTTTTAAATATGACATGGAAATGCGTATATTGTTTTTTAAATATGAGGTGAGAAAAAGACGGTGATGTGGCATATACAATTATATTTCTGTTAAGGGTTAACGGGGTTTAACGCTTCAGTTACTATTTTATTTCAAAATATAAAGTTTAATTGTCATTTCGTGATTTGAAAGTCTAGTTATTATTTTATTTTTTTACCAAAGTTCAGTAATCATCTGTGTACTTTATCCTATTATTTAACGATAATATGTAAAAAACATGTTGAGTAAAAATGTCAATTTAAAGAAGGGGTATTATGTGAATCACACCTCAATACAACTACAACAACATTCACTATAGGCTTGAAATGATTATTTTAAGGATAAAACTTTGATATAAGCTAGGTTAGTTTAGGGTTTAGTTTATAAGATTTAAAATTTAAGATTTAAGGTTATCATTTAAGGTTTAGGGTTAGATTTAATATTTTTACACAAGGTATTAAAATATAAATCTTATTTTAAAATTGAAATAACACCATATAAAAATGAAAATGCTTTAAAAAAATAGAAATAATAAATTTTATGAAAAATAAATAGAAAGCTTTTAAATTAAAAATAAAAAGTTTCTGAAAATGAAGGTTCTAAAAAGGGAAATTTTCTAAAGAAGAAGTTTCTTTAAAACTCTTAAATGAATCCAACAAATTCCAAACAGTCCTCAACATCACGAGCTTCTTTGGAAGGTTTAAATAATTTGTTTCTGTACTTCCATACATGATTTCTTTTTAAAATTATTGAACTTTTATTTAATGCATTTTGACCCTCAAGAATAGAAAAACTTCACTTCAGTCCCTCAATAATTATAAAGTTATAAAAATGGAATGACAAAAATCATATTTTAACTCTATGAAAATTTATAAATGAATTTCGACCTTCCAACAACATGCTTTTTTTAATATGTTAGTGCGCTGCAAGGGTAGCATCTGTTTAAGCTTTTTTAAGAAGGCACACACAACATGACAACACTAGTGCTCGAACCCGAATTATTAAAATGATGAATATCATTTTTTGCCACTAGGACACAAAAGGTTAAGCACATGTTTTATTCGCATGTGACTATTTGTTCTCACTGACTTGTGACATAATTTGGCTCTAGTCTAAAATAGCATTCTTTCACCACATTTTTTCCATAGAAAATTTAAATTTTTTGTATTAATATTCATATATTTTATAATTAAATTCAAATAAAACATTAAAACACTAACTGATAACTATTTGTATAAACCGAATCAAATAACTAGATTTCTTATAAAGATTAATATATTGCAAATAATATATTTAGGCCAGTTTGACATTGATTTTGGAAAATACAGTGAGAAAGTGTTTTTGAATTGTTTGATTTAAAATATGTGTATTTGTATTACTGTCGAAAAAGTACTTTTTAAGTAAATAAAATATCTACTTTAAACATCATTTTTAAAGATATAAAAGGATTGATGATATAAACGATGATAGATGAGTAGTTTTATTCAAAAATACTTTTGAAAAAGTCAAAAATTAAAAATTTCGACGTTTAACTAAACTAGAGATAAAACGAGGGACGATGAGAGCGATCATACTCATACCCCTCAATTTTTATAATTTCATGCTCTTTATATTTATAATATAATTTCATAATAAATCACACTATAATACATAAAATCTTGCGTCGGACCTGAACTACCAAAGTACACAATGCACAAGAGAAACCCTTCCTTTTTCAAGTGTAACTCAAGCGACAAGCAAAGCTTGAAAAGAGGGTCACGTTCCACTTGTGTGGAAGAGGGTGGCACTTCCGTAATAAATGTACAATATGAGTTACCCACTTGTCATTTTCAGGAAATAGAGGGAGGGAAAAAAACAATTCCGGACACGTTTTTCAGGCTTTCTCTTCTCTTCTGTTTCCTGGCTATCTCAAATATGTTCCAATAGCAGTATATATATACAGACACACAAACACAAAAACAATCACATTTTCAAAGCAAAGACTCTTTCTTTCTTCCTTTTGGTCATTCAAAGACTGAGAAAGAGAGAGAAATTCAAAGGGTGTTCGAATCCTCAAACAAAGTTGAAGACTTTGGTTTTTTTTTTTCTTCATTTTTCTGACACCATGATCTCCTTACATAGATGCTGTTTTCTGGTAATTTGAATTCAACCCACTCTTGTTCTTATAATTTCTGGAGTGCCCATTTCTTAGAATTTAGTTCTAAATCTAAGAAATGGATTAAATCTCATTTTTCCTTTCCTTTTCTTCGTTGTTCCAATTAAAAAAAATATTTTAAGGTAATTTTTTCAAAAGTTATCGAATTTTCACCTCCTTGTTTTCCTCTCTTGTTTTGCAAATCTTTATTAGAGATTCCGCTCTAAGACTTTTAGCATTGAAGATCTCAAGATTAACCATGAATTGTACATGAAAAATGTTTTTTTTTGTTTTCGGTTTAATTCTGTCTTTTTGAAACAGAACAATGCCGGCATTTCTATGTCGTCAAGCCTTTTCTCTTACAAGCTGAATAAGCTGCCACCAGCTTCGGTCAAAGCGACTGCTTTAGGTCCCAACATCGACAGGAACAGCAGCGTTTTGGTTGAGAACAACAACACATTGAAAGAAATAAGACAAGATGCCATTTCTTCTGCTGCTGACGTGGACTCCGATCTTACCGTTTCCGGCGGAGATCGTGAAGTCTACTATGAGGACGCCGCCACAGAGGATCAGCTTGTCACCCCGTGGTCTGTCTCCGTTGCTAGGTAAGACATATTCTATTGGTTTTTTTTCCTTTCATGATAACTATTTCTGTGTAATCTCCATTTTTCTTCTCTTATGAGCTTAATATGTTTGCTTTCTAATGGTTTGAGGATTGATACATGTTTATGAAATTTAATATCATTTTTTGTACTCTTTATAAAAAGAAGTTTTTCCAGTGTTTTTTAATTATTTTTTTATACAAAGGATGCCAGATTGTAATTGAGGAATCAGAAAGAAAATGATTTTTTCTGGTGCATTTTTAGCCGTGTTTGAGGGTTGATACATATATATATATATATATATGTATGTATGTTGTATACTATATAGATTGATTCTTTGGGAGCTTTGATATTGCTTTCTTCTGCTGTCACTACCTTTGTCTTTGTTTGAATTCTTAGAGATGATTGAAGTTCCTCTAATGCTAGAAACATGATGTTTTCGAGATATCTGACTCTTCATCTGCTGCAGTGGTTACTCGTTGTTGCGAGATCCTCACCACAACAAAGGGCTTGCCTTCACTGAGAAAGAGAGAGATGCTCATTACCTGCGTGGTCTTCTTCCCCCAACCATTATTTCTCAAGAGCTACAGGTTATCTGCCCTGCTTCTATAGCATACCATTATTTGAGTCGTCCGGTTTCAATTTTGGTGATTTTTGAGATTTGTGCTGTATTATATTGAAAGTTTAACAACATTTCTCCAGGTGAAGAAAATGATGTATAGTATCCGAAAGTATCAAATTCCTCTGCAGAAATACATGGCCATGATGGATTTGCAGGTTGCTTTTCAGTCTTAGTTTGCTTCTGCTTGTTAATTTGTATGCCGTTTGACTGAAATTAAGTATGTTTTTGCACCCCGCGTTGGTCAAATTTCCTTTTCAGTTTGGGGTGTAAGTATGTGTCCGGCTAACCCCATGTATTTGGAAGATCATATTCACGTGCCAATGTCCGTGTATGTAACGGACACGTTACCTATGTTACTGGGTCGAATTTCCTTCAGTTTCGGGTGTAAGCATGTGTCCGGCTAACCCCATGTATTTGGAGGGGTTTTGGAAGATCGTGTTCACGTACCAATGTCCGTGTATGTAACGGTCACGTTACTTAAAGAAATATACAGTGCGGGAGCAACATACGTTGCACCCAATTGCATGATTTATTACACTTTAGTTCATCATATAAGTCATATGTTTTAACTTCAATACCTTGAGCCTAATGCTTTTCCTCCTGTGAATTGATGTAATTTCTATATTTATTTGCCATTAGCTATTCTCTTGTAAATATTTCTAAAACTTCCATGCAGTATTATGTACTTAGAAAGCAATAATACTTGATCCTTTAATCAAAGTTCCATGAAAGACTAACAATTTTGGAATTGCTGCCTTCTTTTTCCGCTTTCAGGAGACAAATGAAAGGCTGTTCTACAAACTTCTCATTGACAATGTTGAGGAGTTACTGCCAGTTGTGTACACTCCAACTGTTGGCAAAGCTTGCCAGAAATACGGGAGCATCTTCAGGCGCCCTCAGGGCCTCTTTATCAGTTTGGAAGATAAGTACGTTACATAAGAACCGTTTCCTTGGATTACAAACGACAAGGAACTCTTGTATTTGTGCTGCTTTTCCTTTTTGTTTACTCCGATATTGATATGTTCCCCGTGTAGGGGGAAGATTCATGAGATTCTTAGAAACTGGCCTCAGCAGAATATTCAAGTCATTGTTGTCACCGATGGGGAAAGAATTTTGGGTCTAGGGGACCTCGGATGCCAGGTATAGAATATTCGGAAACATCTGTGGATAACTCTCTCGGAATATTTACTGGTCAATGTTGATTTGCATCCTCAGGGAATGGGAATACCTATAGGGAAGCTTTCTTTATATACAGCACTTGGAGGTGTCCGTCCATCTGCTGTAAGTATCTGTAACGATCTGTTATGAGGTTGTTATTACCACCCTTTTCTTTATTAGTAAGTACCGATGGCATCTCTGTTGCGTATTACTTATATTAATGAGGTTATGAATCCCACAAAGCCTCATAATTAGCTATTTCATACTATTAACCACGTTGGCTTTATTGTTTCGTATGTTATAGCTGATAAATTTGCTGCCATTTGCAGTGCTTGCCTGTAACCATTGATGTGGGTACGAACAATGAGAAATTGCTGAATGACGAGTTTTATATAGGGCTTAGGCAAAGGAGAGCTACCGGGCAGGTAGATAATCTCATAGTGAAGTTGCTTCGTTTAAGTTACATGTGCAATCAAAATTTTGACATATTAAGTGGCTTTGCTCATCTTGACTCTAGGAATATGCCGAACTTATGCACGAATTCATGACCGCAGTCAAGCAGAACTATGGGGAGAAAGTTCTCGTTCAGGTAAGCGGACTCGGGTGGAAGACATATATGGACATATTTGATGGATTGTATGAAGTATATGCTTGTTTATATGTTACCTTTTTATCTGAATCATTAAATATTTTGCAGTTTGAAGATTTCGCAAATCACAATGCATTTGATTTGCTTGCTAAATATAGCACAACTCATCTGGTTTTCAATGATGATATTCAGGTTACCATTTGAGCTTCTTCTTCTTTCAAATATAAAAGAAAAACCAATTGGGTTTCGAACATCTCACTTATGATTTGGACAAATCGTTTCTGTTGCAGGGAACGGCATCTGTGGTCCTTGCAGGGCTTGTTGCTGCATTAAAAGTAGTTGGTGGAACCTTGGCTGATCATAGATTCTTATTCCTTGGTGCTGGAGAGGCGAGTTATTACGATTTATGCATGTTTTTCGATTCATACTGAAATAGACATCAGGAATATTAGACACTGACACAAAAATATAACTACCACAGGACATGAATACATTGAATTTCTTTAATGCGATTATGACACAATAAAATACTCGAGTACAACAAGGATAAATGAATTGTCCTCTAAGTTAGGAAACAAAAAAAAATGTTAAAAGATCAGAGAAGTTCTCTCCTATAATCTCACTTGGTAGATGGATTTAATAATAATGATTCTTAACAATATCAATTTCATTGTAGTAGCTCAGTCATGTTTGAGTCTGTGAAAAGACGAGGAACATGAACTCCATTATTGTACTTGTTTTATAATTGAACGGTTGACAGATAGTTAGATCTCTCAAATCCTTTTGCTTTACTGCTATTACACTGTTTCTGAAAGGTGAACATATTTAAGTATCTACTCAACGGTAGAGTATATCTGGGAAATTGCAGAATCGTGGTTTCCGTTTCTCTTCTCACCGGTTCCTTTCTTGCTTTATTTTTTTATTACACTAGGCAGTGCACTGCCATTTTATTGCTTCGTCTGATCATTTTTTTCTTCGGTGATAAACAGGCTGGTACTGGCATAGCAGAACTCATAGCCCTCGAAATTTCGAAACAGGTTTTTACTTTTTGTGTTAATGATTGCCGTTTTATAAAATGTTTTATATTATGTTTAAATCACATCGTGACGCCCAATACTACTTGATTATACATGCAGACAAATATGCCACTTGAAGAGGCTCGCAAGAAGATTTCGCTTGTGGACTCCAAGGTAATAAGATTCGAATATAGTTCTCTTGTACAAGGCAGGGAGTTCATTTTCTCTTTCTTTACTTCCTAGTAATCGTATTTTGCATTGATTTGGTTCTTTTTGCTGCAGGGATTGATTGTTAAATCTCGCATTGACTCTCTTCAGCATTTCAAGAAGCCCTGGGCTCACGATCATGAACCGATCAAGAAACTTGTCGATGCCGTTAATGTGTGAAATCTCACTTTCCGAACTCCAACCTAGAGAGCCAAATAAATAAAAAACTTTCATAGGCTATTCATACTTTTATCTTATTTTGACAGGTAATTAAGCCGACTGTGTTGATTGGAACATCGGGAGTAGGAAGGACATTCACTAAAGAAGTTGTTGAGGCAATGGCTGCCTTGAATGATGTACCGTATCTCTCTCTTGAATTTCTTTATGAATCAGTGAAAGAATTAAGCTAAACCGGTCCATCGTTTACGTGTAGAAACCTATAATATTCTCTCTTTCTAATCCAACTTCACAATCGGAATGTACTGCTGAAGAAGCTTATAAATGGAGCAAGGTAATTCAGTCATGCTGCTTGCGTATATCATTTATCGACATTTAACATCTTACCTATTTCCATGAAAAGAACATATTATTCATGCTTATATATGACTACTAAGTAACTAACGGTTTTCGCCTTCTCTGTCCACTTTCAGGGCCGAGCTATTTTTGCCAGCGGAAGTCCATTTGACCCTGTTGAATACAAGGGAAAAGTATTCGTATCTGGTCAGGTAGTACCTAAAGTCGGTTTACCGTATGTTCAGTAATGTGATAATGTCGTTCATCGAGGGCTGATTTTTGTTGTTATATCTGTCTTAAAGGCAAATAACGCATACATCTTCCCTGGATTTGGCCTTGGTTTAATAATGTCCGGTGCAGTCCGGGTTCATGAAGACATGCTTCTGGCAGCCTGTAAGATCCACATCATAAACCCCGTCGGAATTTTTCTTGTTTTTCACAGATTTAAAAGCGGTACCACTAGGTTGTTTTGCGAGTTTTTAAACTTCTTTCTTTGGGTTTCGGGTTACAGCGGAAGCTTTGGCTGCACAAGTGACACAAGAGAGCTTCGACAAGGGACTCATTTACCCACCATTCAAAAACATCAGAAAGATTTCAGCCCATATTGCTGCAAATGTTGCAGCTAAAGCATACGAACTTGGTAACCACCTTTTCTTGTTTATAATATATAAATGCAAAACTCGAAATTCCGTAATCTCGATCATAAACTTTTCCTGTTGTTTCATAGGTTTGGCTACTCACCAGCCTCGGCCTAAGGATCTTGTGAAGTATGCTGAGAGCTGCATGTACTGCCCTGCTTATAGAAGCTACCGGTAAAACCGTATCCCGAATGCATCTGCTTTTACAGTCTCTCGGAAAACAAAAACCCGACATCAACAAATCCTTGCAGCCCTTTATGTTTTTTTGTTTCCTCAGTTTGTCCTTGTAGTCAAATGTAGCTGGAAGAAAGTGTAGGTATGGACTTAGAAAAGTTTTACATGAAATACAAGTTTCGTTTAGAGTGTCAAAAATGCTGGTATGGACATGGAAGTTTCTTTTATAGTGTCCTGGTTCTCAAATTCAAGCTTAACAACTCGAATTTGAAATTTTTTCCCAGTAATTTAATAAAACTTTATTAGAAATAGATTCTCACGAGTCAATTTCTATGCTCTTTGTTATGTTTAAACCTTGGGATTCAAGTAACTAAAAATTCATACAGAAAACGTTAAATATATAAACGGAAGTTAGTAAGGCTGCGTTCAACACGGTTTCTCCAACAGAGTAACAATGTGTGTCGAACGGGCGCTGCCCTCGTTTTCTCACTTGATTTTGTGCCTCAAACGAGTGTTCTTCCGCAGCTGATTCTTCAAACTTATTTAAAAACGACTGTTTGATGAAAACCGTGTTAAAAAATCTCTGCTGAACGAGCCCTAAGAAAATTTAGAAAACAGTCGGTAATTAAGCTTAGGACTGCATATTTTATATGTAAACCACGAATAAAACCTGCTTCATGATCCCTGAAGCAAAATAATTTTTGGTTAATTTTATTTGCAATCAATAGCTCTTTTTTTCAGAGGATTTTTCGTTATTTTTATTTGCAAATGTAGATCGGTTATAAAACCGAAATCAAAAATCAAACATCAATGAGGAAAATCAAAACAATAATATGAGAAATGAATTAAAAAATAATTGATAAACAGAGTGATTGATTTGTAACTTTTGATAACAGGTGATTAAAGGAGAAGGGGGCAAATAATAGGGTGATTATTTGTAGGGTTTTATTTTGATGCACAAGCTGTGTAAATTTTTTTTACACATTCCTTTTATAAAATTTAAAATCTAAATCACAAACCCTAGCAACCTAAAACCTAAGCCCTAAATCCTAAACTCTAAATTCTAAATTCTACCCATAAACCTTAAATTATATACCCTACATACTAAACCCCTAAACCCTAACCTAAAACCCTAAACCCTAAACCCTAAAATTAAAGGGCTTGTGTAAACTAAAGTTTACACAAGCTTGTGCATCAAAGTATTTTCCTTATTTGTATAGTTTAACAAACCTTTCTTTTATAACTGAAATTATTTGAAGGCTTATATCGCAAACAACTACTTAAAGTATACTAATATTATCATTTAAGTATGTAAAGTATTTTTTTGTCAAAATAAGTATCTAAAGTATATTTTTTTGGTCAAATAGGCATATAAAATAATTTTCGTCAAAGTAGATACCTATAATATATATTTTTGTCAAAATAAGTACCTAATGTGTTTTTTTAATTAATACCACATGACAACTTTTAGTAACATATATATATATATATATATATGGGACATGATCAAATTACACTTTGTAAAACTCTTTGAGTTTTACACCTTTTTTGGATCGTTGGATGAGTGAAACGGATGGATGAGATTAACACTAAAATATTTGAAGATTATCACTTGGGAATTAAAAACACGGAATTAATCTCAACCATCCAAAAAATACCTAAAATAATTTTTGTGGCCATTTTAAGTCCTTAAATTATTTTTTAGTAAAAAAATAAGTACCTAAATTATACCATTTTTTGCTTTTAGCCCTTAAAGTATCTATTGGTCGAAATTTTCTTTGACGTGTCAACATCTTATTTTTTGAAATAATTTTTTTACTTAGATAACCACCGGACTTAAAGTGACAAAAAAATAATTTATGTACTTATTTTGACAAAAAATAATTTAAGGGCTAAAAGTAAATTAAGTGTATAGTTTAAGGCTTGATTTTTCATTTAGACTAAAAATACTTTAGGTACTTATTTTAACAAAAAAACATTTTAGACACATATTTTTATCAAAAAAATATATTTTAAATATTTATTTTATCTAAAAAATACTTTAAATACGTAAATAAAAAAATTAATATAATTTAGTTACTTATTTGAAATGTAAGCCTTATTTAAATACCCTCTCAGACTCCGGGCTTGGATGTCCATCGTCGTCTATCTTATAACACAAATCAGATTGCCAAACTTTAAACCCTAACTAAAAAAAAGAGGACCCTTTCCTTTGTAAACTCAAATTCCGGCTTTGTTCTTCGGCTAGTTTTAGTTTCTCCGTTCGTTTCTTTGACAGCACTGGTTGGACATTGCTGCTAGGCTGATGCAAACGTGTATGTATTTGTTCAGATAATAGGTATCATGTCTTTTGGTGTCAGTAGAAAAGATACCCAGCAGCCAGCGCCGCCGAGCACTGCTCACAACGGAAATGGTGTCGCGGTAGTGCCAAGCATGGCGACGGCGCACCGTTTACGGCTGAATCCTAACACGGAGCACAAGCCGGAGAGCTACGAGGGTTTGCAGTTGGAGTTTAATCCGCTTCTGTTCAGCTCCCTGGAGCGGTACTTGCCTCCTCCGATGCTAGCACTCTCTCGCGATTCCAAGCTCCATTACATGCGCGATATCATCCTTCGTTACTCTCCTGATGGCGAACGTACTCGCGTAAGCCTTTTTGTTTGCTTATTATTGCAAACGTATATGTATTTGATTGCCGATGAGATGATAATATGCATATTTTTTAGAAATTTTATTATGTTAGTATTCAGTTAAACTTCAGAATTATGTTCATGAAGGTGAAAATCAGTTGGATTTCTTATAATTCTATATCAGAAATATAAATTTATTCTTTTAAATTCTTATTTCGCTGGAAACTGAAAATAGTTAGTGCCTTTTTGAATCCATTTTTGATTCATTGAGAAAAAAAGTGGATGTATACTGGGAAAATGTAGAAAAAAGGGGATATCCTTTTTTACTTATTTTGGATTTTTGAGCTGCCTAATGTTGTTTGGATCAGGAGGAAATGATATATCTATTGATATGTAGGGGGATTTTATGCATCCTATTGTTGTTGATCTATATGCTCATATACTTTTTCAGTAATTTCCTTCAATGTTATGCATTTTATGTTGGTCAATTTTTGTCATTACACGCTTTGTGTCAGATATTAATCTCTATTCCTTTTCCATTTCCATTTATAAATACCATTTTTTTCATTGTTTAAGAAATTTTTGAACAGGTTCAAAGGCATCGGGAATACAGGCAGAGGATTATCTCGCACTATCAGGTGCATAGTATAATTATTGTTTGACTAGGATTAATTCATGCTTGTAAAATCTCCAAACTATACCGATTTCTGAGATATATGACGATTGACCCTTTATAGGTTCCATGGTCAAACTACATAGAATTTCCTCATAGTGTCTTGTCTTCGTAAAGTTTATTTTCTTCTCTGCTGATTTGATCACTTCTCTTTGCAGCCTCTGCATAGGGAATTATGTACCATGCATGCCTCAAACTTCTTTGTCCCTTCATTTCTCAAAGCAATTAATGAGAATAAAGAGGAAGGCTTTAGAAGTATAATGGCTGAACCTATTCCTGGGGTTTTTACTTTTGAAATGTTTCAGCCCCGTTTCTGTGAATTGTTGTTATCTGAGGTATTAATATCATTGCCTTCCTCTCTCTCTCTTTTTTACTTAGCTTTCTTGTTTTTTAGTTTTTATATTTTTCTTATCAGGATCTGATTGCTTAGGTAGAAAACTTTGAAAAATGGGTCCATGAGACGAAGTTCAGAATCATGCGACCAAACACGATGAACAAATTTGGTGTTGTTTTGGATGACTTTGGCCTAGAGACCATGCTTGACAAATTGACGGAGGACTTTATCCGACCTATATCCAAAGGTATTTAGTTTTTCTTTCGTAATGATATTGTAAATGCTTGCTGATATATATTTAGATTTAAAGCTTAGACCATCATGTTTTTTATATATATCTTGGGAAATGTTTTGCAGTATTCTATTCTGACATGGGTGGATCTACGCTGGATTCTCATCATGGTTTTGTTGTTGAATATGGAATTGACAGGGACGTTGAGCTTGGTATGTTCTGACTTCTGTATTCTCTTTTTAATTAAACCATTTCCATTGGTTCTCTGAAGGATGAAAGTCTCTAGTATATAATGTAAGCTATGCTATTTATCATGCACTACCTGGGGAAATTAAAGCATTAGCTACTGGCAGATAGAAACTGATGATTCTATAGAGTCTACTACTTAAAGTGTTTAGAAGGTATTGCACAAACTAATTGTTTGAGTCCTCTAACTAACTTTGCTTTCTCCATTGCTTGTTACTTTGTTTTCTTATAAAATGATGGTGTCATCCGTTTTCTTTTATATTTCATGCTCATCATCTTATTCTCCCCATCCCTTGATTATTGTAATTTCACCTGTCTTGGCTATGTTTTTTCCTAATATTTTAACTTTTGTGAACATTAAAATTTTATTAATTGAATGCTTGCTCTGCTAATATGCTTGTTTATAACACTACCTCTTTTTTGGTGTGAATATGTTATTCTTTTAGCCTCATATCTTCATGTTAAACTTTTTGCTTCACAAAGTTCTGTAATTTTATGTTTGTAGGTTTCCATGTGGACGATTCAGAAGTCACCTTAAATGTTTGCTTGGGTAAACAGTTCTCTGGCGGGGACTTGTTCTTTCGAGGTGTTAGGTGTGATAAGCATGTCAATACAGAAACTCAGTCAGATGTATGCTAATCCTTCTAATCCATTCTTCCTTTATTAATTCTAATTTACTGTAATGAAGCTTAATCGTATGTTCTATATTGCATGGGACAAACTACAAAGTATAGTCTGATAAAAAAAAGTTCCATATAGTAGCAAGTCAACAAGGAGAACCAACCCTGTCTCTGACAAATCCCTCCCATTTTCTTTAAATGTGAAATATCATGAGAATATCAAAAGAGCCTATTATGCTTCTTTTAGTCTAGTCTGGACTTTCTTTTGTAAATGAGAGCATGCAATAACAGATTGGTTAAAAAATGAAGTGAAGATATCTTTCATTTTGTAATTTCCTTAGACAAGAGGGAGTAGACATAGTATTTAATTAGTTTTTTAGGTATTGGTTCCAAGAATAAAAGATATATACTTGTAGTTTCTCTAATTTAATGTTACGCTGACAAATTCTCATTTAACATGATATGTTTCTTGTGCATTATAGGAAATTTTGGATTATTCACATGTTCCAGGACGAGCTGTTCTTCATCGTGGGCGCCATAGGCATGGTGCAAGAGCCACAACATCTGGTCATCGGTGCAACTTACTTTTGTGGTGTAGAAGGTATCTTTCTCCTGCCCTTATCATAAATCTACCCACATGTAAAAATCTTTTGGACGGATTACTAGATTGGTCTCTCTTAAAGTTGCGGTAGCAACCATGAGTTACTTCTAATGATCGAAAGAGATTGCCTCTTGAATAGAACTTATTCATTGGCCTGCGTTCGAATTGAAATATGAAGAACAATTTAAAGAAATAATAGAGAAAGGAGAAGAATCTAGACATGGGTGTATTTTCTTGGACTTGTTTTGGTGTTGAAATGTAGTAAGGTTGCAGTGAACTGAAAATTTAATTTAGCTGGCATTTGCATTTTTTCCTCGGAGAATGGTGCTACTTGATATTTTCTGATTTTTAACCTGTGTAAATGTTGGGCTCCATGGCAGTGCACATTTCTTAATTTGACTTGTAAGTGTAGCGCTAGTGCTTTATTATTTTGCCAAATTGTGTAAGCTGCATGCAAAATTTTCTTCCAGTTCGGTCTTCCGTGAGCTGAGGAAATATCAGAAAGATTTCTCAAGCTGGTGCGGAGAGTGCCAACGAGAGAAAAAAGAACGACAGCGTGCCTCAATTGCTGCAACCAAACAGGTATTAGCAAAGTGCATATTGATGCAAAATCAAAATAATAAAGTTTGACATCAACTTTTTTATCAGGAACTTCTGAAGAGGGAAGGGAAACCTGCAACCTGAACTTGAGCTGTCTACAAGTCATTGTTTGTGAAATTGTAAAATAAGGTTGGATCACTCCTTCAAACACATGGTAAAACTCATTTTTGTCTTATTAATTTGCCAAATTAGGTTGGTAAAAGATGAAGGGTGAATGATGGATCTTATGTCTGTGCCTTCAATGCTGTACATCCGTGTCTTGTCTCGAGTGTCCCACCGGCTGGCAGGTCGATTATCGGCCGACAACAACCATAACTGAACTCTCCTTTTGTAAGTTACGAGTTCAATGTGTATTTACTACACATCAGAATGGCAGGCAGTAGTTTCCATTTTTCTTTTGCTAGACGGCAGTAGTTTCCTTTAAAAGTACTCCATAGTTTTCTTTTTCTTTTTCTCACTTATTCCCTATATTACTATTATTCTGACTTAATGATATTTCAGTGATATTTTCTATTAAAGAAGTTGCTTGATCCAATGAATGCGTCATAAAAAAATTAAAATATAAAAAACTAAAAAGCAAGGCAAATCCCAAAGTCTCTAAAAAATCTCTAAATTTTAGAATTTACTTTTTTAAAAATTGTCATGTATGATAATTATATTTTTTGTCATGTTATTTATTCTCAATAACTATATATATAAATACTTGTTAGATATTTTGAACTTATTTTTAATCAATTAATGACAATTGTCTTAAGGTTTTAATAATCTTGAGGTAATATTAACTTTCAACTTTCTTCATTATTATCCGTCCTGATCTCCACAAATATCTTGATGAAAATAGTATATTTTTCATATATTTTATGCAAAATACGAGCACAAATATTTTCTGGTATAATATTAACTTTCAACTTTTTTCATTATTAAGGGTGTGGAGTGCTTACTGTAAAGAGCTCGAATTATATAGATTTGAATTAAAAGACTATAATAATCTTACACATTGTTTTGCAACAATTTCCAACTGCAGCATGATAACTTTAAACAATTTTTTTTGTGCAAGATATGCTGCCAATTGTTTAAAATAAAATGTGTATTATATTGTATACTTATCGGTCATCAACGTGCTGTAATAACAGACAAAACGTACTATAATATTAGACAAAACATATTAAAATGACAGACAAAAACATGTTAAAAACAACATATAAAGAACAAAACAGAAAAAAAATATTAAAAACTCCAACCGGTGTCTTTAAGACTGCCAACATAAACAACACTACAAAAAAACTAGAAGGATTTTTTTTAAGTAACACCTCAGAAAAGATTATTATTCTGCGATATTTACACACACTTTTACATCATTTCAGATTTAAATTTAATACTTTAAAATAAAACTATAATCCGACTCATAAAATAATCCCGTAAATTAGACAAAAACCATCTTTCACTTTTTGGTATCTTTTTACACCTCGATACTAAAAAAATTAAAAAATTAAATTTTAAGCCTTAGCTTTAAATTTTAAATCTTAAACTCTAATTTTTGTATGGGAAAATAAATAGGGCAACAAAAAATAGAGTATTTCTATTCCTATAAATTTCAATTGCATTCACAGCCAAACACAAATTAAACTAATATATATAACTAAAGGGTTATATTTTGGTACACAAATTCTGTAAATTTTTTTAAATAAAATCCTTCATATTTAAACTATAAAATCTAAAACTTAAATCCCTAGCCCTAACACCCTAAAATCTAAACCTTAAATCCTAAACTCTAAATTTTAACCATAAACGATAAATTTTACACCCTATAAACTCTAAACTACAACTTAAATCTCTAAACTCTAAAATAAAAAGACTTAAAATTTACACAGCTTGTGTATTAAAGTATTTTCTATAATTAAATCGGTATGAGAAAGAAATTCCCTAAAAAAGCAGGAACTTAAAACAATTACTTAATACTAAATCTTAGCAACATTATGCATGGTGTTCCACCTGGCTGTCACAAATTATACTGAAGCGGAGGTGGCCGAACCGCAACACTTTTACAACCTTAGTTACACCTACCACGTTGCTGTGTAATGCTCTATTTACAGACACATGGACTGTTCCTTTCACTTTGTGTCTGCATTTTACAGATTTATATGGATATATATCTAAATCTTACTTTGAAAGTAATATCTTCGATTCAGCTGAGCCTCCAAAATGAAAGTAA
Organism: Hibiscus tridactylites; assembly: GCA_958450335.1. Taxonomy (NCBI): domain Eukaryota; kingdom Viridiplantae; phylum Streptophyta; class Magnoliopsida; order Malvales; family Malvaceae; genus Hibiscus; species Hibiscus tridactylites. Next base: position 69,988,784 of record OY288285.1, on the reverse strand, counting down.
TTTAACCCCACTTTCCTTGTTACGTCTACAATATGTTTCGTTTAACTTTAACCCTAATTCTTGTTGCAGAGTGTGAGACATTTTCCGGAAGACCAACTCTTGGGTGAGAATAAGGTAGCCTCTGAACCTCACTTTTGTTTCTTTTTGTTAAAAATCCATCCATTTTTGGCCACTTTTGTATGTTGTTCAATGTATAGAAGAAGAGATCAAAGGCAACAGAAGATGGAGCAGCAGCCTCCCACAATGACAGCAAGGTACTAAAATGTCGACCCTTTGTGTAGCTGCACGTCCGGCTTTAGTTTGAATATCAAATTCTACAGCATATGTATGTAAATGTAGGGCGAACCTCGGTGCTCTAGAGAAGAAGAAGAAGATGAAGCTGAGGAGCGGCGGGTTCGGCGTGTCACCCATGGTTATGATTTGGTGAAAGGAAAAATGGGTCATGGAATGGAAGATTATGTTGCCCTAGAAAGTAGGAGAATCGACGGCCATGATGTTGGACTGTATGCGATTTTCGATGGACATTCGGGTGGTGATGTTGCCGAATATTTGCATACTCATCTTTTTGACAAGATATTGAGCCAGGTTGTTATGTTATGTTATGTTATGTTATGTTATGTTATGTTATGTTATGTTATGTTATGTTATGTTATGTTATGTTATGTTATGTTATGTTATGTTATGTTATGTTATGTTATGTTATGTTATGTTATGTTATGTTATGTTATGTTATGTTATGTTATGTTATGTTATGTTATGTTATGTTATGTTATGTTATGTTATGTTATGTTATGTTATGTTATGTTATGTTATGTTATGTTATGTTATGTTATGTTATGTTATGTTATGTTATGTTATGTTAGCCTGATTTCTGGACAAAACCGAAACGAGCGATCAAACGAGCATACAAAGAAGTGGATGATGAGATATTGGAGGATCTTGCCGGTTCAAGAGGTGGCTCAACTGCTGTTACAGCTATACTGATTGACGGAGAGAAGCTAATGGTGGGAAATGTGGGGGATTCTCGGGCCATCTTATGCGGCGGCGGTGGAGTGAAACAAGTAACGACGGATCACGAGCCGTGTAAGGAGAAAGAAGTGGTCGAAAGCAGGGGAGGGTTTGTGTCGGAAAGGCCAGGTAATGTAGTTGGGTCATAAACTGTTAGATATGAATATGGTCGAGTTCGAGTTTGATTTCTGGTTCCGTCCCTGGATGTGAAGGGAATGTTGCTCGAGTGGATGGGCAGCTGGCTATGACGAGGGCGTTTGGGGATGGGAGGCTGAAGGAACATATCAGTTCAGAACCGGATGTGAGGATCGAAATGGTGGATCCAGATTCTGAGGAGTTCATCATTTTGGCAAGTGATGGGCTTTGGAAGGTATCCTATGTACTATACCAGTTTTTTTTAATATACCGTATGATTACATGGTAGTATAAGTTGATATTTTTTGATAACGCACACGCACTATAGATTCTTGAGCTAGCATAACTATTAGTATTATCATTTTTACCGGAGTCGCTCGTACCAACATACAGGTGATGTCAAATGAAGAAGCATATGATGAGGTAAGGGAGTTGGATGATGCCCAAGAAGCATCCCAAGTGCTGATCAAAGCAGCATTAGGGCGGGGCAGTCAGGATGATATTTCCTGCATTGTTGTGGCTTTTCACTGATGCCCTTTCTTTTCTTTCCTTCCAACTTCCATGTGTTTATTTTGTTGCCATAGTCTCATTAAAAGCTGTTTTAATGATACTTAATAATAATCTATGCCGCTACGGGGACGGAATTTACTGTTTCGTCGAATTTTTTACACCCTAACCCTAAAATGAAATTGAAGTTGAAGCTGTAGCTTTTTGTTAGTTATTTTATTATTAGATCTACGGAGAATTGAATTTGTTAAAAGATAGGAACTAAAATGTACTGGAATCCCTAGTTTGGTCAATTTGTATAGTCGGAGTCGATCATGGATAAAGAAGAATATGAGAAAAGAAAAACTCTAAATTTAGATAATTAAATTTGTAATTATACAAATTATTTTTATTTCATCCATTTTTATGAAGAAAATAATTACATTCTCGAGCAAAGATTAAGATTTGAATTTATAGATAATATTATTATTTTTATCACTCGATCAAATAATGGATCTCACATAATATTTTTAAGGGATAAAATTCTTTCTTTTCTTTTATTATGATAAAACAAAAATCTCAAAAACAATTAATCTTTTATCGTAAATTCCATGACTCGTATTTTTTTAGACAAAATCTACACTTTAATGTATGAACTTTATCTTATTTAGCACAATTTATTTCACATCAATCCAAATTTAATAAAAATTATAATTAATAGTTACTTATAAATCAATAAAAAAAACGGGCAGTTTTTAGCTTATAAGGACTTTGGAAAATTTTCTTTAAACATGCATTGATTCAAATTCATTGAGATATTATATTGAGATGAAAAACTTAAAAAACGTAGTTTAAAAACTCATTGAGTTATTTTTTCTAAATCATGTCTTAAAATTCTATTTAAAATATTTGATACAATTCTGTTTAAGGAGTAAAAATCTTCTGGCTCCTAACCATGCCTTTTAATATGCTCCTTACTAAAAAAATACTTAAAAATTGAATTCTAAACTTTAACCCTAAACCCTAAAAAATATACCTTACCCTTAATTCTCTACACCCTAAGCTCTAACCTTAAACTCTAAACCCCAAAATCGGTATTTTAAAATGAAGGCATAATTAGGGGTAGACGATTTCCATCCTTTTTAAGATAGTGTGAAAGTAAATACTTTGTGGTGTTTTTTATTATACAGAAATAAGACTCAAATTAACATTAGAGTTGCATTATCTCCCTCACTAAATCCAGAGGAGAGTCATAAATAACTTCACTAACAGCTTTGCCTACTCAATCCAGCAGGAGCATCAGCAATATTATTTAGGATTATTATACACTGATTGATAGTGGAAAACAAAGTTTCTATAAGCGGGGTTATTTAGGGATTTAGGTTGTAGAGTTTAGAATTTAAAATTTAAAATTGAACAAATTAAGTTGGAAGATTGTCCCTAAAATGAATCTCTGTAATAGTCAATCTGAATTAGTCGGTCAACTTTCTTAGTCGGGTCCCAAAGGATGATGAACATTTACCTTTGCCACCAGGACACAAGGGAAGCTAGAATTTAGAATTGAACAAATTAAGTTGAAAAGATTGTCCCTATAATGAATCTTTGCAATAGCCCAATTTAAACTAATCGGTCAATGAATTAAATTCAGGTGGTTTAATATCGATAACGAAGCAGGGAACAAAATATGGGCTAAAGAAAATAATCAATAAAGGCTATAACTGAGCCTGATCTGGGCTTTTTACCATATCATATTAGTAACTAAACTATCATTTATCTCTTGAAAGACATAGATATATAACGAATTAATTGCTCATTCTAATTCCTCCCCTCCCCCGGCAGGGGTGGTCTTCAATGTACCATTTGCTATAACAAATAAAATGGCTGTGAACTACTCGAAAGAAGAAACTATCACCTAAGAGGCTGCAGCGTATCCGTCCCGATGCGCCTTCTGCCATCTCCATGCAACCTGTAAACTCTCCTGGAGATCGGTAAATCGAGCGGTCCAGTTCAGCTCCCGCCTTATCTTACTCGGATCACTAAACACTTCTGCATAGTCTCCAGGTCGGCGGGGCAGATACTCAACTTTTATCTTCACCCCAGTGGCTTGCTTACATGCCTCCACAAACTCCTTCACAGACCTACCTCTTCCGGTGCCAACATTGTAGATTCCCACTTTTCGGGGCTTTGCGTTTTGAAGAGCTTTCACATGAGCATCGACAAGGTCGGTAACATCGATATAATCACGAATGCAAGTCCCGTCATGTGTTTTGTAGTCCGTTCCCTTGACCTGCAAGAAAGTCCCAATAACCAAAACAAGGTCCACTGAAATCATTTTGAACCATACATGCAAAACTATGGACATCTTGGGTGACAGGCATGATAACATTATAAAAGTTACAAGAATGAAACAAACATGAAAAAAACACATGCAAAGTACAGTTGTTCATCTACACCAAACTTGTAACTGCAGAATCACCTGTATATAGTTTTCATACTAATGAACATTTTTTTTATATTCACACGCAAAAAATCAACTATCGAAACCGTTTTTAGGTTCAAAAATATGATTGTTTTGAAAATGGGAGTCATCATCGGTCATTTCAGGCTAGGTGCGATAGTTGTGACCGTAGGTATATTTTCGTTTTTTTGTTTTGCTTTTTCATTTTCTGTCTAAAGTTTGCTGGTTTTTTTGTGCAGGGGTCTATGGTTTCTTTTACTGAAAGGGATAAAAGGAATAACACACCTTGAGACCAGGAATAATGCCACGAGCTGCATCGAAACAAGCACCTGAAATTCGTCCATGCTCACGCAACTCAGGTCTGGGAGCCTCACCTAATCTTCCTTCAGGATCCGACCCGATCACATTGAAGTATCTAACATTCAACATAAACATATGAATAATAACCGCTGCAAATTCCTTTTAATGTTCAAGTTTTTAACAATAATAAATAAATAAAAAGGAGCAAATTGTTGGACTATCAGCAATTGTGGTCAAAACTCTACACATTGATTATGATAGTAGAAGCCCTTCAAGGTCTGCAAAGTGCATATAATTACAATGATCTGGATTCTGAACTAATCTTCTAAGGTTTCCCTATAATCTAGAACTACAAAATGCCTGAATTCTTAGTCTGGGATGTTAAGTTACTAAAATCATGCATATTGAGAAAAGAAAACATAGAGTAAACTCAAAGTTTCTAAAAGTGAACTAAAATAAAACCTTAGGATCATTACTGCCATGTCTGAATTCTTAGAGAAATCCAGGATGATATCTTCTGCCATCTTCTTAGCTTTTCCGTATGGATTTATTGGAACCTGAGTTGGTTCCAAAACAAAGATCAGTTGCCTTTAATATTTGACCTCAAACAAAAATTCAGAAAGTGGTCGGGCATAAAACCAAGTTTGCGACGTGCCTGTGGGGTTTCTTCAGTGATCGGCATCTTCTCAGGCTCCCCGTATGTGGCACATGTACTAGAATATATCAAAGTCCTAACACCATGTGCAGCCATGGACTCAAGGACCACCAAGGTGTTTGAAGTAATGTTGTGATAATACCTACAAATCATGGGAATATATACCATACAGTTGAGTTCTTCGACCAAATATGCGCTTGTCAAAATATCGATATTTATTTGTATAAAATCAAAATGAGCAATCTACCTCACAGCTCAACTGGCCTAAATTAACTCTGCCAATTATAAATCATAAAACAGTTAAGGAAACTTACTTGAGAGGATCAAGTGTGCTTTCCCCAACATATGCCACAGCTGCAAAGTGCATTACAGCATCAAATGAATTTTCTGAAAATATTTTGTTTACCTATATTTAAAATCAAGGAAACAGTAACCACATCCACATTTAAATGCATTAAATTGATCATGTGAAAAATAATAATCGTAACGAATTTCACAGAAAGGATACTGCTTTTGCATCCCCCAGATCAGCATAAATGAATTGAAGCTGCCCAGACTGGGGAAATAATTCTTGTAAAACCTTGACAGCGCCTATGTTTCCACGTGAAAGATTGTCCTGCAACAGAGAAACTTCTTCCATAAAACCAGAACTAATGTACAAGCAGTGAGATTAGGAATCCCGAACTATAAAACATACCACAATAGTTACACGGTATGATTCCTTCAGAAGCCGTAAAGCAGCATGTGAACCAATATAGCCAGCACCACCGGTTACGAGAACATGAGTTACGCCTTCTTCATGTTGGGAGAACTGGAATGACAAAGGTCAAGAATGGAAAGTGATTTCAGAAGTTGAAACACTATATGAATACGAAACAACAGGATTGACTCCCAAGTCATATAAAGTAGCATCAATTATGATTTTACTTGAGTGGAAGGGAAGATTATATTAACCACAAGCAAAGGGAAAAAGATATATCCATCTCAAGTGAACAGTTTGATGAAACTAAGCCAGCAGCAGGCAATGACAACATACAAGGATGAATTCTAAGGACAATGGCACAGGGTCCAGATATAACAGCTGCCGGAGCCCCAGTATATATCCGAGCATCAGAACTATCTTAACAATTGAAAGAAAATCAAATAAAAGAAAAAAAAATCAACAAATTATTGCTAGTTGTTCTTCAATTGTTAAAGCAACAAAGATATCTGCATGGGAAACATGTGGCGCAATCTTTTGATAGACTGAACCTGGTATTATAGGATTAGTATGCCCCCATTTTCTCTTGTGATAATAAGAACACACATTGCATTTTAGCTTCAGCATACCATGATAGAGATGAAAGAGAGAACCAAAGTGGAATCAAGTACATACCGGACTCGTAGTACTGAATTTTGGGGATTGCTTGAGCATGATAACGCATAAGGCTGTAAGGGTTGCAGCCATAAGGACTTTTCCTACAAAATTGTTCTTCATCTTGGGATCAGGATACTCCATTCCTGAAAGCAAAACACAAACAACAAAATTAAATTTACGGAACAATTTTCTTTTCCCAATTTTACATCATCTGCAGTTAAATGTAAGCAAGCCATATATCATAAATAAGAATAGATTAAACATATGGTTTGTTTTTGACACTCAGAAACAAATAGTTACTACAATTTTGAAAACTAAACAGGTAATCTCAACTAAATTCTCAGCTGAAAATGGTTGGTTATCCAAATTTCAGATAAAGGTGTAAACTTTGAACTTCTTTAAATGAAAATGGTGGATTAAGTGCATCAAAACTATAAAAGAAAATCAAGAAGAAATGGGTTGTGAACTTAGAAAATGAATATGGGAGAAAATGTTACCGGACAACGGCATGGATCTAGAAGACCTTGACTGGCTTCTCCCTCTTGCAAAATTTAGCATTTGGGAAAAGCTTCTTGTGATATGAACTGTGTTATAGCAGAGACACAAACACAATTTATGTTTCCATTTCAGTGATCAAAATCAAAGAACCTTCCTTGAAAATGGTTTTGTGGCAAGTGTGCTGCAAAAACAAAAACAGAAAATGATAACAATTTATAAATGTACAATCCATTGAATTCAGAAAACAAAAGGGACATCAAGAAAGATTGAATTCGAAAATTATTACAAAATTTAAATGAGGAAAGAGGGAAAAGTCTGGATTTTTGTTTCCATTTTACCAGTTCAAAAAAAGAACAAGAACAAATAGCAAGTACATAGGAAACTAGAGAGATGAAATTAAAAAGAAAACTAGTTCTGAATTCTGAAACCACCCAGAACAAGAAAAAAGAAAAAGAATCCCATCAAAGAAATGTGATCATATTCTCAATTGGGAAATCAAAAGAAAAACACAAAACAAAAAGCAGGAAATTCAGGGCAGAGGGACCGTTTCAAAATGAAAACAAAAGAACATTAATGGGGGTTTGAAGAAAAACCGAAAGAAAAAACAAAAGAAGGGGAAAAAAGGATCAAAACATCACAATTGTAATGCATGCAAATATGAAAAATTAAATGCTTTATTAAAAGAGACAGCAAGAAAGAACTCACCCACGGCCACGATGATTTAAAACGTGAGAAACAGACAGAGTAAACGTTGAAAGCAAATGCAAGACAAAGCAATGCAGCAGAGGCGCAGAGCAGGCCCCTCCCCTCCCTCCCGGCGTACGTTTCAAATATAAACACTCAATGGCGGTCCCAAAAAGTTTTGAATAATTAATATTTGGCCCCTCCATTTAAAAAAATATATATTAATATGGTTTTTTTCAAAATTCTAGCTTTTTTTATGAAATTTTAAATATTTTTAAAAAATTCAATGCGCCTCTCAAATTATTATAAATTTTAATTAGCGCTCAATTCTTTTAGAAAAGGTAAATTAAACATTTCAAAAAAATTTAAAATTTAAATTTAAACTTTTAAATTTTTTAAATTAGCTCTAAACTATTTTATCAAATTCCGCCGCTATATTATCTTTTCAAAAACAAAAGCAAGAGATAAACAACGGCTATAAATTGTAATAGCCAGAGTATTCTCCATGTCCAATAGGTCGAAAGAATCTTACAAAATTTTATTCGAGATTTTTTATGTAAAACACGTAGAGATTTATTTCAAATGTCTGTTTGTTTTGTTGAAACAGATTCTGGAAAATTGATTTCTAAAAAATAAAAGGTAAACTTCATTATTGGTCACCAAACTATTATTTTATACAAAATCGTCACTAATGTTACATTTTTTCATATTTGGTCACTAATGTTTCTTTCCTATTTTGGTCACTAATTTATTACTTCTTTCCTATTTTGGTCCCTAAATTATTCTTGCTTTTCTATTTTCCGTGAGTTTTTTTAACAACATATGACCAAAATAGAAAAAAAAACATAACATTTATGACTATTTTTCCAAAAATAATAATTTGTTAGCCAAAATAGGAAAATTGGAATATTTTAGTGACATATGGTAATGTTTACCCAAAAATATGAAATACATGTCTTTCGAACTCCACCCATATGCAACATTATTTCAACTGTCATCATTTTTTTTAAATAATAATAATAAGTAATAAGTCACTGCAACCTTTTAGATGGGTGAGAATCGATAAATTGTAACTCCGTGAGCAGGGACGGAGTTAGAAATTTATTTAAAGGAAATAATTATTTTTATAAAGATGTGAAAATTATATATTTTTTTAATTTTTTATATATAAATTATATGAAAAAATATAATTTTTCAAAATTTTGGGGTGTCCATATGTGTTTCTGCCCATGTCCGTGAGTGATGTCTTTTTTTTAATATGTGAGTTGAGTAAAATTAATTTATTTAAATATTTTGTAAGATATGCTTATTATGTATGTTAGAGCCTTAGAGGATGGGGCGAGGAGGGTAGGGATAGGTTAGCACAAAGTAATATCCCCACAAAATTTACCTCATTAACATCCCTAGTATACGAAAAAGTGTAATAAATTGATTTATTTACGTATTTAAACAATTATCAAAATTAGAATTTTTATTTTGAGACAGACTTATAATTTTTTTTGGATGATCGAAAATAAATTTTGAATAATATATATATATATATAATCTGTAAAAAAAATTAAATTATATATAAATTTCAAAATTTGAGGAGACGACTGCCCTCCAACCTGCCTCAATCTATCCCTGTCAACGATTGTTCTCAAATAATTGAGTTAGATATATCTTATTCTTAATAGATTGATATAAAACTTTTAACACAAATATTGCACGAGAAAAATACACAAACATATACAGTAGAGATACAAAAATCATGAACCTTAAAGGATCAAAACTACCAGTCAAAGTTGGTGTATAATATTGTATTTTAGGAACTCCAAGTCTCAAACCTACCATTCTCATTCAGTTCAATGATTGCTTGTTTTTGCCTTTTCTATGACCTCAAACTTTCTTTTCCCTTTTTGTCTCATTTTCTCAGCTTCATTGGACAATCAATGGCAAGACCTGGCAACAAGATCATACAACCCAAGCTGGTGGGTATGGCTTACCCTTATTCTTATTTTTCCCTTTATTTTCAATCCCTCTTTGATCTCTAATATATCATTATCAACCTAAATTGTAGTGTTTCTCTTATAATTTGTTTGGTTTTAATACTAGAAAGTGATGTTTCGAGTTTCGACTTTTCGGTGTTTTAACTAAATGTTTGGATTGAACATATAACTGAATTGATAATGAGACATACTCTGAAGTCTGAACTACTTTGAAATGCAATATTGGACTTATCTCTGGAAGACTCGAATTTATGTCCGACGCTTGCACTTGAATCCGAATAACAAAAGTCTAAAAAACAGATGTTAGCAACTGATGATGTTCCATTATTGCATATTAATTGAGAATGTTGGTGAGGGATGAGGAGATTATAAATTGCAGGTGCTTCTAGGAGACATGGGAACCGGCAAAACCAGCTTGGTATTAAGATTTGTGAAAGGCCAGTTTTTGGATCACCAGGTCTTATTCTTTATCATGTCCTCTTATTGTCCGCTTTCACCCAAGTTCGAGTAACATAGGTTTGATGAAATCTGTTTACATGGTAGGAACCAACAATTGGAGCAGCCTTTTTCACCCAGATATTATCAGTAAGTGAAGCCACTGTAAAATTTGACATTTGGGATACAGCGGGACAAGAAAGATACCATAGTTTAGCTCCGATGTATTATCGAGGTGCGGCTGCAGCCGTTGTCGTTTATGACATCTCAAGCCTGGTAAACTTTTTCTCATCCATTTAAATGAAATGCTAATGATAATACTAGTAATGATTGCTTTAAACCAAATTGGAAATCTTCTCAGTTACATACATATCTCTCTGTGTTTCTGTTCTCTTTCTTTAGGATACCTTTGAACGAGCAAAGAAATGGGTTCAAGAACTGCAAAAACAAGGTCAGAACTGCAATTTTTTGTAGAGTAATATACTTTCTGGTATATATACATCATGTGTGTGCTCAAACCATATATTTGAAAGATCATACCTTGTACAATGTTTGAAAATGTAAGATACCGTGTGTTTTAAGAAAATTGAAGTCCCAGTAACAAAGATACTGTCGTGACTCGAGTACCGTGTCTGATATCGGTAGGTATTCTGGTCTGGCTGACTCCAATCTTCTAAAATCTATGATTACTCCTATGCTATGACTTCTCCATGATCTCCATATACAAATGTATATATGCTATACAAGCTCGAAATGGTTTTCGGTTCTGAAATGTTTGCTTAGCTACAAACCAGCAGCTAATTATTCGATATCTGGTCTTAAGGAAATCCGAATCCAGTGATGGCTCTGGTGGCAAACAAGTCGGACTTGGACTCAAAGAGAGAGGTTCAAATTCAGGTATTTGCAAAACACTCCCCTGAGTAGCATAATTCCCCATCATCATAAAACAGAATTGCCAACTGTTTTTATGTGGTTTAACAATGTGAAAAACCGAACCAAACCGACTAGACCATTCGACCAGGAACAGCCGTCCCGTCCGTCGGATGTATCTTAAGGCTTGGTATTTCTTTATCTGAAGTTCCCTATGACACGTTCGATCTCACTCGTTTGCAGGATGCAGAAGAATTTGCACAAGAGAATGGAGTGCTTTTCATGGAAACATCTGCAAAAACTGCACATAATGTCAATGAGCTCTTTTATGAAATAGGTATTTTGTTCTTTCACCTTAATCCTTGCTCATCCTTCTCACTGGCTTTCATGTTTGGATATTTGCGAAATTCTTCTCTTTAAATACCAAAAATTGCATAATTCAGTGCCATTTTACATATTAACCTTTTCCAGACATGCAAACTTTGATTATTTGCTCTCAAATATGCAGCAAAGAAGTTGGCAAGAGCTTACTCTTCCAAGCCGTCACAGGTAAATCTAAGAAATGAAACACAGGAAAGGAGATTTTGTTGCATAGGTTGAAAGTGATATGGCGTCGAGATTTTAGATCTTAACCCGGACGAATACTTCGGGGCCATGTCGTATTCCGTCCCTTTGTGATTTCAGGATAATTGATTCTTAGTTACTTCAATAACTAAATAAATTGCTCAAAGGCTATCAAAAATGTTGTAAATGACTAAATACTAGAACAAAGAAATACTGGTTTCTTAGTTTGTACAGATGTTTATGAAGTTTTTATCACTATGTTTACTTCAATACCTGTCATTGCTCTGAAGAGCTCTGGCAACCGAGTTTTAAGGTTCACCAAAGACTTCTCCCTCACCTGAATGCATAACCTCCAGTAGGCCTCTTCCTCTTCTTCCAACCTCTTTTTCACCGCATCCACCATTACCTGTCTCTCAGCAACAGCATCATTGCTCAGGTTGTCTTCTGTCCCAGTTGGATCCAACTCCTCTGGTGTTCTTCTCTGCATATACTTATGGTGCCAGTCCTCAAACTGTCGTTGCTTCTTCGCAAGCTCCTTCCGAGATTCCTCACATTTTTCCTTCAGCTTCATTTCATCTAGTTGATGCTGCATGATAGTATCGATCACGTGAGCAAAGTTATTAATGGCACTTCTTGCAATCTCATCTGGAAGTTTCTCAAGTTTCTCCTGCCAAGCAAGGATGAGCCTTTGAATAGGTGGATTTTCAACCCTTAGAGGCGAAGAAACTTTCTCCTTAAGGCTGCTTTCGATGGGTATGAGATTCAGCCTTAACCAATTGTTCAGGGCTTTTATGTACTCTTTCTGGTGGGTAGAGCTGCTCATCTGTACAAGTTTTGGGTAGAGCTGCTCATCTCGTAATCGATTTATCTCCAAAACTGTTGAATCCATGGATTGCATGTCGACAATGTATCTAGTATGTAGATGACTTACTGCTGCTTTTGCCTTTTCGAGTGCCTCAGAGTTGGTACCTCGTTTCTTTCGTTTGTTTAGAGTAGCAACCTTCCTTTGGTACTCAAACTTCATAAGCTCACCAGCCTGTCCATAAACAACCAGACACATCAAAGAAGTGCCTAATTTAACGAACCAAACAAAAGCACATAAATGCTGTTATTTCAAAAGGTGCAGATGTAAGGTTGCTTTTTAAGCAACCAACTCGGTATCAGTCACTATTTCATGCCAAAAGGTGAAGCTAAGCTCATTGCAAATTGACAGACGAAGATATGTAGATTTGAGGAAGCAAAACAGACATTAGCATTAAACAAAATTGAAAATTTAATAAATAGTGCAGTATCTTGAACAAAAGTAAGGAGCAGAATGACATTTTCCATTTCCTTCAACAAGTCTGCTACAGGTTATTTCTAGCAAAACAAAATATATTTTGAAAGGCCCCATTCTTCATATATGCTCCTTATAGCCATCTTCAATGTGATGGTTCTCTAGAATAATCACATTTTAGGACTTAAGTGACCGCTAAAAGTGAGATTTTGTTTGGGGATGGTGAAATGACCTACTAGCCAAACTGGACCTTGAGTTTGTAGGTAAGTTACTGAACAAAGAAATGTACATTTTGTATTTGGTGTGCTCGGGCCTCGGAGAGGAAAAATACAGTTACACCCCACTAGTTATCTATTACAAGAGGATTGGTCCTTTGGAAGAATTACTCGGACAGAACACAATGAATGATTCCACACATAAAAGGAGTGAATTACTTCATCATCAAATAGACAAAACCAAAACTGACTCAAAAATTGGTTGCTTCATGTAGCTATAGGTAGCTTTCGGATGGTCCCTGTCCATACAAGCATCATGTGTCAATATCAATGGTGACTCATTATTTTGATGTATCATTTCATTGGACAGAAGACAAAAAGAACTTGATGTTGAGCATTAATAATCTGAACTGTCATGAAAGTCAAAACTATGATCCCAAAGGCAAGTACCAGGAGTGAATTAATGCACAACTATAACATCTCTAGCCTTGTGGTATTTAATATTCAAGACAAGGTAACTACTTGGACGGGCTGGCCCTGAATTCTTGAGTGCAATCGTCACATAATGAATAATAGCATTATAAAAAATTGAATTTGTTATGCCGGTTACTCAGCCGAAGAAAACCATATTATGCCGGTTTAATTTATCAAGAAGGTATCAGTCAATTAGTACAAAATGAATAAGACAACAAATGACATAACAAGAAGAAGAAACTCTTTAATATACCTTCACTTCATCATAAAGCTTTTTCTCCCATGCCAGCATTTTATCCAACACGGTAGCATGAGTCTCATTCTCCTCCGAATCAAAATCATCGTTTGCATAATCAGCATTGTCTAATAATCCTCTAAATGACCGGTTCCAAGTAACAACACGCATTACTCTCGCAGAGTGATCAATGTGTCCTGCAAGTATAAATCAAGATAATAAAAACTAAGTCTAAGCTACATTACATGAATAATATAATCAAATTCTTCAATTCCAGAAGGAGAAAAAGAACAGACTACAGAGTTATTAGCCAAATTATTAAACTTAATCTTATGGTTTTGCATAGCGGATCTCCGGTTAATATTGTTAATTTATATGTTTATTTATATTTGTAAATCTAACACAGTTGGACTCTAAAACAGAACCAGATAAACAGTGAAAAGAAGAGCTCTCCACAAACAAAGTAAAAAACTTCTAAGACAAAATAGCCTGAATCTTTAACAAAGTTTGAACTACTGATATGCAGTACTCGCTGGTTCTAAGCTTCGTGCAAGATCCATCACTCAAAATCCAATTCCTTCTGTCACCTTCTGTCCTTTCTCCATAACCACTTCCTCCTCCCTCATATTCTCCTCCACCACCTCTTCCTCCTCAACTCTTCTCGGAATTTCCTCAAACACCTTCCTTTCAACCTCCCTATTATCCTCCACCCTCATTTCTTCCACAACCCCTAAAATCGGTCCCGGCACGCCATCTGCCGTGGGAAAGAAGTAATAGTAAGTTGAATCCTGGGGCGGCTGCGATTGCATTGCACGCGCATGAACCATCGTTGAAAGCTGAAAAAACAGAGGTTTTTATAGTGGTTTTACTAGACACAGCTTCTTTTTCATTTTTTTTGAGCGTATGATACGACGAAGCGTTTTTCTGTTACAGAGGACAAAGTCCAGGGACTGGCGCTTGGTTTTTAGTGGATAAACTACAACATTAGTCACTCACCTTTTAATGACATTTTTTGTTTTAGGCACTGAATTTTGATCACATTTTGTTTTAGTCACTAAACTATTAAAAGTTTCAAGGCATAAAGGTGTCAAAAGTCCAATCAATTAAGCACTTGAATTTTTTTTCTCACCCAATTAAATTTTTAAACCTAAAAATTTAATCAATGTACTTTTTTAACCGATCAAATTCAATCAGTCATTTTATTACGATGATAACATGACAATTCACGAAATTAACGTGTTAGTCCGCATTTAAAATAATATGACATATTGTATTGAAAATAAAATAACTCACTTTTTCCATTTGTTATGCAGTGGTTACAAAAAAAAATAATTCTTCAAAGCTTTCTTTTTCTTTGTTGTTTTTCTTCACCGACAACGGTTTTTGGCCATTTCGCTGATTTTATATATAAATAAAATTCATTCTTGCCGATGAGTACTATTTTCAAGTTTTTTTCTTGTTTTTTTTTTGCTTTGTCAAATTTATATCACATCTGTTTTTATGACAGTTATTCTATCTGCTTTTATGTCAATTTTTTTGTCTGCTTTTATAGCAGTTATATAGTTTGTTTTTGTGACAGTTTAGCATCTGAGTGACGAGTATCGACGAGCATTTTTGTCAGCGAATGAGGTCGATCTATATATGCTTGTTTTCTCTTTTGTGGTTGTGCCGATATACAAATAACAAGTAGCGAAAGAATTTACTTTTTTCATAGAGCATTCTGGTCAAAGTAGTTGTTTGCTAGATTTCATTCAGAAGTTTATTCAAATTATTCTAAAAGTGATAGGTTTTGTATTTTAATGTCTTTCACACTCTTAGAATTTTATTGTATTTATTTTTATGCATTGAACTTTCAATGTTTACGATGTGATATTTTTGTAATTCTATCAATTTGAATATAATCCAGTATATTTCAAAAAAATGTGACATAACAGGGGGATTAATTAATTTTTAAAAAATGGAGGACTTAATTGTTTTTTTAGAAAGCCTCGACCCTTTGACTCGAACATCTCAACCCTTTAAATAATTAATTATATAAATGGTTATTAAACTAAGTAAAATTTATTTTTTTAGTCATTAAAGTTTCAGAAGTTATAAAATAATCATTAATTTTATCGAACTATTATAAAATGGTCATTACATGTCATAAAATAATAGTAACTTTATAAGTTTTAATAACCATTTTGTAATGTTTGATAAGTTTAATGATTATTTTATAATTTCCAAAACATTAGTGGTCAGAAGTATCATTTTAACCTTAGCTTAGTGACAATTTGTGTTATTTACCAAGAAATAAAAGTAAAAAAACCCTTGTTAGTTGGTCACCCATATAAGCCCATCTCTTCCCCGCCGCTCTCTTTCGTACTTCAACACCGCAACTTAGGGTTTCTCCCGAATCAACTCAGCTCCAATGGTAAACGACACTCGTCTTTTCCTTCTCCTTTTCCTTCTGCCCACGATCTGTTTGATTGTATTCGTCAATGAAATGGATATGCTAATTTGCAGGGAAAGGGAACTGGGAGTTTTGGTAAAAGAAGGAACAAGACCCACACTCTTTGCGTCAGATGTGGCCGCCGCAGCTTCCACCTCCAGAAGAGCCGTTGCTCGGCCTGTGCTTTCCCCGCTGCCCGTAAGAGGACATGTAAGCTGCCTGCTGCCCTCCTCTCTTTCAACTCTAAAGCTTCAATTTTTTGTCTGTGTTTTTATTGATTGAATCTTCTTTCCCGTCTGGGTTTCTTTTTGTTTAGCTGTTTGACAATCTGGGTTTTTGTATTTTTCCCTTGAATTTGTTTTGTTTCTGATTAAAGTTTGTTTGCCTAAAAATAATGAAGGAAGAGGGGTCTGCTTTGAATTTTTGTTTCTTAGTTAAAGTATGAACCTGTATACTTGCACGAATGTGAATGCATTTCTTTCTGAATTATGTACTTGCATAATAATAATTGTAGTTACCAGGGATGGATGTAGGATTTTAGGTTAGGGGTGCGAATTGTCGGGGAGTTACATTAGAAATATAGGGGTGTGAAATTATAAAATTTTAGCGGGCGCGAACTTAGATTGTTGGTGGAAAATGTTCTTATATTAGCGATTATAGGAATGACCATGGAGTGTCATGTAGTTGTTTGAATATGGCATGCCGGTCCGATTCATCATTCTTCTTGAAGTAACCATTGACATGGCTATGGATATACCCGAGTCCAAGTAGACCAGGCTGTAAATTGGATATTAGATGTTTGTGTATGCTTTGCGATTATGTGTTAATTGTTAAACCGAAAGGGGAATTTTCCTTTAATCTTGGGATTCAGATAACTGGAGTGTGAAGGCAATCCGAAGAAAGACGACCGGAACCGGTAGGATGAGGTATCTCCGCCATGTTCCTCGCAGGTTCAAGACCGGTTTCAGAGAAGGTATGAAAATGCTACTTCCCTTGAGCTCATTTCTTTCTGATTTTAGCTCCATTGTATATGAAGTATGATCATTTTCTGTTCCTTGCAAAAAGAAACTGGTTTGTTTTTCACTCTCAACATATTGTTCTTAATTTTTTTCCTTCCGGAATGGATCGTGATCGGTAGGTACTGAAGCAGCACCAAGGAAGAAGGTTGCAGCAGCTTCTGCTTAAAAGATGATTTGTGTTGGTATTGAGGTTTTGTTTTGTGAGGAAACATTAGTCTTTGAGGAATGACATTGGATGCTTTAGTTTTGTTTTCTAGTTTTATATTTTGTCTTCAATTTTGAACAATTATTGATGGATGTAATGTTTGACCCTTAATTTCTTCTTTGTCTCAATGCTTCTTGTTTCGTTGAAGATGCCTTTAAATTGATGGATCAAAAACGGGGAAATTCTAAAAAAAACTTCGTTAAAATGATGCGTGTACATAAATCTTTACAAAATATTTATGTATATGTACTGAAATTCTTACAAAGATAGTAAGAAATTTGGTATATAAATAAATGCTTATCATTTTTGTAAGAATTTATGTAAAATGGTGAACTTAAGGTAATTACACAAATGCTTACAACTTTTGTAAGAATTTTGGTATGTACATAAAAGTGGTAAGTATTTATGTATATATCGAATTTTTTACTATTTTTGTAAGAATTTTAGTAGATATTCATAAATCCTTACCATTTTTTTAAAGATTTAGGTACGTCTCATTTTAATAGGTTTCACATTAGAACTTTCCTCAAAAAACTTGTTTTCTTATTAGGACTAATTTAAAATAGATAATTTTGAAGTGGTTTCGTTGACGGGCAAATTTTTTTTCTCTCTTTTTGTGTTCAAACACTAAAAAATTAAATCTTAAGTTATAACTTTAAATTTTAAATCTTAAATATTATTACTCCCTAAAAATGCACCATAATAAACCTTAAATTTTAATTTTAGTTTTAAATTATAAACTTATTTTGTAAGGCATAAATAAGTGTTAAAAAAGGACCAATCCTCGTTGGTCTACCCATCAAAGTAAAAAAAAGGCAGACAATTCCTATCTTCTTATTTATTATTATTTATTTAATATTGATATTATTGTTATTAACTATTATGTTGATTATTATTATTAATAATTACTATTGTTGGAAAACATTATTTCAATTAAAATTAAATTAATAGAATGTATAAATAATGGGAGCTAAATATATTTTTTTAATTTATGACTTTTTCATAAGTCCTTTGGAAGAGGCGTCGAAGATGATTTTTATCTCTTCCATTAATAATATTTGTGGAATTTCTACTAAATTTTTGTTCTTTAGAAGACATTATTTATAGCTTTTTATAATTTATATGATAACATATTTAATATCTCGTATACTCGATTATTAGAATTATAATTCTAAATAATTTAATAAATCAATCCTCAACATTTATAAACTAACCAATTTATCTCATAATTATTCTTCTTTATCAACCCACCTCACCATCGTGTCACTTTCTTACTGCAATCGAAAAGTAATGGAATGCCTCCATGAAAAGATTCATTTGGAAACTAATTAATCACGGTAAATTATCGGGTTAGTCACACAAATGTTCTCTAATTTCATTTAGAAATAACTCTTCCTAGAGATGGGCACGGGTCGAGATTTTGGCCCACCTAAACCCGACCCGAAAATATATACCTCAAATTTAGACCCGACCCGACCTCATGCTTGAAAAAAAATTCCGACCGACCCGACCCGAAAATATATACCTCAAATTTGGACCCGACCTCATGCTTGAAAAAAAAACCCAGACCGACCCGACCTGAAAACTATATACTCAAACTCGACCCGACTCGAGCTATTAAAAAATAATAATTTTTAGAGACTTAATTGTAAAAAAATAAATTTTAGGGACCTAATTGTAAAAAAATATATAAAGAGTGAGCATTATTGTGAATATCCTTAAAAAATTTAAGAAAAAATTACAGTATTAATCCCAGATCGGGTCAAATTTATTATTTTTAAAAGAACAGCTAAATGCATGACTGCAATTTTATTATTTTTAAAAGATAAAATATTATTCCTTCGGTCACATTTAAGATGTGCCTTTTGTGTTTTAAAATTGTCCCAATGAAAAATCAACAACTTTTAAAAAATGCATTTCCCTTGCTACTCTTTCTATAGTTTTTCAACAAAACAAAATTTAACTTTTTAAGGATGAAATTGTCATTTTAATTAATTTACATCGCATCTCTTACACAAATTTTTTCTTCTTAAAACTAGGTGAAAAGTTAATAATGGACACATTAGGTGGGACGAAGGGAGTAATAGCTTACAAATATTTTATTTAATTTTCTTACTTTATTATTAACTAAATTTAGTTTTGAATTTTTAAAACTTAATTTTTCATTACTAGTCTCACTAAACAAATCATCACCCACAAACTACTCTTGGGCAACTCAAAAATTAAAGAAGGAAACAACAAAACAAAACTCCCATAAAAATAGATGGAAACCGTATGTCCTAAACTATGCCTCCTTTAGCGTCTTTATCGTAAAAAATGAGTTTAAAGTTTAAGATTAAGGGTTGTAGTTAGGGTAGAATATATTTTTTAGAGTTTAAGGTTTAAAGTTTAGGATGTGGAAATTAGGGTTAGGGTTTAGAATTTAAATTTTAAGTATTTTTTAGTGTGGGACATAAAAAGAGGCATGGTTAGGGGCAGAATATTTTTGTTCATCAAAAACAGCTCGACGCCTTCACTCCAAACCAAAATCTTTCGCGTAAAATTGATGACGACCGAGAACGAATTAATAGTGTTAGGTACAGTCGCACTCTTAAAAAAATTTAAACTTCACATGTTTAAAAAAAATATTTTATTTTATATTAATAATTTAATTTTACACCACTAAAATTTTAAATGTTTATATAATCTTATTTAGTATAAAGATTTACTTTTCTATTTTAAAATTATGTATTCGTCTTATAGTGCGACGGTGCTACAAATGAAAATTTGATGATTTGCTTCACAATCGACTACTTCCGGTTGTAAAAAAATTTCGGCCTAGACCCGGCCTAACTACACACACAAAAAAAAGAAATTTGAGTCGGATACTCGGCTCGGTCGGGTAATTATTTTTAAAGAATTACCTAATTTTTTTAAGATTCGAGTCGACGAATCAGATATTTTTAAACATTCATAACGTCATCCACTCCATCTTCATTGAGATGTTCTTCAACTTCTTTCTTTCGTAATAGACGTGGGTTATTTCTATTAAAAATAAGATTAAATTATATAATGTATGAATAATGATGATTAAATATATTTATTTTTTTTAAAATAAGATTAAATTGATTAAATGTATAATATGAAGAATTAAATGCGATATTATACATGTCGGTACCACGGTTTCTCCGGCGATGCATGTGTCACCTTTGTTTTGGGACTCCCTCTTTATGTTTTTCGGTTGTTTCGATTTTTTCATGGCCTACGTGCCTCTTTATGATGTTTTTGTTTCCTTTGAGGCTTGTTCTGTTCCTTCACGAGGCTTGATTGTTGGCTCTTTTTTTTCTTCTCTGTATGTTTTGGTTTTGTTGAATGAATTTTCATTTGATAAAAAAATATGTTTAAACTAAACTGATAAAAAGAAAATATTTCATGCACTGACGGTGAAAACAAAAAATTTCAACAACCGTCTTATTTTAGGCTTTAGGTTTAAAAATGTAGAATTTAAGAGTTGTGGTAATAATTTAGGGTTTAGATGTTGGAATTTAAGTTGTAGAGTAATATGTTAGCATTTAGGTTTAAACCTTTAAATCTTAAATCTAACTCTAAATTCTAACCACAACCCTTATATTTAAACCCTAGACTTAAACTCATAAATCCTAATCCTTAAATAAAATCCTTAAAATCCTAAAATTAAGGCGAAAACTTTTTATTCAAACCGTCATGAAATAATTACCCATAAATAAATCCTAACCCTGTATTGATTGAATAACTTGAACTAAAACGTATCATGCACAGACAAGAAAAGAAGATAATCTGGTGCCATAACTTTACACAACAGTAGCAGGAGGGAGTGTTTTGTAATAAGGCAAACAAAACAGCATTAAAATGCTAGCAGAGTGTAAAAATAGTGTGGATTAGGTCTTTAAGTGAACTTGTAATTTCTTTACACATGATCATAATGATTCTTTCATTCAAAGAATCCAGAACAAGTGATTGGGGAATTATTCAGATGAAGCATAGCCGCCATCTTGCTCACATTTCACCTTGCACTGCCTCAATCCTATATTTCTCCAACTTTTTTAATGCACAAACCATGCTGCTGTTGCTGCTGTTGCTGCTGCTGCTGATGCTTTGCTATAGACATTGAAAACCAAAACACTTTTCTTTAACTCTACTTTTAATTTATAAGAAAAATCCTCACCGAGATGGTAAGCAAACCACACATGTGTCACCAACTACAACACAAAAATCTCCCTTTGGCCTTCACTACTATTTCTTGTTAAGGAGGTTGGCAAGGTTTCGGAGTTCCTCAAATGCATGCATTGTTTCGGAGTCGAATCCTCCTGCAAACTGCACCCATACAACCACAAGGGTCACTCTAGGCCATTCATATACCTACCCTAGAACATTATTTACTAATTGTACAACAAACCTGATGTATTCTGAAAGCAAATCTGACTCCTTGGAGGAGCATGTAGTCCATTGAAGGATCCTTTTCCAGCATTGCTTTCGACTGCAGTTCCATGGCGACCCTTTTCACGTAACTCTTCGCCAGTTTCACTGATCCAAGCTTAATCTGCAGTGATCCAAGCTTATTTATACAAGCATATGAAAGGTGTGCATATTAAGGCATATCTAGTTTGGTTATTTTTCGATTAGATAAATTATAACTCCAAGTACCTTGCTTATAATCCCATTGTCAAGCATCCAGTCTGTGGGAATTTGGAATTCCCTGCAGTTGTGCATCAGTGACTCTCTTGTACGTAGGAGGCTATAAACGATACGTTCCATCCTGGGAATTTAGTTCAGAAGGAGTTTTCAGAGATTTCCAACTTGAATAATATGGTTCTTCACAAGAAAAAAAAAATGGCCAAAGTGTTCAGCATTCTTACTTCTCAGACAAGGCAACCATTTTCTTTAAGGCAATATCACAAGGCACTCTGGAATCATCCTTGTAGTATAATACTTCAGACTCCAATTTCTTGAGATCTCGGTATCCGAATGCTGCTTCGCGTAATGTGTCAGCTTTTTTCTCAGGCCAAGCAAAGTGCTTCAAAACTGCCCTTTCATCAACCTTCACAAGATTTTTTATTTTTTCAAAGCCATAGTAGAGTTAGAACACTGCATGCTTTCCAGTTAATTTTAATACATAGAGATATCTTTCCATCATTTCAATGAAGACCATGCAGTATATCATTTTAAGCATACTATATAGAATCGTCACTCATTCGCAACACTCGGCAAACTAGCAAAATCATATCCTCTATGCATCTATATTACTCAAAACTCAAGTGTAAGTGTCATATGTGTCCGGTATGACGATTCTCTTCTTTCATTTATGTATCGAGTATAGGTGTTAGACATAATTCTTTAAAGAAAATGACAAATACGAGTAACATAGTTATGCATAGTTCACATGTACCCTACCCAACAGTTGGTCACTAAAACTTTAATAATTAGCAACTTACTAGGTAGCAAAGTTCATCATCAAGCCACTTCACAAATGCTACAACATCTTCGATGTTCTGATAAACAGCATTATTTACTTCTGTTATCAACGAATTCACAAATTCTCCTTGAGTTTCAACATCCGCCTTTATCTGCATAAAGAATGAACCAACAATGGTTAGAACCAAGTTTGATATTTTATAATAAGATGTTCATACAAATGTTGAGCACCTAAAACATAAACTCAAAAAACCTTGGTCCCTATATTTTCCTAGTAGCAGAAAACAAATAGAAACTTCAACTTGGGAGCTGAAAATAGAATCATTTATATGAACAAAATCCAATCTCAATTTAAGTGGACTAGGCAAGCACTTACAGCCAGCAAATGTGATGATCTATTCTCAATTTCACCAATCATGCTGCTACGAACATTTGCAACATCAGGCACATCACATATTCCTCCATTTGTAGAATCCTTTCTAGAATCCCTTTTCATGAGTGAATGATAAAACTCGACTACTTGCGGAGCTCGCTTCACGACACCGGTGCTACTTCTCACTGAAAACTTTGGAGGGGGAGGTGGGGGCGGTGGTGGAATTTGTGTACAACTTTCCTCCTTAGGTCCACTAGGAATGGAACATGAAGGTCTGGGAGGAGGATTAGGAATTCTCAAAGCCCTTTTCTCGAAATCTAAGGAAGCTGAAGGAGCAGCTGCCGCAGGCTTTTGAGAACTTACTGGCTCAGCCTCCTTCTCCATTTCTTTGTTACACATAAAACCATCAGATTGCCTTCTTTTATTTGGTATTAACTCTTGTATGTAACATTTTGATCCACTTATAGAATGTCTTCTTCCAGGACTTCTCTGCTCCTCTATAGGCACCCACTCTTTGTCCACAACATTAGCTGCATACTCTGCACTCGAAAAATCCTGGCTAGTAATAGACCATTTCTTCATCTTTTTTATAAAATTCAATCTCTTTACACTTGCACTACTGTGTTCTGAGCTCTTACTGCTTGCTGAATTCGGTGAGCAGACATACTCAGCCTTGCTTTGAACCGGACTTAATGCCTTATCAGAATTCAATGTTGTGCACGAATTCCGTAGTTCATCTCGTAAACACGAATTAACCCACCTCAAGTATGCAAGCTCCTCGACTTCGTTCAAACGGCTCATTTGTAGACCCTCCACTTGTTTACTCAGGTTTTCATTGGTGTGTCTTAACATCGATGCCTCGGCTTTCACTTTCGCAACAACATCACTCTGATAAAAGTAAACCAAGATATGAAAAACGGCAAGAATTAGCAAAATCAGTTAGTTAATGCAAAAAGAAAGGTTGATGAATGAACCTACCTCGTTAGCTTTGGCAAGAGAAGCTAACTGGGATTCCAAAGAAGAAATCTTGCAGGCAAGATTCCTCTTTTGCATCTGTAACTCCTTGTTCAACCTCCTCAACTCCACTACTTCCATTTCAAGATCCCTATTCGATTGTGGCTCCTTTGAAATTTCCAAATTTTCCTCATTCCTTTCCAAAATGGAAGTCAAAGTTGCCAGTTGATCACATAAGCTGGTCTTCTCAGACTCCAACAACCCAACTCTGTGTGAAAGATTATCCACTTCAATGTTCCTTGTTTCAAGCTGCCTTTCCAAGTCCAAAACTTTAGCATTCGTCTTCCACTCGGTAACCTCAGCTTGCAGCTTAAACTCCCTATCTTTAGACTCCTGAAGAAGGGTCCTAACATGGTCTAATTCGATGAACAAATCGCGAGAACCTGAGGGCTGCCTCCGGTGAGTCTGGTGGACTTGAGGGTGGACTTGGGTTGGATTAACAGAGCAAGACAAATCAGTAATGAGAGACCTTTTAACTCTGGAATGGGAATGCAGAGCAGGGTTGTTTTGGACCTCAGAATTCGACAAAGGAGGTTTCTTGGTTTGGACAGTGATGGTTTGAACCTTGGTTTTCTTGTCAGCCGTGCCTGTAAACCCCTTCACAATGTGTGAACCCCATGAAGACTTGGGCTTGGATTGGTTGGTAATGGTTTTTTGGTGCAGAGATTTCGGTGCTTGATTTTGATCACCAAATTTTGATGCTTTGCCTCTGTTTTCAAATGGGTTTTCTTCTCTCATTGTAAGGACTTGAGAAATGAATGAAAAAGAAAGGATTTTTCAAGACAGTTGAAGAAAACAGAAATTCTACTACATTCCCAGAAAAATGCTTAATCTGTGGCTCATTAGCTGATAAGCTAAACAAGACACTGGAAAGTTGGAAGATTTGAAAATTTGGAGTGGAGGGGGAGATCAGAGCTCCGGTTTCAAGAGAAGCAATGGCAGCTTTCTTTGTTTTATCGTGTTTTGTTCCTTCATTTTTTGAACTTTTGAAATTTGAATTGGTTATGTAATAAGAAGTGGATTTTTTTATATATTTTAAGACTGCAGCTGCAACGGTCCTTTTTTGGATGGGTGAGGCCCACAATGATGTACGTACGTGCTCATCTGACCTATACGGGCAAGACTAACATATGAATAATAGGGTGGGCATTGTCGGGTACCCGGTTTTCGGGTACCCGGAAAATTGGCTACTCAGTTTATTTGGGTACCTCATTAAGCGGCTCGTATCTCGGCCTATTATATTTGGGTACCCGTAAAATTTGGGTACCTGAATAATTGGGTATCGGTAAAATTTGAGTACCCGAATAATCGGGTACCGAATACCCAACTTTTATTTTTCTAATATTTTTTTAATTTTAAAATTAAAAAATCACATGTTAAACATAAAAATGTTTTAAAAAAATTAAACTTAAAAGAATATAATACAAATATAAAAAAAAGTAGGGATTTAAACTTAATTTTAGAGTGAAAATATTAAGAAACATAAAATAAAAATATAATTTTAAATATAAAATATATATATATATATTAATTTTTATCGGGTCGGGTCGGGTATCCGGTAAGGGGAAACTTCCGGCCTGTGTCCCGGGAAATTTGACGGGTTGGGTAATTTTTTTAGGAGTTACCCGACATTTTAGGTTCGAGTCGTCAGGTTTTCGGGTCGGGTCAACCGGGTCGGGTATTTTTGCCCACCCCTAATGAATATCTTATGTCTCTTTTCGGCGCCCCTATTTAGCCTCACATTTAAAATTAAGTTTACAGTTTATAGTTTGAGTTTAGAGTTTATGGTTAGGGTTTAAAAAATTTAAGATATAGTGTATTTTTATGGTATAAAATGTAGGGTTTAGTATTTAGAATTTGGGGTTAAAGTTTGGAATTTATTTTTTTGGGTAAACTACTGCAGGGGTCACTTTCGTTTCCCGTTTGTACAGATTTAGTAACCACTTTTGAAAAGTGCCAATAAGTGGTCATCTACGTTTTCGATGTGTAAAGACTTGGTCACTCCGACGTTATAGTCCGTTAGTCCCCTAACGGATTGCTGATGTGGCGGAATTAATTAACGAAAAAATAAGGATAAATTACTGCAATAGCCATTAAAAATTATCTCATGTACATTTTTTCTCCTCAATTTAAAAAAGTAAACATTATAGTCACTAATAAAAATGTTTCTTTATAATTTCACCCTTAAATTTTAAAAAATTCATTTTTCAATCCTAAAACTTTACAATCAATGAGAACAATAATATTATAAATGCTTAGATGAAAAATAGGTGCCCAAAGTATACCCTTTGAAACTTAGGTGCCCAAATTGCTCCTATTTAATAACTCAAACTTAAAAATTTAGTCCACTAACTACTAAAAAATTCGAGTTATTGGAATTTCTATTTTATAATTCAAACTTTATTTTGAATTTTTGAGTCGAGTTTATGAAATTATGAGTCAAGTATTTTCACATCAAACCAAAAAATTTAATTTTTTCGAGTCAAGTCGAGTTATTGGAATTTCTATTTTATAATTCAAACTTTATTTTGAATTTTTGAGTCGAGTTTATGAAATTACGAGTCGAGTATTTTCACATCAAACCTAAAAATTTAATATTTTCGAATCAAGTCGAGTGTTGCACTTCCCTACATATAATTTTTAATTTTAATCCGTGTTTGTCCCAACTCAGCCTTACCAGGAAACGAATATGTCCATTATCCTCTCCAAAAATGTAAAAAAAAAAACCCACCAGGATCCTGCAAAATCAAATTAAAATTAAAGTTTGAATTTTCTTTTTCAATAAAAAATGAAACCAAATGCTCATCGTTTTTATACCAATATTTACACCAAAATCTGAGTTCTTCATTCTCAACCCTCTTCTTCTCCACCATTTTAAAGCACTCAAATGCTGGATATGCATATCTAAAAATCAACCTGAAATTATAATACAAATAAGAATAATCTCAAATTGTAACACAAATACTATAAAATATAATTAAGATCATCTTACATTAGCAATCTGATCAAGAAATCGCCCAACATTTTTATTGATTGATTATTTATTCTCCAGAATCTACCGTGGGAATTTCCCTGTGGACCATTAGACAAAATTTGAAAATTCATTTTATCAAATCATTCATCCGTGGTGAAAAAACAACCTAGAATTCCAAACCTGTTCCCAGGTGTATGGCTTGGAAAAGGAAGAAAAAAAACTTCAAAGACCAAAAACCCTGAAAAATAAAGAAGAAATGAATTAGATAACAAACATGAAATCTAAAACAAAAGACAAGTTTTTTTTTAAAATTTGTTTTAGATAAAAAAGAAAGTTAAAAATAAAACCTCTGAAACAAACTGATGAACAAAACTAAAAAAAATCAGTTTGATTCTGGGGAGAAATAAATGAAAGAATACTTTATGAGTTTATGTTGGAATTGGATTAGATAATGGATGAACTTATATTATAAAAATTATATGTAGGGAAGTGCAACACTCGACTTGATTCGAAAAAATTAAATTTTTAGGTTTGATGTGAAAATACTCGACTCATAATTTCATAAACTCGACTCAAAAATTCAAAATAAAGTTTGAATTATAAAATAGAAATTCCAATAACTCGACTTGACTCGAAAAAATTAATTTTTTTGGTTTGATGTGAAAATACTCGACTCATAATTTCATAAATTCGACTCAAAAATTCAAAATAAAGTTTGAATTATGAAATAGAAATTTCAATAACTCGAATTTTTTAGTAGTTAGTGGACTAAATTTTTAAGTTTGAGTTATTAAATAGGAGCAATTTGGGCACCTAAGTTTCAAAGGGTATACTTTGGGCACCTATTTTTCATCTAAGCATTTATAATATTATTGTACTAATTGATTGTAAAGTTTTAGGATTGAAAAATAAATTTTTAAAAATTCAAGGGTGAAGTTATAAAGAAACATTTTTATTAGTGATTATAATGTTTATTTTTTTAAATTGAGGAGAAAAAATATACATGAGATAAATTTTAATGGCCATTGCAGTAATTTATCCTTATTTTTTCGTTAATTAATTCCGCCACATCAGCAATCCGTTAGGGGACTAACGGACTATAACGTCGGAGTGACCAAGTCTTTACACATCGAAAACGTAGATGACCACTTATTGACACTTTTCAAAAGTGGTGACTAAATCTGTACAAATGGGAAACGAAAGTGACCCCTGCAGTAGTTTACCCTTATTTTTTTTAGTATATTTTAGTGTTGGGGCATATATAGGGCACCGAAAAGGGGCAGATGATTTTTATTCAAGTCTAGCGTACAATATGTATAGAGTGGGGTTAAAAGACATCAAATTTTGATATTTGTTCAAAAAGTAAAAATGTTAGATTTTTTTATAACATTTCAGGTTAGTTTTTTGTATTTTTGTACAAGTATCGAAAGTTATTTTGTATGTACGATGTTTCTCCAAAAACCTAAAATGTTATAAAAAGGGTAAACTACATAAATGGTCCCCCAACTATGCTCTAATTCTTTTTTACATTCCCCAACTATTAGAAGTTACAAAATAATTCACAGACTTAAAAAAAGTAATAAATTGGTCCGATGATGTTAAAAATTTAACGGGCATGACAATTAATATAAATTGATATAATTACGTAATTAGTCATTAAGTTCTACACTTATTTTAATTTAACCTAATTCTAAAAAATTAAGCCACATAAATTTAATAATCTATCAATTTAGTCCATTTTTTTTATTTCTCCTCTCCTTTAATTCTTCAATTCATTTTTATAAATATAAAACCTACTTATGAATAATGTGATACGAGGATGGATGAGACCTACTTGTGGCTAATTTGATCTTACAATCTTGTTTGTAATCTTAAATAAGATTTTAAACTGTGGTTGTGACTGCATTTTCGATTATAGTGTTTTACTTGCAATTAATGTGATCCGAGGATCGGCGAGAACGTAAAATCAAGACTTCAGATGAAGCTATAGGATCTGGGCTACATACGGATCTGCGAGATGTGAATTATACACGTGATTGCAAAGTATTTTAGGTAGGCTTTAAGGAACCTAAATGTGGAGGAAGATTTAACAAACTAAAAGATGGATGATGTTTCAAGAAACTCATAAATGTATAATAAATATGTTTGTGAAAACCACCAATGGGAGAAGCTCCAAAAAATTCAAAAAATGGAAGTAAAATGTATTTGAGAAACTTTATAAAACCCAAAGATTGAAGCTTTAACAAAAAAAATTGGAGATAAAAAAATTACTTTTGAAGCTTTTTGAAACCTGAAAATGGGAACTTTAGGAATTCAATATAAAAGAAAGTTACCTAAACCAATTTATTCATTGTTTAAGTAAATCAACTCGAATTTAAATTTAAAAACGATATCGTTAAGAGAGAAAGCTACGAATTCCGAATATGAGCTATAAAATGAACATAAATTATACTAAAAATATATTTCAAAATATAGTATTGAAATTTTTTATGATACTTTTAGAAAAGGGTGCTTTAAAAAAAATTAAACTACTTATGATCTCAACCTTTAAATTAGAGGTTAAACACACTCAAACATAAAATCTTTTAAATATTACAATAATAATAATATTAATCGAACTAATTTTCTGTCACCAGAAAAATGAAATATATATAATAATCGTTAATGCCACCGTGAATGTTAATAAAAGTAGAGCAACCCAATAAATCGAATAGATTCAATTAAAGAACTCATTAAATTAAAAGGTTGTTTGGGCTTTCAATCTCTAACCTAAAAGCTGATTTTATATTTGAAGTTTATTATTTATTCTTTAAGCTAACATTTTCCTTGCATCGTATAAAAATCTAATAATAATATAAATTATTAATGAAAAATATTTTGATACACAAGCTTGAAGTAATTTACATTCTAGATCACTGAATTTAACTTTCCCTTTTATTTAGATTACAAAATTTTAATTTAATCAAATTACATCATTCAATTTTTATTATTAATAAAATAAGACAGAATTTTTAAATAATTCTAATAAAAAATTGAATTGACATTTTTAATTAACATATTTTTCACATATTATTGTTAAATAATATTTAATTAATCATTTAAATATTTTTTGTTAGAACTTTTTGAAATATTTTATTTAAATAAATTAAAGGAAAAATAATTAAAATTTCTATATCCTAACAAAAAAAATATTTAAATTGTCATATAAACAATATTTGATGATAATATACAAAAAATTATAAGTGAAACCTGTAATTCCGTTAAATTTTTTTAAATGTATTGGTATAAGTGACTTAATTTATTAATAATAAAAGTTCAATGATGTAATTTGATTAAATTAAAAGCTTGTGATCTAAATAAAAGCTGGGACTAAATTTAGCGACCTGGAATGTAAATTACTCCACAAATTTAAAGTTTTCAAAAACATTTCAATTTTAGGGTTTAAGGATTTAGGTAAGAGTTTAGTGTGTAGAGTGTAAAATTTAAAGTTTATGGTTAGAATTTAGAGTTCAAGATTTAGGTGTTAGGGTTAGGTACATGTTTTAGATTTTATAGCTTAAATATGAAATGTTGTATAATTTTTTTACACTGTTTGTTTATTAAAATATAATCGTTTATTTATTTGTTAAAAATGCTATAAATATATTTTAAGTTAAAATTACAAAAATACATATGTATGACTAAATCATAATTAATCAATATAATGTACAAATAAAATCACAAGTAATAATATATGATGTGTTTTTAATATAAATTTTAGTTTATACAAGTTTATTTTAAGGGTTAGAGTTTGGTTTAAGGGTCTAGATTTTAGGGTTAGAATTAAGATCCATATTTTAGGTTTTAAAGCTTAAATGACATGCACATATAGAAAGGGTAAACAACACCATTGGTCACTAAATTATATGCGCTTTCTTGTTCTGGTCACCAAACTATTATTTTTAACAAAATTATCACTAATGTTACGTTTCTTTCCTAGTTTTTGTCACCAATCTATTGCATTTTTTTTCTATTTTGGTCACCAAACTATTGTTTTTCCCGTGAATTTTTTAACGACGGGTGACCAAAAAAGAAAAAAAGTAACATTGGTGATAATTTTGTCAAAAATAATAGTTTGGTGACTAAAACAAGAAAACATGAATAATTTAGTGACCAATGGTGTTGTTTACCCATAAAAATATCACTCACGAGACTTAAAACAAATAAAAATTATGAACCCATATATAATATTTAGGATAATTATTTGATACACTGGTAGTTGAAACTAAAAAGTTTCCATAAGCGCTTTAATTTTAGGGTTTAAGGAGTCAATTTAGGGTGTAAAGTTTAAGGGCTTATGTTTAATAGTTTAAAGTTTAGGGATTGTGAATAGAATTTAGGGGTTAGGGGGTTAGAATTTGGGGTTTGTATGTTAAAAACTAAATCATCAACATATTACACTAAACCTTAAACCCTAACCATAACCCACAAATTCTAACCATTGCCCCTAAATTCTAAACCCCTACACCTAAACCCCTAAATCCTACACACTAAACTAAGTACTTAAACCCTAAAACTAAGGCTCTTATGAAAATTTTTAGTTTCCACCGTTAGTGTATTGGATATAAATCATAATATTTATATGTATTAATATTTAATACACTACCCGTGTAAAAAAAGTTTACATAAGCATGCCTATTTTCAATGCTAAATCTAAACTCTAAATTTCTAACCTTAAAACCCTAAAATCTAATCCTAAAGCCTACATTCTAACCATAAATCTTAAATTTTAAATCCCACGACCTAAACCTCTAACATCTAAATCTTAAACCAGAACCATAAGGCCTTAAATGACCCTACTTGTGAAAAAATTATTTTCTATCGCCAGCGTATAGAATAATAATTATATTGGGTCAAAATCAAATCTCAAAGGATGTAGAGTATTTGATAATTATTTTCTGTAGAAAGCGAGTTCTTCATACATGGCAACACTTTTCAGAATAACGAACTTAACATAAACTCGTTTTCTGCAGAAAGCGAGTTCTTTGTAAATCGGGCTGGCAAACCACACGTCTATAGGCATATTCGATCAATATTTTGGGGTTATTAAAATCGTATAATTTTAGTAACATTGAGTTTAGTACGTAGTACATGAACTTGTCTTTCATTCGGCACCAAATTGGGGAAGTTCGACTCATTTTAGGCCGAGTAAAATCCGCGTTGAAAATGGTTCTATAGCTTGTTTTTGTGAATGAATGAAAATGTAAAATGGCCCAATAGGCTTGTTCTGTTAAATTTTCCGGGTTTTTAATCCGAGAATTATCGCAATTTTTTACCTTGGAGGCGTTGTAGTGGAACTTGTCTTCTATCTAAGACTGATATTGCACTCGCGCTACATGGAGAAGGGTATAAAATTTGTGTTGAAAATGGTTCCAAAACGTGGTTTTGTGCAGAAACGACAAGTCGAAAAAAGAATTTTTAAAATGAATTAAACTTTATTATTTAAATCGAAAGTTGAGGGACTCAGACAATAAGAAATTACAACGACTTAGTTGATACGAGGGCCCAAGCGATTATGACACTTGTTACGCGTGTGCCCGGGATTTCTACATATACTACAAAGTTTTTTTTCTGGTTTGTTCTTTATGTTCGACCATACCCTCTGCACAGTAAATCTGTGTCGATCGTGGATGTCCTTTTTCTCGTATTAGTGTAGGATTTGGCCGTATGACCGGTTCAGCGTCAACGACATACGAATCAATTTTATTTCCGATGGGAGGAAGCTCTTTTTCTTAAACCTTGAATACCATTTCTAGTAAGTATAACAAATCAAATAGTCTCATGTAGTGAATCCGTTAGGAAGAACAAGCAGCAATAGCGTGTGCGCATGGGTATTTGAATGTTTGAAATAATCCACACTCGCAGGTTCTTTGCCTAAGATCTACCATGTACGCATTGTTTTGTATGCATTCTAACGGCCTTGAAAATTCTGAAACACGGAATGAATGGCCTTCTCGAGAGAAGAGAGTTGCACTTATCGCATTTGAATGACACATATAAGTTTGCAATTGTTCGAGGAGGTCTGGGTGGACTTTATGGCCACCTACCATGTACTAAGTTGCTTGTCTTCCCATCATTGTAAATAGGGTAGTCAAACGATAGTAGGTCGCTTTGACAACGAAACTGATAGGCAAATATCGCACTCTCTTGAGTGCTGAGTTGACCGTCTTAGCCAAGTTCGTTGTCATGTGACCATATCGTTTACCCTCGTCATACGATCAAAGTCATTTTTCTCTCAGGATTTTGGCAAGGTAGTTCGCGCCACCTTTATTTATGGCTCTCAGTTCTTCGAACAACTGGTTTACCTCATGTATGTAATGCGACTTGTCTAGGGAAAGCCAGTTGAATAGTTAAGGGAGAAGGATACATGCAAAGATATCGTAAATACAAATGATCTAAAAGATGTACCCATTCGAAGCACCATAGCACATTCTTCTTGGTTCTTATAGTTCTGCAAGTAGTTAGCCGCAATGTGTCGTAAGCAGTAACGGTGGTAAATATGGGGAGGCTCCTAAGACCGACCCAAACGTTCTATTACCCACTTGATCATTGTGCCTCTTGTGCAACCGCCAGAAGTAAGACATATGTATATTTTCCGTAGGTTCATAAGGAAGAACACCCAAGACTCGAGATTCTTTTTTTCGACTATTGCGAAGGTTACGTGAACGGTTTTTCGATTGCCATCTTGTGCAACCGCCAGAAGTAAGACATATGTATATTTTTCGTACAACCAAGTACCGTCAATCTGAACCATCGGGTTGCAGTGTATGAATGCATTAATGCATTGCGGAAATGTACAAAATAGCCGTTTGAATTGACAAACACCTGGTACGAAACGATCATTTTTGTATGCCGAAACCATCTCAAGTTCCACAACTATTTCGGGTATGTGTTTCTACATCAAGTTTAGTCACGAGCGCAACTGGTTGTAAGATTCCTCCAATTGGCCAAACACTTTTTGTACGGCCCGCCACCTTGCATACCATGCTTTATGGTGATCATAAATGTAGTTGTGCTGATTTTTAGCTGAAGCGATATAGGTGCCAACTGTCACAAGGGGATTTGCTTTGACCATTACCATGAAGGTATCGTATAGAACGTGCACAACCAAGTTCTTGTGATCCTGACTTAAGCTACTCACGGTGCATGTATGAGGCCCTTCCAGTTTTGTGATTCTCCACAGCCCGCTCAGCATCTTCAAGGATGATACATGAACCCTCCACTTATATCCCCGGTTCTTGTGGGCGCACTCCACAATGTAGAAATCTGGTTGGGTTTTTTTCACAGTCGTCGTAACTTCCCGACGAATGTTGGAGTGCTTAATAGCTAAGAATGGGCATTTTACCCGACTCGATTGGGTTCCGACCCGACCCGATCGGGTCAGAATTTTTCATAGAAAATTCGTGTTCGGGTTGGGTTTTTTAGAGGGTAAAGTCGGGTCAGGTCGAGTTCGGGTTTAGGGTGAAAAAAATTTAACCCGACTTAGGACTAATAGTGTAATTTTCCCTTTAATTTTTTAGGGATATTCACAATAATGCTCACTCTTTAAATATTTTTTTACAATGAGGTCAATAAAATTAATTTTTTTACAATTAGGTCCTTAAAATTTAATTTTTTTAATTAAGTCCCTAAAATTTATTATTTTTTAATAGCTCGGGTCGGGTCAGGTTTGCGTATATAGTTTTTGGTTCAGGTCGGGTTTTTTCAAGTATGAGGTCGGGTCGGGTCCGGATTTGAAGTATATATTTTCAGGTCGGGGTCGGGTGGGCTAAAAACCCGACCCGTGCCCATCTCTATTAATAGCGGCCACAACCAGTTCTTTTGTCAAGAATGTCATCCCAATGGCCAGTTCACCATCAGCACGGTGGTTGTAACCGTCAATTGTTGGGTATTGTGAAAATTCCGGAACGTTCAAGGCATCTATATCAATCGTTGTGAAGTGGGATGGTGGTTGGTAATAAGAAATAGGTGTGGCCGATGCTGGAACATTGCTTTTTGCCGGGTGTTCTTCGTTGCCTTCTAAATCTTCGAAGGACCTTGCTGGAATGTTCACGTCTGTTGGGTCTTCATAGAAGGGCCCTTGCTCGTTGCCATTAGGTCCGTGTTCCCTAACCAGTTCTTCGCCATAAATATCCCCCTGACACTGGTATAGTTTTGTGCAGTCGACCGCTACCCTTTCAGATGAGCAGACTGGTCGTCGATCGCGAGACCACTCACAAGACCGCTCACAAACCGTATTACCAAGATGGGAAGCCGCATATACTTACTTCGGAGGAACGCGAACGAGAAATAGAGGTGCCTCCCCAAAACCGCCCGCCCGCACAACGTCAAGCCACCTAGAGTCAACCGACGTAGCGCGATACCAGAATGGAGCCTGAAAGCCACAGACGGCGAACTCACACTGCAGAGGCCTCGTCGTCTAGAACAGCACAAGCAGCAGATCACTCTACATCACAACGTTCGACACCAGCGCCAGGACTGACATTCATGCACTCAGCTTCGTCATCATTTCTACAGATGAGTGGTCCTGAGACGTTTCAACAGATGAGGCCTCCACCCGAGTTCTGCTTTACGGACGCCTATCGTTCCTTCATGCCGATGAGTTCATCATATGTTCCTCCAATGTTCAATGTTCCACCGTTAACAACATAGTTTGACTACAGCATTGTCGAACAGACGCCGCCGTAGAACTTGTTCTACACTGGCCCCGGTGCCAGTAGTGGTCCGCGTTTTGAGCACGATCATGGTGTCGGTGATGATGGTGCTACTGATGAGGATGACGATAGAGCACATGACGTTTGGAAGAATCTGCCACAGGATCGTCGTGCACCTAGATGCGAAACATATGGACATAGGCATCATTAGGACGAGGGGATGTATTAAAAAATTTAATTATGTTTATGCACGACTTTATTTCTAATTTTATAATTAGTAATATTTAATTCCGTCTTATTTATTTTTTTTACATAGTTTTTATAATTTATATTTAATTTTGTTCTTTTTTAGATAAAAAATAACCTACATTATTCGATTAATAAATCGAACAAGCCTATCACGCCTTTTTAAAAGCAAAACCATTCACAAAAAACAAGCTATGGAACCGTTTTCAACGCAAATTTTACTCGGTTTAAAATGGATCGAACTTGCCCATATTAGTGTCGAATGAAAGACAAGTTCCAGTACTACATACCTAAACTCAATGTTTACTAAAATTATACGATTAATAACCCCGAAATATTACTCGAACATGCCTATGGACGCTTGGTTTGCCAACCCGATTTACAAAAACTCGCTTTCTGCAGAAAGCGAGTTCCCCGCGATAAATTCAGTCGGCTCTTCAAATTCTCGAGGAACTTGCATTCTGCAGAAAGCGAGCTCTTGTTAAGTTCGTTGTTCTAAAAAGCGTTGCCACGTATGAAGAACTCGCTTTTTACAGAACGTGAGTTCGTGTCTCGCCCCAGAAAGCGAGTTCTTCATACGTGGTAGATTTAGGGGTCATTTTTTCAAATATAAGTCAACGGTAATAAATAAAAAAGGGTTTATATTTAAAAATGCCCTTTTAAATACGATTGTAATAAAAAAAAATCAATACGACACAATAGCGTATGCTTTACCGTCATTATTAGGGCATCCTATGATTGTAATAAAAAAAAAGCATATGATTTGACTTTGGAAGCATGTTCCTCTATATAATACTACCTTACTGCATGAACCCATAGCCGTTGCCTCAAATCCCCCACAAGTTCTGCTCTTTTTTCTGAACTATGGAACTCGGGAAATGGTGCAACTCGGGCACTCAAGGGCTGAGATGTAGCCCAGCCTACGCAAAAAGGCACTACAATCAGATGCTTTCGAACAATATGCTGGTGATGAGATCAAAGCTGCCTAGGTGCTGGAGAATGCTATGGAGAAAGTTGATGAGAGAAAAGAAGATGTTCGACTGTTCATCAGGTGCTCGACCGAGTGTCTCTTACAATCCGTACACATATGCCCAGAATTTTGATCAGGGTTTGATGTCTGCTGCTGATCCTGATGACCTCGCCAGGTCTTTCTCGGCTAGATTTGCTGTTCCTTCAAGGCTGTTTGACAAAACAGAGAAAATGGTGTGTCTCTGACTTTCATATACTCGTATTGCCTTTTCGTATAAAGATAGTGTTTTTTGCTTATTCTTATCCGAAAACTTTCAGCGTTGAAGAAGTTGAACCAAACCCATTCAAGCAAAATGAATCTCTAGAGCGTTTAATTTTTGGTTTCTTTAGTTTTAAGCAACATTACTGGCAATACAATGGTTAATCTACAGTTAACAAGCTTTCTTCTGTGCTCGTGCTAATAAGAAAAATATTTTAAACATGTTGAGTAGTGTGGCACACTTTGGATTATGTGTTCGATACGAATATGTTAAATATTTTTCTTTGTCTTCATGTATAAGAAAGAAATACAAGTGTTGAACATGTGTATATTTAGGATTCCTATATAGAATTAGTTATAGTTCTACTGCAATTCCAATTTCTAAACCTGTAAAAAATGAAGGCAAAAGCTGGTTTTGAGTCTGGCTAAGATCTTACACTGAAAATCTTTCTACTATCAAGCCCTTTTTTTCATATAGCTGAAATATAATTTATTTCCATTTGCTTAAATGAAATTTATCATTTTTGGATTCTTGTGGTTGGTATTTCTATTTAATAGTTTGTGACTCATCATGAGCATGGTGCAACCATATCTTCTTACATAAGGACCCAGTTGTCTCACCATTGTGCCCTTAGAAATGCATTAAAAGTGTCACAATGAATATTTCAAATACAATATCCCTATTGTTCTTTATTTTTAGGTACTCATAACTCGAGATTGTTTTTCTAAATTGAACATACTCCTGTTAGACATATTCATATTTGAAACTTACATTCAAATCCGAATAATGTACTCTCTCTCTTCGAAAAATCCCCGGAACAGTTTCCATTTTAGAGAACAGTTCATTGTCCACTGCAATTACTGTGCTTACCAGAAATTTTGATATTTTCCCCAAGTACTTTACATAGATAGATGAGCAGGAAGAGCAACAGGTAGTTGTCAAATTAATTGATGCAATAAGATATAGATGACTTTATGGTGGCCTAAACATCCACTGAGGAAATATACACATATACGTATATATATGATTCTAGGTTCATAAAACATCCAACAATAATCTGTGGGCTGCATTTATATGTTATGTTATTGTTCTGAGGCTGAATTCTTGAAACCATGGCACCCCTCTTGACCAAAAGGGAAAATGTCTTGAAAGCCTCAATTTCCAAGACTTTCAACTTTATGTTATTCGAATCCGAGAGTGGAGTATCGAGTAAAAGTATGTACCTATATCAGACATTTATGAAAACAAGTTGGAGCAACATAGCTCTCAACTACATGAGTTGAGTATGTTTGTCCAGTGACAGGAGCATGATATCAGGCATGGTCTAGCAGAGAAGGTGGCACAAAGTTCACAGAATTCTCAATAATGGTAAAGTCTTGGAGCAGTCATGCCATAAATAGGTGGTCCAGAAGAAATCCTTGCATTTGGTCCCCTTATTCCATTTAATGAAATCTCAATTCTCAAGTACCGGAGCTGTGGCTTGATCCTTAATTACTAGCCAGAGTAGGTTGCAAGATTGAGAGCTTGTAACCAACCTATATGAAATCTTTCACCAATTCCACCTGCAACACTTATTGAATCAGGTGCAACAAAAGGCTATGTTAATCTAGACTCCTCATTCTTTTTTGTGTGTGGAAAAATCAATGTCTAGCACCCATATTCGATATATATCTGGACATGGGTGCGAGAGTATGATCCTTCAAATATATTACAAAACTTAGAATCAGACACATGTCCGGCGCTCACCCGAGTCCGAATAACATAGAAAATAAACTTCCCACTTGGACATTGTGGACAAAAATGCCATTTTTCAACAAAAAAACACATGCATGAAATGGCGGCACACATTCCCTAGCACTATGCTGTACCATACCAGGATTGCCAAGTGAGAGACAAAGATAATAGCAGAAAGAAGAATATGAACTTGAGTTGAATGCTGTAAATAAACATTGAATTCCAACAAATAATTTTTTTTTTCTCAGCATCATTTGCTGAAACTGGAGAAGAATAAAATGTATCTTCTAGCAACAACAACAGAAAAGTTACAGTAGAGAAGTGCCACAAATGACCACCACTGCATAAATGCTGAAATCTGTGAAAAGTGCTCGGATTGTGTGATAGGCCGCTAACCCTCTCTCCAAAAGCACAACTGTGGCATCCCAGTTTTCTTTATTATCTTGAGATGCTGCAGGTTTCTCTTCCTCAGCCTCTCCAGAGACTCCTTTCTTGCCGAGAAACAGTCGGCCGAGCACAATGGCGAAATCGGTCAGTAAGATCATGTAAAGAGGCTTTGAGGCTACGTTGCTTTGAGCCGTGCCTATACTAAGTCCAAGCAAGGGAAAATTAATATGAGACAGAAGTACACAAAGTGATATCACTAGGGCACATAAACTGCGTGGTCTTTCAGAAGCTGTAATGCAGGAATTCAGTAGTTTTGAAGAGAATTGAATAGGTTGATTCCTGCTTGTTTTTTGGAGTGATTCGGTGTTGGTTGATGCTTTTCGGATCGATGATGTCTCAGGCTGTGATTTATCCTTTTCTCCTACAAAACGAGCAGAAGTCACGTGTTTATCGGTCCCCTTGTTCGGTAATTCAGCTTGGCTTCCACCATCTTGGGAGTTTGCACTTGATATTTCATTCATGCCACCTTGTTTAAGAGTACTTGAAGTAGAGGCTTCACTCAGTCCTACAGGTGCAGCTGCAAAAATCATATAAAAGTAAAGAAAGTGTGATGCTATCCATCTTCCATATAACATAAATAAATCACAGGTTCCTATTATGCTACTGATATTTCGGATTCGAAATTCGTCACTTTCATGGATTTTTTTTTCCAAAGCAAGACTTTCCAGTGTTGTCATTCCAGGGTCTACAATGGCAATAAAAACCAGTTATACAAGACAAATCCTGCAATAGTAATTGATACCGAGCGATGAGTCGGTTCATGTTAAAGCAATGCTCTTTTGATTACAGGAACAACCCTCTTTGATGCTCTTAGAACCAGGTACCGTACCGGAAATCACATATAGCTATAACTCAAACACTTGAATCAAAACGAGTAATAATCGTCGGAATCTGGAGAAGGAAGAAATCTATACAAGTAGTTGTATACAGAGTCAAGAACAACCTCTGATATACATGATTCTAACATATTAGACCAAACAAAAGATGGTGATTTCATCATTAAGGAATGATGCATTGCACACATTGCGTACCACTGATATTCTGAGACTGATTGGCTTGCGGTGACTGATCATCGTCGCAGAAGAATGCCTTACGGTCGATGCTTTCTTTCTTTACATCTGTCAGAAAACAGGTCACTAAGTCTATAAGCATGATCTTGAAGATTCAATGAACAAACTTGACAATGTGAGGTTGTTTAGCAGATTTGAGTGTGATTAATCTAAAACAAAAGGGGTTACCGGTAGAAGATGGATGGTCTTGGGGGCGTGCCGACCGGATCTGAGACATCCGGTTCAACCCTTTATCGGCATTTCTCCTCTTCCTTTCCTCTTTCTCGCTGCCCGTTTCCATCTCTTTCCCTCTATCTGCTTCTGATTGTTTCTTTCTTTGAGCCTTTCAAAAAAAATGTATGTCAGTTAATTCTGTTAGGAATTTCAGGGAAACGCTGTCGCTTTTATTGTTACCCCCCTTTTTTTCTCTCCCTTTATTTGTAAAACATCCACGACATCAACTTTGTCCAATCCCACATCGCCAGGGACGGAGCCCGTATTTAGAGTGACAAACTATAAGTGTTTGAAAGTAAGGAGAATAAATTCATAAATAAACTAATTTTTAAAGAAATTTAAATAAAGGGGCAAAATTAATTACTCCAACCCTTGTAATTCCGTCCCTGCACATTGCTAACCGATGAGAGTCTATAAAGCACTGAGCCTTGTAAACACGAAGCTATCTGGACCAGCCAACTTACTTACCTGGACGGGGTCAATGCGCGATCATGAAGGCTTATGGCCTAGGGTAGTAACCTCCATTGCACTTGGGAGGGGTGCGATGTTTAGGTTCACTCTGGTCATATGACCTGAATTTGAATAGCGTAGTTTGTAAGTGTGTGACACAAATTCTTTGATTGAATTAGAATGTGCTCAAAGTAGTTCTTTCTTTTTTTATTACCAAAAAATAGCTCTTTCTATTTTGTTGATCAAATTAATGAAAAGAAAGATGATGTTATGACAAAAAAAACTGATGGAAAAAAAATATTAAAGTCAAAGAGAGAAAGTTTATTCATTGTTTCCCTTGATATCCAAACAAACTTGTTTGGGTCCTTCATATAAGGATCAAACCTTCAAAACAATCTTGTAGGGGGTCAAACCTTTTCAAATTATGCTTAAATGTCACTTTTTATTACACGTGGCAAAGATTGATTGGACCACGTAGTATATTTTTAACAAAACATCAAGGTCAAGGGCTAATGTGAAAAATTAAAAAAATGAAAAATCTGCCAACGAGGAAAGAAACGATGACGTGAAAAATAAAAAAAAAATTGGCAAATTAGCGTTGCTGTTAATTTTTTAACAGTAGTGACCAAAACGATAACGAAATAAATATTTTTATCGAAAAATATAAATAATTTGGTGATCAAAACAGAAAAATATAAATAGTTTGGTGACCTCCCGTATAGTTTTTCCTTTAAAAAAATAAAATTATCCAGTAAAATATCCTACACATTTTACTAGATCATATCATATCCATGCTCTTCAACATTATAGCTAATGCTAAATTATAAAGATGAATAATTACCTTCCTCACCCCTAAGCTCCAAACTTGTGGCAATTCTTCCTCACCAATCCATGGTGTCTAAGGACAAAAATTCATCAATCTTATCAGCCCCAACCAAATGGAAAAAGCTGACCAACAAAATGGACTCACTAGGACGAATTTTTGAGTTTAATTGTTTCATTCACAACATTAAAATTAAGACGATTGATTTTACTTAAGAGATATAATACCTCATCATACTAAATTAATTGATTATTTAAGTGGGGGTATTTTTTTCATCTGTGCAATCTTCTATCACCAAACCCTAAATAAATCTATGCGTGAAATGCTTACAAACCCTAAATAAATCTATGCGTGAAATGCTTACAAACCCTAAATCAGGATTCAAAATAGATTTTTTTAAAAAAAAAATTGAAATTAATTTTAAATTTTAGAACTTATCAAATGATGTGCTTACAACCTATGCGTGAAATGCTTACAAACCCCTTAACCAATATTATAACTTGAGCGTGTGATTATGATTTACTTTTATATCTAAATCGTAAAAATTTATAATTATTTTTGACAAAACTTAAATCTAATCTTTATTAAAGGGGAAGGGAAAGTAGAGTAGTGTTCCTAATGATTTTCGAACTCATAACTTACGAGAATATAAGGAAACAAAGATAAACAACTTGACCAACCGACCAAATGTGCTTGCTAAAAAAAATCTACAAATTAATCAATAAATAAACCAAACAATTAAATTACAAAATGGAGTATGAAAAGTATCTTTAACCTCGCAAACATTATACCTACGGATATGGTGAGCATCTGATCGCGTCGAGTAGAGTCGAGTCAATTTTTTTAAGTTATTCAAGTTAACGCATCATATTTTCCAATTCAAACTTTATTTAATTTTTTTTTGATTCAAGTCGAGTTTATGAAATTCGAGTCGAGTTCGAGTTCGAATCAAGTTTTCGAGTTCCTATACAAATTTAATTGTAATTATTTGTCATGTTATAGTACAATTTAATTCCAATTTAAACGACTTTCTTTAATCATTTAAGATATGCACATATATTCTGTCACATTTTTTATACTCGATTCGAACTTAAAAATCAATCCACTAATTACTAAAAATTTCGAGTTATTCAAATTCTATTTTACAACTCAAACTTTATTTGAAATTTTTTTCAAGACGAAAATTTCAGTTTTTTCGAGTCGAGTTTTGCTCACCCCTACATATGAATCCCTTAAGTATCGTTATCAAGTCAGTGGCAGAACTTGGCAATAAAGTTTGAAGGTTAAATTAAT
Source organism: Hibiscus tridactylites (assembly GCA_958450335.1). Taxonomy (NCBI): domain Eukaryota; kingdom Viridiplantae; phylum Streptophyta; class Magnoliopsida; order Malvales; family Malvaceae; genus Hibiscus; species Hibiscus tridactylites. Next base: position 69,945,502 of record OY288285.1, on the reverse strand, counting down.
AAGAGGTTTAAACTAAATTTTTTCTTAAAATATTTGATGTTTAACTAGAATTTTTGAAAGACTTAATAAGAAAATTTAAAAATTATAGGAGAGATTTAATTAAAAATATTTAAAAAAATAAAAAATATGAATTTTAAAATTTTTGAGGGACTCAAATTAAAATTTTTGAAAAATTTAAATAACTAAATTCTATTTTTTTAGAATTTGAGAAAGGTCGTAGCCTCTACTGTCTCTAGCACGTTCCGCGAATATCATGCATAAACTAATCCAAAATAATGCTCCAACAAAAATACACCCACTCAAACAAATTATTTTAATTAACGAACAAAATTGGTCCAAGTAATATGTTTCTACTTTGAGTCCTTATATATACAGAAAATTTCAGTCGGGAGACTCATCCACCACCACCAAATATGCATCGCAAATTAACTCGAATTAATTATGACAAAACCTTAAAAAATTGAAGAAACCTAAAGAAATAATTTTAATTAGTTTTGAAATTATCTCATTCTATATACTATTATTTTTGGGAATATAAATTAAATCTCAATGGGTCTTTTTCATTTTCAACTATGATGGGAAAAGACATCATTGCCCTCATTCAGGCAAAAACCAAGCTTCCATTCTTCACTTCGCCTATAAATTCCAAGCCATGCTTACTTTGTTCTCCACCAAAATATTTTGCCAAAAATTAGGAAGGAACAATAAATATGGGTGTAAACTCCAACAGCTTCCAAGGTTTGTCTAACAATGGTGGAAGTGGAACTGCAACAACAACAACAACAACTGTGAATGTTTCAACAGCAGCTGAGGCAACAATGGAGATACACAGTGTTTGTCTGCCACCAAAGAAATCCACTTTCCAGAAGCTAAAACACAAGCTTTCTGAGATATTTTTCCCTGATGATCCTCTCTACAGATTCAAGGACCAAACATGGTGTAAGAAACTGGTTCTGGGGCTTCAGTGTTTGTTCCCCATATTACATTGGGGCTCTCACTATGATCTCAATCTGTTTAGGTCTGATATCATTTCTGGTCTCACCATTGCTAGCCTTGCAATCCCACAGGTAACTCATGCACCCAAAATCACAATATATTTGTTGCCCCAAATTTTCATGTTCCTTAAACTATATGATATGATCCTCCAAATATATAAAAATCTTGAAAAATAATCAAAGATATTCCTATCGAATATATACTCGTGATTCGAGTAACATAGTCTCTTTCTTTCTCTGTTCGTGATTTTTTCATGGTCTTATCAGATAAATGGGAAAATAGTGGACAAGTTTCTGAATATATTCCATATTCTTTTGGATCATTAGAGTGGCTAATCTTTTAAAAAAAATTATCAGTGAAATAAGTAAGTGTGACTTGCGTGAACTGGAATTTTGTTTTTATAGATTTTAATAAAGATATAAATTTGTTTTTATTATTGTCATGTTCTTTATACTAAAAAACAAAAAATATATTGGTTCTGTCTGAATATGATTTTTGTTCTCAAATAGTCAATCCTCATGTGAAACTCAATGTCTTGTTGTGGTAGGCATTATGTTTTCAATCAAGATCATTTTTTTTTATCAAATTGTTCATTCTTTTAGCAAGAAACAAGGAATGGTGATCTATTTTGTTTCTTTGTTGGACTGCAGGGAATCAGTTATGCAAAACTTGCGAATTTGCCACCTATTGTCGGACTATGTTAGTACCGGAACAAGAACGATTATCGTCTAGTTGAATTCGATTACGGATAAATGCAAATAAGATTGACTTTTCCATTAATCTTATGCAGATTCAAGCTTTGTTCCTCCATTGATTTATTCAGTCCTGGGGAGTTCTAAACATCTTGCTGTTGGTCCAGTGTCCATTGCATCCTTAGTAATGGGCACAATGTTGAGTGAAAATGTGTCCCCTGTTGATGACCCTATTCTTTACCTTGAATTGGCCTTCACTGCCACCTTCTTTGCTGGTTTGTTTCAGGCATCTTTGGGGTTTTTAAGGTATTTGTTATTCGTATTCGACACTTACACCGCCGGAATCTGACATTATATTGAAGTAGTGTTTTGATGGGTTCTGACTCATGATTTACAGATTAGGGTTTGTGATCGATTTTCTGTCGAAGGCGACCCTTGTTGGATTCATGGCTGGTGCTGCAGTCATTGTATCACTACAGCAGCTGAAGGGACTGCTTGGAATTGTTCATTTCACTGCCAAAATGCAATTGATTCCTGTATTGACCTCTGTATTTCATCACAGAAAAGAGGTAAGTGCTTTCACTTATATAATATTTTTGAACCACTTATGTCCGAAATTCGTATCCGACTCATATTTGGATACGAATAGGGAATATAATCCTCTTAAGGACTCTTTAAATTCATGCATACTTAAGTTGGACATGAACTAATATCCGACACTCACACTCGAATTTCCAAACCATTTGTTTGATATACTATGGAAGAAAAGTTCCAATGTGGTTAAATTTGGTTGAATTTTTATACAGTGGTCCTGGGAAACTATTGTAATGGGATTCAGCTTCCTGTTGTTTCTGTTGACAGCAAGGCATATTGTAAGTATCTCTATTTTACCTGAATGCTATGATTCCATTGCTTAAAAAATCAGAACACTGTACTTTAATCATGATATTTTTTTCAAAATTAAACTGAACTGAAATGTTATAACCTGCAGTTTTCTCTTTAAAGTTTTGATGTTTCAAACATTTGACGCAGAGCATGAAGAAGCCGAAGCTTTTCTGGATATCGGCAGCCACCCCATTAACATCAGTGATTCTCTCAACCCTTTTGATCTTCTGCATTAAATCAAAAGCTCATGGAATTTCAATTGTAAGAACTTATACTATGATTCTACTATATACATATATATAACATCTTTTAGAAAAAAATGTTCACCAAATCTAACTTTTTTCTTTCACAGATTGGCCACCTGCAGGAGGGTTTGAATCCACCTTCATCCAACATGCTATACTTTAGTGGCCAGTATCTGGCTTTAGCTATAAAAACTGGCATTGTCACTGGGATCCTATCACTCACTGTAAGTTTACCAGCTCCGTCATCGGTTGTATTTGGAGGATTGTATCTCGTACATATATCGGGATATGCATCGAACACTTATGCTAGACATTAATACTCTAGAAAATGCAAAGAGTCGGAGTAACATAATACCGATTTGTTGTGTAAAAACTTTTGTAGGAAGGTGTTGCAGTGGGGAGGACATTTGCTTCTCTGAATAACTACCAAGTCGATGGAAACAAAGAAATGATGGCTATCGGTCTCATGAACATGGCTGGTTCTTGCACTTCATGTTATGTTACAACAGGTGACCGCTTTTTCACATCCGACTTCATATTAACTTATGTAACCGAGACTCTAGTGTTTGTATGAACTATATGAGTATTTGTCCATCTTAAGTTTCTCATGTATTTGTAGGATCGTATAGGATGCAAATACTTGAACGAAAAACGAAACATTGAAGCAACATAATAGATTGTAACCTAATATAACTTCCTTTTTTTCAGGATCATTTTCTCGGTCTGCAGTGAATTTCAATGCCGGTGCACGAACGGCGGTCTCGAACATCGTATTAGCGACAGCGGTGTTGGTGACTCTGCTGTTTCTGATGCCACTGTTTTATTACACCCCGAATGTGATCTTAGCAGCCATCATCATAACAGCAGTGATAGGGCTTATTGATTATGAGGCTGCTTACAAATTGTGGAAAACCGACAAACTCGATTTCTTGGCCTGCATCTGTTCCTTCTTTGGAGTTCTTTTCATTTCTGTTCCTCTAGGACTCACCATTGCAGTAAGCCATCTCCTAGTTTAGCAATTATAATAATTTTGGTTGGAATCTAATGATTTGGCCCGAAAATGCAGGTCGGAGTGTCTGTATTCAAGATCCTGTTGCATGTAACCAGGCCAAACACTGTACTATTGGGAAACATTCCGGGAACACACATATACCGAAGCCTCAACCGGTACACAGAAGCTTCAAGGGTTCCTTCATTTCTCATTCTGGCCATTGAATCTCCAATATACTTTGCAAACTCAACTTATCTGCAAGAAAGGTAATTTCCCGAATGTGTTCGAGTCTTGGAGAGCAAGGCAAAGGTTTGTCTGACTGAATGCTTATTCTATTTGTTTAAAGGATGTTACGATGGATTCGAGAGGAGGAAGAAAGTATTAAGGCAAACCATGAAAGCAGATTGAAATGTATCATTATTGACATGACTGGTAAGTTTTCCAATACTATTCCCAACAACTTCCTACTGTATTTAGCTAAAACAGTACTGTATTGCAATATTCTCAGCTGTGACAGCCATAGACACAAGTGGAATCGACATGGTATGTGAACTAAACAAGATGCTGGAAAAAAGATCTCTTCAGGTAAATGATTGGCCACCCGATGAATTTTTCGATCTTTGTTTCGGTTTCGAGAATTGAGAGGAAGCTGATATGGTTAAATCTTGCATGGATGAAGCTTGTTCTGGTAAATCCTGTGGGAAGTGTGGTGGAGAAAATGCATAAATCACATGTCTTGGATTCATTTGGAACAAACTCATTGTATCTCACAGCTGGGGAAGCAGTGGATGACATTTCAGCTTCATGGAAGCCTCAGCCATGAATGACATTGTAGGTAAATACAGAGGACTGTTGTTTTTAACCTTTTTTTAATTTATCCAGAAAACCAAATCAATTAAACATTATGTTTTTTGTTTAATGGAGAAATCAAAATTATGTTCTTAAAATTTTGATGTGATTTTGGGTTTGATTTTAATGTATAATTTTGTGTCGATTTTTTTGGTGCAGATTGGTATCTAATATCTCTTATTCAATCTTGAAATTCGGTCGAATTTGATCGTCAAGATGATTCCATTTAATTCTATTATTTTATATATAAAAATTAAAAATTATTACAACAATAATGATATCAACTGAGCTAACAATTATTTTAGTAGGTTGAATGATAAAATATTGTAAAACATAGTTTTGATGGGAAAAAAGGAAATTAAAGAAAGGAAAGATTAAAACAAGGCATAATATTAAAATTGGCCCTAACGTTTGACTAAATAGTCACTTTGGCCTTTATTCTTGTTTTTGAAGTAATTTAGCTCTCAACATTTAATTTTAGGTTAAAATAACCCCTCTAAGAATGAAAAATGTTAGTTAACTAACGATAAACAACTTAAAATGGCTTTACAGAAAACCAAATCAATTAAACATTATGTTTTTGTTTAACAGAGAAATCAAAATTATGTTCTTAAAAAGGGTTTAATGTGATTTTTGGTATTTGATTTTAATGTATAATTTTGTGGTTAGATTTGATCATCAAGATAATTTCATTTAATTCTATCATTTTATATATAAAAATTAAAAATTATTACAACAATAATGATATCAACTAAGATAATAATTAGCTTAGTAGGTTGAATGATTGATGGAAAGAAGGAAATTAAAGGATGGAAAGATTAAAACAAGACATAATGTCATGTCAAAAATGTCTCATAACGTTTGACTGAATAGTTATTTTGGTCTTTATTTTTTTTAAGTAATTTAACTCTCAACGTTTCATTTTGGGTTAAAATAGTTCCTCCGTGAATAAAAATTATTAGTTAATTAATGATAAACAACTTGAAATGGCTTTACAAAAAATCGTATCAATTAAACATTATGTTTTTGTTTAATGGAGAAATCAAAATTATGTTCTTAAAATGGGTTTGATGTGATTTTTGTTACTTGATTTTGGGTTTGATTTTAATGTATAATTTTGTGTCGATTTTTTATGTGCAATTTAGTATCTAATATCTCTTATTTAATATTAAAATTTAGTCGATTTTGATCGTTATGATGGTTTCATTTAATTCTATCATATTATATATAGGATTAATATCCTATACACTGGCGGTGGAAACTAAAAGTTTCCACAAGCGCCTTGATTTTAGGGTTTAGGGAGTTAGTTTAGGGTATAGGGTTTAGGGGTTTAGGTGTAGGGTGTTAGAATTTAGGGATAGTTGTTTCAATTTAAGGTTTAGGGTTATAATTTAGGGTTTATAGGTTAGGGTTTAGTTTTTAGGGTAATATGGTGAGGATTTAGGTTTTAACCTATAAACCCTAAATTATAACCCTAAACCTTAAATTGAAACAACTATCCCTAAATTCTAACACCCTACACCTAAACCCCTAAACCCTATACCCTAAACTAATTCACTAAACCCTAAAATCAAGGCGCTTGTGGAAACTTTTAGTTTCCACCGCCTGTGTATAGAATATTTATCCTTATATATATATATATATATAAATCAAAAATTATAACAATAATGATATCAACTGAGCTAATAATCACTTTAGTAGGTTGAATGATAAAAAATAGTAAAATATAATTTGGATAAGTTTTCTATACACAGGCGGTGGAAACTGAAAGTTTCCACAAGCGCCTTAATTTTAGGGTATAGGGAGTTAGTTTAGGGGTTTAGATGTGGAGGGTTATAATTTAGGGATAGTTGTTTCAATTTAAGGTTTAGGGTTATAATTTAGTGTTTATAGGTTAAAACCTAAATCCTCACCATATTACCCTAAAAACTAAACCCTAACCTATAAACCCTAAATTATAACCCTAAACCTTAAATTGAAACAACTATCCCTAAATTCTAAACCTCCACACCTAAACCCCTAAACCCTATACCCTAAACTAACTCCCTAAACACTAAAAGTAAGGCGCTTGTGGAAACTTTAAGTTTCCACCGCCAGTGTATAGGATATTAATCCATATAATTTTTGATGGAAAAAGAAAATTAAAGAAAGGAAAGATTAAGACAAGGCATAATGTTAAAATGTCTCTAACGTTTGACTGAATAATTACTTTGGCTCTTATCCTTTTTTTGAAGTAATTTAGCTCTTAATGTTTCTTTTTTGGTTAAAATAACACATCCGTGAATGAAAACTGTTAGTTAATTGACAATAAATAACTTGAAATGATTTGACAAAATGACACGTGAGTAGAATTTTTTTATATTATATATATTTTTTTAAAATTATTTTTGACACGTCGTTTCAAGCTATTTACCGTTGGTTGACTAACAATTTTCATCCGTAGAGGCCCATTTTGACTCAAAATGAAACGTTAAGGGCTAAATTGCTTAAAGAAGTATGGGGCAAAATAACAATTCAGTCAAATGTTATGGACATTTTTTGGCATTATGCCTTAAAACAATGTACAATGACAATATGAGTTAATTGCACCACAAGTTTCCAAACTCATTCTAAATGAGTTCCCAAACTTTTAAATATTTTAATTTCATCTTTAAACTAGGACTCTCATTCTAAATTGATCAAAGTTTCAGTTATACCCCAAAGTATGACTCTCATTCTAAATTAATCACCAAACGTTTAAACGTTCCAATTTCATCACCAAATTATCATTTATTCCACATCAAATTATTCTACGATTCACATCAACGTTTTCATGGAAGTCAAAAAACTTTTATATGTTTTGTTAATATGAGATATGATTAACATATATTTTGATAATTTGAAGATTAAATTGGTCAAAAAAACTTAATTAATTCAATTTTTTTTGTTCAATAACTTAAGGGTTAACTACTGGAATAGTCACTTATGTTTTTCACAGTACAGAGTTGGTCACCGATTTTGAAAAACGACCAATAAGGTCACTTACGTTTTTGAGGCGTAAACTTTTGGTCACTCAGCCGTTTGTTGCCGTTAAACACTGACGGATAAGGGTAAATTACTGCAATGGCCATTAAAGTTTATCTCATGTACATTTTTGCTCCCCAATTTAAAAAAGTAAACATTATGGTCACTAATAAAAATGTTTCTTTATAATTTCACCCTTAAATTTTTAAAAATTTATTTTTCAACCCTAAAACTTTACAATCAATTAGTACAATAATATTATAAATGCTTAGATGAAAAATAGGTGCCCAAAGTATACTCTTTTTAAACTTAGGTGCCCAAATTACTCCTATTTAATAATTAAACTTTCAAATTGCTCCTATTTTTACTCTGAATTATTATTATTATTATTATTATTATTATTATTATTATTATTATTATTATTATTATTATTATTATTATTATTATAACATGTCATGCCATTTTATCATTTTTAAATTAAAAATAATAACCGGTCACCTAAAGTTGTACCTATAAAAACTTTGGACACCAATTTTTACAAAAAAATACTTTAGACACCTAAATTATTTTAAAAAACTAATATTTTTTAAAATATTTTAAATTTAATAATAATAAAAATAATTTTATTTTAAAATTATTTTTAATTTAAAAATAATAAGAAATGACATGACATGTTATAATAATAATAATAATAATAATAATAATAATAATAATAATAATAATAATAATAATAATAATAATAATAATAATAATAATAATTCAGAGTGAAAAATAGGAACAATTTAAAAGTTTAGTTATTAAATAGGAGCAATTTGGGCACCTAAGTTTAAAAAGGGTATACTTTGGGCACCTATTTTTCATCTAAGCATTTATAATATTAATGTACTAATTGATTGTAAAGTTTTAGGGTTGAAAAATGAATTTTTAAAAATTTAAGGGTGAAATTATAAAGAAACATTTTTATTAGTGACTATAATGTTTACTTTTTTAAATTGGGGAGCAAAAATGTACATAAAATAAACTTTAATGGCCATTGCAGTAATTTACCCTTATTTTTTCGTTGCCAGGTCAGCAATCCGTCAGTGTTTAACGGCAACAAACGACTGAGTGACCAAAAGTTTACGCTCCGAAAACGTAAGTGACCTTACTGGTTGTTTTCCAAAATCAGTGACCAACTCTGTACTAGGTGAAAACATAAGTGACTATTGCAGTAGTTAACCCATAACTTAATTAAATCGATTTCTTGATTCGAAAGTTTAATTAGGTGAAAAAAATTCTCAACCTTAATTGACTTTTTTTTCCCCAAAAGTTCAAGCCCTCGTTATATCTTAAAAAAACATTTTTTTGGATAAATGAAAAAACAAAAAAAGGAAAAAGAAATATAAAAACCCTGGTGCTGTGGCGGATGCTGCTGCCATTTCCATATCCAACCTCATTATATATATATATATATATATATATAAATAATTTTTATTTATAATTTCAAACCTCCTTTCGGATCTCTCTATCACTAGGGTTTTGCCTCTGCTCTTTTCGTAAGTCGCAAATCCATTCTCCCTTCTGTTCTATCTTAATCTTGAATCACTTTCCTTTTATTTTTGTGATTTCTTCTTTTTATTATTTATTGTATCTTAATTTTCTCCTTTTTCTGGCATTAAGAAATGATGTCTGCAATTTTTTTCTTTCATTTTTGCATTCTTGATTACCCATTTTGGGGCAAACATCAGATTCCCGTTCTTGTAGCTTTTGTAAACGAAAGAGAACTGCGATAATATAGCAACAAATTAACCCCTTTAATTTTCTGTCTCTGCTTTAGCTGAAAGAGTGTCATTTTTATATTAGGTATTGATGTTTAAGCAGGGGAAAATATTCTTAACTTTGCATCTGTTTTAGCTTAAACCCTTAGTTCTGGGCTTTACACGCCAAGAACTCGGGTTTCTCCCCTCTTTTTCAACCCCCAAAAGTTTTTTTATATGATAATGAAAAGAGTTTTCCCTCCTATTTTCAAATTGTTTGGTTCTGTTATCGAATCTGTCATTAGTTATTTTTCTGTTTGATTTTGTGTTGAATCTTCGAATGTCCTGATACAAGTGCTAGTTGGCCAAATTCTCCTTTCAAACTTCAGGATTCATTGTTTGATTCTTTTTTATATGCTCCTTCATGTTTTCTTTTCCATTTTATTTTATATATTTTGGGTGTTTTTATAGATAATAAGTAGTTTGAGGGAAAATGTAATTCTTAATTCTAAGCTGAAGAACAGAAAGTAAAATGCATAGGAAATGTCATAAGTGGTGGGCAGTGGGAATTAAATTGATCAAGGATTGCTTCATTCTTTTTTCCTATATGGTTTTTAGTTTTCTATGATGTAAGTTGAAGAAAGGGTATTTGTTCAAGATTTATTGAGCACTTGACTTGTCTATTATTTTGAAGATTACTGCTTCACGCTTAAGGGTTTACTGTGCAGACAGATTCCTTTGTCCAGTAATGTAATATGCAATTTGATATCATCATGGAGTTTAGGTTGTACAAATTCTGTCTCTTTCCTTCAAAAAATGTATATACCATGGTTTCTTCTCTTCTTCTTTTTTTCCGGGAAAGGGGTTGCTTTTATCCCCCCTTCCATCTTCTTAATTTAGTACCTATTTCATTCCTGGTTCAATGTTTTCTCCAGTTAAATATTGTATGCTACCATGTGGTGGCAACATTAGTGAGGGATTGCTATATGTTGAAATCATCTTGTACAGTTGTTTGCTGACACTGATGAGTAACAAACTGTTATAAGAAGTCAAATTGCCTGCACATTGGGATTAAGTTGTAGAAAGATTGCACTTGCCATACCTGTATTTATGCTTGAGGGTTCTTCCCTGAAGGACATTGGTTTTTATTGCAGTAATCAGTCAGCCTTATAAGTAAACCATACAATATCGTTGCCGAGTTAATAGAGGCGAAACTTAATTAATGAGTGTGAATGGCATTTACAGGTTATGCAGTCAGTGTATTACTGATCATTATTTTTTTGTAGTCTCTGCACAATGATGCTTCTGTGTTCTAATGTGATCAATTAGGGTGCTTGGGGTATTTTCTTATTTACTTAACCTTTTGCTACTCTGAACATTCAGTGGATTTATGCATTTTCCCCTTAGCTTACTTTTTTGCTCGGAATAATTTGAAGACAAGAGTTGTTAATTAGCTGAAGACATTCTTTCCATTTGATTGGTGATTATTGCCTTTTTGTGCTCTTTCTATATTTCTGTTTGCTTGAAAATTTTAATTTTCGTTTGAATTTATATTTATCTTAGTGTTCTATTTCCCAATTGGGTGATGGACTTGCTCCATTCATATGTTTTAATGAGTTTTCTTGCTGAAATCTGGGCATAAGTTGTCTGTTTGTATGTAAATATATGTAGCTGTCATTTTTGTACGTGAACGTATGTTCTATGCTCTTGCTACCGGTCCACTTTTGTGGTCTGGTGAGAAACTATAATATTTTTTCTGATTATTTCATTGGCTATATCTTTTCTGATGATCTTCAGATATCCTATCTTGAACAAAAAAAGATCCTCGAGTTTCAGTTTATTGACTTCGTGCTGCAATGGGGGATGCAGAAAATGCCCTTCCACCCTCAAAGAAGAGGGCTGCTGGAAGAGAAATTTCTCGGGATAATCCGGGCCTCGATGACGAAGAAGATTCTTCTGAACAAGAGACTGGAACGTTTAAGAAGGCTAGTGAAGAAGTGTTGGCAAACAGACGAATAGTCAAAGTTCGCAGAAACCAAACCACTTCAACTGCCTCACCCAATCCTTTTTCTGGAATTCGCTTAGTCCCTCCATCTGGACAAACTGTTGCTCCTGCTGCACCTAGTTCAGCCCATGAACCTGGCACAACCACCACTCAGGTTACAGTTGATGCACTAATTGCCAATGAGAAAGAGGTTTCTGAAGATGGGAAAAATGACACTAACAAATCTGAAAAGAGTGAAGATGGAAATAATCTTCAGTCAGAGAAAAAAACTGACGAAACAGAGTCTGAGCATGCAAGTAAGAAGGATGAGCCAGTTTTCGATGCTGTTGCTGATAAGGGAAGTGTCGAGGATAAGAACAGTGATGTTGTAAAAGAAGAAACTCAAAAGGAGACCAATGATGAAAAACTGACTGGAGGTGTTGAGACTAAGGATGAAGATAAGAAAGATGACAAGACTGCAAGTGCTGATAACAAAGATAATAGTGAAAATGCAGATTCAGCTGCAGAAGGTGCATCATTGAGTTCATTCCAACAGCTTTCTAGTAGCCAGAATGCCTTCACAGGACTCGCTGGCACTGGATTTTCTGCTTCTTCGTTTTCCTTTGGATCTACTACAAAGGATGGTGGTACGGGTTCATTTGGTTTTGGTCTTTCAACAAATGGGAACTCTTCCCTCTTCAACACATCAGGGACTTCAATTGTTTCTAAGAGTGAGGGAACTGGTTTTCCTGCCATGCAGGAGGTTCCGGTTGAGACAGGAGAAGAGAATGAGAAAGTAGTATTCTCTGCTGATTCTGTGCTGTTTGAATTTATAGATGGAGGTTGGAAAGAGCGTGGGAAGGGAGAACTTAAGGTGAATGTCTCAACAACTGAGGCTGAAAGAGCCAGGCTGCTCATGAGAGCTAGAGGAAATTATAGATTGATTCTAAATGCAAGTCTTTACCCGGATATGAAGCTGACAAATATGGACAAGAAAGGTATCACTTTTGCCTGCAAGAATAGTACCAGTGAAGAGAAAGATGGGCTGTCTACATTCGCATTGAAGTTCAAGGATGCTTCCATAGTCGAAGAGTTCCATGTAGCTGTAATGGCACACAAGGGTAGCAACGCCACTGCTCTGAAAACACCCGAAAATTCCCCTAAAGCGACGGAAGCTTGAAAGGTATCTCCCTTAGATCTGGTCCATCTTGAACTTGTCATTTGCAGTTGTCCTCCTGTGTTACGGAAGTACCGTTGCTTGAGCATGCTTTAATTATCCCTATGCTCTTATATGCAGCAGAGTTCAAGTCAACCGAGACCAATCCAATCCGTTTTTGATTGTTACAAATTGTGTATGTAGGAGAGTCAATAGAGACCAATCCAATCCTTTTATCGGTTGTCATAAACTATGTAGCCTGCTGGAGAATGTTTCGGCCTTTTCTTTTTCATGGTGTCAATTATGGAATTAAACGTCATGATCTGCCAAGCGGTCGAGATATGCAACATTAGCTTACTGTTTACTATAGCCGTGCCATTGATATGGGATGGATAGTGGGAGTGCAGTGTCATATATTTTCCATATTTGTACTAGTAAAAGTGCGGATTTAATGAATGTTTCAATTTTCTCCTTGCTGCGGAGCTTCAACTTCTTTTTGTAGTATGTGTCTAACGCTTATGACTGCCTTGTATTCGGACATACTTGTGCATGTATGATAAGTATATACACATTCAAGTAAGGTAGATGCATGCATGATATTGTCTGCAAATCTCATCTGTTTTCGATGAAACGAGGCGCAATTAGTTTATGATTAGATGCGTATACAAGTTATATGTAATTGAAAGTTGCTTTGGTTTGGTTTGGAAAAAATGTATACGATTTTCTTATGGTTGAGTTCAGCTTGAGCTAACGCATAACTGACTGAATTTAAGTATATTATTTTTTTTTACTATATTTGGTGAGCTCAATCTACTTTGTAGGGTGAGATTGGTTTAGTTTAGCTTAATACGGTTCGGTTCTTAGTTTTTATATATTATTTTGGTATTGATTTTTTATTTTCTTTTGATAAAGTAACTATTTTTTGGTTGATAAAGTTTCAGAGCTTTTTCATATTGTTTTTAGAAAATAAATGCATCACGTCACTTACATGTCCTAATTTGAAATAATTCGAAATAACGATAGTTTCTACAAGTAGACGGCTTTAAGGTCATGAATTAATGAGCATGTTTTATTAGTATGTAAATTGTTTAAAAGTGAAGTGGTTCTTTCTGTCGATCTATCACATTTGTCGGTTATTGAGCTTATAGACAATAATGTAAAGTGCGACTAGTGGTTAAAGAGTGTTAAGAGAGGGTAGTGTCAAACTTTTTTTAATACAAAGAGTTAATTTATTTAATTATATTAAAATTAAGACTAAATTGATAGAATATATAAACTTTAGGGATTAAATTGTTATTATATCATGTCAAAATCTCGAATTGATGCTGTTGCCGCTATCGGTAGTTTTATTGAATCTCACCAAAGTCGTCGTCGGAGGCCACCGGCCATTTACCCCATCACCTCATTGCTAGAATTAATTGACGTCGTGTCAAACGTCGAGCGAAAGTAAAATACTACAACAACTTCATTCGAGTGATTCACGATGAACGAAGGTCGACCGGACGACAAACAATGTATGAGTCTTTCAACAATATGAGGACGTTTCATTTTGTAGCTGACATCATGGTCATGTATCATGCGTTCATTGGTTAAAATATTTTTTTACTCTTTGGTCAAAAAAAATTTCTTTTATTTTAGGCATTATTTTGATCTCAAAATAACTTTGAGCACTTAATTTGGTCGAAGTATAGTTTGGATACTTACATTAAAATAGATATAATTTAGACATTGATATTAATTATATTTTGAATTAATTCAGTATTAAAAAAAGAGAGCATATTTTGACATCTCATGTTTACAAGAAGCTACACCATTAAACTCCCACTTTCATCAAAATGAAAACCATTTCCAAGCTGTACAGCCTTATTATTATTCAGAACCCCATAATCAGAGGCTCCGAGGAGTATTCGAAACCATCACCACCCATTATCTCTTTCCACACCATGGAATCCACTTGCTGCTCTGGTCCCTTCCTTTGCTTCCCATGGATTCCAGTGCTGTTTGCTTGGGATTTGGGATCCCATTCCCATGCCAGATTCCCAAGACTCAGAATCTGGAATGATCTGGGGAGCCCTGAATGAATCCATGCAGGTGTGGGTGCCAATATATGTGCTCTCATACATTTGGGGCTCATTTTCCATTCCTTGGACTTGTTTCATGGCCCTGCAACCCTGACCATACTTGCGTGTGCACCTGAAGTAACTCCTTGGGTGCTTAGAATTGAGTATCTTCTTTTGCCCGTACTTCCTCCAGGCATGACCATCTTCCATTGTAGCTGAAACAACTGTCCATGTCTCAGCTCCCCTCCTGCAACCAACAACATCCCAATTAGTACAACTCTATGTATGCATTGAACATCATAGCATTAAGCATGTATAATGAACATTGAACATGTGGAATCATACTTTCTTTTGTAACAGCCTCTCTTGGCCTTAGAGGGAAGTCTTTTCCTGCTCTCGGATCTCCGATCATCGCAACACGGCGAATAAGTCGTCTGATCCCGAGAACTCAGAGCAGAAAGTGTGTCATTGAAAGATGTGAAGATGTTTTGCAATTGCACCAGCTCCTCGGCTGACAAAGGCCCACTTTCTTGAGAGGGATGGTTATGGAAAAGAAACTGAAGCTGATTGGCACACTCTTGCCCATGAATAAGTTGCTGTATAACCCTTTCCTTGTTACTCCTCGGTGGTTCAAGCCAAGGAGAAAGAGTAGCCATAATTATTAACAAAAACTAAAGTAGGAAACCTCTTCCTTATATATATATATAGGAAGGTTGGAAGCAAAACAAAGGAAATTGTAAGGAAGGAAAGAAAGAGACGTACAGCCATGAAATGCTGAGAAAAGTTGGTGATGTTTGGTTCATGATGGAAGGCTGATGCTAACTTTTGCTTTCTTCTTGTACGAATATTGATGCGAAAGTTTTGATTTTTCCAATTGAAAGTGTAAGAATGAACCCTCCATCCTATTGCAAAGTAGAACAAGTCCGCCATCTAATTTGAAAATGGGTTGAATTTTGAGGTCAAATACAAGCTGAAATGCCTAGGAAAAAAAAAGAGATGAGGGTCTGAATATAGAAATAACCAATAGTAAGAAGTACAGGCAAAGTAAAGCAAAAGAAAAAGACAGTTTGAATTGTCAATAAGAATGAATGTGGAAGTCAGTGCAGTAACTGAGGTAGCATCCATGAGATTTCCTTTCCATGCTTCTACATGTATATTCAAATTTAAAAAAAACTTTAACTATAAAATAAGTGTTTAAATTTTTTTTTTTTTTTGTAATATATGCTTGAAATTTTATTTGGTTTAAATTTCTTTTAGATAAAGTAGGTTTTTTAGTTGACTTTAAAACAAGCCAAAAATAAAATATTAGACACATGTGTCAGTCAAAAATGTAACTTTATGCACCTATTTCAGTCAAAAAATACTTTAGCCACATATTGTAAAAAAATATAGTTTAAGCACTTATTGCAAATAAAATTGATCGTATTGCGAACTTTTTGGACATGTACAAAATTAAATTCGGATCATAATTTTCAATATTAAGAATAGATCCGTAGTGGACAGACTTCTGCCTAGAGGTGATAATCGGGTCATTCGGTTCGGGTTCGGGTCGGGTCGTTTCGGTTTGGGTCATTTCGGGTCTATCTAGAATCGGTTTAGATTCGGGTTGGGTCGGTTCGGGTTCGGGTCTAATTCGGGTCTATGATGAGTCGGATTCGGTTCAGGTATTGGATCGGGTCAAAATTGGATCGGTTGTTTTCGGGTCGGGTCAATATCGGATCGGTCGCTTTCGGTTTGGGTCAAAATTGGGTCGTTCGGGTCGCTTTCGGTTCGGGTTAAAATCGAGTCAATTTCGGGTTGAGTCAACATTTAAATTTTCGGGTCAATTTGATTTGAGTTGGGTTAAAGGTTTGAGGTTTAGTATTTATGGTTTAGTTTAGAGTTATTGGTGTATGAGATTAATTCTGATTCAACTTGTCAATCTATGCATTTGAATTTGATTAAATATTTAAATCAAAACTTCATGTATCCATATAATTTTTTTTGTATAATTATATTGAATCAAAGTTTATAATAATAATAATAATAATAATAATAATAATAATAATAATAATAATGTCTGAAATGAATTAATTTATTAAACTTAGGATCTAATTGAACTAACTAAAATCTAAAAGCATAAATCACAGACATAATTAAAATAATTTTAAAACTAAATGTGAAATTTCAATTAAATTAATCTAAATTGAAACTCAATTAAATAAAAAAAATAGAAAGACAATTGGTAAAAATAGAGAGGGAAAAAACAAAATTTTGGAGGAAAATAAGCCACCAATTTTTTAAGCTAGATTGAAAAAAAAAAGAAAAAGACAATTGGAAAAAATAGAGAGAGAAAAGACAAAATTTTGGAGGGAAATAAGCCAACAATTTTTTAAGCTAGAGATTAATTACTTTTTAGGTCATGTTGCATTTTAAATGTTACATTTTAGTCAACTTTAAGTTTTAGTTTAATTTAATTTAGTCACAAGTATTCTCACGGTTTAGACTTCGGATATAGAAATCCTCTCCTCGTAGTGATATTTAGTCTCTAAAAATTTACTTTTAATTGAAATTGACTAATCTTTGTAATTTAGTCTATTAATTTAATATATTGATATTTTCGTTCATTTTAATTTCAAAGATTTAATTTTTAGCTAAAATTGACCCCTATTTATTGATATGGTATAATTACAAAATTGATCATTGGACTCTCAAATATCTCCACTTCCAAATTGTCAATTTAGTCTACAATTTCAATTTTATGCTATATTTTATGATGAGATTATAAAATTGGTCACCAAGATCTCAAATTTCTATACTTCATTTTATTGTTTATTATATTGTTAACAATAGATATTCGGGTTAAAATCGGGTCGATATTCGGTTCAGCTTTCGGTTCGGGTAGCATTCGGTTCGGGTCTATTTCGGTTTGGGTCCATTTCGGTTCAACAAAAAATTTCGGTTCGGTTCGGTTCGAGTTTTGAGTCAACTTCGAATCATCATGTTCGGGTTAAAATCGGGTTTCGATTCGAGTAATTCGGTTCGGATTTCGGGTCTCGGGTCAAGTTTGCGAGGTCTAGTTCTGCCCCAACTCACTGTTAAGTGTTAATGCACATAAAATGGGCGTTTTTCCCCTTTGGGTACCATGAGAAACGGGCTTAAAATTAAGCAACAAATTTCCTTGTTCTTTCACTCTCAACCCAGTCTGCTGCATGTAAAATCGGAACAGAAGATGAAGACGGTTGCTATATTTATCCAGATTTCATTAATGGTATGTTGTAAAATGTATCATTAAATGAGTCTAGTTATCGTACATGTAAATGTCCCAGTAGAAAAGATAATACTATTCATCTTAGGAGACTGAAATTTAATATTATAATCAAATAATTATTTTGTATGTGTTGTGCTGTTATCATATAATTGTTATCTAACTCAGTTTAAACTAAATAGTTTATGCAAATATCGAACTTGTATCACGAAAGAAGTTTTTACGGGATCTCTATTTACAAATATATATATATATATAGGATAAATTTTCTATACACAGGCAGTGGAAACTGAAAGTTTCCACAAACGCCTTAATTCTAGGGTATAGGTAGTTAGTTTAGGGTATAGGGTTTAGGGGTTTAGGTGTGGAGGGTTAGAATTTAGGGATAGTTGTTTCAATTTAAGGTTTAGGGTTATAATTTAGGGTTTATAAGTTAAAACCTAAATCCTCACCATACTACCCTAAAAACTAAACCCTAACCTATAAACCCTAAATTATAACCCTAAACCTTAAATTGAAACAACTATCCCTAAATTCTAAACCCCTACACCTAAACCCCTAAACCCTATACCCTAAACTAACTCTCTAAACCCTAAAACTAAGGCGCTTGTGGAAACTTTAAGTTTCCACCGCCAGTGTATAGGATATTAATCTATATATATATATATAATATTATTTCTGGACATTCTTGACTAATTGTTGTATGTTTTTGAACATGATGGTTATAAAGCATTTATCAGCTAGCTATTGATATTTATTTTCTTGGACTGGCATCTTCTATTTTGGACTGTTTATATGTAAATAGACAACCTGGTCAGTTGTCACCACATCTATTCATAGCTCGAAAACGGACCATGATTCATCATCATTCATTTTGATTCTACTCAATAAATTTATTGAATATTAGGGGTGTATAAAAAACATCTTATATGAGAACCCAATAAACAGTCTCAGTAAAAAAAAAATGATGTTCATCTTAAGCGACACGAAGAATGATGTTTATCTTAAGCGACACGAGTTCATCGCTTTGTATGTAAAGTGTGTGTGCATTGCCAAAAAATTTCAAAATATCTATAAACATATACTACTTTGTAATCAACTTTAAACTATTAAAAAAATCTGATATAAACAGATATTTTTTAGATGTTTTTGACAAGATCTTTGAAAAATAATAATCGGACCACATGTAGTTAGCTTTAATTCTTATTTCGAATTATTTGAAATTCGAAAAAAATTACTTCTTATAATTACGGGGTTAATTGTTATCTTGGTTCTTCCTCAATTGACTGTGGTGTAGTTTCGTATAATTACGTATTATTTTGACGTTTTAAATTTTATTTTACTCAAATTATCCCTTAACAGGTTTATTTTTTTACTTTATCATTTATTTACTATTATTATTATATTATTACTATTATTAAAAAACCATAATTATTTTTTTATAATAA
This sequence comes from Hibiscus tridactylites, assembly GCA_958450335.1. Classification (NCBI taxonomy): domain Eukaryota; kingdom Viridiplantae; phylum Streptophyta; class Magnoliopsida; order Malvales; family Malvaceae; genus Hibiscus; species Hibiscus tridactylites. The sequence goes on along the minus strand of OY288285.1, from coordinate 69,926,210 downwards.
TTATCATTACTTTATAATTTATTTTCCTCAATATTATTATATTTATTATGATTGTTATTATTATCGTTATTATTTTCATTACCATATGTATTATTAATTTTTAGGCTTAAGGGTGTAAGAAGCCCTTAAACTTTTGAAAAAAAAATCAATTAAGCCCCTAAACTTTTTTTACACCCAATTAAGCCCTTGAACCACAAAATTTAATTAATTAAGCCCTTAAACCAATAAATTTAATCAATTAAGCCATTTGACCAACTTTGACCATTAAATCTTAATAGTTTTGTTCGGTCCATTGTTGCAGTGCACTATGTCACAATGTTTCCACTTGACAGTTTTCAAAAAATTTTATTTTATTTAAAAAATTCTTTAAAGGTTCTAAAAATTCTAAAAAACTTATAAAATTTATAAAAAATACTTTTTGAATTTCTTTTGTAAATGCAATATGATGGAACTGTAGTGTATTATGTGCCGGTAATATGTGAAGAAAAAAAAGGTCAAGATTTAATGGTCAAAATTGGTCAAAGGGCTTAATTGATTCAATTTTTTGGTTCAATGGCTTAATTGATTAAATTTCTTTGTTCAAGGGCTTAATTGGGTGCAAAAAAAGTTTAAGGGCTTAATTGATTATTTTTCAAAAGTTCAAGGGCCTCTTACACCCTTAAGCCTAATTTTTATTATTACTATTTCCTTATTTTTATTATTTTGATTTATTTAAAAAAAATAAGTTTATTATTAGTAATATAAAAAATAGATATCTAAATCCAATGTTCAAAAGGTTGAATATCTAAACCCAACAAATGTTTTAATGAAAAAGCGGATAATTTTTATCTTAGAAAATATATGTTTAAATTATCGTGTACATAATGTACACAAATTGTCAATAAATTAAAAATATTTATAATTATCGAAAAGAATATATTTAAATTTTCATATCGGATGAATATAATATCTAAAGTCTAAACGTACACAGTTACGAACCCTCCCTACCGGCCACCATCTGGTGTGCCACGTGGCATCAGCTGTGTCATGCTTTTTGCATCTTGAACGCATCAACAAGACAGGAGCCGTGTGTTGATATTATAACACTTTCTGTCTTCTGACAAACCAATAAATAACCAAACACTCCGTAAAGAAAATACCTTAGAACTAAAATGGCAGTTTCATCATTTAGAAGCGGGCGTTTACCTTTGTTTCATCACCCTCAGTTGCCTAATAAAGCTTCTGCACCAAGATCTGCCGTTGGGTTTAAGAAGCTTAATGGGTGTTTCAATTCCAGCTCCAAGTGCAGGGGCAGGCCCTTCCTCCTCTTCGCCCAATACTCTCAACCCTCTCAAGCTCAAACTCAACAAGATCGTTTCTCATCTCGCATCCAAAGTAAGTACCCAATCTTTCCCCTTATTTTCTGCACCATAATTCAAGTACCCATCTAGAGGTGATAATGAGCCTGACCGGCTCGCGAGCTACTCGGGCTTGGCTCGGTCAAAGCTCGCATTGAGTGAGCTCGACTCGGGCTCAACTCAAAACCTTAATCGGCTCGAAGTTCGTGAATAAGCTCGAAATCTACGTATGCACTAAAATTGTTGTTTGATTTTGTATTTTCTTTAATTATGTCTTTGTATTATAAGAATATTTATTGATTATTTAGATTAATCTAATTTTTTTTGTATTTTTTTATTTTTCGTTCATTGAATTTCTTAGTGTTGAATATGAAAGAGATTTTAACAAATCTTTTATAAAAAAATTATACCAAAATTTTTCATTTCGAGCTAAGCCGAGCCTGACTAGCCGAGCCTGTCAGGCTCGAGTTCAGCTCGGCTGGTTATCACCCCTATACCCATCATTCTCTTTTTTCAGCTTTGATTTGGAATTCCTTTGACACTGCTCTGTACTTGCAAAAGCTTTTAGCTTTGTCTTTCTGTTTGATACCCATAGTTTTGTGTTCATTTGGCTATCAGGTAGCCTTGAGAACTTACCTAAACTGCTGGAGGATATTGTCCAGACGTCTATAAGCACAGGTCCCCGAGGAGCCCTGAGGCTAGCTCAAGGTATTCAAGCCTTTGTTGGTGTTGGTGGGGAATGGCTTGCTGATGTTTCTAGGGTATTTTTTTCAATCTTTTCGAAGATGCCGTTGTGATTTGGTTACCCTTTATCAAGCTATGGAAATTGATTGGTTCCACTAAATTTATGCAGTCCACAAATGAACCTACTGGAATACCATCTCAGTTGCAGCTGGGGTTGCTTTCACCGATTTACCTAAGGAAATTGTTTGAACGTATGGGTGCAACCTATATCAAATTAGGCCAGGTTAGTTGTATTGCTATTTGATACCATATTACAGTTGCTCAATTTCTTGGATATGTTGCCGGACATGCCGTCTTAATTTCGGTGATATTGCCGAAAGAAAGGAGTTTCCAACTTACCCTTAACTGAATATAATTGATTGTATTGGGGTTTTCATATCTTTCGGTTGAACTTCTTGTGTAAAATGTTTTATCACCATTGCTCATCTATGATTACGTTTGCCAGTTCGTAGCATCTGCACCAACACTATTCCCACCAGAATATGTTGAGGAGTTCCAAAAATGTTTTGACAGAGCACCTTCAGTTCCTTTCGAAGATATTCAATCGATATTACGTCAAGAATTAGGGAGACCAATTGATAGTGTATATGAATATATTGATCCAACACCAATTGCCTCGGCCTCTATAGCACAGGTCTTAACTTTTCTTTAATGCCCCCTTCCTCTTTTTTTATTTTTGTCCCCAAAATTACTCATATTTTATGGCAATTGTTTGTAATTAATGAATAGAACCATACATTATTATATCTAGGTACACGGTGCAAGACTTAAAGGTTCCCAAGATGATGTAGTTATAAAGGTACTGAAACCTGGAATTGAGGATATTTTGGTGGCAGACCTGAACTTCATATATGTAGCAGCTCGAATATTGGAGTTCCTAAATCCTGAATTCAGTCGTGCTTCACTGGTAAAAATGAGATTGTAAACTTTAAGCTTTCCTTCTTTATTTGTTTATCTTCGCTGTTCTGTCATTTACTTTACGTGTTTAAGTTGGAGGTGGGGGAGAGAATGTTGGAGGTAAAGGTTACCTCTTTGCTTAGGTATTATTTTACATATTAATTATTTGATCACACCAGCAAATCATGAATCAGTTAGCAATGTCTTAACTCAATAGCATGCGTGTTATTAATCTCTGAAACTACACAAACTTGGGATATCATTATATTCTATTGCATCCTTTTTCTATCTCTCATTTTTCTTTCAAAGTTCTGATGTTCAAAAAACTTTTATTATAAGAATACTTTCCTTTCAGTAGGTTGCCATTGTTAAAGACATTCGGGAATCTATGCTTGAAGAAGTTGACTTCTATAAGGAAGCCAAAAATATTGAATCCTTCAGGAGATATCTTGAAGCCATGGGATTAACAAGACAGGCAACAGCTCCGAGAGTGTACAACCATTGCAGCACACAGCGAGTTTTGACCATGGAGAGGCTATATGGAGTTCCTCTTACTGATTTAGACACTATAAGTTCACTTGTCTCCAGCCCAGAGAATAGTCTTATAACTGCTCTTAATGTCTGGTAAGACTTGAATGATTGACACACATATGAAATTTGGCTGTAAGGAGTCACAGGAATGCAATTGAAGCACTAAATGCTGTTGACATGAATAATATGTGCAGGTTTGGTAGTTTACTTGCTTGTGAAACCTTCCATGCTGATGTGCATGCAGGCAATTTATGGGTACTGCGTGATGGACGCATTGGGTTTCTTGATTTTGGTAAGTTCCTTTTTTTCCTCCTTTTGTGTCTAGTTAGTCCAACTTTAGTATAATCTTTTATATGTTAGGGTAAAGAAACATCAGTTGATCCTACTTAGGTTTTATGCTCTTAAGAAATGAGCATGCATGATCATATGCGCTTATTTCGTCGCAATAAGTTAGACTTTGATTAATGGGCTGTTACATATTGGCTTGGTGACTTAACCTTCTTAACTTGTCCAAACCGGAGCCCGGGAGTAATTACTTTTTCTCTGATGTTGCTGCCAAAAGTAGACCTAAGATTCTATCTGACTATAATTAGTCCTCAGAAGATGTTTGCTTCATGTTCTCTCTTGACATCCGTTTTTAACAACAGTTAGCATACTTTTAAGCATTAAACCAAGCCTAAAATGGTTGAATTGACAATATTGTGTTTCATGTCTACATTTAAAGGAGACATCATAACTGCACTTGTTGATTTTATATGATTCATATGTTTTGTTTCTTTTGTCAAAACCAGTTGTCCATTCGTAAAAACAATATTATGTTTTCTCACTAGGTTATTTCAATGTACAGGTATTGTTGGGCGAATATCACCAAAGACATGGGCTGCTATGGAAGTATTTTTGGCTTCTATAGCAACTGAAGAGTATGAATCAATGGCATCTGCCTTGATTGAAATGGGAGCAACCAATCAGAATGTCGATGCTAAGGCCTTTGCAAGAGACTTGGAAAAGATATTTTCTTCTATACAGGCAAGCAAATGAAACCCGATAAGCTTAGAAAAAGCGAACAAACAATATCCTTAGAACCACACAGAGATTGACCTAACATTACATTGCCTTGGACCAACAAGTTTTCTTTGTTGTTGAACCACATCAGAGACTTGAGGCATTACTGTTTCCTTAAGGCTTAAACACAGTAACCAACAATTTTATAGGTTTTGTTTCTGTTGACTATAAATTTCAGTAGAGTTCTGTAATTGGAAAGTAAAGAACTCATATTGTCTAGGAGTAATGAGGTTATCTTTATTGAAAGATCTACTTAAAGATGCTCCTTAACTAATTATCTCTTATTATGAAGTTCCTGGTCAAACTTCCCTTGTTCAAATCCTAAATTAGTGCTTCTTTTTTATTCATGCAGGAACTTGATACGGAGGTAGTTGTTGCCACTGCCCGAGGGACAAATACAAACGCAACTGCTGTCTCTGCCAACATAATTGTCGATGAGCGACAGATGAATGCACTCTTTCTTGATGTGGTAAGCTGTTTTCTTATATATACTATGAAGTTCATTATCCAGATTTTGAAGCCAATAAGGAAACAGCTACACTGCAATCATTATGTCAAAACTTAAATTACATAACCACTCCGATCCTGACCGCATAGAGGCAAATTATTTTTCTGTGAATTATAATTAGACCGGAAGTGAAAGGGAATTGTTAAAAGTCCTTTAAGAGTAATGTCAACCTTCATGGATCTGGTTTATGGTGATATTAATTTAGGTCGTTTCTATGTTTTTTGCTCTTTGCAGGTTCGGGTGAGCGAGTCATATGGACTGCGATTTCCGAGGGAGTTTGCACTTCTAATGAAACAACTTCTGTACTTTGACCGGTATACACGGTTGCTTGCCCCCAACATGAACATGCTTCAGGACCAAAGGATAACCATTGTTTCTAATAGAAGCAACTATAGGAACAACTTTAGATAGATAATGCTATATGTGTCGAAGTTTGCATATTTTTAATTTTCTCATATCCCCCTCTTTTATGTATATGCAAGGGGAAAAAAGAAAAGAAAAGAATGGCTACTTAATAGTTAATACTCCTATATTCTGTTCTTTGTAGAGAAAGCTGAAAGAAACTTATAATTCCCAGTGTTACTTTCTGCTTGGAATTTTGTTTCTTTTCCTCACTTTTCAAAGGGACAGTTCTTGCTGAGATGAACCCTTAATCTCTTTTTTTACTGTAAAATTAAACAGTTTAATATCTCTGAAAATGATTAAGCAGAACAGTTAATATCTGACGGACAATCTCTAAAGTCAAATCCCTTTTGATGGTTCTTCCTTTTCATCACATTATGGTGACTCTCCTGCACTAAAGCCCTTTGTAAATCATGACTCTTTTCTACTGTTACACCAACTTGCCGGAAAAAAGAACAACTTAGCTTCTATCAGCTGCAGCAAACATTACACGGTCTCGGACATTTGGTCGACGGAATGGACTGAGCTTGAGCCAGATATGGATGATACAAATCCATCTATCAATTGGCTTGGTGAAGAATATCCCATGAGGTGATGAAGTGATGTACCCCCACTTCTTGGTGGCAACTCTTCGACTTCTGAGGACAAAGGTTCAGCTGAATCAAAAGCTTCCTTTGAAGTTCTATGTTCTCTTTGAGATTGCTTCGGAATAAAGTTCTTTCTCGGTTCGTAGGAGCTACAAAACGTTGTTTTGGCATCGGTACTGCCATGCGAAACGGGATCTCCATCGGTGGAGCAGCTTTTACAGAATGAGTACCGTCCATAATCGTCAGAGTAAGACACAGGATCTGCTTGCACAACACCAAGGCTACATGATGCCGATGTCGAAATCCTTGCATTAATCGCGTCACTGCAGTCATCGACCTCACTTGGTGGAGGTTCCGTAGCAACTAGTTCATATGGCACTATATGGATTCCTTTTAGAAGTGAGAACTTAAGTACCTTTGTACAAGCACCGCATCTTAGCTGATGCAACCTCCTTTTGAAAAGTAAAAAATCTGCAGGTAACTGCAACGGTGTGAAGCAATAATAACAGGTTACGAAAGGTGCTCCACCTGCTGTCGGCAGGAGATGTCGCCTAACGGAATGATGTTTCTCCCTCAGATACCGCTTCAGTTCATGATCTCTGTACCTCTGATTAGAAAAATCGGACTCTAAATATCTTAGGGGACTAGAGGGGAATGGACTATAGGAATTGTAACTGATATGACCAGGGTCAGCTCTACAAAGTTCTCGCTTATGCCTAAAGATGGGCGGATGCAACTGTTCCGAACTATGCCGCCAGTCTTGAGGATGGCAGCATAAACAGGAGTTGTCAATGCTATATCTAGTGTTTATTTCACCGCCTGAGAAAGGCATAGGTGTGAATCTACTCTGCTGGCTCCAGGTGCTGTTCGTGTTCGGTCCATGTCTTCCGTGATGTCTAGGATAGAAATTTTCATCCCCGGGAGGCTCTTGACAACAATATGCAGGAAAATGGTTTTGACTCCATGGTACATCAGTGGAAGGCCTTCCATTGAGATGGCATGTTTTAGTAATTTGATCCTGCAGTTCATACAGCATTCTTAACAGTTTCATATTTTCTTGCTCGGTGCACTCAATCTTCTCATGTGGATAGAAGGTTGAATCAGAAGGCAACTTGTCTTGCGATTCACGTGAAGGGCCAGCACATTCGTAGCCACGCAGGGAAGCCTTTCGAGACAAAGGAATGTGAAGTGGACGTTCATCCGTGTCAAGTCTTGACGAGCTTCTAGGTGGACGGCGATGATGCATTACAGGTTCTAGTGGTTCATCTCGATGCCCCATGCTGTATTTTTGTGCTGCATAATGCTTCTTATTGGAAAAATCTGATGATAGATTTGTTGCAGGATCTTGCATGCCAGAACTACCATTCATCTTACCTTTACCCGGTAACTTATCCCTTCGGCGCGTTTCTTGAGCAAGAAGGTAACTATTCTTAGACGAATGTAATTTACGGTCATCAGAAGCACTGATCCCAGAACTCGGGCTGCCGAATTCTGAAGCTTCAAAAGTATCAACAGACCTTAAACGGTCAAACACATGAAGTTCAGTTCTATCATTGCCATCTAACTGCAAGGTACCCTCATTTGCCTCTGCTTCTGCTACATTCTCATTGGAAACACCTTCCTGCTCAACATTGCAAATGTCTAAATTTTCCAACTGGAACTCTCCATTTCCACTTTTCCCCCCTTTATTCGATCCATTTTCATCAAGCTTTTTACTATCACTATCGCTGGATGTATTTCGAATTCGATCCTTCTTGAGATGATCAGTATCTGCACCAGCAGCTTCTGTGTGTTGCAAGCTAGATGTGGTATTGGCAATCGGTTTTTGTTCTTTAGCTACAAAGTAACAAGAAGAAATGGATACCCAAATCTATGATTAATGTTTATATAACCACTTTGAAAGAGTAATAATGTCTAAGAATACAAGAATCATACATACATACATACATACATACATACATACATACATACATACATACATACATACATACATACATACATACATACATACATACATACATACATACATACATACATACATACATACATACATACATACATTATGAGAAGTTTATAATTCTGCAAGATGCTTACCTACAAGAATAGTATCACACCCTCCACATTTATAGACAGGGAAATCTGGAATTTCCTGAAGAACCAACCGGCATTTAGGACATCTAACCAGTCGAACTTTGGAAATCGTTCCACCGGCCATAATTGCTTCAGACAACCTTTGATCAGATGTCTACCATTGTCTTCTGCAACAGTCAACTGTCAAAAAGGCAGCTTCCAATCCCATCACGCTTGCAGAACTGAATCAAACGAAAATCTTCAGGAGTCTGCAAACAGATGGAAATACACTAATTAGTAATTAGTAATTTCCAACAATAAAAACATAGAAAATAAATTGTTGGATTGGTTTAAAAAGCAAACGAGAAGATGGGAACATACCCCATAGATGAAAAGGTCAGCCATTCCAAAATGTGAAGAAAAATTTTAAGAGAAAAACAGGGAGATGATTATATGTAACATAATTTACAACAAAAGAAAGAGTGCTTGACAGGGGAAACCAAAGAGCCTGGGATATAATAAGTGGACCGGAGTTTCGTGATGTTTAAGGCATGGTTGTTATTACAGACAAGACCCCTGACTTCAAAAGCATCTTCTGCTGCTGCTGCTTTCCTTTATTTTTGTGCTGTCTGGATAAAGGAGAGGTGTTAAAGTTGGCGCCGGTGAGAATTTAAGTTAAAGAGAGGGAGGTGGGCGGTGAAGTTGAAAGGTACAGTTACCGACCCGGACAGGCTGTGGGACACTTCCTGTTGGCTGCCTCGTAAAGCAAATCACTGTCTTTAGGGGAACAGGGTCTGCCTCTGCCCATGCGTAAATGCTGTGGCAATAATTAAAGCTATCAACTTTATTGGGTGTTCATAACATCATTATGGGGGTTTAGTCTGGTTTAGCTTTATTTGGAGTTACTCAACTTTTTGCTCCAATAAGTTATCTCAATTTAATCTTTGGATTTTTTTTGTACACTTTAAATCTAAAATTCGAATTTTATTAAATAAAAAAATCCAAAACAATAGCCCAATATGTTTAAATATAAAAGCCAGTCCAGATGGCAGCTAAAAAATCCAAAACAATAGCTCAATTTGTTATGGATAGATATAATATTTGATGCCTATTTTTATACCTAAATTTGCAATGTTAGTGTAAAAAATGTTTATACAAAAATGTCTATTTTTACAACTAAATTTTAAATTTAAATTTTTAACCTTAAACCCTAAATTTTAAATTCTAACTATAAATCCTAATTTATACAATACAATCTAAACCCTAAATTTTGTTTTTCACCATTAATGTATAGATAATAATCCTTAAATGAAGGGTAATTATTTCATGCACAAGCGCTTTAATTTTAAGGTTTAAGCACTCCAATTAGGGTGTAAGATTAAAGGTAGTGATTTTAAATTTAAAGATTGTTGATAAAATTTTGAGTTTAGGTTTAAAATTTAACGTTTATTGATTAAAAACTAAATCTCTAACCATATTACCCTAAACATCAAACTCTAAATTATAACACTTATACACTAAAAAACTTAAACTCTAAACTCTAAAATTTAAACTCCAGTAGAAACAAAAAAATCCGCATGTAATATAATCCCTGTTCACTTTTCATCTCACGCATCCCTTGATTTTTTGACAAACCGTTCAATGCTTCAAATCCCTAAATCTAACATCAAACCGTTAAACTATCCTTTTTGATATGTCTAAATTAGGGATGGCAATAGATTAGATTTTATAAAGTTCAAGTTTAATCCAATTAATAATAGAATCTTAAAAAATTCAAGTTAAAATTCAAATCCGATTACATAAATCTAAGTTCAATCCAATCAAAAATGTAAAAGTCAAATCTGAAAGTCCGAATTCAATTAATTTTTTTAAAGTAACAACTCAAACTTTATCTTTGAATAAAAAATAATTTTCATCAAATAAATATATATGTAAACTAATAGCACAAACAAATCTCAACAAATATTACAATCTAATATAAAACAATAAACTAATTTCATCTTATATATATATATATATATATATATTAAATATACATAATCTCAATTCAACTTAATTAAACTAGTTTAAATATATTACAATCAAATTTAACTTAATTATGATTTCAAAATATATATATATATTAAATATATATAATCTCAATTCAACTTAATTATAATTTCAGTATATATATATATATATATATATTAATATATATAATCCATATTCAAAATTTCAATATATATCTATATTTTTCAAATCTAAGAGTTTTAAATATTTTTATTCAGATTCATATATGAATCAGATTCAGATCAAATATAGATTTAGATCGACTTCAGATCAGATCATGGCAAAGCCCATATCCTGACAATTTTGGGTGAAAAACCCCTTTTAAAATATTATTTTTAATAATGGCTCCCAAAAACATTTATTTGGCAAAATGACCCCCTTTCTTGCCAGGTCGGCAGACCTCGCGTTTTGTAGAACGCGAGGTACGATATCGCGTTGTACAGGAAGCGAGGTCTGTCGACGTGGCGTTCCAGTCCGTTTTAACGGTTTAACAGTACCTCGCGTTCTGTAGAACGCGAGGTCTCCGAGAAATTGAAAAGGCGGCTGGAATATATCGGACGGACCTCGCGTTCTGTAGGACGCGAGGTCTGCCCAATTCCAGCCTAAACCGCAAGCAAAAACATGCTTAAGTAGGCCTGTTCGAACCCAATTTCGAGCGTGTAAATGGTATATTTTTAGCGATCATCGAGTTTGGGGTCGTAGTACTGAAAATTTTCTATCGTATGATACCAACATCGTTAATTTCCGTCCATTCTACAATGGTTTAAAATGGCTTCGAAAACCCTATGCTAGCATACTTTTTTTGATTGAAGTTGTATTTCAACTAATGTCGATAGGCATGTTCGAGCAGAATTTCATACGTATAAATAGAAGTAAACTGACTTTATTGATTAGATTGTCATGTGCGAACTCGCATATACAAATTAAAAATAATTAATTAATACGAGGGGCTGAGCGATTAGGACACTTAGGAGCTGTGTGCCCAGTATTTCGACATATAGAACAATGCTTCTTTTGTCCGGTTTTCTCTCGATGTTCGACCAAATCCTCGGCACAATATATTCTTGTAGAAGGTGGACGTCCTTTGGCTCGTAGTAGTGCTGGATCTGGGCGTATGATCGGTTCAGTGTCCACAGCATTTGGATCAACCTCATTTCCGATTGGAGGAAACTCTTTTTCGTAAACTTTAAGCACCGTTTTGAGTAAGTATATCGGATCAACCATACGAATGTATTCTATTCGTTGGTTAGTGCAAGCAGCAATGGCGTGTGCGCACGGGTATTTGAAAGTTTGGAATATTCCGCACTCGCAGGTTTTTGCCCTCAGATCTACAACGTAAGCGTTGTGCTGAATGCCTTCTAACCGCCTGGAAAATTCCGCAACACGAAACAAGTGTCCTTGTCGCGAGAAGAGGGTTGCTTGCACCTGTCTTGATTGGGCCACTTGAATATGCAGTCTGTCGCGGAAATCTGGATGAACTTTGTGTCCACCGGCCATGTACTCAGTTGCTTGCTTGCCCAAGGTTGCAAAAAGGGTAGCTAAACGATAATATGTCGCCTTGACAATGGAAGTGATAGGCAACTGCCGAACTCCCTTCAGTGATGAGTTCACTGCCTCAGCCAAGTTCGTTGTCATGTGACCATAACGTTTACCTTCGTCATACGATCGAAGCCATTTTTCTTTTGGGATTTTTTCAAGGTATTCAGCTCCCTCTTTGTTTCTCGCTCTCAGTTCCTCGAGCATTTCAGCCACCTCTTGTTTGTAGTGCGAGTTGCCTACGAGACGACAGTTGAATAGTTATGGTCGAAAAACACATGAAAAAAGGTCGTAAATTGAAGCGAGTAACAAGTAATATAGTAAATGAAAATGTCATAAATGACGTACCCATATCGAGCACCATTTGACGTTCATCACGATTCTTGTATTTCAGCAGGTAGTTTGCGGCTATGTGCCGCAAGCAAAAACGGTGGTGAATGTATGGAGGCTTCCAATAATCACCCAAATTTTGTATCGCCCACAGCAGCGCTGTGCCTCTGTCAGAAATAACATACACCCCTTCATCACTTCTTCTTCGTATTACAGGATCAAGGACATATTTTCGTAGGTTCGTAAGGAAGAACGTCCAAGACTCCAAATCCTCCTTCGGGACGATTGCGAATGCAACAGGAACGCATTTTCGATTGTCGTCCTGTGCTATAGCTAGAAGTAGGATCTGTGTATATTTTCCGTACAACCATGTGCCGTCGATTTGGACCATCGGTTTGCAGTGCTTGAATGCGTGGATGCACTGGGGGAAAGTCCAAAATAACCGGTGGAATTGACAAACACCTCGGACGACACGATCATTTTCGTATGCCAGAACCGTATCAAGTTTGACAACCATTCTGGGGATGTGTTTCTGCAGGAGATTAAGCCACGGGCGCAACTCTATGTAAGATTCCTCCCATCGACCATACAATTCCTCTTTGGCCTTTTTCCTTGCATACCATGCTTTCGAATAACCTGGACGGAAGCCGGTGACAGCTAGAGCTGCAGCCTGACATGTGGGGACCGACACAGTGGGATTTGTTTTCACCATTGTGGAAAAGATGTCGGCGAGGTACTTTGCATCCAGGTTCTTGTGATCCTGGTTGAGGCTACCAACGGTGCATGTATGGGGCCCCTCAAGTTTTGTTATTTTCCAACGGTTGCCTGCCCTCTTCAAGTCTGATATACGAATTTTCCATTTACAGCCTTGATCCTTTTGGACGCACTGAGCCTTGTAGTATTTTGCTTGGGTTTTCTTCACCGTCGTCTCAACATTATGACGAAGGTTGTACTGCTTAACTACCGCCACCGCAATTTCCTTGTTCGCGAACGCCATACCAATTCTTAGTTCACCATCAGAACGGTGGAGTCGGCCATCTATTGTGTCGTCATGGGGAAAATCAGGGACGTCCATTGCATCCATATCAACCGTTGTGAAGTGGGATGGTGGCTGGAACATAGAAATTGGTCTTGCGTGTACAGGAAAGTTGGTGGCAGTCGGTTCTTCGTCCAAATCTGGTGGTGGAACGGCAGTGTCTTCTGGGTCTTCTGGTAACTCTGTCAAGTCTTCTGGTTCCGGATAGAATGGCCCCAGCTCGTCTCCGTCTGGCCTGGGTTCTCTAATCGGTTCTTCGTCAGCAGCATCCTCCGGGAGCTGGAATAGTAGAGCTTCTGGAATCACTACCCTTTGAGGCGACAATTGGGGTCGAGGAGCGGGAGACCTCTCACGAGATCGCTCAGGAACCTCATTTCCAAGACCAAAATCAAGATCACCATAAGAAGAATGTATTCCCATTGATGGTTGAACGTACTCCGTGCTAGGGACATACGTTGAGTGTCGTCCATATGATGAATCATGGTCGTGCATAGCGTAAGAAGACGACGCTCCCTCACCCCCAAAAGAAGAATGTCTCCCCATAGATGGTTGACCGTAGTCGGTGCCAGAGACATACATTGAGTGCCGGCCATATGATGCTTCATGGTCGTGCGTAACGTAAGGAGCCGACGTTCCTTCCCCCCCAAAACTATAAGGATTGTATGGATTGTATGGATCGTATGGACTGTACGATGCATTTGTCGGTGCATCGAATTCATCGTTTGGGGGTTGGTTGAGGTCGAACCCGAGACTAGCTACGCAGGACTGCCTTGGAGGAGCAGATGACGATGCACCAACTTCGTTGTCTCGACAGAGTAGGCCAAAATCACGTCGTAGACCTGCGGTCGGGCTATCAACGTTGGCATTCGGATCGAAGTCGAAATTCGCCCGGCCCCAGCTTGGTATGTCGACAACTGGATGAGACTCGGAGAACTATACATACAGCTCGAGGGGCCCCCCGATTGAATACTCGAAGTGGGCTTCCATCATCATTTGCACACACCCCTTCATCACTTCTTCTTCGTATTACAGCAGCGCTGTGCCTCTGTCAGAAATAACACACACCCCTTCATCACTTCTTCTTCGTATTACAGGATCAAGGACATATTTTCGTAGGTTCGTAAGGAAGAACGTCCAAGACTCCAAATCCTCCTTCGGGACGATTGCGAATGCAACAGGAACGCATTTGCGATTGCCGTCCTGTGCTATAGCTAGAAGTAGGATCTGTGTATATTTTCCGTACAACCATGTGCCGTCGATTTTGACCATCGGTTTGCAGTGCTTGAATGCGTGGATGCACTGGGGGAAAGTCCAAAATAACCGGTGGAATTGACAAACACCTCGGACGACACGATCATTTTCGTATGCTAGAACCGTATCAAGTTTGACAACCATTCTGGGGATGTGTTTCTGCAGGAGATTAAGCCACGGGCGCAACTCTATGTAAGATTCCTCCCATCGGCCATACAATTCCTCTTTGGCCTTTTTCCTTGCATACCATGCTTTCGAATAACCTGGACGGAAGCCGGTGACAGCTAGAGCTGCAGCCTGACATGTGGGGACCGACACAGTGGGATTTGTTTTCACCATTGTGGAAAAGATGTCGGCGAGGTACTTTGATTCACATTAACAAATGTAATCGGCACCCGCCGCATTTGAAAATGTCGATCTGAATCCGCCCCCGCTTCGTAAAAGTCCTTTCTTTTCAAAACTGTAGCCGGGGATCCTCTCGACGGCGGCTACAGAAGCAGCCATTGAAGCCACTACTGCAGCATACAACCTCCAAAATATTGCGATATGTCGGTAAATATTAAGGTATGTACCCCCGATGAACACAAATCTTTAAGTGAACTCCAACTATCATAAAGGAACAATATTTCGGACATAAAAATTGCAACGGAAAAAAACTCAGCATTACACGTACTCATATTCAAATAAACTTAACTGCTTACAAAAATCCATCTCCCTGCATATATATATATACACATAGACCTCGCGTTCTGTAAAACGCGATGTATGAGTGACCTCGCGTCCTACAGAACGCGAGGTTGCCACGTCAACCCTAAACCCTCTATAAATAGCAAACTCTTGGAGTGGCAAGGAGCACCGAGATATATTTTTTTTCTGTATTCACGTACGCAGTTTTCGCTTGAAGCTACTAATGGCAACATAGCGCATATTTTGGAAGTTTTGTTTTAATTTAACTTCCAAAATATTGCGCTATGTCGTTATTTTTAGTTACTACTGAAAATATAACGCCGTTGGGATTGAGAGAAATTTCACCCGAAAATTCTCTCAAAATTTTTGACAGCCCGATGTTCATTTTTGCAAAATATCGCGATCTAATTGTTGATAATGGCGGGTTTGTTGAGGTTAGATGAAGGACACGCGTGTAATTATCGTCGCCTTAATGTAAGTGATTTTATTCGTTAGTACAATTCGAATATATAAATTTTATTTAGTTTTAGAGTATAAAGGTGGGTATGATTCGAATATGTGATTAGTATTTAATAGTTTGTTTGACAGTAAGTAAATTAATGAACATTCGAATCTATATTTAGAGTTTACTGTTAGGCAAAAAAAAATAGTGTTTATTATTATTTTAATTTTAATTTTAATTTTTATTGTTATTGTAAATAAATTTTGTTATTATTGTATATTAAATGAGTTTCCCGCTTTAAAAACTCAAATTTAAAAACCCCACGACATCGCGTTCTGTAGAACGCGATGTCTTTAGAACCTCGCGTTATATAGAACGCGAGGTTCCTTTCTGACCGTTCAGTTCACGCGTCTGATCACTGACGCGCCTTTTCAGTGAACCTCGCGTTCTATAGGACGCGAGGTACGAATATCGCGTTCTATAGAACGCGAGGTTCATTAACCTCGCTTCCCAAGCGCCGCGAGGTCCTCTATAAATTGGAGGTTTTTTTCCTAAAAACCTCCACAGAACGCGATTTCTATAGAAGTTTCACAAAAATTTGAGTGCAATTTTTATATATCGTTTGATCACATGGAGCCCTTGCTACGCAACCGAGCGAGTCACTGCAGTGAATATTGGCGCAGCAATCCAGAGGTATTATTTTTTTCCCTATTAATTTCTAAAAAAATTTACTTAATTAAATTTTATTCTTTTATTTTTACTAACTATTTTATTTTATTTTTTTCAGGGATACGAACGTAACTTACAATGTTACATTCACCGTATCACCGTCGCACCCATTCCTGCTGTTAGGCTATTGCTTGAGCGGGCTGGTTTTGGGCACATAGGTCGCTATATAGGGGGGTGAAGGTTAGACCGTCGTTGATCAGCGCGCTGAAAGAACGGTGGAGACCCGAGACGCACACATTCCATCTTCCATTTGGCGAGGCAACAATTACGTTGCAGGATGTTGCCTACATTCTCGGGTTGCCTATAGATGGCAGCGTTATTACTGGTGTGGCGATGGGACATTGGCCACTCTTATTTGCTGAACAAATTGGGGTGATGTCCCCTGATAGAGCGTGGGACGGAGGAAAATTTTCTCTAACGTACTTGGAGGAAAACTTTGGAACCCCTCCCCCCGATGCAGATGCTGTTACACTTGAGGTATTTTTTTATTAAATTTAATATGCTTTTATTAAATTTATTATTAAATTAAAATTATTTATTTGCACATTAGCGTTTAGGGAATTTTTTATGATGAATAGGGACAATATTTAGGATCTTTTTAGTAAATATTTAGGATTAATTATAAATATGTAGGATAAATTTTTAGGATGAATTCAATAATTATTTAGGATACTTTATTAAATATTTAGGTTGCCTACATTAAATATTTATGATACTTACAATTTTATTATTTAGGATGAACTTACAATTTTTTTAATTAGGATGCCTTTATTAATTTATATTTTCACAGCGGTATGCGCGAGCCCACATCTTGCGCATTATTGGCGAGATATTAATGCCCGACAAAACTCGCAACAAAGTGCACGTTATATGGCTTCATCATCTCACAGATTTAGCCGAGTCTGGACAAAAATCTTGGGGGTCAGCTGTCTTGGCGTTTCTTATCAGAGACCTCTGCAGAAACGTTGACGCCTCCAAAGCATCGATGGGAGGATGCTATTTATTCCTGCAGGCTTGGGTTTGGCTTCGGATCCCTACTTTGGCACCACAGCTTCGGATTCCCAGTCTTCTGTCATTTCCGCTTTTATGGAGGTACTACATAATCTACTATATTTTTTTATTAAATTATTTTATTTAACGATCTTTTTCATTATTTAAAGGTGGACCGCCAACCTATCCCACGTCGGCCTACCGGACTCCCAGAAAGCATACAGATATAGATTCGATGGCTTGACGGAGGACGATGTAATTCAACAATTATTTTGGTTTTTTCCATACTATTTTTTCCAATAATATTTCATATAGAAATTTTACTAACTTTTTTCATTCTTTTTAGTTCGTGTGGACGCCCTACGATTCAGAGGAGATTCGCAGCATTACTCCAGCAGATATTGTGCAACAGCGACAGCGAGACCTCTGGATTTCCGTAGTTCCGCTGCTGAACTACGAAGTTTGCGTGTGGCATTTTGCGGATCGGGTACTCCGACAGTTCGGGTACGTCCAAGATGTTCCACGCCCTCCGCAAAATATGGACGAGTTCCACCATCTTACGTGTCAGGGGAAGACGGAGACTGACTGGGCCGAGCACCACGCTGTCTGGATAGCGCTTTGGGGTCAACGATTTCACAGACGCCCACATTTTCTCCAACCAATTATAGAAGGGGGTCCTTCGGTCACTTTCAATTATGGCCAGTGGTATAGGGACAATGGGATGCGACATATCCTTACTCCGGAGGAGCTGCAAGCCGGGCTTCCCCAGCGACCCCAAAACCGCCCACGCGGGAGCGGGCGAGCGAGCCAGACCCAGAGCCAGTCCCAGACCCAGAGGCAGACCCAGAGGCAGTCGACGCAGCGCGGTCCCAGACCACGATATGACACTCCAGGGGCATCATCTTCAGCACCACCATTGCATAGCGGTCCATCGACTTTCCAGCAGACGATGCCTCCACCCCAGTTCGGCTCCACTGATGCCTATCGCCCCCAGACGCCCACGACTGACCTTCTACTTATCGATTATCCACCTCAGTATGAGTTTCATATGGTGGAGAATACGCCGATGGGTAGTTTATTTTACTCCCCGCCTAGGCCCAGCACAGATCCGCAGATCGCGCACGATGGTCAGGATGATAGGGACCAGGGACCACCACACGATGGACAGAGGAGGTATCCGGATCGTGAGCGTCATCCACCCGACTGCAGAACCGGTGGACATAGGCATTTTTAGTTTTTTTTTGTTGTTTTCTATTTATGTTTTTAATATTTATGTAAAACACTTTAAAATTTTATAATGTCATATTCTAATTTTATTTATGAATTATAATTTTGTTTGCATATTATAATTAAACTTTATAATATTTATTTAATTTTTGTTTTTAATAAATTTAATAGGATTAAAAAACAGAAAATCGACATTAGTTGAAATACAACTTCAATCGAAAAAAGTATGCTAGCATAGAGTTTTCGAAGCCATTTTAAACCATTGTAGAATGGACGGAAATTAATCATGTTCGTGTCATACGATAGACAATTTTCAGTACTACGACTCCAAACTCGATGATCGCTAAAAATATACCATTTACACGCTCGAAATTGGGTTCAAACAGGCCTACTTAAGCATGTTTTTGCTTGCGGTTTAGGCTGGAATTGGGCAGACCTCGCGTCCTACAGAACGCGAGGTCCGTCCGATATATTCCAGCCGCCTTTTCAATTTCTCGGAGACCTCGCGTTCTACAGAACGCGCTGTTAAACCGTTAAAACGGACTGGAACGCCACGTCGACAGACCTCGCTTCCTGTACAACGCGATATCGTACTTCGCGTTCTACAAAACGCGAGGTCTGCCGACCTGGCAAGAAAATTAGGACTCAAACCTTTTTTCGAATTCAAAATCGTTCTTTTTTTTATCAAATTCGATCATTTTCTTTTTGAATTCAGATAAATTCAAATTATATTACCATATCCCCAAATTTATTATCCGATCGAGCTAGTTTCAAGGTATGTGTTATACCTTGCTGTAGAGTTTCTTCCCACCGTTTGAAATTATCAAAAAAGCCTCAATCATCGAAAATCTACTTCGACCAAATGGTTCTTTCACGTGAGCAACTAATTCAGTACCCAAAAAAATGGATTACTTTTTTCTTAATATAAAAATTGAATTACTTTTTCTTAATATACTAGTGTAATTATAAGGTAGCATCTGTTCAATTTTCTTAACTATTCACTAAGGCACACGGCACACATAAAGGCACACACCGTGCACACATAATGCTCAAACCAATCACCCGATAAAATACATCATCTTTTACCGACCTACACAACTGCAGCAATTCAACAGCCAAAACACAAAACAAAGTAAGCAAAAAGTAATATATAAGCTCCATCAAAGTTAAGTAACTAAAGCGTGCCTAGTCACTCAATTAAACATTAAATTACCTTCACTGCACAAAGCAAGTTGCAGAAGAGCGCAAAATTTCATTAGTAAAATAATGATAAATAATTTTTTTAACAAGTTTATAAAACAATCAAAAAAGGAAACGATAAAAATGCAATTCCATAAACAAACTTGGTGCCATAGTGTGAGTAATACCGAATAACAAACCAACAAAACTAAGTATTCTGAACCTCAAATAACATCTTTTCAACTGAGGAATGATACCCAAAACAACACTACAAAACTGTAGTAAACATAGCAGAGTTCAACAGAAGCATTTAGAAAAGCACTTAAAATTCTTTCTAGATAGTCCAAAGTTCTAAGTTGATGCATTTATAAAAGCTCTTCCAGGTTGACGATTAGCCAAAGGTCCGTGACATCCGAGAAGCTGCACGTTAAATCACAACTTCCACTTTAGAAACCCAATAATCATATACACAGCCATATCTACTACGCAAATAGCATTTCAATAGGTATATCACAGAGAATAAATCATTGGTAAAAACAGTGTATGAGAGATGTAACATTACACCATATTATACTACCTTTGCATTCACACCATCTGGCATAATCCTGTTCTCGGACTTCCACCTCAGATAATCAGCACGGTTGTACTTGGTGAATCCCCTGACAAAGACGATTATAGCAAAATGACCTTAAACCATATTTCGATAACATGGGTGAGATGATGTTGCAAACATATCCAGAAAATGTATTAAAAAGACAAAAACGTAGAGCAGGCATCAGATCTTGAATGCACTCAAGAGTTTCGATACAATGTCTAAGAAACAAAAATGCATACCACTTCCTGCTAACGATAATCTTTTGACGACCAGGAAACTTGAACTTTGCACGGCGGAGGGCCTCCTGTGCATGGTGGCTGTTGTTGTCCTTGCAACGAACTGAAAGCAGGACCTGACCAATGTCGACTCTTGCACATGTTCCTTGAGGCTTCCCGAAAGCACCCCTCATTCCAGTCTGAAGCCTATCAGCCCCAGCACATGAAAGCATCTTGTTGATACGGAGAACATGGAAGGGATGAACCCTCACCCTCAAGTGGAAAGCATCCTTCCCAGCAAATTTCGACATGTACTTGTTGCAGGCAATTCGAGCAGCCTCCAATGCCTCACTCGAGACATTCTCTTTCTCCCAACTAACAAGATGGACACAGAAAGGGAACTCATCAACACCTTTCTTCTTCATTCCAACATCATAAATCCTGATCTTAGGATCCGGGACACCACGGCAGTACCGAGATTTCGGATACGGCTTGTTCTTGATTTGGCGATAACACCTTGCAGGTCCTACAAGAAAGAAGTTCAGAAAACCAGCACAAGTAAGGCACTCAATGTCAACAGAATACAACAATCTTCTCATGGAATGCATTATGGAAAATCATGTTAGAAATTTAGTTAAAACACCCTTCCAAACAAATACTTGATGCTTTAAATTGCACATTAGTAAGGGAAGGACATTCCCAGAAAAAAAATTTAAAGCATTTGCAAGCAATTAACTGTGTCAAAATGGAATACAGAACCAAATATGATAGGAAATGAAAAAAATGAAGTATTTAGCATACAATCAATGGGGTTCTGCAAATGTAAAGACTGATTGTAGGGAATGAAATATGAAAAAAAATGAAAGGAACACAAACAGCATCTAAAGTTAATAATATAGTACAAATAAATAAACATCAACAAACATAAGAACAATTAAAATTAGAGCAGCACAGATTCAAAGAACAAGGAAAGATACAAACTTACTTCTCCCCATGTCGTCTGTTCTTGAGAATTTGAGAACTGCGAATGAAAGAAAAGAAAACCCTAGCCGCATCTATTTATTCATTTCAAGACAAGAACTTCGGGCTTAGCCCATTAACCCAAAGCAAATAGCCCAAACCCTAATTCTGTTTAATTCTCATGCCCATTATATTGATATCAACAACAATATCTGTTATTTTTATTTATAATAATAAATATTGTGATTAATGATTATGGCTTTGAAAGAATATTCGAAAAAAATCAAAATCAAAAATGAAATTCGAAAAAATTGGTATGGTAATTTAGTTATCCAAATTGAAAATTTTATTTTTGTATGTTTTTTTAATTAGGCTTAACTTTTAAATAAATGTCCAACTTATATATATTTTTTTAAATAGATACACAAACTATATTTTTTTGGAGTCAAGTATGTGTCTAGCATTTTCTTGCGTGACCCAAATAGGTGTCTCACGGTGACAAATGTTAATTTTTACCGTTATCTGACATGTGCCATTTTTTAAAATTTTAAAATTATATTTAAAATAAATAAAATAATTTAAAGCATCGAAAATTTTCATTTACCCTCGTTGTCCCATCAAATTTCCCTCATCGCCCGTATTAAAAACCCAGAATTTTATTTCACCATTTTTCTTCTTTGCCGCTTTGGTTTTGGCAATACAAACAAATGGTTTTCACTTGAAAGCCTCATTTCAATCCTACCCTAATCCTATAACTTCTCATTCTTGAAAAACTAAGATTTGTCATGAGTTTGAATGTCATGAGTTTTTTCAAATACTCATCACCTCTCGTCTTCTCAATCTTGAAAATCTAAGTTTGTCTTCCAACGAAGACTGAATAAAAAAAAACAGTGTTCTATTATATCTTTTGAACTAATTAAAATCTATATGAAACAGAAATGACGATTTTTGGTGAATTTTTTTCATGTTTTGTGAGAAAATGTCTTTAAGTAATTAAAACCCAGATTTCAAGTTTGAAACAAAATAAGGAACAATAAACATGGCGGGAACTGAAACTGTGATTTCTAACAAAAATGTTAAAGACTTACTTCAACCTCATCAAAAAAATTTAGATTCTTGTGTGGGGGATTTTGGGTGAATTTTTTTTTGTTTGGTTGCTGAGAAAATGAATAATAAGAAAAAAATTAACGCTTGTCACGATGAGACGACTATTTGAGTAATAGAAGAAAATGTTAGATATCTATTGGGCCCAAAATATAATACGAACAATTATAAAATTATTTCAGTTAGGTTCACGAATATAGAAAAAATGATTAATCAATCTGATTGAGTATCTATAATATTTGTAAATTTTATGTACAAGAATATACTATATCCATGGATTTTGATGCCCCTTACTCTTTGAAGACTTTTTGATATTGAGTTGAATTATTAGAAATTGTGAACCATTACTTTTTAACTTTATAGTTGTTTTTAAACTTCTATGATAAAAAAAGCTTAACTGTTAAATAGATGTCCAAACTTTATTTTTTTCAGTTATGTGTTTAAATTATTTTTCGGGCCAAATTGGGACCTAACGTTTTATTCTGTGACCCATTTAAGGTTTGCCGTTAATTTTTACCATTAAAGGACACGTGTCAGCTCTTGTAAAATCCAAAATTATATTAAAAATAAATTAAAAAATAAAAAAATCCTAAAATTTTCAAATATTCTTAAAATAGTCCTTAAATTCCTAAACTCTCCAAATCCCTAAACCCCAAATCCAACCACTCTAGCCGGCGGCAACCGCGTTGCCAGCGACTGAATGAAGCACCTCCCTTCACCGAACAACCTACACGTCATTCATCGCCCCTCCTACCGCCATTCGTTGCAAATCGTTCAAACAGCCATTCGACAATTATGTCGATTCGCACGAAACTGATCGATTTTCGACGACATGGTGGTGGGGAAATGGTCGAGATGGTCCGACGATTGATGTGGTGTGCGGCGACGTGACAATCGACGGCAGATTCAACCCAAATTAAGATTTAGGTTTTGGGGAGTTAGGGATTTTGGATTTTGGGGTTGTTTTGTAAAATTTGAAAATTTTAGAGATTTTTAAAAATTAAGTAATTTTATTTGTTTTTAATATAATTTTGGTCGGGGAATGAAACGTTAGGTCCCAATTTGGCCCGAAAAATAATTTGGACACCTAACTAAAAAACATGATATAGTCTAAACATTTATTTGACAGTAAAGCCTAAAAAATAACTTAAGGGAGAATGTTGAGCATTATAAATTAAATATTCTAAAAATTTTCGTCCAAATTTTCTTTCTCGAGATTCAAAGATTCATTTCTTCTCATGGTTTGGAAGTTATTTACATCTTTTTTTATGTTTGTAGTTCACATGATTTTGATGATCTAACAAATTACCAGCGTAAATAAATTGCACGGAATGACCTACAGCTCGGTTGTAAAAAGAGGCAGCTTAAAAACAGATTAAAAAAAGATTTTATTTTTTAAATTGTTGGATCAAACCAAATTAATAATAAACGTTAAATGAAAAAAGAAAAAAAATAGAATTCGGTGAATCGGTAACCTTAGGAATAAGATAAAAAGCAAGTCAAAAGATGCATCATACCTTAGTATAGCTGATAGAAATTCTCTGCCTCAAATTATGCCTCTTTTGGTACCCCACTTAAAAAAATGAATTTAGAGTTTAGGATTCCAACTCAATAGGGATGAAAAGCTTTTTGGGACATTTAGTGAGAGCTTTAGGAAGGAAAGTGGCAATGTTTTCTTCTGTTGTTTCAGGTTTGAGTTGAAATCCAGTTGGGGAGATGTTTTCTTTCTTTCTTCTGAATGTTGTGAACAAGGATGGACCGAGGGGTGCTGAGGGGGGCAATCGTCCTCTAAAATTTTAAAATTTTTATACGATCTAGAAAATTTTTAAAATTTTTCTATGTATTTTCTAGTGACAATCTATTTTCGCCCCCTCCTCCCCCGCTATGTAACACCCGTGTTTTGGGGTTAGGAGTTAGTTGGGTTAGTGGTCCGAGTCGGAAAAATTAAATTAATTCAATTTGACCTTGACTTGGGCTAATTGGGTTTTAAAGTAAAAAGAAGAGACCAATGTGGTGATTTAACCCAAATATTTTAAAAAGCTAGACAACTCTTGAAATTAAAAGGCAAAAATGAACAAAAATGTGGTCTTCTCTCCTCCATCTCCCCACCCAAACGTGAAACCCATTCTCCAAACTCTCCCAACACAAAAATCATTATTCCATTAATTTCTAACTTCATTCCAAGGCTATTTTCAAAGGTAATAACATTTTCTAACTCTCCTCTTCATCCTCTATCCATACATGGTCATAGATTTTAAAACTACCCACTTTTGAAAAGTTAGGGTTTAATGAAAGTTAAGGTTTTTATGGAGTTTTTCACTTTATTTTGAAATATAATGTTGGGTTTTAGGTTATTCACCTTAAAATGAACATAATATGTTAAAATGGTTAGGTTTGGGTGAAAACCCGAAATGGGTTCTTGAGGCAAATTTCAAAGTGTCAAAAACTTGGTTTTTGGTGGGTTTTAGGTTTAAATTGGAGGGCTGATGGTTTATGTATGTTAGGAGGATGTTTTGGGACCATTTGGGTGTCATTTGGATGCTTGAAAATGGGATTTTCAGCTAGGGTTTGAAGGAGCACGAAAATGGGCATTTTGGGGGATTAACTTGATTAGAAAATTTGTTGAAGCTTGGCTTGAGCTTAAGGGTTGAGTGATGACTGAGTTTTAGCATTGATTGAGAATAATGGATGTGTTTTTGATTGGCTAGAAGCAAGAGGAGACGTTGAAGAGGCATCGGGATCGAATCCGGGCTTGTAGGAGGCTTGCTTTGGTTGCTAAGGAAGGTTGGTGAGTGACTTTAAATGTGTTTTAAAGTTTGGTTCGAGTGTGTGTAGTGTATGAATTGAGATGTGCTTGGTAGGCCATTTCTACGTGGATTTAAATTGTTAACTTAGCTCTTAATTTTCATTAAATGCTATTTGTGTTTGCCTATTTACGCTCTTGTGAAATGTGGGTTGATTTGCACATGTGTACCATGATATGTGTATGTGATGAGCATGAGATATGATTGATGGATAATGTGATGTGGTAAATGAAAATTGGCACTAATTAACTTACCGGGTGTAAATGATCGATCATTAGGATTAGTGTGCACACAAATTGAGTCAAAACATACGTGGCCTTGATGGCGTTAAGTCATCAAGGAAGAGTACGATGATGTAATATTCCATCGGAAGCTTATATATATTATACGGGATGATGAGTGGAATCTCATCCGTAGGGCATGCGGTGATGAGTGGAATCCCGCTCATGCAAGGTCTGGTGATGAGTGTAATCCCACCGAGGTAATGTGATTGTTGAGATTAAATTCGCACATCCAGGTAATCTAATAGTGGCCAATTGAACTCGTTCTTATACTTGTGATGCATGACATTGATATTTGATGTTTGAGCTTAATATGAGGTAAGATGCCATATTATGACTCTTGAAAGACTAGCTAGATCTACTTAATATTTTGCATATGTATGTGAATTTTAAGGATTGCATGATTGGACCCTACATTGTTGATGTTTTCAGTTTTAGAGCATCCTCACTAAGCTTCTAGCTTACGCTCTCATTTTCAACAATGCAGATCATTAGCGTGGTGTTAGCTCAGAGCAAGGTAAGAAAGACTTTCAAGTTTTTGTTGCTCAAGTACGGTTAATAATTATGTAGTAGACTAGCAATGTGGCAAGGGTGTGTGTGTTTGAATGAGCTATGTATGACTCATATATGATTTTGATGCCCATGGCTTGACTTGGTTTGTAAGCATGTTATATCTTGCCAAATGCTCGTGTGATGTATGCCTTATGGAGGTTTAAGATTGCTTTTGAATGACATGAATACTTATTTGAGATGTATGGTGTCTATTGGTTCTTTTTAACACCTTCAAGCATGACTTGTATGAAGGGTTATCAATGTGTAATTGCCATGTATGAATGATTGTTTAGATCTATGCCTTGTGTTTGTGTTTGAGCATGCTAGACATAGGATGTATGCCTCTAGACCTTGTTTGCTTGTGTAGTGTGCCTTTAGAGGTCATTTGGGACCTTTAGATTTGTGGAAAAACGCTTAAGTCTAGTTTTCAAAGATTGTAGACAGCCCGCGTTTCGAAACGGGCTGGGCCATTTCGGAACGGGTAGGCTTCAGGGACCCCGCATCGGAATACGTTTTGATACGGTTTGGCCTCTGAGAGCCCCTGTTCCG